>JAUMIR010000009.1:19507500-20107500 GCA_030847615.1 Gambelia wislizenii
AATGTGGATCAGATTTCAGCCTGAGAAACAGGAAACAAATGTGCTTTTTGTGAAAATTGGCTTGTCCAGGCTGGGGAAATGCTGTGGTTGCAGGGCGCACCCTTTTCCAGACTTGGATGGCTCCCCAGCCATTTGATTAGCTTTATTACCTACCTTTCCCTCTCTTTATAAGAAAACAAAATGAGTCAAGGCAACTCAAAGAAGAATCGAACAAACCAAATATAATTAAGACATACAACAGTTTGATTCAAATATGAGACACTTAAAAAAAAAAAAACACCCATGAGCATGAAAGGGCCTTTGGTAAGTCCTTCTACAGCTACCAATTATTGCTGACAAAGATGGACCATGCCATAGCCATTTATATTTATGTTACATCCAGAACAGACTCCTTTAATGTGCTCTCACTGGGGCTACCCTTGACAAAAATTGCCAAAAGTGTCCTGGGGCCATTTCACTCTGCACACTTACAGTGCTATGATTCTACTTTTAACTACCATGGAAACATCTTATGGAATCCTGTGATTTGCACTTTAGGGAGTGATATTTAGAATTCTCCCCCAGAGAGCTCCTCTAGTGCCTGACCAAACTACAAGCCATGAGATTCCAGAGAATATAGCCATGGCTATAATTTTATAGCATGAACAGGCCCTTGGTTGAAAAGACAGAAGCTAGGTGGCATGTGAGGGTTTATTTACTTTAGCAAAGTTGCAATGGCTGCCATTTTAGTTTCAGGATCCGTTCACAGTGCTTTCATTACTATGTAGTAGGAATCGAAAGAATATTCAAAAACATTTCAAAAATTGTCAAAAAACATTGTATTTTCAAAAAATCCTCATTCTGACTGATGAGAATCTTCACTCTTTGAGATATGATCTGCACAAAATTTGCATGTGGTTGTTTTGCATAGAAAACAATTTTCTGTGCAGAAAATAATATTGCTTTGCAAAAATAGTAAGCATGAATTGCTATTGTCTATGCAGACCAACCATGTGCATTTTTTGCACAGAATAAGTCCTGAATTGTGAATAGAGTTCAAAAACTGTGGGTTTTGAAGACATTCTTGTAGCAGGAAAAGAAATTGCAAAAATTACTCATTGCTTCCTTTGAGAAGAAACTTAATGAAGAATTACATCCTTACTATTAGAACTCTAAATTTCTGGGACGTGGGGTAACTTAGGATCACTTTCTTTCATATACCCTTTCTTTGTGAATGCTTCATTCATTCTCTGAGTCACTTATCTAAACTCAGTCTTCTGGAGTTAAGAGTGCAGCCACAAAGTACAAATCTATTTTGTTAGTTGCATACACTTTGTGAAACATTCTGCCAGGAAAACATCAACAGGTTCTGATGCCATACTGTGTTAGACAGAAGGTAAAAGTCTGACTATTTTAAATAGTTACTTTATTTATAAATTAAAATAGAATCATATAAAATCATTTCGGGAATATTCAGTATATTTAATTATTCTCGAGTTACGGAGCTGTGAACCAGAGACACTCAGATCTTGCCTCTGTCAAAAGGTCCCCAGCTTGCTTTAAAGAATCCATTCTATTGTAGTTTCAGTCCTACCAACTTACAGATCACAATATGAAAATAATAGTGAATACCAACCTACTTTATGGTTGATTATAATGGTGTACAGAATATTTCCTGAACTAATAAACTGCTTTCAGAGTCAATAAGTCAACACCAGCAACAATAACAGTAGTAACAACAACAAATTATCAATTACAATCAAGTGTTAATTTAATATTTTTAGCAAATAATAATAAATTAACAATTTAGTAGCAATGATAATGATAATAATAATTCCAAATATACATTACTTCCACCCTGACTACACAGAATAATTTGTATTTTTCAATCTTGTTATTTTCATTCTAATTTCCCAAATGTTCTCAAATTTTCCCTTTCCTGTATTTAGGCAGTTTCATCATTGAGACTTCATTTTCTCTCTCCCTCCTCATTCTAGAATTTCTGCTTTGAGTTCAGTTGGCTTCTCGGATAGATTTGGGGGCTGGGGTGGGGGAGTCCAGCTAATCTTTTCAAATTAGCACAGCTCTGAATCTGGAGAGTCTCATTAGATGCGTGTCTGAGATTTATCAGCTCTCATTTCCCTAATATCGGGCCTAACTTTCAGCTCCTGGCCCCTTTCAGCAGGGGGTAAGTGCGAATAGGAAGGAGTCTTTTGTCACTGCCATGTAGACTCACTAATTTGCTCCGCCTAATAAAATTACAAATGAACACAGCTTTGCTTGTGCTGCCTTTATAAGTTATAATAACCTTGGTCCCCCATAACCTCCTGCTAGCTGAATTAATCAGATCATATTAATATTTCTTCTTACTTTCTTTTAACTGGTTCTTCTCTTAATTAAAGGGGCCAAAGATGTAAACAGGATAGGTGACTGGAATGTGGTGTTGGGTTATAAACAAGGCTCATTAATAAGATGGATGCCCCAGCAGCCTACAAAAATTGCTTAGTTGGCAAGTGTGCATTTTACAATTTCTGTGCAACTAAGAGGACTAATGCCAGATCTTTACTTATTTTTATCCACCGTTTTTAATGTATAAAGGACAGTGATTTGCAGAAGTTGAGTAAAAAATCAGCTGCACAAATATATGTTGGAATATTAAAGACAAATTTCACGCTACCTATCAAAAAGATCACTATGGCAAAATGGGCATACTAGAATCAGCAACAGAAAAAGAAGTGTTCCAGTAAGAAACAACATGAATATTTTGGGATTTGGGATATTTTTACAGTTTTTTTAAATGGCCAATTATCTCTCTCTCTCTTTTCTAGTGTCACACACAAAAGGATTGCATGCAGTTATGCCCACATTTACTCAAAAATAAGAATGTTCCCAGGTAAGTGTGGATAGGGTTGCATTCTTACACTTATATACAGTGTGTGCGTGTGTGTATGTGTGCATCTTCTCAAGTTAATGAATATTCCCACTCCCAGCCATTCAGCTATCAACAAGATAGTCTGTGTGTGCATGTAATATATATGTTACAGAAAAATATGCAAGACACAGAAATTTATCATTTTTAAATACCCAAAAGAAAGTGAACGAACTTCTGTTTCTACAGCATGTTTTCCCGGATCAGTGTCAGACCCTATTTCAGTCTTTAAAAATTCCTTTGCTCCTTCTTTAATGAAGCTACTTAGATGGGCAGATTGATGGGTAAACGAATGGATTGCGAACATATTCATAACCAGTAATGAGTGTAGGTCAAATGTATTTCTAGTATACTGGTGGTCACTTGTATAGGTCAGTGTGTAAATCTAGAAACCCTAGTATTCATACTGAATATTTGATTGATTAACTGGTCAAATGGCTACATTTCAGGGTTATGACTTCCAAAATAGTTCACAACTTATTAAAATGCAAAATCTCACAACTGTAAAACCATGAAATCAGACTGGCTATGAACCACTGCAGAAGAATAAAGCAGTCTCAACCTCATTTAAAAGCTAAGTCTATTTTTTAAACTGTCTTTAAGTTTAGCTTGAAAGTTTTGTGTATCACCATGCATATACTCTTTGTATTATTAGCTTTGCAAAAACATGATTACACTGACAAATATTAACAACATGAACTCGATAAACACACATGTTGGAGATTTATTGGCTGTTGCTTGGTTTTCCTCACCCCCATGGTCTTCCAAAGTAAAATTACTACTCCACACAAGAGGTCATCTCTACTTTCAAAACCAGCATTGTAACTGCTGCAGCTAACATCTTTTCCTATTTGAAGATCTATCCCTGTGTAGTCAAAAGTATAGAGGAGGAAAAAACAGAATTAACAACTGGATTGGACAAGATGAAAAAAAATCTTACAGAAACACACACACACAAATATTTTGAGATATTCCTAATACATTTAAGTAATCCCCAGTTAATATGGAAGGATAGAAACCACATATTGGACTGATGAAAAGTATAAATCCCAATTAAAACTGTAACATGTGTCATGATCTATATATTTCCCAAGATTGTTGGCAAACCTGTCCATTGCTTACTTCTCCACTGATGAAGTTTGCAAGTAATTGTGTACACGTTTTTCCGAAAGATAAATGGCCATCCTTCTCAAGCACTCAGATTGGCCACCTTTGTAAATGTGTGGATATCTGAGCTTTGCTTCCCCCCCTCTCCTACTTTAAAGGGGAAAGAAAACCTGACAAGGCATCTTGATCATTTCCTCACTCTGAGGTCTACCCACGGCTTAGCACACAGCTCCCTCTTTGAAATGTTATTATATTATCGTGAGCTCAGGATGTTACTTCATTTCCACCTTTTGTCTTAGCCTGAATGTGAATGATGCTCTTTCAGCAATATACGGACCTGCTGTAGGCTTACATAAATATAAAACACCCGTCTTGGGCAATAATTCACTTCAGGCCTGGAAAAACAGTGACTTCCTTTATTGGTTAGAATCTCTGGCAATTCCCAACAGCTGTATGTTTTCACCTCTGAGGATCCTTATCTTCAAGTTTCCATTTGTCTCAGCACTATTCCAGTGGCTTGCCAATAAAAATGATTCCCATTTTTATAACCCCTGAGAATGCAGGAAGCCAGCTTTCCAGAAAAGAAAAGGAAAAGGGAAAAAAAAAAAAAACCAAAACAAAAAAACCCCAACAGCAACTAACCAACTTTCTTCCTTCCTTTCTTTCTTTCTCTCTGTTTCTCATTATTCCAACATTCTGTTGTTCTGTCTGATTTCTGCATCTGTTTGAGATAGTTTTTTAAAAGCTTTTAGGAAAAACTATATAGTTTTTCATGCATTTTTCTCTTGATAAGACACATTTTTGCACACTTTTTTTCCCAAATAGTTTCCTTTGCAAAATTCTTTTCCTCCCATGGATATATCAACATATATTTTATACATACTGTACATTCCCCATCTACATGACTTTTTGTGTGCCTTTTCTGTTTCACTAAATCCTAAGATACACAAATGCCAAAGCCTGTTTTGCATTTCTGGTTTGCCTACTGGCATGGGAAGTACAAATCTGGATGTTTTGTATCAAATTTTAAACTGAAGAGAATGCTCCACCATGCCTTAATATATGGTCAATGCCCCTAAAAATGACAAAAAATCTATTGAAGTTATAAAAAAGAAAGCTTTAGCCTTAAAACATCTCTTCCTATGGATAATCTCAGGGAATAAGAGGAGCAAAAATTGTCAGAATGGTTAAGGGTGGAATTAAATCTATCCACACATCGTATCAAGGATTATTTACTTCAAATGGGAGCAAGAAGAACGACAGCAAGTGGGTCACATATTTGCAAACACCGATAACAAAAGTGTCTGTTGTTTTGCCAAAGGAATTAAACTGCAGATTGTAAAATAGCCTTGCAGCCATATGACAAAGATATACTTAAGTAGACATAAACATGAAGTGCAGGGAAGTTTGCCAGGTTAAAGTCAGCTATGCTGCTCAGTTTTATGACTGTACAACTGTTTACTAGGAAAAGATGGATGACCGCTGATAGGGTAACATACTCAGTATGAGGGTTTGGCTTTGAGCTTTTTAGAACTGACAATTGCTGCAATCTACTCTTAGAGGGAATTTATTTAATTCCTCCTTGTCCTGCTTCTTTCTGTTAACTGCAGTATCTGAACTCTGAGGAAGTGCAGTGAATACACTAAAGAACTTTAATTACTATAGCCGTAAAAATGAAATTGCTAACTTTCAATTCCGAGGACTAGGAATAGGCAAGTATCTCAATTAGCACATTTTTAAACAGACTTAAAAAAAAAAAAACAGTTTTGCAATGTTTGAAATGAGTTAGACTTTGAAACAGTCATGAACAAATAAACATGAGAGTTAGTTTCATTTTAATACAAGAGTGAGTGTCAGGACAGGAAAACCTGAGAGTTCTACTTTCCTCTGTGTTCAAATTCTGGAAAACTTTGGAAATGCTGTTTAAAAAGTTACAAAACACATGGTATAGCGCTATGAAGCTTTACATACAGACACGTATATTTATCAACCAACAGTGGTCTGCCCTGGCCTCACATCGGGAGCCATGGAGACTCACTATCCACAATGCTGCAGCCTGATTTGAGAACTCACGCCGAACAAGCCTTGAAGAGAAATGACAACGCAGAAAGGATCACAACCCAAAAACATCACTCAAGGAGACCTTCTGCTGTGCTTTCTGCAACCGGACTTGTTTATCTCGGATTGGCCTTTTTAGTAATCAGCGCACTTGCAGAAAGCGCAGGATGAGTCCTTCTTGTATCTTCATTTGCGAAGAAAAGCCAGAGAGAGAGATGTTCTATACGGTAGAATATCCAAAAAGGAGATGTGCAGCATCACTGTTTTTACCAGATAAAACATTCCCCACTCCCCTTTCCTATCAAGTACAACTTCAGAGCAAAGAAGCATATTTGACCAAAATGTGATTAGAATTTGGAAGAGGAAGGAGGTTCAATAATATTTACAGTGTCTAAATTTGGTACCACTAGTTCATTTTAATATAAAAAAAGAATGTACAAACTGCTACATAATAAATCATTTTTAACTTGTTCCCTTCCTTCCTTCCTTCCTTCCTTCCTTCCTTCCCTCCCTCCCTCACAACCTCTTAAATGGCTTCATAGAGGATGCATCTACATGACTCTTCATGATGCACTTTCCATGATATGGGTAATAGTTGCAATCACATTGGTTATTTCTCTACTCTCTTCTTATACCACTAGTTCATGATCTTTGTTTTATAATAAATCAAGTTTATGATGTCTGCTTTAGAATAAATCAACTCCCATGTTGTTCATCCATTCTATCACTTTAACAATATAGATTTTCAATTTCCTTGGCCAGAGATATTTGAAAATAGTCACTGTTTACAAAATTCATATGAGGAACACAGAGTCAGATATTTTATGAACAGGAAGCCCATAGTTCATGCCATGTTCAACTGTTACTTGTACTTTGAAAATGATCATGAGCACGCAATGAGTCATTTGGTGAACAAGTCTGTCCGTCACAGCTAATGAGTCAGGATGGTGAAATACAGACTGGGATAAACCTCAGTGTGAACTGAACAAATGTACAATGAAATAGCAAATAGCATTCAGTAGAATATCTCTGTTGAAATTATTTAAGCAAATGGGGCTTCAGCTAACCATAGGACTTCAGCTAACCATTCATTCACGTTTGTGTGGGAGTAGAGGGGGGGGAGGTAAGATTTATTCTAAATATATAAGCAAATCTAGATCTAACCAGTGTATATAAATTTCAAGTGAAAGCCAGAGTGGTTAGAGTATTAGGAGATCCAAATTCAGGCTCCCACTCAGCCATGAAACTCACTGGATGACCTTGAGCCAATTACGTTCTTTCGGTCTGACCTACCTCATAGGGTTGTCATAAGAACAGTGTGGCATGGTAAAGCCATGTTTGGTGCCTCAAACTCAATAGATGTTTCCAGAAACAAAGAAACAAGGTGATAAATAAATAAAATTAAGTTTTTATTATCACACTACACTGTTATAGTGCTATTAATCTATGTTAAGTGCTATGGCTGCCTCCTGTAGAATCCTGGGATTTGTAGTTTAGGGAGGGGCATTTAGAACTCTCAGCCAGAGAGCTCTTAGGCCTCACTACAAACTCCAGAATTCCATAGGAAGCAGCCATAGCAGTTCAAGTGGAATAATAACACTATAACAGTGTAGTGTGATCCAGTACTTTATCACACACAATGAAAACCAAATTGTAAGGATGGGCCTAGAACAGAAACAGCAACGTTATCATACAACATCATCCTTCAGCCATTTCGGGGGTGTAGCATGGGCATGAATAAGGCATCCCTTTCTATTGATGGCTTAGCTTGTCAATAAAATACTGCTCCCCAGGCCGCCCACGGAGCCTACAGCCGAGGAGCACTCCTTGCATACGGCGAGGAGAGGGAGACCACTGATTGCGTCACCAGCAAGCGCCGGCGACACGAGGAGAGGGGCAGGGCCAGAGCACATAAAAGGTGGCCCGTCCCTCTTCTCAGCCTCTTCTTCACTTGGCGATCGGCTGGTCACCTTGGTGATCACTGCTTCCCTGCCTCTAGAGGTGTTTGGGGCTCAGTTTGTGAAGAGCTGCTTGGGTGATTCGCCTGTTCCCTTGGGGTTTTCCCTGTGGGCTTCTTATTGGGTGGGAACAACTTGCGAGCGGCTTGCACCTTGCTGGGCAGGTTTGACTGCCCAGTTTGGACGGGTTGCGGGGCCTCTGTGGCTCGGGCCCTAACGGCTGGTTGCAGCTGCAGCCGACAGGACTGTGCGACTGTCATCGGCCTTCGACGGCAGGCGGTTTGTGCTGGCTAGGGGAGTGGCCGTTCCCGCTCACATCGGACTCATGGCCATTGGGAGACGCGGCCCTTCGCCTCGTCAGGACATTCGCTGAGTACTGGGACTTGGGGATGAGGGACTGGGTGGCTGAGAAGGTTTGGATCGTGGCTGTTGGGAGTCACTGCCCCTTCGCCTCTTCACCCACCCGGGGAGGCCTGGGCTCGGGTACTAGGTGGCTTGATTACTCTCCTTTTGAGTCTGGGGAGGGATACCGAGGGCAATTTGGGAGTGTAGGGGCCTGATAATTTAGGTGGGCCACCAGGGGTCTCCCTTAATTGGTTTGCATTTAGGCGGGCAACCAGGGGTCTCCCTCCCCACTTAGTTTTAGGCAGGCCACCAGGGGTCTCATTCCCCAACACTCCTGATTATTCCCCTTTTGCTAGCTACTGGGGTTTTTGGCAGGCCACCAGGGGTCTCCTTCACAGTATTCAGCCAGTGGCCATTTTGATTGAAGTTTCCACTTGGCAGCCATTTTAGGCTGGTTTGTGTGGATAGCAAATCGAACTGCTTAGCAGGCAGTTTTGTTTAGTGCCGTGGGGTCACAATAATAATAATAATAATAATAATAATAATAATAATAAGTCTGTCACCTGACTTGGGTTGTTATTATTGGTGCTCTGCAGAATTTGGGCCGTCCTTGAGACAAGAAGCGGGGATTGTCAATTTTTATAACATGGTGATATAATAGTGACTAATAATAATAATGATAGCAACAACAACAACAACAACAACATCAAAGTGACTCAATTAGTGGGCCCACTGAACTCATGGCACCTAAGAAGGGAAAAGGTGGGGGGAAGGCTAAGGGGCCAGCGCCAAAGCGGCCGGTGCCCGTTTCTCCTCCACCCCCCTCAGTGATGAAGAGGAAGATATACCATGGCAAGCAATCTTAGATAGAAGTCAACATTTGGAGAAAATTCAGGGGATAAAGGATTCCGAATCTGTATACCATACCAAATCAGCTGGGGGTAAGGGTAAAAGTGCTAACCAGATTATCAAACGTTTAGATGAACTGGAGAAGAGGATCCAAGGGGAGGACACTTTGGGATCACATCAACAGGATGGCCCCTCTGACATACCATCACGGGATGACACCGTACCCGTACCTGCAGCTGCATTGGCGCCTTCGGGTGAGTTACCTAACAATGACACCACACAGCTTCAAAACCCAGGTTGGCCTTGGGTAAACTGGCATGCACCCATGCATTCAGATGCATCACAAGGGGTGGGTGCTCAGACAACACAGGGCACATGGGCTATGCCTCAATCGGTTTTTGGGTGGTTTGGTTCCCAGTGGTCTCCTTGGGGCCCGGTTGCCTTTGGCGGGTACAATGCACCTTCATTTGGGGCTTCTCCCCCAGTTAGTTTTTCTCAGACACCGGAATACGATATGGTAGCATATTCCGCGGTCCCCTTTGGTGAGATGTCCCTTCCTTTGGGGGACCATCTCTTACAATCTACAAGGGACAAAATAGTAAAAATGGAATACGTTGATGTGTTCTCCTTGTTATATCGGGAAATAGATAAGAAAGATAGAGAGGATATGGATGACAAGGAGAAGGAGAAATTGAGAAAACGGAAGGTAGAGAGGACGTGGTCCAATTGGCTGTCCGGATTCTTAATTTTAGCCGGTGTGATTGCTAAAGCGCAGCCGCACCGTGCTGGGGCCCTCTTTCAGTACATGGATATTATTCATAGGGCCTATGTGGATTTTGCCGGCCCCGCCTGGCTCCTATACGATGAAGCTTTTCGTATGAGGGCTGCTATTTACCCATCCCTTCGCTGGGACATGATGCATCCCCAATTGTGGATGCAACTCATGACCCCGGTGCGTCCCATTCAAGGGGAACGGACGCATAGCAGCCACCTGTTGAGGCCAGCTGCAGGTTCAGGGACCAAGACGGCAGGCACACCTTTCCCAGCTAGTGGGGGACAAAGGATGTTGTGTTGGGAATTCAGCTCACACGGTGCATGCTCTCGGGAACCTTGTCGGTTTAATCATGAGTGCTCCATCTGTGGGGCTTCACATTCCTTTCGGAACTGCCCAAGAGGAAGGGGACAGCCCGGGAGTCTAGAGGGGGTCAGGGGGCTGACAGGGGAGGTACTTCCTCCTCCCAGCCTCCTAAAGGGCCCCAGCCCAATTAAATTGGTTATTTTGGATATGTGGCTGGCTGTTTATCCCAATAAGCGGGCAGCCAGTTATTTATCAGATGGTTTTCATTTTGGTTTCCGGATTCCATATCAGGGTCTAAGGCGCCCCTTCTTGGCACAAAATCTCAAGTCAGTCAGGGGCTTGGAAGACATTGTTTTGGGAAAAATACATAAAGAGGTTTTTGAAGGTAGGGTCCTTGGCCCCTTTACTTGGCCACCAGTGCCTAATCTGAGGTTGTCCCCATTAGGGATAGTTCCCAAGAAAGCACCTGGTGAGTTTCGACTTATACACCATTTATCTTATCCTAGGGGAGAGTTGGTAAACGACTCCATTCCTTCTGAATTATGTACTGTTAGGTATACTTCATTTGATGCAGCTATACGTGAGGTCATGCGGCATGGTCCTGGAGTGGAATTGGCAAAATGTGACATCAAGTCAGCTTTCCTTCTTCTCCCGGTTCATCCCGATGACTTTGAGCTGCTAGGGTTTCAGTTTGATGGCCTTTTCTATATGGACCGGGCTGTACCCATGGGGTGCTCAGTATCTTGTAATGCCTTTGAAACCTTTAGTACCTTTTTAGAGTGGGCAATTAGAGCCAGGACGGGTTTACAGGGTGTAGTTCACTATTTAGATGATTTTTTCTTTATTGGAACATATGGTTATTTTGAGTGCAGATTTTTACTGCAGTCTTTTGAGAGGATGGCAAGGGAGCTGGGCGTTCCCCTTGCTCCTGAAAAGACTGAGGGCCCCTCACAACTTTTAGCCTTTTTGGGTATTGAGATTGACACCGTCAATCAGCTCTGTCATCTGTCAGATTTGAAAATTCAGGATTTAAGGGACAGCGTTGATCAATTTCGATTTAGACATAAGGCCACCTTGCGGGAGTTTCAGGTTCTCATTGGACACCTGAACTTCGCATGTAAGGTGGTGGCCCCCGGCAGGGCTTTCCTCCACCGGTTATGCGATGCCATTATGGGAGTGCAAAGGCCCTATCATAAGATCCGTATTACCAGGGAAATGCGGGATGACCTGCTGGTTTGGCAGGAATTTTTAGATCAATTTAATGGAATAGAATAGAATCTTTATTACGGTCATAGACCAGCACAGGTAAAAAGGGGATACAGAATAAAGGTAAGATCACAGAATAAAAACAGGCTAAAAACAGTATTTAAAATGTTAGCTCCAGTATAACAAGTATAACAAGATAACAAGAATAGGTTGACACTATTCTACTGCTGAGGACATTGTCTGACGAATTTTAACCGCAGCTGCGCAGAATCTGGCAACATTATAAGTTGTTCCTGGGTTGGTGTCTGAAAGCAACAAGTTTATGTAGAATTGTCCAGTGTGCCCTTGATATTTATGCAACAGGGGTGAAATAAGTCTGAGACGTATGTCCCTGTAGTATGAGCACTGGAGTAATACATGCTCTGTTGTTTCTATTTGGCCTGAGTTGCAGGGGCACAGTCTGTCTGAGAAGGGGATCTTCTTGTATCGGCCTTCAAGGACAGCTGAAGGGAGGGCATGACACCGTGCAAGAGTAAAGGCCCTTCGATGTTTAGGTATTTCAAGTGTTGCTAAGTATGCCAAAGGAGAGGCTAGATATCTATTGGAGTCACTAGCAATGAAGGTTGGAGTACTGGCTATGTCCAGTTGTCGCTCTATATCTGCTACCCGTTGTTTGATAGTAGCTTTTGCCCTATCATATCCCAGGCTTAGCAGAAGAACTGGGGAAAGGCCCAGCATTGAGATTTTAGTCATCACTGTCTGTTTCCAGCTGGATTGGAAATCATCACTTAAGGTTAGTGGAGCAAGGCCAGTGGGAAAGAGGGATAGTCTGAGCCAGTAGTTGAGTATGGTCACCCACACTCTGGCCTCCATTTTCATAAATCCTGACTCCAGTCTCAGAGCTGCGTTAGAGACACATTTTGGAGTTTGGAAAGCTGATCTTAAGAATTTGGATTGGACAAGTTCTAATGGAGCAGGGTTGGGGAAGGGTCCCAATTGGGATCCATAAAGCAGTTGTGCTACTGGTTTGGCTTCAAAAAGTTTGAGCGCTGCAGGTAAGTAGTGGCCTCCTCTTGTCTTAAGAAATTTGAGAATGGTTGTTGTGCTCCTCTGTGCATTGCAAGCAGCATACTCTCCATGCGCTTTCCTACTACCAGTGGCTTGAAAAATTACCCCCAGGTATTTGAAGCAAGAGACCTGTTCAATCTTGTGGCCATCTATATTCCAGTTGTAGTTCTTAGGCCTTTTAGCGAATGCCATGATTTTAGTTTTTTGATAGTTGAGTTCTAGCTGTTCCACTCGGCAATAATATGTTAGTGCTCTTAGGGCTCTTTTTAGTCCAATGGGAGATCTTGAAAGTACTGCTGCATCATCCGCATAAAGCAGCGTTGAAATATGCCTTCCCTTTAATTTTGGGGGGTGGAAGTTAGTGTTGTTGAGGTGATCCACCAAATCATTAATGTAGAAGTTAAACAGGAGTGGAGCTAGAATGCAACCTTGCTTGACACCCTTCTCAGTGACAATGTCATTGGTGAGATGTCCCTGGGGGTTACATCTTACTTTTAATGAGGTCCCTTCATGCAGCATACGAATTAGATGGAGTAAACGTCGGTCGATCGAAGAAGCCTCCAGTTTTTTCCACAGTTTGGTTCGGGGTATAGAGTCAAAAGCTGCTTTAAAGTCTATGAAGGCAGCATAGAGAGAAACTGTGCTGCAGGTGGAGTATTTTTCAATAAGGTGGTGGAGTACAAGGCACTGATCTATGGTGGAGCGGCCTTCCCTAAAGCCAGCTTGTTCTTCTGCAAGTATGTTTTCTTGTTCCAACCAGGTCTGAAATTTCCACTGTAAGTGTCTTGCATAGAGTTTGCTGATTGTACTGAGGAGACTAATTGGTCTGTAGTTGACAGGATCATCCTTGCTTCCTTTTTTATATATGGGGACGATGATTGCAAGACCCCAATCCTTGGGTGCTCGACCATATTTGTCGATACAGGTGAAAAGTGAGGCCATGATAGGGGCCCAAAATTCAAGGTTGTTTTTAATGGCTTCTGCAGGTATTAAGTCTTCTCCTGGAGCCTTCCCCATTCTCAGCTGGGCTACAAGGTTCTTGATCTCTGTCGCTGTCACTGGTGGCCACTCTTGGATATTTTCTATATTTTGGCTAGTGCATCCACTTTCAATGTAGTTGTCCTTATAAAGTGCTTGAAAGTGGTCCTCCCATATCCCTGGAGGGATGTGACAATCCACTGTAGCTGGCCCATTTCTCTGGGAACTTGATGTAATATGCCAGAATAGAGCTGTGTTGTTGGATCTGACTGCCTGGATAAGTTGTGTCCACTCATTCTTCATGGCTTCTTTTTTCTTGTTCCTCAGCAACTTTTTGTAGTCTCTTTTCTGCTGAAGCAGCATTTGTGCAGCATCTGGAATGTTATTAGATAGGTAACCTTGATAAATATCAATGAGGGCTTTTTTAGCATTAACACATTCCTTGTCAAACCATGGTTTGGAGTGGTGCTGTTGTTGTTTCCGCTGATGTGCGCTATTTTGACAGATTAGATATTGGTGTAAAGCTTGGGTAAGTGTATTGTAATTTTCCAAGATTTCATCAGGGGACTCAGCTGATATCAGGGCAGTCCTAAGATGCTGAAGTTGGTCTGAAGCCAATACCTCACTTATTGTTTGGTTTAGTTGGGGGGTCCATTTAGCTCGGCGATAAGTCCTTCCTGATGGTGTCACAGAGAGATGATAGCGCTCCCTGGTGTGTGTCTCCTGAGTGAAGTCGCTAAGCTGTAGCCGAATTGGTAAATGATCACTTTCAAATCTGGGCATAACTTCTAATTCCTTGGCATGGGGAAGAAGGTCCCTGGAAATGATTATGTAATCAATGGCACTCATTCTGGACCCAGAGAGATAAGTGAATTCAGCTGGGCAGTCATTTTTCAGGGCACCATTTAGGATTTGAAGGTTCAGCCTGAATGCTGTTTGATCCAGACAAAGTCCTGCAAAGTTTGATTTCTTGTCCTTTGAGCATCGGATGAGGTGGGTTCCATCGTCTTCAAAATCAGGAGGAGGGCATTTGTGATGGGCATATAGGGTATGATTATTGGGGCCCAGTCTGGCATTCAAATCACCTCCCAAAATTACAAATGCATTTTGGTTCTGCAACATGAGATTAGCAGTATATGATTCCAATTCAGCCCACAGGCCTCTGATTTGGGATTTCTTCTTCATTGGAGGCATGTAGGCATTTATTATCAGCAAAGTGCAATGGTTAAATTGAATCAGCACTGCCATGGCATGTGTTTTAAAAGTAGAAAGAGGCCTTGTTATGGCACGTAGGGTGGTGGAGACCAGGACGCCCAGGCCGCCTCTAGCTCTTCCATGCTTTTTCCCTGGCTCTGCCGGAATTGAGAATGAGTGAAAACCATTTAATAACAGATCCTTATTAGTCCATGTTTCCTGGATCAGTATAATGTCATATTGGGTGAGGAAGTCATTAGGACAGGGATCTCTGCGGGCCGTCGGCCACCCAGCAATGTTCCAGGTCATAAGGGTCACCTTGTGCTGGTCTGTTGGAGGTCAGGCAGTCGCATTGCAGGGCACAGGCTGAATGGGTAATTCATCTGATGGCAGTTGGTTAAATGACTGGGTTGACTGTGGCTGTGTCCTCCTCTGAGGATGGAGGGGTAGTGAGTCACATTCCTGTTCTTCTTGCCCCGCCTGTTCTGGAAGGGAGATTGGAAGAACCAATGCAGCATGGGAAGTGAAATGAGGATCAGAAGCAAGCAAGGATACCATCTCTTTAGTGAGGGGGGCATTCTTTGGCTTAGGAGATGAGGTAGGTGGCAGTGAAGGCTGTTTTTCCCTTGAGCTAGGTTTACATAGGGATGCTTGAGTCCCCTGGGGTTTAATTGTAGATGGGGGTGCATCTGCAGTATATTGCATTTGTGGAGGGGTGTTGGCTACAACTCGGGATTTCAAGGCTTCCTTGATTGTGAGTAGAGAGTCATCACTTTCACTTTCACTGTCATAAATATCAGAATAATGCACTGACAGTTTTCTGCGAGGGGGGGCTGATTTCAATGGGGCTGGATTGCTGTTAGATTGACTCAGGATGGTATCTTTCATCAGCTGTATTGTGGGAGCGTGTTCCCAGATTTCTGTGAGTTTTTCTCTCAGTTTATTTACTTCATTATTAATAGCCTGAGTTTCTTCCTTTAAGGTGTGTTTAGGTTCTCCCTCTTGGTGTGCAGAATTATTGCTTCTTTGTGTTATTGTTGCTGTTTTCCCTGTGATGAGATCACGGACTATCTCATCCTTGAAAACTGTTAATTTCTATATAATGTGCATTCCAGAGGAAATTTCTTTTCCGTAACAGCCTGTTAGGAATATTTGCCTGGCTAAAGGTCAAAAAAATTCGCTTGGTAGCTCTTGAGCTGGGCAAAAAGTGGCAGTCTGTTAAATCAATTGTTTTGCTGTGCATGTTTAAAAGTTGGGAAAGGTATCTGATAACAGCCTTCTTTCCGTTTAACAAGTGCCTGTTGTGATGTATTTGCAACAGAAGCTCATTTTTTTTTAACACTCTGCTGTGGTTAACTGCATCCTGTGATGTGGCAGGGCACGTCATTTCCTCCAAATCTGCTACATTTTTAACCCCCTGTGTACCATATGGGTTTTGCCTTTGAAAATCTTGTTGGGAAAGCTTATTGGTAATGTTGTTTAATCTTTGCAAAATAAGAATCAAAGTCTCTATGGACAGTTTGCAGAAATCATAAAAGAGCTGAGCGCTGTTATTGTAGGGAATGCTGCCAAGCTCCGGGAGTTTGACTTTGTTATCAACTTTGTTTTCAACTTGCTCTGTCCCATAATTTATATTTACACTTTGAGGAATTGGGGAGGCTGTTTTGTTTAGTTCAAGTGTCTGTAATGGCTTAAGGAGTAAAGAAGGAGCCGTTGTTACAGATCTGTTACTCACGGGCTGTGTTGTCTCTGCCGCTGGGAAGAGTGAGTCAATCCTCATCTGTTTTCCTGCTTTGGAGGATTCCTGTTTGTCAATATTATTACAGGGGCTCGTCCGATTTCTTTTCTTGCCTTTGGATGGCATTTTGGAGGTATATATAGGTGGTAATGCCAGATGTTAGTGGGAGGACAATTCAGAAGTTGTTAGTCCGTCGCCATCTTGCCCCTCCTCCCTCCAATTTAATGGTATTTCATTCTGGCATCAGGAAAGGAAGCTCCAGGGGGCATGGCAAATCTCATCAGAAGCCGCTGGCTCTGTCGGTTTTGGGGTTTATTTTGGTGGCCGGTGGTGCACCAATACATGGCCCACCGAATGGTGTGGGACAGACATCACCCTTGATCTTACCTTTTTGGATTTTTTCCCAATTTTGGTTGCTGTGTTTATCTGGGCATGAGAACTGGTGAATTTGTCAGTACATTTTTGGTGCGACAATTCAGCAACGGTCCAGATAATAAAATCTCTCACATCCAGGTCCCCGCGGGTCATGTGTCTGGTTCGGCGGTTCACGCTGCAATGCCTTAAATACAATATTTTATTTGTTGCATGGCATGTGGTGGGCGTTATCAATGAGATTGCTGACACTCTTTCCCACATGCAGATGCAGCGCTTCAGAGAGCTTGCCCCAGACTCGGAGCCCGAGGGCGACAGGATGCCGGAGGAGCTATGGCAGATTGGGAATCTGAAATTTGGAGGGCCCTAGGTATGTCAGTAGCTTCCAGCACACACAAGGGATATGCCAATTTAGGGATCAGTTTGGTCTTCATTTAGGAGCTGAGGTACCAGTGGCACATTTGCTGTAATTTTGTGTGCATCTTCATAAACGAGGCTTGGCTCCACAGTCCATTAGGAGCAAACTCTCTGCTTTAGCATTTTGGATGAAAGTTCAGGGGGCCCCTGATAATACTGGCGACTTCCGTATTCGGAAGACGCTGGAAGGATGGGCCCAAGAGCAAGGCCGAAAGAGGGACTCTCGAGTTCCTCTTTCGCCATGCATCCTGAAAGGATTGTGCCATGCCTGGATAGGGATTTGCTTTCCTCCCTATGAGGTACTGCTTTTCCATGCTGCCTCCTTGCTGGCCTTTTTTGGCGCATTGTGTGTTAACGAACTAGTGGTATCTTCTAAGGCTGACATCTCAGGTAAGGCGTTGGATTTAAGGGACATACGTGTTACAGAGGGGCAGATTAGTTTTAGGCTCCATTTTTCAAAGACTGATCAGTTGGGGCATGGTAAAACTGTGCAGCTACAATGCTGTAGCGATACCGCCATATGTCCAGTTTTTGCATTGCAGGAATATCTTCGAGTTTGGGGAGAACTCCCAGGAGTGCTGTTTATTCATGCTGATTCTTCCCTGCTAACTAGGTACCAGTTTTGGAAGGTGACGGCTAAGGCACTAGACTGATTGGGCCTCACTGGGGTCAAGTTCGGGATGCATTCCTTCCGGATAGGGGCCGCCTCCACTGCCGTGGCTATGGGCCTGTTGCCTAATGCCATCCAGAGGATTGGGCGATGGAGGTCTGCCTGATACTAGAGATATGTTCGTCCTTTGCCTTACTAACTGTCTTTCTTCTCCTTTTGTCTTCCAGGTCCCAGACCACAGCCGGTGAGACGCTGGGTTCTGATCTGTGGCCACAGTTTGGTCTACTGGGCGGCCCGACAGGCCCGTTTAAGTTACTTTGGATCTCACTTTGGCCTGGGAGACATGGGGGTTATCGAGTGGTTGGGGAAGTGGGGATTGCGATGGCATGGGCTCATGCCATTTTTGTTTACTGAGTGTGTTGGGCCTTCACCTGACGTTTTGGTTTTGTACCTCGGGGGAATGATGTTGGCCTTCTAAAAGGCAAGGCATTGGTAATCCAAGCGTCACATGATTTGGAGGTGATCAGGTCTAGATGGCCTGCTGTCACCATCATGTGGTCGGCCATATTGCCCAGACATATCTGGCAGGGGGAAGGGGATCCCCGCTTGATTGACAGGGCCAGGTGTAAGGTCAACAGGCAGATGGGGAAGTTTTTACTTTCAAAGGGAGGTCATTATCTTGCACATCTTAAGATTCTGTTTGAGAGGCCTAAGCTCTACCGAGTGGACGGTGTGCATCTCTCGGATGCTGGTAATTTACTATTTCTGGGGGATCTTCAGTGGGGGTTGAGGGACCTGTTGGACAAGCTGGTGGGGGATTAAGGGACAAAGCAGACGCTTACCCCTTATCTATGGTGGGAATAAGGGGAGGCATAGATTATGGTTTATACCTATGGCACCGATTTCGGTGAAGGGACGGTCTCTGGAAGGGTCTCCTTAGATAGTATGATCTGGGAGAACAGAAGGAGACCTACCTTGGGGTTGGCCTTAAGGATAATCCCCTCACCTTAATCTGTATGGATTGGGTGAGGGGCTTTTGGGTTGACCTTCCAGACACAGACTGGCTGGTGAGCAACCCCAAGTCCTGGGGTTACTCAGCAAGGCTCAGGTGTTCGCCCAGGGAAGCTGGGGGCATAAGTACAGAGGGGACGATCCGCCTCATCTTCTCCCTCACTATTTTCCTCCCCCCGCTAAAGATTTAAGGGATTAAATAGGTAGGGTGATAAATAAAGATTCCATTTTATTTCACCCCAAAACTATGTGTGTGGTCTCATTATTTCTCCAACTATGTGTGCAATACTGCTCCCCAGGCCGCCCGCGGAGCCTACGGCCAGGGAGCACTCCTTGCATATGGCAAGGAGAGGGAGGCGAGGCTTTGCAGTGGTTCCGGTCCTTCCTCTCAGGCAGGACCCAGAGAGTGCTGCTTGGGGACAGTAGCTCCAGTAAAAGGGAGCTTACTTGTGGAGTACCACAGGGTGCTATTCTGTCCCCGATGTTATTTAACATCTATATGAAGCTGCTGGGTGAGATTATCCGGAGTTATGGACCTGAGTGTTATCAGTACGCTGATGACACTCAGGTCTATTTCTCCATATCTTGTTCATCGGTCTCGAATTCTGATGGTATCTCTTCTCTCAATGAATGTCTTCGGGCAGTAATGGGCTGGATGAGGAAAAACAGATTGAGATTGAATCCAGACAACACGGAGGTGCTCACGGTAGCGGCCCCGAAACCAAGAATTGGGTTGCAATCTCCAGTCCTGGATGGGGTCACACTCTCCTCCAGTGACTGTGTTCGCAGTCTAGGGATGCTCCTTGACTCGTTGCTCCTGATGACAAATCAGGTAAATGCGACACTCAGGAGCGCTTGTTATCAGCTTCGGCTGATACGCCAGCTGCACCCTTTTCTGGAAGTAAGGGATCTTGAGACCATGGTGCACGCGATGGTAACCTCATGCCTTGATTTCTGTAATGCACTCTACATGGGGCTACCCTTGTGCTTAGTTCGGAAATTACAGCTGGTACAAAATATGGTAGCCAGGCTAGTTTCTGGAACATCTAGAAGGGACCACATTACTCCGGTTCTGAGGTCCCTCCACTCGCTGCCTATCACCTTCCAGGACAAGTACAAGGTGTTGGTTATCACCTTTAAAGCCCTAAATGGCTTGGGCCCAAGCTATCTCAGGGACCACCTTCTCCCTTATAATCCTCCCCACGCTCTCCGGTCCTCTGGGAGGAATTTGTTGCAGCCACAAAGACCTAAGCTGGCGACCACCTCCCAGAGGGCTTTCTCGGCTGTCGCCCCCAAATTGTGGAACGGCCTGCCGGATGAGATACGCCTATTGACATCATTAGACAGCTTTAAAAAGGCTGTCAAGACGGTTCTCTTCAGGCAGGCTTTTCCGGAATAGCTAACCCCGGCCTCAGGAACCCCCTTTGGAGGTTGATTCTGGAGCTCCTAACTGATGCTGCTCTCTTGGAAGGTTTTTTAATAAATTGTATTATATGCTGATTTTAATTTGTATTGATTTAATAATGTTTTAAGGGGGGGAAGGGATTTTGAATTGTTTTACACTGTGTACTATTTTACTGTTTTAAGCTGCCCCGATTGTTCGCAGAGGGGCGGGATATAAATAAATATTATTATTATTATTATTATTATTATTGCGTAACCGGCAAGTGCCGGTGACGTGAGGAGAGGGGCAGGGCCAGAGCACATAAAAGGCGGACTGTCCCTCTTCTCAGCCTCTTCTTCACTCGGCGACCCACCCACCCGCCACTGGAATAGTGTGATAATGGTTGCTTCGGAGCCGGGTAGGAATTACCCCCCCTTTTTATAGGCGGGGTTCGCCTACCCCATACTAGGAAAGCAGTGAAATGGGACAATTGGCTAGGGTGGCGCCTAATTAGGTCAAATTATCACCCATGCTAGGGAATAGGGGGAGGCGTAGATTATGCTGTACACCTATGGTACTGATTTCAGTGAAGGGACGGTCTCTGGAAGGGTCTCCTTAGATTGTACAATCTGGGAGAACAGAAGGAGAACTACCTTGGGGTTGGCCTGAAGGATAATCCCCTCAACTTAATCTGTACGGATTGGGTGAGGGACTTTCGAGTTGACTTTCCAGACACAGACTGGCTGGTGAGCAACCCCAAGTCCTGGGGTTACTCCGCAGGGCTCAGGTGTTCACCCAGGGAAGCTGGGGGCATAAGTCCAGAAGGGACGATCTGCCCCAGCTGCTCCCTCACTAGGTTGCCTCCCCCCGCTAAAGATTTAAGGGATTAAATAAGTAGGGTGATAAATAAAGATTCCATTTTATTTCACCCCAAATGTATGTGTGTGGTCTCATTATTTCTCTGACTATGTGTGCAAAAGTGATGCCTCTTCTGTGCCAGTGCTACACTCTGAGAATGGCTGAGGACACAGGCATCTGATAATGTCACCCTTTCTGTTCTCATCCCATTCTTCTGACATGATTTGGGATGCAGTTTTGAGCCATGTTTCCATGTCCAAAGTCCTTTGAGAGGGTCTAAATAGCCTGTGCATATTCAGAAAAGGAATCCTGGGATGTTGGGATGGAATTTTGTTCACTCAGTTATTTATCTAATAAATTGTGGACTGTACTTAATGAATAAATTGTGTTAAATTGCTTAAACTCTTTTGAATTATTTTATACAGTTTTAAAGTAGTTTGGTGCTATAGAGCCATTGTACTGTTTATTCTCCTTTACAGGTCTGAAACATGGGTCACCTATCACCTACACTTACGACGCTTCGAACATTTTAATCAGCACTGTACACGTACAATCCTAAATATACACTGGACTGACTATGTGACAAATGTTGCTGGCCTTGAGCAAGCAGGGATCACCAGCATTGAGGCCATGATATTGAGAACACAGCTGCGCTGGGCAGGGCACGTTGCTAGGATGGAGGACCATCGCCTCCCAAAAATAGTACTCTACGGTGAACTTGCCATGGGTCAGCGTAAGAGGGATGCTCCAAAAAAGTGATACAAGGATTCCCTGAAACAACATCTCAGGCTTGGCCAAATTGATCACCAACAATGGTCCTCCCTGGCCTCACATCGGGAGACATGGAGATGCACTATCCACAATGCTGAAGCTTTATTTGAGAACTCATGCTGAACAAGTCTTGAAGAGAAACAACAACGCAGAAAGAATCACAACCTGGAAACATCACCCAAGGAGACCTTCTGTTGTGCTTTCTGCAACCAGACATGTTTATCTCAGATTGTCATTTTCAGTCATCAGCGTGCTTGCAGAAAGCGTGGGATGAGTCCTTCCTGAATCTTCGTTTCTGAAGAAAAGCCACAGAGAGAGAAAGGGAGAGTAGTTTGGTGCTGTAATTGGGAATGTAGCATTATTTCCTATGCCACAACTGTTGTCTTTCGTGGGCATGGGAATGATTCCATTGTTACCTTAATATAAAGACCAAGGAATCTTCATAATGCAGTTAAGCTGCAGTTTATGGACATTATCAGATGGGGCTGTAACTGCAGAATTACAGTGCAACAGTACTGCAAGTAGGTTCCCATTATTGCATTATGTTGTCTTCCAATGGTCAATGTATGCTCCACCAATTAATGACTCATAACTTTTTATTGACAGAAAAATCCATGAATAGCCCTAAATATTGTGCTTTTCATGGTATTAATGAGTGTGCAAAATACGTCCCACTGTAATTGCATAATTACAGCATGAATGTGCAATCATTTCCCCTTCCCTTTCCCAACAAGGACACAGGACACACAGGACGCTGTTTGAATGGATTGTCACCTTTTCTTGGTAGATTTTTATATTTGTTTAATTGTTATTTTCTTTCCTTATCTATGTGTTTTTGGTGTGTTTAGACAAAGTTGTGTCTTCTTGTAAGAACAGCCAAAGTCTGGCCCATACAAAATCACGGAAGTAAAATCCCATTCTTCAATTGCTAGTTGTGGTGATGTGGTGGTGATTCTGTCGTGTTTGTATTGTGCAATTATGATGTAATATCTTGCCATTACAGCAATGTGTTATAATTACTGTAATCATGCCAATAAGGACTTTATCAGATGCACTAAATATGCATCATAACAACACCACATAAACATGAATGGGCACGCAGATCAGATGACATTACCCTTTCATGTTTATGTCTTGTCGAAATCCAGTACTTTTTAAAATGATGGCTTAAGCCATCAATAGATCCCCTGCGGCACTTTTGTCCTGGCATTGCCGGTGTGTGAAACCTCGGGCCATTTAACTCACGTGAATGCAGTGTCAATGGCTGGTCTGGCATAAATACTTCCGGGTGAGATCATGACATCCAGATAAGTGACATACTTTTAAAAACCTTAACTTGTTTACTTGGATGTTTTAAACTGTGTGTATGTGCTTTTTGTAACTTTTTGTGTTTTATTTTTTATTTTATTTTTTAATTTCCTTTGTGATGAAGTCTTGTGGGATTTCAAAGGAGGAACTGAACAGGGCTTTGTACACTTCCTCTTCACTGCCAGGGAAATCTTCTGCCAGGAAAAAAAGGTAAGTGTGGTGGGGGTGGGGGTGTTCTTTTGCCAGCACAAAAATGGGTATTTTATGCTGGCAAAAGAACATTTAAAGGGGATTGTCTGATAAAGTCCTATGTTTCTGCTTTCCCCAATAGTGGAATTTAGATAGATAGATAGATAGATAGATAGATAGATAGATAGATAGATAGATAGATAATAAAACAAGAACAACCCAAAAGGGACGTGGCAAAGGTTAAAATCTGTTGATCCCTTTGTTATAGCAGTTTGGGGGTAAACTTCAGAAAAGCAGTTGGATGGAGTGTGATAGATAGGGGACTCAGTTCTCTGGGAAGATTGCCAGGATAAGTTGAGCTTCATTGAAAGAAAAATGGCATTGCATAGGAATGGACTCACAGATCAATTCTGGTCTGTGGTATGCTCTTATTCCTTATTCCTTTTTGTCCACCCAGAATGAATTATTAGAGGCAAGCTCCTATGATAAAGTTAGCTTTATATATTTTGCAGTTTAATTACATTGGCTGATAAATTATTTCCTCTTTCATGTGAGCTTTACAAAAGCAAAAAGACGACTAGCATCTTCTAGTCAGTAAACTTTATTCAGCAGGTCAGATTGCAGAAGATTACAGTGGACTTCACAGTTGGAACAACGCATTTGGGTTTGATACCTGGACCAAACTTCTCATAACAAAATTGGCACTTCCTTCACAGAAGGCTAAGAAGGGAAACAGATGAAATCACATTACAGTGAGTAAAACAAAGAGCCTGAAAAGAACTCATTACAAATAAGTTAAGTAATTTGTCCCCAGTAACAAATGTATAAGTGCATCACATTACAATGATGTCAGGGAACCTGTTTGTGAATTACAGTTGCACAAGGTCAGTCTTAAGTTATCACAACTAACTTTTTTCTTTTTTTCTTTTTTTGGTGTTTGCAGAGGTTGAAATTCTTTTTTAAAAATTTAATATTGTATTATAACCTTTCATATTTCAGTTACATGTATTTGTGAGTTTTCTTTATATTATATTACATTGGTTTTGATATTTTAGTCTGGAAAATTTGTTTTTACAATTGCAGAGCATAGTTTTACACTTGCATTACTCCTTAAAACATGAATCACTCCATAAAACATAGTTTTATACTTGTATTACACAAAGGGGATTTTAGATTAATCACCTTTGGCAGGGACTGCCTGTTTTTTGTTGCTTTTTTACAGGTGTCTCTCGCTTTTCGGTGATCCACTCTTTTGACTGGTCTGAATTACTACCCAGTACAGAATATTCAAAGTGTGGTCCACTCTTTCATCAGTGTTTTCATGACACTTTTGTGACCTCTTCTTTCCCCTGGCATTCTCCAAGGAGGATGCAATTTCATTCTCTCCCTTTTCTTCCCTCCATCTGCTATTGCATATCCATCACTTCTGCCCTTCAGTCTTCTTACCTCCTCACTAATAGTGGTGGCTGAAAAGAAGAGAGGGGGAAAGAGGGATATTACCTGGGAGATTGCTGGTCTTCTGGAAGAGAATGACTGTAGATGGTGTTCATGGATGATAACCTTGCCTGACTGCCAGCAGCTCTCTAGGTCTGCCTTGAAACATTCACATTCCCGCCTCCCCAATTTTGCTTGTAGACAGATGACTCTCACTGAGTGCACAATGAAGCTGCTGTATATTATTAACTGAAAAATAATATTCATCTTTACCATCATTGTCATTGTCATCATCATCATCATCATCATCATCACCATCATCATCATGCTGACACACCCAGGGAGGGAAGAATTGGGAGAGGTGAGTGAATGAGTGAAAGAATTAGCACTTTACCAGATGAACCTCCCATAGTGTTTCTGTCCCAACAAAATCTAACTGCATTCTTGCCCCAACACAATAGCCCTTTTTATTTAACTCTCCTTTAAATGTGATAAAAAGCAGCCCCAGAATTGCCAGACCATGAACGGAGCTCTGTTTACTTCCATGTTCATGATCTTGGTGATTCTCTCGAGAAGATTAAATTAAAAATACGGTGGGAGGGGAACCACACAAATGTACACACAAGCATAGAAACACACTTAAAATATTTAAAGTAAACTGGAGAGGTTCATAAATTTTGAACAATATTAATAATTTGGAACTCCACAATGGAAAAAAGGCAGCTTTTATTTATTTATATTTTAAGATGCGGAGAAAGCTTTTGACAACATTTCTTGGATATTTTTTTTAATTTCAATTATTAAAAAGAATGGAATTTGGGAGATTATTTCATCCAGGCAATAAAAATTTATCTTAGAAAGCTCAGATTTTAATAAATGGCAATATCTCAACATCGATAGAGATACAAAATAGAACCAGATAACGATATCCCCTATCATCCTTACTTTTTATTTTGGTGTTAGAGATTCTATTGAGAATAGAATCAATTATATTCACCTACTTCAATCACCCGATTGGTGTTAGAATCAGAGAATTGTAGAGTTGGAAGAGACCACGAGGGCCATCCAGTCCAACCCCCTGCCACGCAGGAAATCACGATCAAAGCATCCCCGACAGATGGCCATCCAGCCTCTGTTTAAAGACCTTCAAGGAAGGAGACCCCACCACGCTCTGAGGGAGTGCATTCCACTGCCTAACAGCTCTTACTGTCAAAAAGTTCCTCCTAAGGTTGAGGTGGAATCTCTGTTCCTGGAGCTTGCATCCATTGCTCCGTGTTCCAATCTCTGGAGCAGCAGAAAACAAGCTTGCTCCATCCTCAATGTGGCACCCCTTCAAATACTTAAACAGGGCTATCATATCACCTCTTAGCCGTCTTTTTTCCAGGCTAAACATATCCAGCTCCCTAAGTCTCTCCTCATAAGGCATGGTTTACAGACCTTTCACCATTTTAGATGCCCTCCTCTGGACACGCTCCAATTTGTCAATATCCTTTTTGAATTGTGGTGCCCAGAACTGGACACAGTATTCTAGGTGAGGTCTGACCAAGGCAGAATAGAGCGGCACTATTCCTTCCCTTGATCTGGACACTATACTTCTATTGATGCGGCCCAAAATTGCATTGGCCTTTTTAGCTGC
This sequence comes from Gambelia wislizenii, assembly GCA_030847615.1. Lineage (NCBI taxonomy): Eukaryota > Metazoa > Chordata > Lepidosauria > Squamata > Crotaphytidae > Gambelia > Gambelia wislizenii. Next base: position 19,533,978 of record JAUMIR010000009.1, read on the forward strand.
CGCATCACACTGTTGACTCATGTTCAACTTGTAGTCTACTAGGACTCCTAGATACCTTTCTCACGTAGTCTCATTCAGCCAGGTCTCCCCCATCCTATATCTCTGCATTTCATTTTTTCACCCTAAGTGCAGTACCTTACATTTCTCCGTATTGAATTTCATTTTGTTAGCTTTGGCCCAGCTCTCCAGTTTATCCAGGTCATTTTGAATTTTGATCCTGTCCTCCAGGGTATTAGCTACTCCTCCTAATTTGGTGTCATCTGCAAATTTGGTAAGTATGCCCTTAATTCCCTTATCCAAGTCGTTGATAAAGATGTTGAATAGCACTGGGCCCAGGACAGAACCCTGTGGCACCCCACTGGTCACATTTTCCAAGATGAAGAGGAGCCATTGCTGAGCACCCTTTGGGTTCGGCCGGTCAACCAATTACAAATCCATTGAACTGTTAACTTGTCTAGCCCACATTTTACAAGCTTGTTTGCAAGAATGTCATGGGGAACCTTGTCAAAGGCCTTACTGAAATCAAGGTATGCGATGTCCACAGCGTTCCGTTCATCTACCAACTGGTAATTTTATCAAAAAAAGAGATCTAAATGTTCACAGACTCTCTGTTTAATGATCTGCTCTAGTTTTCCACTGTAAGTGTAAGATTTCCACTGTAAGTGTCTTGCACAGAGTTTGCTGATTGTACTGAGGAGACTAATTGGTCTGTAGTTGACAGGATCATCCTTACTTCCTTTTTTATATATGGGGCGATGATTGCAAGGCCCCAATCCTTGGGTGCTTGACCATATTGGTCGATACAGGTGAAAAGTGAGGACAGGATAGGGCCCCAAAATTCGAGATTGTTTTTAATGGCTTCTGCAGGTATTAAGTCTTCCCCTGGAGCCTTCCCTATTCTCAGCTGGGCTACAAGATTCTTGATCTCTGTCACTGTCAGTGGTGGCCACCCTTGGATATTTTCTATATTTTGGCTAGTGCATCCACTTTCAATGCAGTTGTCCTTATAAAGTGCTTGAAAGTGATCCTCCCATATCCCTGGGGGGATATGACAATCCACTGTAGCTGGCCCATTTCTCTGGGAACTTGATGTAATATGCCAGAATAGAGCTGTGTTGTTAGATCTGACTGCCTGGATAAGTTATGTCCAGTCATTCTTCATGGCTTCTTTTTTCTTGTTCATGAGCAGCTTTTTATAGTCTCTTTTCTGCTGAAGCAGCATTGGTACAGCATCTGGGATGTTTTTAGATAGGTAACCCTGATAAATATCAATGAGGGCTTTTTTAGCATTAACACATTCATTGTCAAACCATGGTTTGGAGTGGTGGTGTTGTTGTTTCCGCTGATGTGTGCTATTTTGACAGATTAGATATTGGTGTAGAGCTTGGGTAATTGTATTGTAATTTTCCAAGATTTCATCAGGGGACTCAGCTGATATCAGGGCAGTCCTAAGATGCTGAAGTTGGTCTGAAGCCAATACCTCACTTATTGTTTGGTTTAGTTGGGGGGTCCATTTAGCTTGGCGATAAGTCCTTCCTGATGGTGTCACAGAAAGGTGATAGTGCTCCCTGGTGTGTGTCTCCTGAGTGAAGTCACTAAGATGTAGCCGAATTGGAAAATGATCACTTTCAAATCTGGGCATAACTTCTAATTCCTTGGCATAGGGAAGAAGGTCCCTAGAAATTATTATGTAATCAATGGCACTCATTCTGGACCCAGAGAGATAAATGAATTCAGCTGGGCAGTCATTTTCCAGGGCACCATTTAGGATTTGAAGGTTCAGCCTGAATACTGTTTTATCCAGACAAAGTCCTGCAAAATTTGATTTCTTGTCCTTTGAGCATCGGATGGGGTGGGTTCCATCATTTTCAAAATCAGGAGGAGGGAATTTGTGCTGGGCATATAGGGTATGACTGTTGGGGCCCAGTCTGGAATTCAAATCACCCCCCAAAATTACAAATTCATTTGGGTTTTACAACATGAGATTAGAAGTGTATGATTCCAGTTCAGCCCACAGGCCTCTGATTTGGGATTTCTTCTTCATTGGAGGCATGTAGGCATTTATTATCAGCAAAGTGCAACGGTTAAATTGAATTAGCACTGCCATGGCATATGTTTTAAAAGTGGAAAGAGGCCTTGTTATGGCACGTAGGGTGGTGGAAACCAGAATGCCCAGGCCACCTCTAGCTCTTCCATGCTTTTTCCCTGGTTCTGCTGGAATTGAGAATGAGTGAAAGCCATTTAATAACAGATACTTATTAGTCCATGTTTCCTGGATCAGTATAATGTCATATTGGGTGAGGAAGTCACTAGGACAAGGATCAATGTGGGCCGTCAGCCACCCAGCAATGTTCCAGGTCATAAGAGTAACCTTGTGCTGGTCTGTTGGAAGTCAGGCAGTCGCATTGCAGGCCACAGGCTAGATGGGTAATTCATCTAATGGCAATTGGTTAAATGGCTGGGTTGACTGTGGCTGTGTCCTCTTCTGTGGATGGAGGGGTAGTGAATCACATTCCTGTTCTTCCTGCCCTGCCTGTTCTGGAGGAGAGATTAGAAGAACCAGTGCAGCATGGGAAGCAAAATGAGGATCAGAAGCAAGCAAGGATCCCATCTCTTTAGTGAGGGGGGCATTCTTTGGCTTAGAAGATGAGGTAGGTGGCAGTGAAGACTGTTTTTCCCTTGAACTAGGTTTGCACAGGGATGTTTGAGTCCCCTCGGGTTTAATTGTAGATGGGGGTGCATCTGCAGTATATTGCATTTTTGAAGGGGTGTTGGCTACAACTCCACTTCAAAGGTTTCCTTGATTATAAGTAGAGAATCATCACTTTCGCTTTCATTGTCAGAGAAATCAGAGAAATGCACTGACAGTTTTCTGCGAGGGGGGGCTGATTTCAATGGGGCTGGATTGCTGTTAGATTGACTCAGGATGGTATCTCTCATCAGCTGTATTGTGGGAGTGTGTTCCCAAATTTCTGTGAGTTTTTCTCTCAGTTTAGTTACTTCTTGATTTATAGCCTGAGCTTCTTCCTTTGAAGTGTGTTTAGGTTCTCCCTCTTGGTGTGCAGAATTATTGCTTCTTTGTGTTATTGTTGCTGTTTTCCCTGTGATGAGGTCACGGACTGTCTCATCCTTAAAAACTCTGTTAATTTCTATATAATGTGCATTCCAGACGAAATTTTTTTTCCGTAACAGCCTGTTAGGAATATTTGCCTGGTTAAACGTCAGAAAAATTCATTTAGTAGCTCTTGAGCTGGGTAAAAAGTGGCAGTCTAGTAAATCAATTGTTCTTCTATGGATGTTTAAAAGTTGGGAAAGATATCTTACAATTGACTTCTGGGTGTTCCACCTATGGGCATTGTTATATATTTGTAGCAGGAGCTGGTTTTTCTGTTAGACTCTGCAGTGATTAACTGCATCCTGTGACGTGGCAGGGCACATTTCAACCAAATCTGCTACATTTTTAACCCCCTGTGTACCATATGGGTTTTGCCTTTGAAAAGCTCGTTGAGAAAGCTTATTTGTAATGTCGTTTAATCTTTGCAAAATAAGGATCAATGTCTCTATGGACAGTTTGCAGAAATCATAAAAGAGCTGAATGCTGTTATTGTAGGGAATGCTGCCAAGCTCCGGGAGTTTGACTTTGTTATCAACTTGCTCTGGCCCATAATTTATATTTACAGTTTGAGGAACTGAAGAGGCTGTTTTGTTTAGTTCAGGTGTCTGTGATGGCTTAAGGAGTAAAGAAGGAGCTGTTGTTACAGATCTGTTACTCACGGGCTGTGTTGTCTCTGCCGCTGGCAAGAGTGAGTCAATCCTCATCTGTTTTTCTGCTTTGGAGGTTTCCTGATTCTCATTATTATTACAGGGGCTCATCCAATTTCTTTTCTTGCCTTTGGATGGCATTTTTGAGGTATGTGTAGGTGGTAACGCCAGATGTTAGTGGGAAGACAATTCAGAAGTTTTTAGTCCATCACCATCTTGCCCCTCCTCCCAGCATTTTAGGAAGTATGGACATCTTACAAGCTGCTATCTTTCCTGAGATAGCAGCTTGTAGTTAGATCTAGTTTAGCCCATCTTACCATGTCTGCTTTAATCCTCTTTCCAGGTTTTTTTGTAGTTATTTTCAAAGACGTCTATATTCCTTTTTGTTATCCAAATCCCTAAGTACTTCACTTTTTTTCCAATTTTGCAACCAGATTTTTCAACAATTTAGTTTTCTTCATTTTCATTCATATTTTTGTTAATATTATTGATTTTTCTCTATTGATTCTAAATCCTGTATGTTGTCCAAATTCTGTGATGGTTTCAAACAAGTTCTCTATTTTTCCTATAGGATTTTCTAAAAAATACTACTAGATCATCTGTGAATGCATGCAGTTTGAAGCTGTGTCCTCTAATTCTTATTCCAGGTAGGTCTTTATCCCCTCTTATCTTCCTATTCAAGATTTCCAGTACCAATATGACGAGTAACGGTGACAAAAGGCACCCTTGTCTTGTGCCCTTTGTTACTTCTATTAGGTCTGACTTCTCTCTATTTATAATTAAGTTTGCTGTCTGCCTTTTATATATATTTTCAATCCTTTTATAAACATTATCTCCTCCTTCCATTCTTTTGATCACTTCTAATAGGCAATCCCACCTTACATTTTCGAAAGCTTTTCCCACGTCGACAGTTAGCATTGCCAATTTCTTTTGGTTGTTTTTTTCAAAATATTTGATAATATCCAATATAATTCTTGTGTTATTTTTAATCTGTCTACCTGGGATAAACCCATTTTGGTCGTCATGAATTATCTCTGCTATGATATTTTTTAATCTTTCAGCTATAATTGCTGTGTAAATTTTATAATCTTGATTAAGCAATGAGATGGGTCTATAATTGGAGACATCCTTATTATCTTTACCTTCTTTGGGGATTAATGAGACATATGCCATTGTCCATGAATCTGGTATTCTTTTCTCTTCAACTTCTTTAAACTTTCTATGAAGAGGTAATATTATTTCATCTTCTAGCAATTTGTAATATAATGAAGTGAATTCATCCGGACCTGGGGCTTTGTTTAATTTTAGTCTTCTTATAGTTGTCGATATTTCTGCTATTGTAATGGGGTCATCCATTTTTTTCTTTTGCTCTTTAGTCAATTTTGGTAGGTTATGTTGATCTAAATATCTTCTCATGTACTTCTCAGCTCCTTCATCTTGTCTATCTTCTTTAAATAATTTTTTATAATAATCGTAGAAAGCATTCATTATTTCCTCTTGATTTGTAGTTGTTTTGCCCTTGTTTGTTACTTGTAAAATTAGCTTCTTTTCTACTTCTTTTAAAAATTTGTATGAGAGCCATCTTCCAGATTTCTGTCCATATTCAACGTTCTTCTGTCTCATTCTTTTAATTCTTTTCTCTATCTGGTTTAAATCTTCCAAATTCAACTGTTTTTGTATCAGTTTGATTTGTCGGATCGTTTCTGCATTATTTGGCTGTTCTCTCAATATTCTTTCTTAAGACACTAATTGTTTAACTAAGAAATTATATCTTTCCTATTTGGCTTTTTTAACTTCTGCACCTCTTTTGATTAGTATTCCACGGATTACTGCCTTATGGCCGTCCCACACCATTCTAGTTTGGGACTCTTTTATCATATTCTCTTTGAAGTAGAGTCGTATTTCCTTTTTCAATGATTTCAAGAAGGACTCGTCACGTGGTAAATTTTCATTTAATCTCCAACAAAGGATTTTTAAAATGATCCCATTCTGATCTGTAGAGGATTATGGTCTGAGGCATGTTTTGTTAGGATCTCCATCTCTGTTATAGTTCTGATAATATTTTTTGAGGCTAAAATCAGGTCAATCCTAGACATGGTCTTAAATCTATCTGAGAAAATGGTAAATCCCTTTTCTTCTCCCTTCATCACCATCCAGAGATCTTCTAGATTGAGTTCCTTTTTCAGTTCAAAAAAACTCTTGGGAAGTTTTCCTTTGAATTTTGAATTTTTATTAGTTGTTCTGTCCTTATCAGGGTTGATAACTCCATTGAAATCACCGATTATCAGCAATTTTTCACTGTCATAAATTTCTGTTCTTTTGTGCAGTTCCATATAAAAGGTTTCTTGGTTATTATTTGGAGCATAGATTCCTACGATTACCAATTTCTTATCCAAATCACAAATTTCTACTCCTATTACTTGTGCATCGTCGTCCTTAAATAGTTCTTTCACATTAAGGCTTTTATTTATGTAGAGCGCTACTCCTCTCTTCTTTTTGTTACCTGTTGCAGAGTAGAACAAGTTGCCCAATTTTGCATTTTTTAAGAATCTGATATCTTAATCTTTTATTCTCGTTTCTTGTATACAAATGATATCCGCTTTCAGTCTTTCTAGATGGCTAGATTTCTAGATGACAAGCAAAACCTGTCTTCTCTTATACTCTGAATTCAGTCCTTTCACATTCCAGGTTATAATCTTAAGGTTCATCCTCTTTTTCTGATTCACTATGACTTTCCACTCCTCGTTCCCTTTCTTCCTCCTCCTCCTCCTCCTCTCCTTCTTTTTCTTCTTTTGCTTCTTCTCCTTCTATCTCCTCTTCTTCTTTTTTCTTGCTCTTCTTGTTCTTCCAGATCTTCTTCTGAATACTTCTTATCCTGATCTTCTCTTTTATCCTGTTCTATTGTTTCTTCCGACCGTAGCTTAGTTCTTTTTTCCTCAACTTGTTTCTTTCTGGTTTTCTCCTTTTCCAATTCTCTTTCAAACGTTTTGCAAAAATCTTTAGCTTTAAGTGTTGAGTTGATTTTATATCTTTTTTGCTTGTAAGTGAAGGAGATTCCTTCTATTCTTTCCCATTTATAATATATTCCATTTTTAAACAGTAATTGAGTGATAAAGTTGTAATCTTGTCTTTTTTTAGTATTTGTGGTGGTATATATTTGAATATTTTTGCTTCATCTCCATTTATGAACAGTTTATTTTTGTAGCTTTGCTGGATAACCATGTCTCTTGTTTTTGTCCTGGTAAAAGATAGTACAATGTCTCTAGGCAATTTTTTATCCTTAGCCACTGAAGAGTTAACTCTAATAATTCTATCCAGTTCTTTTTCCAAATTTTCCTCTGTATAGCCGATAAATTTGGCTACAGGGGTTGTCAATCTTTCTACCAAATTTTAATTTAGTCTCTCTGAGATTCCTCTTAATTTGATGCTTCTTTCCCTGAAGCGTAATTCTTGATACAGCATTTGTATTTTATGCGTTTCTAATTTTTGTGTGATGTTTTTTATCTTCTCCTCAGACTCTTTAACACTTCCCTTTATTTTAGAAATCTCGCCTTTCATTTCATCTATATCTTTACATATCTTGTCAATTTTTTCCCCCTGTTTGTCTGTTTCCTTCTTGTTATCCATCTTTATTTCTTTCCTTAGGTCTTTAAGTTCGGCCCTTATTTCTTGTTTAAAATTTTGAGGTTCTGATTTTAAATGATCAATTATTAGGGTATGTAGTTCTGATAGTTTCATTGCTTCTATGGAGCCTCTTCTTGTTAATATTTCTGTTTGTGCTACTGTCTTTTTAATTCCTGATGCCATCTTTATTGTTTATTGTATCTCGGTTATCTCAATGTTAGTCTATATTATAATATTGATCTTTTGTTTTAATATTGCTCTTTAGTTTCCTTTACCCATGTCCCCCAACACAAATATTACAGTCAGTGGCTAACAACTAATATCTTTCTGTGTAGCTCTAAACTTTTGGAAAAAATTCTCGATGAGATTGAATCAGATTGGGTATATATGGATATGTAAATATATTTCTACAAATGTTATCCTGAATAGAGATAACTGCTATGGTTATATGTATCAATATAAAATTATGTAAATATGGGTGAATGTATATATCCACTGTATATATGCATACTAATGTACTTGTATATTTATGTGTTTTATATATCCACTATTATATTATGTTTTTATCAAACTTTAACATGAAAAAAATTCAAATTAGTATGCTTTTCATAAATCAATCTCAATATCCAAATATCCCAGTCATGAATTTTTCAAACTCTATATAACCAAGTAAATTAATCTCCTTAGTGAAATAAGTAATGTTATCTTCTCCTCTATAACAAAGTCTAAATTACTTGTAAAGACCTTTCTTTTCTTCCCCTTCACACTTTTCTTGTCCTTCCTGTCTAAATCTAGGCTTTCCAATTTAAATCTAGTCTTCTTCGCCCCCTCTCTTATTGGTTTTCTTTGCCTTCTCTCTACTAAGTATCTTCTAACACACAGTTTAAACACCAATGTCTATCTTGGTTCCCCCTAGATATCTCTTCTTGTTTCTTTGTTTGATATAGCAACTACTTACTCCTTGTCTAATTATAAATTATCATATAGTGATGCTTAAGCAGTACATATAAACTAATATTAGCTTTCCTAATTTCCAAGCAGCCAATTTTGCTATTGTTTATTTTACTACTGTGAGTACAATATACAATATAATGACATAATCTATTGAACCTTCACATACATAAAACAGTCCCAACTTAATTAGATTACCACATTTTCAGATGAATTCACCCATATAAAACCGTGGGATTTCCAACAAATGTATACATTCTCCTGTTTCAAATGAGATAAATGTTTTCTACAAAGCCAAAAGCCAAAAGAGAGTTTTTATACATGTTAGAGGAAAAGCAGCTTGCAGTTGAGGTTGGCAGTCCACTTACTATTGGGATACTCCCTCCTTCTCTCGCATTTGTCCTTAATTAACACCATTGAGAAAAATTAAATCTCGTAATTTAGTCTTGTAATCTTAGTCTTGGTTCAAATGAGACAAAAAGATTTCCTCTTTATGAGTGCTTTTAAATGCTTAACCTCCCCTTGTTTCCTTATTCTTTTTACTTTTTTTCCAAAAAACAAGCCCCACAGCTTTAATCCCTCGGCGTATTCACAAAACACGGACTGTTCCTTCCACAGAGGGTGGGGCAGGCAGGAGAAGGGTCAAAAAAAGTTTCAATGAACCATGATTCTGTCCATCGGGAGGGAAAAAAATGTTTGTTTTAGCGACCTTCTCACTTTTTCTGCTTCAGGATCACAATGCAGAGGTAATACAATTCCCCTTGTCATTTCCAAAGATTCTCTCCTGTTTTCTTCTTGTTTTAATGTCCTGTGTTATGTCCACTTTGGTTGGCTGCTGACTCCTCATGAGTCTTCTATGGTGAAGTGGGAATGGCTCCTTGCCCCGCTTCCCGCGACTCCCTCGGGGGTTTTCGGAAGCCTCCGCCCCAAAGCCCCTCCGAGCGTCCGTTGCCTCGCAGAGTGGAAACCGGAAGCCAACTGTCTCAGTTATGTAGTGTACACAAGGGGTGAGGAAGCTGTTGCTTAAAAACAATTTGTATAGAACATAACGTATGGAACATAATGTATAGAACGTAACTGTCTCAGTTATGTAGTGTACACAAGGGGTGAGGAAGCTGTGGCTCGGTAGACATTGCCATCTAGACATTGCTGTCTAGACAATCCCCAGCCATGTTAGCCAGACTCAAGAGTGGTGAGATATGATCAGAGTCATAATATATCAGCATCTAGAGAGGCAAAACTTTCCATCAGTGGTCAACAATAGCTGGAAATTTTTCTTCACTATTTCTGGCTGGAATTTTGCTCAGCCCTAACTGGAATAGATGACAAAATAAAACAATCCACAAAAGAGTGATACCTTCATTGGCCAACTGAAATGCAAAAAACAGATTATGCAAGCTTTTGAAGCTCCAATGGCTTCTTCATTGAGCAAAAGATGTTTAAAAAAATCATAGTGGAGAAAGAAAAGAAAAAAAAGTGATGGTTTTGGTGTAAAAGATGTTTAAAAAAATCATAGTGGTGTTGGTGTCACAGGCCTACATTTTGCATCAGGTGTTGTCTCTGTTGTAGTTCAGTTGGCATAGAGGGATCTCAGTGCAGGCAAAGACCATTCCCTTCATGGCCATGTGGGGACTGAGAAAAAGGACAGTAAAATTTAATCTTCATTGGCATCAGTAAAGTTACAGTACAGCCGTTAAGTCGAAATACATTCTGAAAAAAGGGGTAATGCCTGACAACCTTGCATGCATTTCTTTTTATATATATTTTAAAGAAGAAAACAGCATAAAAAGATGCTTTAGGCAATGTGACATCTATCCATTATGGGGTCTATTTGGGAAAAATATATATATGCACAAATAATTCCTGCACTGAACCATGACTTGGAGGAAGGATAAGGAAGTAATTCCTAAAAAATTATTTATTTATCTACTTTTATTCATTTAAAACATATTATCTACCCCCTCTCGGTCCACCTAAGGCATTGCACATCTGATAAACTTGTCAGATCTCTCTGTCCCAGATAGGGGGCCATCATGTCCCTCCCTCCCAAAAAGTGCACTGCATTCAGAACAAAGACGTTTCTCATGTAACAGAAATCATACATGCGTAAGATACCAACAGGTGTACAGCCATAGTTTCTCAGCCCAACCCTTATTTTGCAGGGTTCAACATCATACAAAAAGCCTGCATAGGTATGACAAGCTGCTATACCAGCCCTTCAGCCTCAGTGCATGGACAGTGATGGAGGGACTCCATTGGAGATGTGAACAGCAGGGGTGGGGCCAGTAGATACCCCCTGTCCTGGTCTTTTTGTTGTTAACTGCCATCAAGTTGGCTTCAACTTATGGTGACTATATGAATGAGAGACCATCAAGACTTCCTGTTATTAATAGTCTTTTTAAGATCTTGCAAACTCAAGGAAACAGTTTTAGTCTAGCCACCTGTAATGCAGTCTCCCTCTTTCCCCATTGCCATCCTCTTTCCTGAGCACTATCATTTTTCTTGTCAGTCATGCTGTGTCATGAAATGTCCAAAGTATGATAGCCTCAGTTTAGTAATTTTGGCTTTTAGTGAGGGTTCAGGCTTGATATGCTCTAGAACCCATTTATTTGTCTTTTTAGCAGTCAGTGGTATATGTAGCAACACAACTCCTCCAGCAACACATCTCAAATGAGTTGATTTTTCCCCCATCAGCTTCCCCCCCCCCCAAATCATGGACCATGATAGCAGAAGAAAGTCACTGCTACTGCTGTGGTTGATGTGGAGAACCACAAGAAAACCTAGTGGTTTATTGGCTTTCACTGTTTGGAAAACTGGTCTGCCTTCAGTGGAAATCCTGCAACACTCTTTAGTACCTCAGTGGAGAGGTATCAGGAATGTTGAAAAGGATACTTTTTTTCCCCCATCCTCTGAAATCTTTTCCTATTGTTCTAAAAAGGCTCATGATTTGAGGTGAGAACGTGAAACCAGGGAGCCCTGGTGGCACAGTGGTTAAATGCCAGTACTGTAAGTCACCACATTGTAAGTTCAATTCCAGAGGGCTCCAGGGTTCACTCATCCTTCCATCCTTTTGTTGGTTGGTAAAATGAGTACCCAGCTTGTGGGGGCAATTAGCTAACACACATTGGAAACTGCTTAATGCAGTGTAGATGTGTAAATTGCTATTGCTTAAAACAATTTCTAAGCTGCTCTGATAGCCTTGTGGGCTGAAGAGCGGGGTATAAATAAAAAGATAAATAAAAATAATTAAAGAAATAGTCTATTACTCTGTAGTTATGGTCATCAGAGTCTTCAGGGTCCTAGTTTACTTCCTTAGGAATATATAATGGCTGAAAATTCTTTATCATGTACTTTCTTCTTCTCAATACATATGTAGTTCATAATATATTTCACCACCTTACTCTTCCTCTCTCCTTCCTTCCTTCCTTCCTTCCTTCCTTCCTTCCTTCCTCAACCTCCTCCTCTACTTCATTGTCAATCTGTGTGGTGCTTACCTGTGTATTATAAGTCAAAGGCTTGAAATGTATTGGCAGTTCCAACAAAAGCAGAGTGATTAAATCAATGGAGTTTAACATAAGCATGGACTCACCATCTAACATCCAATGTGTCTTTTCTAGTTGGGATTAAACATAGGATTCAGGTTAAAGTGCATTGGATCAATCTCCCTCTCTTTCTCACACACACATATCTGTAGGTCTACTCATTGGCTGTGAAAATGTGTATCTGTCAGCCAACAGGGAAATGTCAAGAATTATCATATTGCCCTAAATCCAATGTTGCCATAGTTTGCTTTCTTCTTTCCTCTTTTCTTTTAAACCAGGGGTAATCTCCCTCTCTCTGTGTCTCTCCTAATCCACACTAAACAAACAATCCAGTTTGATACTGGATTATTTACCATGGCTTCTTCCTGTGGAATCCTGGGATTTGTAGTTTTACAAGGTCTTTAGCCTTCTCTGCCAAAGAGGGCTACTGCCTCACCAAACTACCAATCCCGGGATTCCATAGGAGGGAGCCATGGCAAATAATCCAGTTTCAAACTGGGTAAATAGTGTAGTATAGTGTGGATGCGCTCTCTCACATTTTTTCTGTTTCTTGCCACTGCTTCAAATATTAGCTCTGGTGGTTATATTGCATGCCTGGGTGCAGTGTATGGTGAGGCAGTTGAGTGTGTTGCAGTTGAGAGAATGAAGGCCATGTCAAGGAAATCTTGGGCTATGAGAGCAGAGGGGTGAAGGGGAGGGCCAAAACTGCTGAGGCTTCTAAAGGTAAGGACATTCAACTTCAGATTTGAAATTACATGTTAATATTCCCCAATCACCCTAGTCTCAGATCTGCTAAGTCAACACGGTTTATGAAAATCAAGTGGCATTCCATATATTAAATAGCATCATCTCTGAGAATAATCATCCCAGAATCCACCCTCCTTTCTTCCTCTCTCCTGGGTTTGACAATGATTTATGAGGCAGAAAACAAAACAGCTCCATTTTCATAAGGCAGCCCAAACCTGCCGGACAGCAGGAGAAGCTCTGATAGTTGTTTTGACTTTGACACTGAAACAAACATGGCATAAAAGTCAATACAACAGCAGCTTTTGAGGCTTGTTTTACAGAAGACATAGGGCTTGTCTATAGGAGAGATGAAAGGATAACTAAACCCTGGAGCAGAGAATCCAATAAAATTAAAATTTCTAAAAGGGTAATGATACCCCACTGAAAAGTGTGCAAATGCTAAAAATATTATATTAATTGTGAATAATAAAAGCTCAAGCCAGACACGTTTCGACAGCAGTCTTCCTCAGTGGCCTACAAGCATTCAAAATGTATAACAACTCAACAGCTCACTCAATGTTACTCTGCTCAATTCCAAAGCAACAATGTACTACTCCTGCTCACAGAGTATCTTATATAACCAACTGAACTGGTAATGGGAATGATCCTGCCAAGACTCAAGAAAAGAAAAGGTCCTAGGGAAAACTTAGGATGTGGAAGGACATTGAAAAACTCAACCAACCACTTACGCCCACACCTTTACCCACCAGGGGTCCAATTTTACCAACCATGTGTTCATTTGAGTACCAATATTGGTAGTAGTTTTATGTACTTAGTATTGGATATCCCATCAATACATCAGAATTTAAATGAAGTTCTTCTCCTGTTCACAGAACCTTTTCTATAACCAGTCAAACTGGTGGTGGCAGCCCTATGTCTTCTGTCAAGACTCAAGAAAAGAACTAAGAGGAAATTTAAGGTGTGAAAGGACAGCAAAAGACTCAAACTAGCCAATTCACATTTTCATTTAAACCCACCTGGGATTCAGATTTCAAATGATGAATCCATTTGAGTTCCAATATCTGTAAATGGTTTAATGTTTTTAGTATTGGATATCCCATCTATGCACCAGAATTTGAATGAATCATGGGTATGATGTTTCTCAAGAAAATATTTTACCAATGGAGCTTCTATTTTACAGTTTTTAATACAACTTCTGTATTCTGTGATCCGAGTTCTTATCGCTCTGCTGGTCATCCCCACATAAATTAATTTGCAAGGGCATTCAATTATGTATATGACACTTTTACTAGCACATGTAAAAAGTTTGTATTTTTCATAACTTCTACCATCAGCAGTATTCACAAAACATTTCAAATTGCTGCTGTCCACAAATGTAATGTCCCTTGGCAATCAAACTCTTTTGTACTACCAGAAAATCAAAATCTGCCCGTACTAATATATTCTTGATGTTTTGAGTACGTTTATAGGTAAACATCGGTTTATTTTTATATCCGGGTATATTTTCCAGCAAGTGCCAATGTTTCATAATACTTTCTTTAACCCTCTGTGAATGTGTGTTAAAAGTCAGTGGTATAACCACCCTATCGGGTGCTCTCTTAGGTCTGGAATCAAACAGAAGTTTCTTTTGATCTAACTTACGAACTTTGTCTTGTGCCTCTTTTATAACCTTTAAGGGATACCCTTTCTCCAAAAATTGGAGACATGTAATATTCGATTCCCTTTCAAACCCTTCCAGTGTTTTACAATTTCTTCTAATATGTAAAAATTGTGAGTACGGAAGGTTGTTTTTAAGAGGCGTTGGATGATAGCTGTCATATCTTAAAAATGAATTAACATCCTTTGGCTTTCTATATAGTTTCGTTTCAAATGAGCCCCTATTTATTTGAATATATATATCTAGGAAATTCACTGTACAGGAATTATATACCATATCAAATTTGATGCTTTCATGGATACCAATAAGAAAAAACAGAAACTCCTTAAGAGAAGATTCAGATCCCACCCATATACAAAAAATATCATCTAAAAATCTTTTCCATGTATATATATTGGCGGGGGGGGGGACTCATTGCTTAATATATAGGAACATTCAAAATGGTCCATGTATAAGTTTGCCAACTCTGGGGCAAACTTACATCCCATTGCCATCCCAGAGGTTTTTGCCAGTAGAATTGGTTCCCGAATCTAAAATAATTCTTGGTCAAAGTTATTTCAATAAGATGTAACAGAAACTGAATAGGGGGAAGTCCCATAGGTTTAGACAACATAGCTGCTTCTAAGATCTCCAAGGCCTCATTCTGGGGAATGCTAGTGTAAAGTGATATGACATCCAATGTCACCAAGAAAAATTCCTGTACAGGTGGTGTTAGTTGTTCTATATATTTAACAAACTCCTTGGTGTCTTTTATATATGATGGTATATCTGGAATTAGAGGTTTCAGAAAAGATGAAATATATGTGGCCAACAGTTCCAGGATAGAACCACAACCTGATACAATAGGTCTACTCGGAGTAGGAATTTTGTCCTTATGTATCTTAGGAAGTAAATAAAATAAAGGAATTCTACCTGGTGAATCCAGTAAATAGTCAGAAACATTAGTTTTTATATACCCCATATTCAATGCCTCTTCCAGAGTGATTTTAATCACTTTCAAAAATATCTTCTATCGGATCTTTCATACATTCCTTGTAATGTTTTACATTTGATAATTGGCTATATGCCTCTATTTCATAATCTTTCCTCCCCCCATATGACTATAGCACCTCCTTTATCTGCTGGTTTAATTATTATATCTTGCCTTTTTTGCAAATTCTCCAAAGTAGCTTGATGTAGTTTAGATAAATTGTACCAACTATTGGATTGGGAGCAGGGCCGGTTTAACCTGTCTGCCAGATCCACATTGGCGGGGGGCCCTGGGGGTGAAGGGGGCCCCCTGGTGAGTGCTGACCTTATCTGATGAAGGAGACAGCCAGGAGACAGCAGCCGGCTCCTCCGCTGCTTTGGAGCCCCTTCTCCCTCCCTCCTCAGGCAGGGCATGGCAATAGCACTGAGCTAGTGCGGGAGATAGAGAAAGGATTTGCTCTTGGGAAGTTGTAATTTGGAGACAGTCCCTGGCTGCATTGCTGTGAAGGAGGAAAGGCAGAGCAGCTGGTCGTGTGATTGAGTGACTGTCTTCAGGGGGCCACGGGGGATCTTGGGGGGTGCTGCCATGCACAATGGGGTGGTTATTTTACTTTTTAACTTGTTGCTGGAGTCAAGACAGATGGCTATCCAGCCTCTGTTTAAAAACCTCTAAAGAAGGAGACTCCACCACATTCCCCCCCTCCTCCAAAAACCTGCTAGCTTTTTTTTTAAAAAAAATGTCTCCAAAACTAAAGAGAAAGTGAAAGAAACAGCAGCCCTCCATGGCAGAAGCTGGAGGGAGTTTGCTGCTACCGCGGAGACGGTGAGTGTGTGTTTATGAGAGAGACAGGGAATTTGAGCGTTGTCTCGGAAAGGGCTTCTTTCTTTCTTTCCCTTCCCTTCCCTTCCCTTCCCTTCCCTTCCCTTCCCTTCCCTTCCCTTGCCAACTGAGTTCAGCCTGCATTTGTGTGTGTTTGCCTATGTGCCTTCAAGTCATTTCTGACTAAGGCAAACCTACCATGGGGTTTTCTAGGCAAGGTTTGTTCAAAGGGTGTGTGCCTTTGCCTTCCTTTGAGGCTGAGAGAGTGTGACTTGCCCAAGGTCAGCCAGTGGGGTGTTCATGGCTGAGTAAGGATTCAAACCCTGGTCTCCATAGTCATAGTGCAATGCTGAAACTTTTACAACACTCTTAACTCTTTTAACAGAAGAATACTGTATAAAGAATATAAATTAAAATTTGGAGTAATATTACTGGGAACAATGGTTTTATTGTTGTCACTAAAACACCAGTATCCCATTAGTGTTGTGTGAGAGGCATTGGCCTAGAGCAGTGGATCTTAACCTTTTCTTTACCAGGGACCCCCTTTAAATATCTTTTGTTGCCCCAAGACTTAACTCAAGATTTAAAACCCTAATAATAATAGCTAACAACAACAACAATACAATTACACCATCCATTAAACTTTCCCTCAGAGACACTCTTGCTTCTTCCTGCAAGTTTGTGGCTGGAGTGGATTGAATGGCAATGTGCAGGCCAAGCCAGCCAGCCTTTGCCTTGGTTCCTGTCACATGGCTACTCCACTACAGGGAGGAGGTGGACCAAGCAGTCTTCAAGCCTTTGTGGACCCCCTGTGAGGACATTGTGGACCCCAAGTTAAGAACCACTGGGCTAGAGAATGCTGGGAAAGGAACAATGCAACCAGATCTTGAGAAGGGTGCTGGCAGGGGGATTCTGGGAGGTGTAATCCAAGAGTAACTTTCCCAGGCTCTGAATGCAGCCTAGAATCATAGGGCTGGAAGGGACCCCAACAGCCATCCCATCCAATTGGTTTCTGCCCTGCAGGAACACACAATCCAAGCATTCCTGACAAATGCCCATCCAGCCTCTCCTTAAAAACCTCCAAAGAAGGTGAGTGCACCACACTCCCAGGCAGCAGAGTATTCCACTGCCTTACAGCTCTTACTGTCAGGAACTTCTTCCTAATGTTTAGGTAGAATCTCTTTTCCTGTAGTTTGAGTCCATTGCTCCATGTCCTAGTCTCTGGAGCAGCAGAAAACAAGCTTGCTCCTTCCTCATATGACACCCCTTCAAATATTTAAACATGGCTATCATGTCCCCTCCTAACTTTCTCTTCTCTGGGCTAAACATGCCCAGCTCCCTAAGCTGTTCCTCACAGGGCATAATGGCTTCCAGACCTCCCAACATCCTTCTCGGTATCTTTCTTGAATTGTTGTACCCATAACTGGAAACAATATTCCAGGTGAGGTCTGACCAAAGCAGAATGGAGTGATACTATTACTTCCCTTGATCTAGACACTATTAATGCAGCCTAGAATCGCATTGGCATTTTTTGCTGCTGCATCACACTGCTAACTCATGTTTAGCTTGTAGTCCACTCTTTCTTTTCTTTGAGGAAATCTACATCATTACATTAATTGCTAATAAACTAAAAATATTATGTTAGTGCCTATAATATAGTTTTTAAACTAAATTATTGGTGTCAAATTATGTAATACAGTAGGCCCCTCTTATCCACTGGGGATTGGTTCGGGGGTGTGTGGATTCTGAAAACCATGAATAATAGTGAACACCATTGAAAAAAATGGGACTTCTGGTTTAAAATACCATAGAGTTGCCTTGGAGGGCCTAGAAAACCACTAGGGAGGACACATTTACTAGGAAGACTCTAGGGTAGGTGTGCTGTTCTGTGTCCCATGGATAATGAATCCATGGATACGGGGGCCCTACTGTGATCTGAACATCCTGTACGGTGAATAGGTTAGGTTACATTGACCTGAGATAAACATATGGGGGCCCCCAAATAAAGCACTGCAGGGGGCCCCAAAATTCCTTAAACCGGCCCTGATTGGGAGGTAAAGCTCTCATGCATGTCTTTTAACACTTTGTCTTGCAAGACCTTAATGTATGGGTCATCGATATTGGGGTTAAAGTTAGATTTTTTTTTTGAAAATCCTTATATCTATCCGTATCTGGGGGTCCCAGGTATTCACTGGTTGTCCCATTCCTAGAAAAAAACTTGGCCAATCTAATTTTCTGAAACAATTGATGAACTTCCCGCATAGTATCAAAAGAATTATACCTGGGAGTTGGAACAAACGAAAGACCTCTATTTAAAACTTCTACTTCCAGATCAGATAATGACGATTTTGATATATTAACTATCTGGGTCTGGAGAGGTGTCTGCCCTTGTACATATTTCTTCTCTCCATATCTCTGTCTTTGTATCTCCACCTGTTGGACTGTTTTTCTAAAAAAGGTCTCCTACTGGTTTTAAAGTGGTCTATGGAATGATCAGTGGAAGAGTCAGTGGTAAAAGTTGAGGAAAGCTACAAAGTCCTTTCTCACAGATTGTAATTGGTATTTTGGGGTCCCCTCCTTCTGAATACAGCAAAATGATGTGTGACCCCATTGGGACCAAAGTTATTCTCCTCGAATTCTATGAGGAGTAAGTTCACCATTTAGACAACCCTTACTGTCCTCCCTTAAAGTGCTGAGATAGCCAAAAAGCTTCGCAATTCAATGCAGGCTGCCATCTTTGTTTCTAGAAAGGACCATGTGTTTTGCACAATAGGCAATGTGGAAGCAAAGACACTCTAAGGTAGCCAATCCACAACTGTGTTTGAGGCTTAAAGGTGGAGACAACATAGTTGATGCATGTTCTTGTTCCTTACAATCATAAAATCATAGAGTTGGAAGTGACCAGAAGGACTATCCGGTCAATCTCCTGCCAAGCAGGAATACACAATCAAAGTACTCCCAACAGATGGGCATCCAGCATATTTAAAAATCTCAAAAGAAGGAGACTCCACCACACTCGAAGGCAGTGCATTCCACTGTCAAACAGCTCTTACTATAAGGAAGTTCTTGCTAATCTTTAAGTGGAATCTCTTCCTGTTGTTTGAGTCCATTGCTCCATGTCCTAGTCTCTGGAGCAGCAGAAAACAAGCTTGCTCCATCTTCAATATGACATCCCTTCAAATATTTAAACATGGTTGTCATGTCACCTCTTAACCTTCTCTTCTCTAGGCTAAACATACCCAGCTCCCTAAGCCATTCCTCATAGAGCATGGCTTCTTTGATTATGTTCTGAACTCAAAAATTACATAGAAGAACATTTGTTATAAAAAGTTGTATGAAAAGATATGTATGCTGGGGAAAGTTGAGAGAGTAAAACCAATGTAACTTTTCAAGCACTGTTTTTTTTAACAGTGATGTTTAAAACAGTGAAAACTGTCTTTTTTCCCCCTCCTTTTTAAGTCAGTGATGCAAAAAATAGGCCAACATGTGAAGCTGGTACAGAAGATAAAGAGACTGATTCACTCCTCTCTCACACAATGTCATCAATCAAAAATGAAGTGTCCACTCTATACCAAGGGTGGCCTATATGAGGCCCAGTTTTCCCCCTCAAGAACCCTCTGTTGTGGGCCACCCCCCACTCCACAAGAGGTCCAAATACCTCTGTCTTCCTCTGTGGTTCCTCTCAACATGGTGACAAGATTTGGCAAACCAGCATTAATGCACTATTATAGCTAATTAGTGTGGAACAGGGAGTGGGCATAGGACTTTATCAGATGCACTAAATACAGCATCATAACGACATCACATAAACGTGAAAGGGCGTGTATATCAGACAATGTCATCCTTTCATGTTTATGTATTGGCAATAAGGTGTTCTATTTTATCGATGGGACAACTCATCAATGGGTCAGCTGTGGTGCTTTTTTGCCGGCATTGGCAGCATTTGAAACCTCACACCTTTTTTCCTCATGAATACAGCATCAATGATCAGTCCAGTCAGAACGCTTCTGGGTGAGATCGCAACATCTAGGTAGGTAACACTCTTTTTATGAACCTACCTGGCTTACTTGTAATTTTAAATGGAGCTCTGTTTACTTCCAGGGTTGAGATCTCGTGGATTCTTGCAAGAAGATGCTAGTGCAGGAAATTTAAAAATCAAGCAGAAATACCACACAAAAAGTTCACACATACACAAAAACACACTTTAGAAGTCTCAAGTACATGGGAGGGTTCATAAAAAGAGCATACCCTACCTGGCTGTCTTGATCGCAGCCAGAAGTTAGTTCACTTGAGTACAATGGTGTGCGGGTTCAAACACCTGCAATGCTGGCAAAAAAGCACCACGGGGATCAATTGACGGCTTCGACAGTGAATAAAAAAGTACAGCTTTTGGACTTTAGATGGCCAGGAAAGGAAAGAAATCTGCTTTTGTGATCATTAGGTGTCCTTATGACACTGTATTTGCATGGTCTGATAAAGTCCTAATTTTTAAACCATTTCTTAATACCCCATAAGCTCCCCTAAAGTAAGAGTTTGGCATTTCTGCCTGATGTAGAACATCCATATTCAGTTGAACTCTATGGAAGCAGAACTGTGCATACTGTGCCACTGCAGATGCTGCTGCACATTGCCCATGGATGTACATTGTAATCTTGTATGGCACATCACAGACAGATTAATATTGCCCATTTGGTTGTGCATTCACTTATATAGCTGGCATCTTGGATCAGATCTGCAATGCTACCTTTTAGCATAAGGGTTGCATAACACATAACTCTAAATGAAAATATTTATACTGTGCAACCCTGATGAGGATCTTGACCAATATTATGAAGAATTAAATTGATCACACTACACATTACTTCAAAACATTGCCTATCATTATGACCATCTTCTCTTAGCATAACAGCATTTCGTCTGCAAAGGATAGATCTGCTTTTTCCCAGGCTCAAGAGAGATCTCATCAGGGAAACAAACCTGGGGTTTATTCTTTGTGACCTTTGACCTCCCATATGTAATATACAAAGACACTGGTAGTGGCAATACGGAAAGTGAAAAAAGCCAGGGTTATATAAAACACACAGAAACGCACAGTAATTACATGGAGGAGCAATTAATTACATTGTTTCCAATATCCTCTAAAAGAGTTGCCCACCCTAACTACACATTTATACATATTTACTTGTTAATCAATAAAGGGAAATGGCTACATTATTTTGATTAAAATATCAGGCTCCCCGTACATGGCAATAAAACTCTAGGTGGGCGGGGGAAGAGTGTTGTGTGAGTGGAGGGTTGCAAAAAATAAAAAAGCGGGGGGGGGGAGACCAATTTCCTCCTTCCTCTTTGGATGATATATTATATTTTCAGGCTGCTAGAACAGCAGACACATTAAGAAAATAGTGCTAATGATATTAAAGTACTTTACAAGGCTTGTTACTAAGCGTTGACAAACCTGTCAGCTGCATAATGTAGAAGGCTATCCTTGCATTCTCAGAAAACTATACCTCTACCCCATTTCAGTGCAATCTCCTAATAATGGTGCCACCATAAATTCTGCCTGGCAATGGGATAGAGCCATGGCTTCTCACCCCTATGTGAAGACATGATAAATATAAAAGAAAATGGCTGTCAGTTTTGGCGCCCGAACCTTATTACAAAGTCTTAATCTTACTGGCCTCAGCACCTTTTATCACCGCCTTGTTATGAGCTGATGGCTTTTTTATTTGCTGGGAGATGGAGGATGTGTCATTTGATGTCCTTTTATGTAGCCACTGCTCTGTCCTCTCATGGGGGGAGTGTGTCTCTCTGTGTGTATGTGTATGTTTATTACAGTAACCGATTAACTGCAAGCCATGGGTTGTGCTTGAAACAGACACAGATGAGGTAGGTATCACCAAAGATTAGAGTTAAATAACCTCCAGTGGTTATGGATATGGAAACAATAGCTTACAATACGTATTTAGGTAGCCACAGCCATTGTGAATATAATCTGGATTATTTATTGTTTAGTTTCCTCTATAGATTTTCCTCCAGAACCAAGGTCAAGGGGATGCTTTATGCTTCCCTCTCCTTTCTGCCTCTAGCCCAGAGTGAAAGCTCCAAAGGCAAGAAAGGTTTCTTCAAACACAAGTTTGACTTCCTACTGAGCCCAAGTTCAATCTAGTTGAACTTTTCTGAATCCCGGATGAAGGATCTAAGAATTATCTAAATATTATTCCTCAGCCTCACTGCTGACTTCCTATTGTCTTCATTTGTGGCAATTTCAAGCCTGAAATCCACTTAAATCAGTGACCCTTTCATGACCTTCGCTTTGAAGCCCTTTTGCACTTTCAACAGAGATAACACTAGGCTTGAGGTTTTGTAATTCAGGACAGAGACTCCTCAGTGCTATTCTTTATTATGTTTTGTATTTTGTGGATGTTTTGGTATGTATGAAAACAAACACACAGAGAAAGACACAAACCCATATACTTCCCTGCACATAGTAAACTAGCTCACCAGGGAGAGATGTTTTGCCCCTGCTATGTGGCACTCTGGTTTGATTCATAAAGGTTCTCCTTCCATTCTTTTGGCTGAGATTCTACACTGTGCTTAAATAATATAAATCTATACCCATTGTTAATTGGGATGATTGTGTATTACACTACCTTTTTTGGGGGGAGGGGCGGATATCAATATTTTGCCACCATAGAATCAGAGAGTTCAAAGAGACCATGAGGGCCATCCATTCCTTGCAGGAATACACAATAAAAGCACTCCCAACAGATGGCCATCCACCCTCTGTTTAAATACACCCCAAAGAAGGAGACCCCACCACATTCCATTCCAGAGCAGCATATTCCACTGTTGTCCCTTTCACATGTGGTCTACTAATATGTCTAGAATCATAGAATGATAGAATTGAAAGAGACCACAAGAGCCATCCAGCCCAACTCCCTGCCAGGCAGGAATACACAATCAAAGCATTCCTGACAGGTGGCCATCCAGCCTCTGCTTAAAAACCGCCAAAGAAGGAGACTCCACCACACTATGAGGCAGTGTATTCCATTTCCGAGCAGCTCTTACTATCAGGACATTGTTCCTAATGTTTAGGTGGAATCTCTTTTCCTGTAGTTTGAACCCATTGCTCTGTGTTCTAGTCTCTGGAGCAGCAGAAAACAAGCTTGTTCCATTCTCAGTATGACATCCCTTCAAATATTTAAACATGGCTATCATGTCACCTCTTAACCTTCTCTTCTCCAGACTAAACATACCCAGCTCTCTAAGTCACTCCTCATAGGGCATGGCTTCCAGATCTCCCACCATCCTGGTCGCCCTCTGCTGGAAACATTCCAACTTCTCAATATCCTTCCTGAATTGTGGTGCCCAGAACTTGACATAATATTCCAGGTGAGGTGTGACCAACGCAGAATAGAGTGGCACTATTAGTCCCCTTGATCTAGACACTATACTCCTATTAATGCAGCCTGGAATCACATTGGCTTTTTTAGCTGCTGCATCACACTACTGACTCATGTTCAGTTTGTAGTCCACTAAGACTCCTAGATCCTTTTTGCATGTACTGTTGCCAAGCAAGTTGTCGCCCATCCTACATCTCTGCATGTCACAATTGTGTATCAGCCAACGTTCCTGATTGATTCCCCACTTTGCAACGGCAAGTGCATACTGGCTGTTTCTGCAATCACAGTGAGCAACGTGGTACAAGTAAAGCCAATGACAAGTAGCTATGCACCATTCAAGAATGTGCAACTGCATGGCTGGAATCCTATTGGTTAGATCAACTACAATAGAACTATTCAATAAATTGTTGAATAGTGAATGATAAATGTAATTGATTCAATGGCACTACTCTTCTTGGGACTAATAATAAGATTTAGGCTATATTAGCAGGGATCACCAGCATTGAGGCCATGATATTGAGAACACAGCTGCGCTGGGCAGGGCACGTTTCTAGGATGGATGACCATCACCTCCCCAAAATAGTACTGTACGGTGAACTCGCCACAGGTCAGCATAAGAGGGGCGCTCCAAAAAAGCTATACAAGGATTCCCTGAAACAACATCTCAGGCTCGGCCAAATTGATCACCAATAATGGTCATCCCTGGCCTCACATCGGGAGGCATGGAGACGCACTATCCACAATGCTGCAGCCTTATTTGAGAACTCACGCCAAACAAGTCTTGAAGAGAAATGACAATGCAGAAAGAATCACAACCCAGAAACATCACTCAAGGAGACCCTCTGCTGTGCTTTCTGCAACCGGACTTGTTTATCTCGGATTGGCCTTATTAGTCATCAGCGCACTTGCAGAAAGTGTGGGATGAGTCCTTCCTGAATCTTCGTTTGTGAAGAAAAGCCAAAGACACACTTGTAGAGTTCTGCTTACACAACCACAAACAGACTACATCTACTGAACAATGCGAAAAAGTATAAACAGATGTATAATAACATGTGCATTGCACAGTTCCAACCATTGTGTTTTAAGATGTCTACGCACACCTGCCCCCCACAACCTATCCTCTTGTGTAGTTTTACCAGTTCTGTCAGTGCACTGAGCAGAAAATATTAATAATAAATTATCCCGTTCTACAATAGCAGGAAACTTCTTTGACTTGTACATTAAATAGCAGTGTTCTTGTTGTAATAGTTGTTAAAAGTATTATTACTATTTTGTAGAGTGTCTATAGAATCTAGGTACTTTGGCTCCTACATGGTTATGCTAACACAAAGGAAGTCCTTCTACTGTTGCTCTAGTAAACACATGGGATGAGATGTTCAATACTGTCCAAGAAATTCCCTTTCCTTCTCTTAACTTAGAGGATGGGCAGAAGTCATGCAGCCCTCCAGATATTTTCTTTCACGTGAATCACACCACTGCTTCAATTGCCATATTTACTGTATGCATATACTTCTCTCTCTCTCTCTTTTCTTTTTTGACTGCATTTTGTAGACCCCCCCTTTGATCCCATAGTGATCATTTTGTTAAGTTCCTCATTTTTGTGTGTGTGTTAGGATCTTTTTTGCTAGAAGTCACCAACCTTATTCTAAACTGAGAGATATGACACCCTCACCCCTATTCTTCCTACCCAGTGTGTGTTCCTTTGTAAATCCACTTTTTGGTCATGCAGTTTTTCCAAAAATGAAGCCATGTGGGTACAAGGGTTTCATTTGGGGGTGGGGATTGTTAGCATGTCCTATTACCCCCTCCCTATAATATCTCAACATTGGAAATATTGTACACTTCCAGGGAGTCAAGTTGACCGGGGCGTTCCAAAGGGAGGTCAAATAGTGGTCACAGGACCTGGGATGTGTCTTAGAAATATTTTAACAAGCAAGCCCAATTTAGGATTGAGCAGAAGCCCCTTGGTAAACAAAGCCATTAGTAGGTATGTGCTAATTTCTCCTGAGGCACCTCATGAATGAGTCATCCAACCAAACAATTAAATGATCTTTCCAACCCCAATCACAAGGAAATCTCACCTCTGAACCCCCTCCTCTCCTACACTGTGAGGTTGTCATAAACCCATTAATTGCTATCACACAACCATTAATACAATCATGTAAGTTTCTGTTTCCTTTGTTTATCCAGTGGGACAACCATCCAGCCTTTGTCCTAGCCGGAGTAACCCTTCAGGATATGAAGCAGGGTATAAATATTAATCCCCCAACAACAGAAAGGTGTGCCACTGTGAATTAACCTGGCCAACCTCTTTCTCAGTGCACTTCCAGATCAGAACCTCCAGTGCCACCCTCAGACTTCTGTCAGAGTACTTCGCTCTTCAAGACTGGCAACTTTTGCCCTATTTTCCCTCAAATCTTTATCTCTATCCAGTCTTTGTGTCATACTCCTCGATAGCCTTGTGTGGCTCTTAGGAACATGTGTTGTGTGTGTGACTGCAATTTGTGTTATTTCTAATTAAAACACTTTATTTCACTTTAAACTGGTGTTCTCTGCAGTTAGTACTGGTATACATAGGTGAAAAGGTCCCTGCAGTTACCCTCCTCTTGCAGGCATACTGTTTAAGCTAATAATTTCCCCAACTAGACTTTGATATCACGGATGGGTCTCAAAGCATCCCTGCAACCCTGAGGGTAACAACATTTCTGTGCTGGTCAGATCTCATATGGGATGTTGTGTTTAGTTTGGGGCACCTCATTTTTAGAAGGATATAGACAAATTGGAGTGGGTTCAGAGAAGGGAAATGAGGGTAAGAGGTATGAAGAACAAAACATCTGAGGAGCTGTTGGAGGAGTTGGGCATGTTCAGCTTGGTGAAGAGAAGACTGAGGGGTGGCATGATTGCACTCTTTAAATATCTCAAGGGCTGCCACAAAGACAATAGTGCTGGCTTGTTCTCTGTGATCTCAGATGGTGCAATTAGGTCTGATTGTTTTAAATTACAGGAAGGTACATTTCAATTACACATTTGAAGGAACTTCTTGAGAAATGTTCTGCAATGGAACCCATTGTCTAGAGAGGTAGTAGAGTTTTCTTCTCTGGATGTCTTCAAAAAAGACTGGACAACTACCTGCTGGGGATGGTCTAGCTGGAGAGCCTATATTGAACATGAGGTTGAACTTGATGGCCCATAGGATCCCTTCCAACATAAGGATTCCATGATTCCTCAAGTCCTCAGTTTTAGGACATCTTAAGGCAGTGATGGTGAACCTATGACACACGTGTCAGCAGTGACATGCATAGCCACTTCTGATGACACACAGCTGCTGAGGCGGCTGCATGCCAAGAAGGATGTTTCATCCTCGGCTCCTGCATGGCCAAGTGCAGTAGCCAATGATGAAACATTTGCTGCTCCTGAGGATGAAACATTTGCGACTAGAGTCTTGGAGTTAGAGTCTAACTCTAAGGACATTTTCAGACACAAAAAAGTTGTCCTGAGGAATCAGGAGAGGTATGCGGCTGTTCCGCGACAGGGGGCCAGTTTCTGATGATGCTGTCCCTCTTACGTTACCCTCCATGTTCCTTCCATGTCACATGGAAGGACAAAGCACCACTTTTTATTCATGAAGAACTTCCGTGAGTAAAAAATTGTGCCTTTTCTTTCCATGCAACACGGAAGGAAAATGGAGGGTAATGCGAGAGGGAAGTTGTCATCAGAAACTGGCCCCCTGCTGCGAAACAGGCACATACCTCTCCCGAGCCCTCAGGATGACTTTTTTGTGTCTGAAAATGTCCTAAGACTCTAGTCTATCTTAGTTCACGGCACCCCACACAAGCTAAATAATATCAAGACCAACAAAAGAAACCGACTGACGGATGAACAAAGAAGTCACTAAGCAGGTAAGTTAAATAATTAGTTTTTTGTTTATTAAATACAATTAGATATAACAATTATATATTTATGTTATTTAAATTTCATGAAATAATGTTTTTTCCTCAAAATGGCACACCACCCAAGTTATCCTCAGTTTTTTTGCGAAGTTTGACACACCAAGCTCAAAAGGTTGCCCATCACTGTCTTAAGGAGTTCCAAAAATCAGTGTAATTTCTTAAGAAGTGTGTTATGTATCCACACCTTCCATTTTGCTTTGACATGATTGTTAAGATCAAAAACACATCTGGAAAAGTGCTGTGTATTGATGATCTTGTAATATGAAAGACTGTGGAAAATAAATATTAAACATGTAACAGAAGAAGGACTGGCTTTATGTTCCTCTTTGATTCCAAGAGTCCTTTCAATCACTCTGTTTGCTTTGCTCTGAGCTTGATGACTGTGCTCCTTCCATAGAGAGTGGGTGATGAAGGTTATCCATTGACACAAGGTGTTACAGGAGGCACATGGGTGATGTCTTGAATGAAACAGTTTACATGAGAAGCTGCCTCATAGTGCATCCCTGGGGTGGGGGACTGTTGTTGCCCTTTGCAGGGAAAGTTAATATCATAAAGAGAAGGCTGCCTCTGACCAAATGGGAATGACATTGCAGATTAAGAGCTCTTTAAATTATGCATTTAGTCCAGACTCCCAAGGAGACAGTATTGTATGAAATAAAGCTGGCAGACATTTCCTTAGAAGGGTGGTAGAAGCTCTCAGAGAGTATTGAAGTTCAGTAGGGAATGCTTGCTGATGTGAAAGAGGAAAAAAGAAGAAGAAATTGTTGCATTTTCAAAGGCTACTGGTCACCTGGGAGGGAGGTAACAAACCTTAGATGGACAGTCATCAGCAGAAGGAAGAGTAGTAAACCTTGGAGTGATTTAAGGGGTCAATCCATCCCAATCTTCTAGGGGTGGAACCGCCTTTCCATGAGGCAGTGGTGGTGGGGAAGGAGTCAAAATGTCTTCCTCCATCCCTCATAATGCTAGAATTGGGTTCAATCAATGACACTGATTGGTAACAGTGGTGCCCATTACCATGGAAATGGCAAATTTTGCTCAGTATCTGTGTTCACTATTTAAAACAAACACACACATATGCACAAAAACATAGTATTCTGAAAAGTCAGCAAGCAAGATATGTAGGTAATAGTCCTTACTTAAACCCTGCTGTATCAGAACATGATGTTCAATGACATCCTGACTCATAGATCCTAACAATAGGCAACTACATGAATTGCTCTAATAACTCTTTAAAGTTGTTTCAATGGGTATCTGCCAACATATTCTGCAGTGGAGAATAACCTAAGCTAACTATTTTCCGGGGGGCGGGAATAGCACATCGTTTTATCTGGGCTTCCAGTGCCAACCTTCTGTTGCTAATATGGTCCAGTACAGCTCCACACTACAGTGGATTTGCATGCTTCCTCCATGCTTAAATAGATTCACTGCCAGATTGATAATAGCTTCAGCCTAGAACACCAGCTGAAACAATTTTAGGAAAGTATTAGAGCAATTCATAGAGGAGTCTACCAGTCACTATGAACTATGAGCCAGGATGCTATTTTACATCATTTTCTGGAATAGCAGGATTTGAATGAAAAATATTACCTGTATATCTTGCTTGTTGGATTTTCATGAGACTGTTTAAAAAAAAAAAAAAAGTGGTGGACTTAGAGGTAGTATGACCTAGCAGAATTCTCCTTATGTTCTCATCATATGGAATCAGTATACTAACCTGAAGATATGTGCTTTGACAAACAGAGGGCTGGGCCACAAACATTATGGATGTAAATAATTGCTTATCTTGTTCTCACACTTGAGAATGAAAAACCTCAAAAATGTTGTCTTTATCAGGCAAGATGAAAATAGGTTTTTTTGGTGCATTTTAGAAGACCATTCTTTTTTTTACAAAATTGTACAAACTTTTTTTAAAATATAAATGACAATTTCCGCTGCCTTCCTATATGGGCTTTTTAAAAAGTAGAAACTTTTTTAAAAAACTATTTTTTAAAAAAAAAACAACCTGTGTTTTGTAGCTTTTTGATTATTTCTGTCCTTCTATGCTTGCAAGGTGTGAATATGTTTTACTTAACAAAGAGGGAAAGAGGCTAACTTGGAACAGAAGCTTCCTATACAAATTGCTGACACTTTGACCCCCCTGCCTCCCTGAAAGTCGTTGTTCTTATGTAGGAAGCAAACAATCTCATAGCTGCTGTTGGTTTCTTGACCAGCTGCCCTGATATGTCCAGATGGGAAATTTGGGCTGCTATCCCATTGGTGACAAAGATAGGCATAAACCCAGTTGATGCCCGTGTGTGCCTTTTTATGGTTAGTGTGGAGGATGATATTTATAATAAATAATAAATAAATGTACTATCCCTGTTGAACCCTGAGCTCTGAACTTACATGCCTCCTGTGTTCTCCACAACATAGAGGTCCTAAAGGATGATATTAACAGTGTGTGTCTAGCTAGAAAAACACAGACAGATGTGTTACTCCTCTTACCCTTTCCCACCAATAAATGGTCATGTAGGAGGAAACTGGCAGAGATGGGTGACAGATCAGAGTTTCACCTTGTACAGCTTTACCTTCCACCAGATGAGGCATGATCTCATCTTGTTGAATATTGAATAGAAACCTGCTGGTATCTTACTCAGCTGTAATTTCCTTGGCAAGTTGGACATTTTCACCAGATGTGGAAAGGTCGGCCCTATTCTATCTTAGACCTCATAAAGTGTTCAATATGCCTAATTATGAATTATTAGCAGGAAGGGGTGTAAGGCCAGGTGACAATGACTCTCTACAAAAGATGATAATGCTTGATTCCACTAACTCTATGTTATTTGCTTGGTTGTTTCATTTGGTTTATTACACAAATTCAAGTTCTGTTGCAAAAGCAATTAGGTCTTTTAATCCAGCATGAAATACCTGCATTCAGTTCTAGTTTTTATCAGCAGAGTTGCATGTGTGGAGCCATTTCACATATGCATTGCACAATTTGGACATGGAAATATGAACTGAATATTATGCATTCACATTATGCATGTAGATGTGCATGCACATTTGGTTGTACATTGCATAGTCACAGTTGACTAATGAAGTACGTTGCGCCACTGATGCATAACTCTATACATTATGCGGGATTTCTGCCATGGATTTCTGAGTATAAATTTTGACTCTTGATGTCTATGGTCTAGGAGCTACAAATTGAGTAAAACCATAATTACTATTTTTTATAAAACAGATTTCTCATACAATCCTAGTAACTTTCCTTTTAATACCATTAACTCATGTTATTTGTTTGATTCAAGGTTCCACACTGTCTAAGAGGGAAAGGGGATAATTTTATGGCAATTCTGAATTACTACACAATCCCAATACATGCTGTTTTGCCCACCACATATGACTGTACTTATGTGTCTATATATCATTCCATGCCTAACTCATCCATTTACTGAGCAACAAAGGGTCTTCCCTATCTGAGTGTTCTTAGGACTTTATCACATGAGCCTTTTAAATCAGAATTAGAGCTGGATAATAGCACCTTTGGAAATACTTATCACATCATATCTCCTCCAAATCATTCCTTCTGTGCCTCCAAAGCATGGTTAGGGCATCCCTTGCCATTGATTGGGAACACCAGTCAACAAGCTCCAATTGTGCTGCTGTGCCATGTATCCTCAGGTGTGATAATTTTATTTCAGCTGCAGTCCTGAGCTTCAGCAGTCATGTGGCCTCAGTCTCCTCCTCTCCCCCTTCCCCTCACTATCCCCAAACAGGCTGGTTTTCTTTTCTTTATTTCCACTTTGGTTCTTTATCTTTTTATTTATTTCAATAAATCACATTGCCATAATTGCCAAATTGCTTTATAACTAAAAATTATTTTAAAAAACAAACACAGAAGACATGCTGGGTAGGGCAATAGGGCAGGGAGGTAGGGCTCACACCTACCTCTAATTTAGGTTGTGTCAGCAAATTAATCATCTTTGCTTTTTATTCAGAACTGGCAACTTTTTCAAGATACTTCCATGTCAGTGTTTGAGATCCCTAATGGGATTGAAGTATTTTCTACTTGGCAAATTGTTTAGGTAAAAGTTTAGTCATATTGGCTTCCAAGATAACTCCAGTGGCATTAATGAGTTTAACTTCTAAGCTTAACATGAAGGTGAAATGTGGCAGACACCTAGCCCATACCCAGGTATGAGGAAAGGCTGAAGGGGATTTAACTTCCAGAAAGAAGTGGGGGAAGGCTAGGACATGGAGCACAGAATTGTATTAGGAACATTCACATGTGTAACTGTGCCTTACACATGTGGATGTCTTTTCTCAGGTGCTGTGGGGGTTAGTATTCTTTTTCCCCTCCACAGCATCCAAAGCACACACCCCTCAATGTTTTACTATACAGCCCTTGAAGCTTCCAGGCATGACCATTCCATGCCTTGCAGTGAGATGGCCAGATTGGAGAAATGTGGCTACCCTCCCCCTGCGAAACACACAATGATACCATCAGCACTAAGATCCACAGAGGTCTCTTTGGAGTCTCAGCATTTCTGTAATTATTTTGCATCTGGCTATGGGGAGATAGCCTAATGCTTCTCCAATCCTACCTGCTTGCTGAGAAGCACAGAATGGCCATGAAGGGTGGCTTCAAGGTCATTACAGTAAGCTTTTTTGGGGAGATATATGGCTCAGCATAGCATAAGTCTGCATGTGTATATTTACAATACATTAAGGGGGTGTTGGATTGAGTCTGTTATGTTCTATAGCACAAACAAGTAGGAATGGAGAGAATATTGGAAAATATGTATGGAATGGTTGAAAAACATGCTTGTCTTCTCAAAATAAAGACATTTTAGATTGCTTGTTTAGTTGAACTTGGAAAGAATCATGTACACTTTTGTCTCTGTGGAGGTTCTGTTGATTTCCCATTGAAAATAGGATGATGGTCAATATTAATGTCTTAATTTGAGATAGCTGATGAGAGAGCTGATGAGATGAGATAGCTGATAGAATTTCCATGAGGTCCCCCTTCCAAAGGATACAAAGAACTGGCATGATGACAGAGCTTAGAAATGACAAGTTAAAAGTAGAATTGATAGGTATAGTAAAGTGTGTGTTGGGGGGGGGAGGTTCAAGTTGCCCATTGATCTATGGTAAGCCTTGGATTTCATAGGTTTTTCACAGGCAAGAAAGAAATGGTTTGCTATTGTTTTCCTTTGAAAATAGCTGACAGCACTTGGGACTTTATAAGACCATGCCCCCATTAATGTTCTTTTGCCAGAATATTTTGTGGCATTTCTATGCTGGCAAAAGAACCCCCCATACCTACCTTGAGCAGCAGGAAAAAGGCCAATGCGATTTTGGGCTGCATCAATAGAAGTATAGTGTCCAGATCAAGGGAAGTAATAGTCATTCTATTCTGCCTTGGTCAGACCTCACCTAGAATACTGTGTCCAGTTCTGGGCACCACAATTCAAAAACAATATTGACAAATTGGAGCGTGTCCAGAGGAGGGTGACTAAAATGGTGAAAGGTCTGGAAACCATGCCTTATGAAGAGAGACTTAGGGAGCTGGGTATGTTTAGCCTGGAAAAAAGACAGTTAAGAGGCGATATGATAGCCCTGTTTAAGTATTTGAAGGGGTGTCACGTTGAGAATGGAGCAAACTTGTTTTCTGCTCCTCCAGAGATTGGAACACGGAGCAATGGATGCAAGCTCCAGGAACAGAGATTCTACCTCAACATTAGGAGGAACTTTTTGACAGTAAGAACTGTTCGGCAGTGGAACACACTCCGTCAGAGCGTGGTGGGGTCTCCTTCCTTGGAGGTCTTTAAACAGAGGCTGGATGGCCATCTGTTGGGGATGCTTTGATCATGATTTCCTGCATGGCAGGGGGTTGGACTGGATGGCCCTCGTGGTCTCTTCCAACTCTGCAATTCTATGATTCTATGATTCTATGAAATGGAGCACAAACGGAGCTCCATTAACTTCTGGAATTGAGATCTTGCCAATTCTTGTGAGAAGACACGAGTGTGGCAAATTTAACAAAGTAATTAATATAAATACATAAAACATACATCAAAGCACAAAAAATACTTTAAAAGTCCCAAGTGAATGGGGGGGAGGGTGTTCATAAATAGAGTTTTCCCCTACCTGGCTGTCACGATCTCACCCGGAAGTGTTCTGCCAATTGACACTGTATTCATTGAGTACCATGGCGTGAAGTTTTAAACACTGGCAATGCCAGCAAAATATGCCATGGAAGATCAATTGATGGCTCTGCCCATCAATAAAAAAGAATGGGTTTCGGACAATATATTGCTGTGAAAGGATGACTTCATTTCGTATGTGTGCCCTTTTGCGATCATTAGGTGTCATTATGACACTATATTTGCTTGGAATGATAAAGTCCTTGGTATTACTTGGCAGTCCCCCAACCAAATGCTAACCAGGCCTGACACTGCTTAGGTTAAAAAATCAGATGGGTCTGGTGCCTTCAGGGGTATTTCGGCAGTAGATGTAGTGAGTTACCCCTCGTGTTCTATTCTTTCTCCCTCTCTCCTCTCTCTCTCTCTTTTTTCTTTCTTTTGGCAACAATAAAATACCAAGTTTTCATATCAAAATAGCATGAGTATGACCAATTTTTGAAACAAAATTATATGTCTCTCAGAAGGGGACAAGTTATGTTTTCTAGTTCATTTTATAAAGTTACATTGAAAGGGTAAGCTAAGGCATATCTTTGGGCTGGAAGTCAACCTGAAGAAAACAGAAGTTCTTTACCAGCCTGCACCACAGGACGAACACCACCATCCCCACATTGCTGTTGGCAAATCTGTGCTCAAGTCCATTCAGCAGTTCACCTACCTGGGAAGCATAATCTCCTCAGATGCCAAGATTGACAAAGAGATCGATCACAGATTAGCAAAGGCATATAGAGCATTTGGAAGACTTCACAAAAGAGTCTGGAGTAATAAACACCTGAGGCAAAGCACAAGAATCAGTGTGCATAGAGCCATTGTACTGTCTATTCTCCTTTATGGATCTGAAACATGGGCCACCTATCGCCACCACCTACGACTCCTCAAACACTTTTATCAATGCTGTATACGCACAATCCTAAATATACACTGGACTGACTATGTGACGAATGTTGCTGTCCTTGAGCAAGCAGGAATCACCAGCATTGAGGCCATGATTTTGAAAACAGAACTGTGCTGGGCAGGGCACATTTCTAGGATGGAGGACCCTCGCCTCCCAAAATTAGTACTCTACGGCGAACTCGCCATGGGTCAGCATAAGAGGGGTGCTCCAAAAAATAATACAAGGACTCCCTGAAACAGCATCTCAGGTTCGGCCAAATTGATCACCAACAATGGTCCTCCCTGGCCTCACATCGGTAGGCATGGAGACAAACTATCCACAATGTTGCAGCCTTATTTGAGAACTCATGCCGAACAAGTCTTGAAGAGAAATAACAACGCAGAAAGAACCACAACCCAGAAACATCACCCAAGGAGACCTTCTGCTGTGCTTTCTGCAACCGGACTTGTTTATCTTGGATTGGCCTTTTCAATCATCAGCGTGCTTGCAGAAAGTGTGGGATGAGTCCTTCATGAATCTTCATTTGCAAAGAAAAGCCAGAGAGAGAGAGAGGAACAACAACAATACGGCTCCCCACCGCGCAGCAGAGTGGCTGGGTGCCAGGAGCCGTCCTTTGCTTCCCTCCTTGCGGGGTTTAGACCACTCTTGGGTCACAGGCTGTCAGAAATCCTGCAACGGATGGTGAGGGGTGGGGCCAGAGTGTATAAAGGCACTCCTGCCCCTCACCTCCTCCTCTTTAGCTTCGGCGATCTTGGAGATCGCTAGCGGTTCGCCTGTTTGGCTGGGGCTGCAAGGCTTGGGAGCCTGGGAGAAGACTCGTTTCGGGTGCTGCGACTTTGAGGCTTGGCAGGGGGATTGGCTCTGCAGGGACCAGGATAGTTCATCCTGTACCCTTCGTGGCGGGCGGTCTGTCCCGCTTGTCCGCCCCGCTTGGCGCTGCCTGGGGCTTTGCCCCGCGGTTTTTGGTCACCAGCTGACAGGATGCGGTTCTGTCCAGCGGAGCAAGGGATCCTAGCTGGCCACTTGCCAGTCGACTCCGCAATCAGGCTAGCGGGGTGAGGGGTCCTCGCTGGCCGCTTGCCAAGTGGCCTCCCCGCAATTAGGCTAGTGGGACGAGGGGTCCTTGCCATCAGCGGATTGGCAGCACAGGAGAGTCCCCTGCGCCCCGCGCCGACCGGAGCTTCCTGGCCGTGGGGGGACATCACTGTCTGTCTGTGTGGGCTTTTGGGGGGGCTGTTGGTTGCTTGTTAAAGTTCCGTTGTATGATCATGGGATTTATTGATTGGGGCTTTTGAATCGTAGTACGTTGTTTCTCCAGCTAATTTTTTCGGTGGGCCTCCAGGGAGCCAGGGTCTACTGTCTGATGCCAAGTTTTTTGGTGGGCCACCAGGGGGCTACTGCTGTTTGTTCACATTTCCCTGTACTTCTTTAGGCGGGCCACCAGGCGGAGCTAATACCATTCCCCCTTTTGCTGCCTTTGTATCACTGCCTGCAGTTTTTGGGCAGGCTTCTAGGGGGCCTCCCCCTCTTAGATGGTGTTTGGGGGCCATTTTGAATACCTTCGGGGCCATTTTGAAGGCCTTATTTGTAGGAGCAGCCAATTGATACTCTGTTAGCCATTTTAGGCTCTCTTTTTAATACCTATTGGCCTGATTAGTGGGCTGTATGTGACTATAGAACAATAATAATAACAACAATAGTAATTATTATTATTGGCCACATTAGTGCAGTCCAGCTTGGTATAATAATAATAATAATAATAATAATAATAATAATAGTCACCAGTGACACAGCGGTGCAGTTTAATAATTACAACATCTGCCTGATTACTTCCTTAGGGAATTGGTTTGACGTTTGACATTAAGGGTTGCCTCAATCAGTTGCGATGTCTTCCAAAAAAGGAAAAGGGGGTCAGAAAGGTAAAGGGAAGGCTGTTAAGCAGCAACCGCCGGCCCCAGTGGAACCCGATCTTCATTCATCTAGTGATGATGAGGATCGGATCCCATGGAAAGCAACTGTGGCACAGATTCAGCAACTGGAGAAGTTGCAGGGTGTGCGGCCAGAGGAAGTTGTCAAATCTCATGGGCATGTTAAAAAGAGGAGGATTGCTGATGATATTCTTTCCCGATTAGACGCATTGGAGCGCAACCTCCATCCGGACGGGGCCTCAGGGTCCAGGCAGGCTGACGATCTTCCTGGGACTGAACAGCTACCAACTACTCCAGTGGAACAGTCTGTCAATGATACCATGGCATCGGGGCCTTCAGGTGAGTCTGTATTTCAGCCGTCTAACCCCAATACAGGCATGACTTGGCCTTGGGGAACTTGGCCCCCCATGATACAAAATGTGGGAAACACCAGTTCAGGCACACAGCCATTGCAAGGGTCTTGGCCATTACAAAAACAGGCCTTGAATTGGGCCCTGCCGCAGTGGTCCCCTTGGTCGCCTTATGGGATGGGATCATTGGTCCCCCCTTTTGGGTCAGCTCATGGTTGGCCTAACATGGCCCAATGGATGGGTTATGATTCAATTGCATATTCTGCCATTCCTTTTTGCAAAATGTCCCTTCCCCTAGGCGACCATTTGCTTCAGTCCACTACAGAGAAAATCATAAAAGGGGAATATGTTGACTTATTTTCTCTACTCTATAGGGAAGTGAAAAAGAAAGATAAGGATGAAATGGATGAGAAAGAGAAGGAGAAATTGAAGAAGGGAAAGGTAGAGAGGAACTGGACCAATTGGCTGTCCGGATTTCTCATTTATGCAGGGGTAGTGGTTAAGGCACATCCTCACTGGGCATCGGCCCTGTTTCAGTACCTAGATATAATTCACAGGGCTTACGGTGATTCCGCGGGTCTGGCGTGGCTCCTGTATGGCGAGGGCAGCAATTTAACCTTCTCTCAGATGGGATATGATGCATCCTTAGTTGTGGATGCAACTCATGACTCCGGCCCACCAAATCCAAGGGGAGAGGACTCACAGCAGGCACCTAGTCAGGTCAGCTGGTGGCCCGGTGGCTTGCTCTCCCACCAGCACAGCTATGGTCAACAAGAAGGTGTGTTGGGAATTTAGTTCCCATGGATTTTGTGCCAGAAAACCCTGCAGGTTCAGCCATGAGTGCTCCATATGCAGTGGGGGGCATTCCTTTCTGAACTGCCCCAGGGGTAAGGCGACAGCCCAGGAGGGTAGGCCCAATCAAGGGGGGAGGGGCAGAGGTACCAGTGCTAAGCCTCACAAAGGGGCCCAGCCCAATCAACAATGATGTCCTACAGTTATGGCTCAAACCCTATCCCAATAGGGAAGCAGCCAAATATTTACTAGATGGTTTCCAGTTTGGTTTCAGGATTCCATTTCAAGGGGTTAGGCATCCGTTTCTGGCACGCAGTTTAAAATCAATTTTAGGTATGGAACACATGGTTAGAGACAAAATTAAAAAGGAAGTTAATGAGGGTCGTGTTTTGGGTCCTTTTGCCAGTTCTCCAGTTCCCAACCTGCGTGTTTCACCTCTGGGTGTTGTTCCCAAAAAGGCCCTGGGGGAATTTAGACTCATCCACCATTTATCGTACCCCAAAGGGGATTCAGTGAATGACTGTATTCCCCATGAGTTGTGCATGGTGAAGTATACATCTTTTGATGTGGCCATCAGGGCTGTACAATCGCACGGTTGGGGGACTGAGCTGGCAAAATGTGATATTAAGCCTGCTTTTCGTCTCCTGCCGGTTCATCCAGATGACTTTGAATTGTTAGGTTTCCAATTTGAAGGGCAATTTTATTTGGACCGGGCTCTCCCCATGGGCTATTCGGTTTCATGCAATGCATTCGAAACCTTCAGCACCTTTCTTTAATGGGCCTTGAAGGCCAGGACCGGCTTGAACGGTGTAGTCCACTATTTAGATGACTTTTTATTGATAGGACCTTATCAGTCAGGCCGGTGTGGGTACCTGTTGCATCAATTTGAAGCCCTGGCGGGGGAATTAGGGGTCCCTTTGGCACCCGAGAAAACGGAGGGCCCTGCTCAGGTGCTGACCTTCTTGGGGGTTGAATTTGACACGGTCAACCAGCAATGCAGATTGTCCACTGCTAGGGTCATCGATCTGAGGGATAGAGTTTCCCTGTTCTTAACAAAACACAAAGCTACACTGCGTGACTTTCAGGCCCTCATACGGCATTTAAACTTTGCATGTAAAGTGGTAGCAGCTGGCACGGCCTTCCTTCGCCAATTATGTGATGCCATTAAGGGCATCCGCCAGTCCTGCTTTCTGATCCGTAAAACAAGAGGCTTAAAAGTGGACTTGCATGTGTGGCAACAGTTTCTGGAGCAGATTAATGGCATCTCCTTCTGGCGGGAGGAACACAAGCTCAAAGGTTATCTACAGATAGCTTCTGATGCTGTGGGATCCAAGGGGTTTGGAGTTTATTTTGGCGGACCGTGGTGTGCAAGCGTGGCCTCCTGACTGGGCAGCATCAAACATCATGGCTGATCTGACATTTCTTGAATTCTTTTCAATTCTGGTGGTGGCTACTATTTGGGCAAAGGAGTTAACAAATTTTTCTGTGCACTTTTGGTGCGATAATATGGCAACCGTCCAGGTAATCAATTCCCTCACCTCAAAATCTCCTCGGGTGATGGTGCTCGTCAGGGCTTTTACGTTACAGTGTTTGAAGTTCAATATTCTTCTTTCTCACTTCGCATGTGGCAAGCATTAACAATGGGATTGCTGATGCTCTTTCTCGCATGCAGATGGAGCGCTTCAGAGAGTTGGCTCCCGACGCAGCACCCGAGGGCAATCCAATGCCAGCAAGCCTGTAGAGGCTTGGGAGGTTGAGCTTGTAAGGGCTCAAGGTATGTCAATGGCTGAGAGCACAAAAAAGTGTTACACTAGGGCCTTGCAAGAATTTTTTCAGTTTAGGGTATGTTCTGGCTTAAAACACAATGTGCCTGTCCCCTTTGAGCAGCTGTTCCAGTTCTGCTTGTTTCTATATCATAAGGGTTTGTCCGCTCAATCGATAAAAATACATCTTTCAGCAATTGTGTTTTGGCTGAAAGCACAGGGTATCCTTGATACTATGGGGGATTTCCACATTCGGAAAGCCCTGGAAGGGTTGGCCAGGGAACGAGGCCGTAGGGTTGATAACAGGGCTCAGTTGTCTCCTGCTATTTTGAAAGGGTTGGCTAGGGTTTGGTCTAGTATTTGCATGTCCCCTTATGAGGTGCTGCTTTTTCATGCGGCGGCGCTGACTGCCTTTTTGGGTGCCTTGCGCATCAGCGAACTTGTACAGGCTTCAAAAAAGGATACTTCCCATAGGGCGCTTGAATTTAGGGATGTCACATTGGAGAGTCAACAGGTCACCTTAACTCTGCATTTTTCAAAGACAGACCAGCGTGCGAAAGGCAAGCAATGTCGATTGCTGCCTTGCAGTGACCCAGAGTTGTGTCCAGTTAGGGGTTTGCAGCAATTTTGGGGGGTTCGGGGACTGCAACTGGGGCCTCTTTTTGTTCATGCTGATTCAACCCCACTGACAAAATACCAGTTTTGGGCCCTGACGACTAAGGCTTTAGGTAAGTTCTGTCTCCAAGGAGTACGTTTTGCTACACATTCCTTTCACATAGGAGCTGCTTCTACAGCCTCCGCAATGGGTATGCCAGCAACAGCAATCCAAGGGATTGGTCGATGGAGATCTTCATCCTATCGGCACTATGTGCGTTCACTCACTTACTAATTGGTTATCTTCCCCTCTTGTTTTCCAGATTCTAGGCTGATGCTGGTGAGGACTCAGGTGCTGATCTGTGGCCACAGTATGGTGTACTGGGTGGCCCGACTGGCCCGGTTTTGCCACTTTGGACCTCAACTGAGTCTGGGGAATGGGGTAACTGTTGAGTGGTTGGGGAAGAGGGGTTTGCGTTGGCGTGGCCTGTTGCCACTGATTTTTGAGGAGTGCCAAGGGCCTGCACCTGATGTTTTGATTCTGCACTTAGGGGGGAATGATTTGGGGTTGTTGAAGGGCAAAGCATTGGTCCTTTCATGCAATCCATGACATACGGGTGATCA
Organism: Gambelia wislizenii; assembly: GCA_030847615.1. Classification (NCBI taxonomy): domain Eukaryota; kingdom Metazoa; phylum Chordata; class Lepidosauria; order Squamata; family Crotaphytidae; genus Gambelia; species Gambelia wislizenii. Next base: position 19,574,537 of record JAUMIR010000009.1, read on the forward strand.
GGGCACCGTGGCCTGGAAGTATTGTCATGTGGTCTGCCATGCTGCCAAGACAGCAGTGGAGAGGGGGAGGTGATCCCCGTTCTCTGGATAAGTCTCGGAGGGGAACCAACCGCGAAATTAAGAATGCCATGTTTTGGGGTTTGGGATATTATTTGCCTCACCTTGACATCGTGTCCAAACGGCCCGAGCTCTACAGAGCTGATGGGGTGCATATTTTGGACACTGGGAATTTGATATTTTTAAGTGATCTTCAGCAGGGGATGAGGAACCTTTTGTATGAGCTGGTGGGGGAAAGGGATGCCTGCCCCTTTCAGTGGCAGGGAAGGGGGAGGCGGAGCTTCGGTGGGCACCTTGGCACCAATTTTCGGTGAAGGTAGAGTCTCTGGAAGGCCCACTTCAGGTCGTGGGGCCTAGGGGGATGGAAGGAGACCCACCTTGGGGTTGGCCTAAAGGGCAATCCTTCACCCAAATCCATGGGGTGAGGGACTTTTGGGTTCACCTTCCAGATGAGGGCCGGCTGGGGAGCAACCCCAGGCAACTGGGGTTCCTCTCCAGGGCCCAGGTGTTCACCAGGGAAGGCTGAGGGGTGTGGTATGGTATAAATCTACTGCCTCAGCTGGTCCCTCACCAGAGTGCCTCCCCCTGCTGAAGATATTAGAAGGGAATTAAATAGGTTGAGTTAATAAATACATTTTATTTCACCCATTTCATGTGTGTGGTCTCTTTATTCTGCAATTGGCTGGCAATACAGCTCCCCACCACGCAGCAGAGCGGCTGGGTGCCGGGAGCTGTCCTTTGCCTCCCTCCTTGTGGGTTTTAGACCACTCTTGGGTCGCAGGCTGTCAGAAAGCCTGCGACGGACAGTGAGGGGCGGGACCAGAGATTATAAAGGCACTCTTGCCCCTCACGTCCTCCTCTTTAGCTTCGGCGGTCTTGGACCCACCCTCCCGCCGCTTGAATAGTGTGATAATTTGTTGCTTTGGAGCCAGGTAGGAATTCCCCCCTTTTCTCGGGGGGGGGTTCACTTACCCCATACTAGGATGGCGGCATTTGGGAAATTGGCTCAGGTGGTGTCTGAAAAGAATCATAGAATCATAGAATTGCAGAGTTGGAAGAGACCATGAGGGCCATCCAGTCGAACCCCCTGCCATGCAGGAAATCATGATCAAAGCATCCCTGACAGATGGCCATCCAGCCTCTGTTTAAAGACCTCCAAGGAAGGAAACCCCTTCACGCTCTGAGGGAGTGTGTTCCACTGCCAAACAGCTCTTACTGTCAAAAAGTTCCTCCTAATGTTGAGGTGGAATCTCTGTTCCTGGAGCTTGCATCCATTGCTCCGTGTTCCAGTCTCTGGAGCAGCAGAAAACAAGCTTGCTAAATCCTCAATGTGACACCCCTTCAAATACTTAAACAGGGCTATCATATCGCCTCTTAACCGTCTTTTTTCCAGGCTAAACATACCCAGCTCCCTAAGTCTCTCCTCATAAGGTATGGTTTCCAGACCTTTCACCATTTTAGTCGCCCTCCTCTGGACACGCTCCAATTTGTCAATATCGTTTTTGAATTGTGGTGCCCAGAACTGAACACGGTATTCTAGGTGAGGTCTGACCAAGGCAGAATAGAGTGGCACTATTACTTCCCTTGATCTGGACACTATACTTCTGTTGATGCAGCCCAAAATCGCATTGGCCTTTTTAGCTGCCACATCACGCTGTTGACTCATGTTCACCTTGTGGTCTACTAGGACTCCTAGATCCCTTTCACACGTAGTCTCATTCAGCCAGGTCTCCCCCATCCTATATCTATGCATTTCATTTTTTCGCCCTAAGTGCAGTACCTTATATTTCTCCGTATTAAATTTCATTTTGTTAGCTTTGGCCCAGCTCTCCAGTTTATCCAGGTCATCTTGAATTTTGATCCTGTCCTCCAGGGTATTAGCTACTCCTCCTAATTTGGTGTCATCTGCAAATTTGGTAAGTATGCCCCTAATTCCCTCATCCAAGTCATTGATAAAGATGTTGAATAGCACTGGACCCAGGACAGAACCCTGTGGCACCCCACTGCTCACATCTTTCCAAGATGAAGAGGAGCCAGACAGGGAAGGGGGAGGCGTAGCTTTGGTGGGCACCTTGGCACCAATTTTCGGTGAAGGTAGGGTCTCTGGAAGACCCACTTCAGGTCATGGGGCCTAGGGGGACGGAAGGAGACCTGCCTTGGGGTTGGCCTAAAGGATAATCCTTCACCCCAATCCATGGGGCTTGGGCGAGGGATTTTTGGGTTCACCTTCCAGATGGGGGCTGGCTGGGGAGCTCTCCAGGGCCCAGGTGTTCGCCAGGGAAGGCTGAGGGGTGTGGTACAGTATAAACCTACTGCCTCAGCTGGTCCCTCACCAGGTTGCCTTCCCCTGCTGAAGATATTAGAAGGGAATTAAATAGGTTGAGTTAATAAATACATTTTATTTCACCCCATTTCATGTGTGTGGTCTCTTTATTCCGCAATCGGCTAGCAAAAATAACAACCCCAAACCATGAGTACTATGAGTAATATGAATTACCTTTTGAAAATTGCAACAACTAATGTCAACAACTTTAATTGGACATTTTCTTTATCTGATTTATCTGACTGGTGGTGGACTATTTTTCCTGAAAGGGTTTTTTTTTTTTTTTTTTTTTAAGTAGAGTCTGAATGGCCACCTACTGGGGATGTTGTAATAGGGAATTTCCATTTCCTGCATTGGCAGGAGATTGAACTGAATGACCTTTGAGGATCCCTTCCAACTTTAAGATTTTATTATTCTCCCTGTGGTATGTAAAGTAGGTTGGGGAGGGACAATTAATTTTGAGCTGAAAATCAGCCAGAGTTCAGAGGGTTACAGTACTTGGGACTTTATAAGACCATCCCCCCATTAATGTTCTTTTGCCAGCATATTTTGTGGCATTTTTATGCTGGCAAAAGAACCCCTCATACCTACCTTGAGCAGCAGCAATGAGGCATTCCCAGCATAAATGGAGACAAATGGAGTCGCCCACTCCTTCTCTTCCATACCAGCTCTCCATTCAAGACTGCAGCCTCTGTGGTCACTTTTGGGATAGATGTATGTATGTATGTAGAAAGAGAGAAGGGAGGGGGAGAGAAAGCTTTGGATGAGGGGAAACAAATGATTGTCAAAAATAGTTTTGGGTTTTCAATGATATGTTGATAGAATCATTTAAGCTGTCATAAAAAGAACACTCTGTACAGTAGCTGCCATAGCTGAGTATGTAAAATTCATCAAGTACAAACTTATATTTCATTCAAGTCATTTAACAGTTCTTCCCCCTTTTCTTTTCACCTTCTTCATCAAACACCACCACCACCACCCTCTTCCTCCACTTAGTTCTGTACTCCAGTAGTTGCTTTGTGTTTCTGTTGCACTGAATGTGCTTAGAGTAGATGTATAAGGCATCATTTAGAGATACATTGCATTAATAAGCAGAGTTCAAGGGCAAAAGATATAAACAGTGCAAATCACAAGTCGCAGCAGATATATGGCTTTTGCTAAGAGGGACACAGGCAGCTGCTTTATTTACTAGGCACTGGAAAGCTTGCCAAAGGTATGAGGAAATAGGAAGGTATTTTTAACCCCCTCCTTTTCTCCTTAGCAGAAGCAGGGCAACATGCCAGATGAAAAGTGGCAGAGAAAATTCAAGTGACAGCTCTCTTTTCTACCAGCCAAGTGAACTGAAACATAGATGCATGCAACATGTAGTGTGTTGGTAAGCCCAGACAATGGAGATTGATAAGACACTTGAAAAAGCCCCAAAGGAGCTCATAAGAACAACATCAGTGTACCGGGAATGGGTCCTGGTATCACATGAAGTCATCCACCTTGCATGCTTGATCTGTCCTCCCTCCATGCTGATGCGATGGAAAAGGTGCTGCTTTTCACTAGCAGAAACTCCTGCTAATGAAAAGTGACACCTTTTTCGGTGCATCAGCACAGAGGCAGGTTGGAATAAGCACGCCAGAATGACGACACGTGTGGAACCCATTCCTAGTACAGTGGCATTGTTCTTGCGAGATTCTTTGGAGCTTTTTTCAAGTGTCTGATAATCTCCATCAACAGTTCAAAAAATGACTTAAGGCCCAAAACCCAGAATAAAGATGAAGGTTATGTAATAGACTTGTCCTCTGTTGTCTTGGTGGGCACAGCTAGAACCAGTGGATAGGAATGTGAATCAATGTCTGGAATTCTTTTGGTGTCTTGGGGCCGTTTCACATTAGACAATTATAGCACCATGCTTCCATGTTAACTGCCATAGCTACATCCTGTACGATCCTAGGATTTCTAGTTTTATAAGATGGGTTGAGCTTCTGTGAGTGTGAATTTTTTAAAACTCCTGGGAGAGGCTGCTTGTTGCAGTGGGTGGAGCTTCTGTGAGTTTGAATTTTTTTAAACTCCTGGGAGAGGCTGCTTGTTGCAGTGGGTAGGGCTTCTGTGAGTTTGAATTTTTTAAAACTCCTGGGAGAGGCTGCTTGTTGCAGTGGGTGGAGCTTCTGTGAGTTTGAATTTTTTTAAACTCCTGGGAGAGGCTGCTTGTTGCAGTGGGTGGAGCTTCTGTGAGTTTGAATTTTTTTAAACTCCTGGGAGAGGCTGCTTGTTGCAGTGGGTGGAGCTTCTGTGAGTTTGAATTTTTTTAAACTCCTGGGATAGGCTGCTTGTTGCAGTGGGTGGAGCTTCTGTGAGTTTGAATTTTTTAAAACTCCTGGGCTAGGCTGCTTGTTGCAGTGGGTGGAGCTTCTGTGAGTTTGAATTTTTTAAAACTCCTGGGAGAGGCTGCTTGTTGCAGTGGGTGGAGCTTCTGTGAGTTTGAATTTTTTTAAACTCCTAGGAGAGGCTGCTTGTTGCAGTGGGTGGAGCTTCTGTGAGTTTGAATTTTTTCAAACTCCTGGGCTAGGCTGCTTGTTGCAGTGGGTGGAGCTTCTGTGAGTTTGAATTTTTTTAAACTCCTGGGAGAGGCTGCTTGTTGAAGAGGCGCGTGAGTTTGAGTAGCCAAGCCCCCCCCAAAAAAAGCTTACTTAAAAGTGCAGAATAGAGTTTTCAGCATTAACTAAGAGTTCTTAGATTACCTAAAAACTCTCACCATGGACACTGAGGGGACTGTGGAGGTCTCCTGCAATACTTGTGCGATGTTTGCCTTCTTGGGTACAGACATGGGGAATTTCACATGTACGAAGTGCAAGTTGGTAGCCCTCTTTGAGGAGAAAGTCCAGCAGCTGGAGACACGGGTAGCTACACTTCAACAGATTCGGGAGCCTGAGGTTTTCCTGGACAGAACAGAACAAACACTCTTGGACGGGGACCACACAGAGGAACTGGCTGGGGAAGAGAGGGTCACTACACAGACACAGGAGGTAGACAGCTGGAAGAATGTCACACACAGAACAAGAAAATCCAGGGATACTTCGAGCAGCTTGGAGCTACAGAATCGATTCGAAGCCCTCTCTCTTATCAAGGATAATGAGGAAGAACAGCATGGACAGACTTCAGGGGCAGAGCAGGGGACCTTGAGAGGACCACTGCAAGGAACAGCAGCTGCGAAGCCTCGGTGGAGGCATGTGGTGGTGGTGGGAGACTCCTTGCTGCGAGGTACAGAAGCAGTGGTTTGTGGGCCTGACAAGATGTCTCGGGAGGTGTGTTGTCTCTCTGGGGAAAAGATCCATTATGTGACAGAGCGGCTAACAAGACTCATCAAGCCTACGGATCATTACCCTTTCCTTTTGGTCCATGTGGGAACCAATGATACGGCTAGGCACAGCTTTCTGAAGATCAGAAGAGATTATGAGGCTCTGGGGAGGAAACTGAAAGAAATGGATGCACAGGTGGTCATCTCATCTCTTCTGCCAGTTGAAGGGCATGGTCCAGGAAGAGAGAGGAAAATAGCCGACGTAAACAACTGGCTCCGTAGATGGTGTCGCCGAGAACAGTTTGGATTCTTGGATCATGGGCTGCGCTTCCATGTGGGTGGACTTCTGGCAAGAGATGGGGTGCATCTCACACCAGTTGGCAGAAAGGTTTTTGCCTACAGTCTCATGAATTTGATCAGGAGGGCTTTAAACTGAGTCATATGGGGGAGGGAGACAGTATTGTGGAAGGCAAAAGAGCTGGAGAAAATAGTCAAACTGTCATAGAGGGAACAAGGCAAAAAGCACAATGACCCAACAGTGGGAGGCAAAAAAACTTGCACAGGCAGCAAGTAAAGGGAAGGCATAGTCTCAGATGTCTCTACACTAATCCACAGAGCATGGGAAATAAGCAAGGTGAACTTGAACTCCTTGCACTACAAAACAAATATGATATAATAGGCATTACTGAAACCTGGTGGGACGAGTCTCATGATTGGAATGTAGGAATAGAGGGGTATAACCTTTTTAAGAGAAACAGGCCAAACAGGAAAGGAGGAGGAACAGCATTATATGTCAAGGATATTTACACCAGTGAAGAGATCCATTACATCAATACTGGAAGGCAGGTGGAGAGCATCTGGATAAAAATTAAAGGGGAGGGAAACAACACGGATGTTATTGTGGGACTCTACTACAGACCCCCAAGTCAGGTGGAGCAATTGGATGATGCCTTTCTAGAACAGATGAACACACACGTAGAAAGGAGAGATGTAGTAGTGATGGGTGACTTCCACTATCCTGATATTTGCTGGAAATCTAAGTCAACCAAAACTTCAAGGTCTAGCAAATTCCTTACGTGCCTGGAAGACAATTTCATGGTCCAAAAGGTGGAAGAGGCAACAAGGGGGTCAGCTATTTTAGATCTGATCCTAACCAACAGAGATGACCTGGTTAATCGGGTGCAAGTGGTGGGATCCTTAGGTGAGAGTGATCATGTTCTCCTGGAGTTTGTTATACAATGGAAAGGAGAAGCCAGGCATAGTCAGACACGCATTCTTGACTTTAGGAGAGCTGATTTCAATAAACTCAGGGAAATACTGGGGGTGATCCCATGGTCAGGAATACTAAAAGAGAAGAGACCTCAAGACAGATGGGACTTTCTCAAAAGGGAGATACTGAAGGCACAATTTCAAACAGTACCATTGAGGAAGAAAAATGGGAGGTGTCTCAAGAAACCAGGATGGTTGATTAAAGAAATATCAACAGAGCTAAGTTTTAAACAGAAGATGTATAAGAAATGGAAAAAGGGGGAAATCACCAAAGAAGAACTCAAACAGATAGTGAACACATGTAGGAGTAAAGTCAGAAAAGCTAAAGCGCAGAATGAGCTCAGGCTTGCTAGAGAGGTTAAGAAGAATAAAAAGGGTTTTTTTGGGTATGTCCGCAGCAAAAGGAGGAAGAAGGCAATGGTAGGGCAACTATGCGGAGAAGACGGCAAAATGATAACAGGGGACAGAGAAAAGGCAGAATTACTCAACACCTTCTTTGCCTCAGTGTTTTCAGAAAAGGTAAAAGGGGGACCAACCTGAGGATAAAAGTACAGAAGACACAACAGGGGAAATCCAGCAGAGAATAAGCAAAGAGGTAGTACAGGAATACCTTCTTAAACTAAATGAATTTAAATCTCCAGGACCAGATGAACTCCATCCAAGAGTATTAAAAGAGCTGGCAAATATTATCTCAGAGCCATTGGCAATAATCTTTGAGACGTGGCTGAACGAGACTACGTGCGAAAGGGATCTAGGAGTCCTAGTAGACCACAAGTTGAACATGAGTCAACAGTGTGATGCGGCAGCTAAAAAGGCCAATGCGATTTTGGGCTGTATCAATAGAAGTATAGTGTCCAGATCAAGGAAAGTAATAGTGCCGCTCTATTCTGCCTTGGTTAGACCTCACCTAGAATACTGTGTCCAGTTCTAGGCACCACAATTCAAAAAGGATTTTGACAAATTGGAGCGTGTCCAGAGGAGGGCGACTATAATGGTGAAAGGTCTGGAAACCATGACTTATGAGGAGAGACTTAGGGAGCTGGGTATTTTTAGCCTGGAAAAAAGACGGTTAAGAGGTGATATGATAGCCCTGTTTAAGTATTTGAAGGGGTGTCACGTTGAGGATGGAGCAAGCTTGTTTTCTGCTGCTCCAGAGATTGGAACACGGAGCAATGGATGCAAGCTCCAGGAACAGAGATTCCACCTCAACATTAGGAGGAACTTTTTGACAGTAAGAGCTGTTCGGCAGTGGAACACACTCCCTCGGAGCGTGGTGGGGTCTCCTTCCTTGGAGGTCTTTAAACAGAGGCTGGATGGCCATCTGTCGGGGATACTTTGATCGTGATTTCCTGCATGGCAAGGGGTTGGACTGGATGGCCCGCGTGGTCTCTTCCAACTCTGCAATTCTATGGTTCTATGATTCTGTGATTCTACGAAGATACTTAGAATTTTGTACCAGACAGTGCTAATAGTGGTAACCATTGCACCTGGAGATGTGTATTTGTGTCTGATGTACATCCATCTGTGCTTGCTTATATTGGTGATAATAGTCCTTAAATTGTATTTTCATGTGCATCTTCAGTTGCACAACACTGCATTCAAAACAAGTGTTGAAAAGCGCAACTATAACTCTGCACGTAGAGATGAAGAATAGAATGTACATCCCTCTGCCTGGATTTTTTGTAATTCCTTCCAATTCCATCTGCATTTCTTTCTTTCTTCCTTCCTTCCTTCCTTCCTTCCTTCCTTCCTTTCTTCCTTTTTCTTTTCTTCTTGAGTCTTGAATGCCTTTATTTGGTTTTGCAACACATTATATTTAGGGAGTAACTCTAAAAATGTATCAGTTATATCAAAGAAGATCAAAGTGTCCTTTTTATCTGAATGTTTTCTATAATAAACAGTGTTTTGATGTTATCTTTAATGTAAATATTGGGTAAAAAACCACTTTGTTCCTCCAAAATATATTCTTTCAAAATCTTTCAAAATCTGTTTGTGAGGATATAGGAAAAAAATTTGTAATCCTGGTTTAATAAGGAGATGGGTCTATTGTTGGACACCTCAGTTGGGTCTTTCTCTTCCTTATGAATCAGAGTAATGTTAGCTTGTCTCCATGATTTTGGTAGTTTGTTATCTTTATTGTTGTTTGATAGTGTGAGTTAGAAAATTCTGTGTAAAATTTTGATTAAAATGAATATTGGTGAGCAATATATTCAATGGATAAGAGCAATTTATAAAGAAGAAAATGCTACAATTACTATTAATGGTGAATATACAAAGCACATTTATATTTTGAGAGGTACCAGACAAGGATGTCCCCTCTCTCCTCCTTTGTTCTTTGTTATGATCAAAATTCTGATGAATACAATTTGTTTAAATAATGATATTAAAGGTGTGAAAATAAAAAGTGAAGAGGTTAAATTAAGGGCATATTATGATGATGTAATGTTAACTGTAGTGAATCCACAAGATAATATAGAAAAAAATATTGACTATCTTAACAGAATTTGGTAAAGTTACAGGACTTAATATTAATAGGGAAAAAACATCAATATTAGCATTCAATTTAACGAAAGAGGAAAATGGAGAAATAATTAGGAAATCACAATTTAAGACTGAAAAAAAAATATCTAGGAACAACCCTTTCCAAAAATAATATAGATTTCCTGAAAAATAATTATGAGAAAATTTGGTTAAAGATTAAATAATCATTAAAAAGCTGGTCAAAAATAAATCTTTGTTTTTTAGGGAAAATATCAGTAATAAAGATGGATGTCTTGCCCAGATTTCTATTTGTATTTCAAGCAATATATACAATTAATAATGTCAAAATAATTGACAACTGGCAAAAAGAGATCAACAAATTCATCTGGGCAGGAGAAAAGCCTAGAATTACATTTAAAAATATGCAAGATGTTAAGGAAAGAGGTGGACTTGACCTCCCAAAACTCTAATTATATCATCATGCATGCTGCCTCAATTGGATAAAACATTGGGTGAACCTTGATAAATGTAAAACATCTCTTTTAGAAGCCAATTCTCTTAGGTACAGTTGGTATGCTTATTTATGGTTCAATAAAGAAAAGGTTAATAAAGGTTTCAATGACCGTTATATAAGGCATTCTCTGTTAAGAACTGGCAGAACTACTCAGAACTACTGTCAATAATCTTTGAGAATTCCTGAAACGGGAGATGTCCCAGCAGACTTCAAGAGGGCAAATGTTGTCCCCATCTTTGAAAAGAGGGGGGGAGGAGACCCAAATAAATACCACCGAGTCAGCCTGTCATCAATACTAGGAAAGATTATAGAGCAGATCATTAAACAGACAGCCTATAAGAAAGGAATGCCGTGATCACTAAAAGTCAACATGGATTTCTCAAAAACAAGTCATGCCAGACTAATCTTATCCCTTTTTTTGATAGAGTTACAAACTTGATAGATGAAGGGAATGCTATGGACGTAGTATATCTTGATTTTAGTAAGGCTTTTGACAATGTCCCCCATGACATTCTTGCAAAAAAGTTAGTAACCTGTGGGCTAGACAATGCAACTGTTAGGTGGATTTGTAACCAGTTGACTGACCAAACCCAAAATATACTCACCAATGGCTCATTTTCATCCTGGAGAGAAGTGACTAGTGGGATGCCACAGGATTCTGTCCTGGGCCCAGTGCTATTCAACATTTTTATCAATGATTGAATGAGGGAATAGAAGGCATGCTTATTAAGTTTGCAGATGACACCAAATTAGTAAGGGTAGCTAATACTCCAGAAGACAGGATCAGAATCCAAAGTGACCTCAACAGATTAGAAAGATTGGCCAATACTAACAAAATGAATTTCAACAGGGAGAAATGTAGCATACTACACTTGGGCAGTAAAAATGAAAAGCAGAGATATAGTATGAGTGACATATGACTTCATGGCAGTACATGAAAAAGGATCTAGGAGTCTTAGTGGACCACAAGTTGAACATGAGTCAGCAGTGTGATGCAGCAGCTAAAAACACCATTGTGATTCTAGGCTGCATGAATAGGAGTATAGTGTCTAGATCAAGGGAAGTGATAGTGCCACTCTGTTCTGCTTTGGTCAGACCTCACCGGGAGTACTGTGTCCAGTTCTGGGCACCACAATTCAGGAAGGATATTGAGAAGCTACAATGTTTTCAGAGGAGGTGACCAGGATGATGGGAGGTCTGGAAGCCATACCCTATGACGAGCGGCTTAGGGAACTGGGCATGTTCAGTCTGGAGAAGAGAAGGTTGAGAGGCGACATTATAGCCATGTTTAAATATGTGAGGTGATGTCATACTGAGAATGAGGCAAGCTTGTTTTCTGTTGCTCTGGAGACTAAGACATGGAGTAATGGGTTCAAACAACAGGAAAAGATTCCACCTAAACATTAGGAAGAACTTCCTGACAGTACTTCCTGTTTGTTTCTACTTCCTGTTTGGAAGTAGAATGCACTGCCTCGGAGTGTTGTGGAGTCTCCTTCTTTGGAGGTTTTTAAACAGAGGCTGGACGGCCATCTGTCGGGAATGATTAGATTGTGTATTCCTACATGGCAGGGGTTGGACTGGATGGCCCTTGTGATCTCTTCCAACTCTATGATTGTATGATTCTATGAAACAGAATGGTGTAAAATTATGGATAAAAATATGAGTATTAAAACTGAAACTTTAATAGATTGGAGTTGGATTTGTCCCACCTTTAAACACAACCTGAAGGGAGAAAATGCCAAATTGAAAAGACACTGCCCACTGACTGCAAAACAAGATCGGTCAATTGTAGAAATGCATTCATTTACAAAAGGCCTCTAAAAATATTGGCTCCATCCCTGATTATGAAATCACTTCATCTAAACAGAATGATAGGTCCGAAAGTAAACAAGGATTGTTCCTTAAATGTAATAACTCAGTGGAATTTGAAGCTCTTCTCTCATCCCCTTCAAATTGTTTTGCACAATAATTCCAAAACCGCCATTAACACCTAGTTGAGTTATGCTTTAAAATTAATTTAAGCAACTCATTTGGGCTCCTTTCCTACCCCTCTGGCTGTGAAAAGTCCCTTCCAATCTCTCTTTCCCTCCCTCTCTCTCTCTTTTGCCATAAAGCTCTAATTTTTGAAATGAAGTCATTCCACTTTGTGGAACTCTGAGCCCTGCTTCTTTCCCACATCACATCGTCTTCCCCCCACTGGGACATAATGGAAACTAATCTTCAAAATCTAAACATTCCAAGTCAAGTCCTTTTGTCAAGTCTTTTTATTCATTTCATTTGGTCCCCATTACAGCACGGAGACCACTTGTATTTACATATGCGGAGAACCCTGCTGCTCACAACTCTCCACTCATGAGACAGGGCAATTAATCATTCCCTGATCCTCCTGTGGAGTACTCAGTGACTCTGACAGCTGGCTCAGCCAATCAGGAGAGTACAGGTGGAATTCCATCCTGCTGGCAAGCCCTGCCCCTTGACCCCAATACTAGTGTGTTCCCTTCCTTTTCAATTGCATAAGACTGGAAAAATAACACCATTTATGTCATGGTGCTCTTGCAAAGGGATGAGATGGCTGTGGGCATTTTGTGTATTCTCTGCTGATCTGGCTGAGTCTAATGTGAATATGTCAGAATAGAGGTTTGCAGTCAAAAACAGACCAGATTATAAAATGGATACAAGCTTGTATTGTTGCTAATTCATGCAAGACACAGAAAGTATGTTATATTCATGCTGATCCACTATGGAAATAATGAGACCAGACACAGGGATCAGGCTGAATAGGGCCACTTTATTTTAACTATTTATGTTGAACAGCAAGGGAGAACAACCTAGTATGGGATCCACAGAGGCAGGATCACTTATATATCTTCTTCTCACCCATCCCTGGATGAAGTACCGGAGAAACAGAGGCAATCCAATCAACTGGGGTGCTGACTAGTTCTATGGCCCTATGATGGAATCTCCAGCTAGAGAGCATCCCCAATGGATAGATGTTAAACAAAGATGGAGCAAGGACACAGCCTTGTTTTACTCCAATATGCATTGGTATTGATCTAGTCACGTGTCCTTCATGAATACAAATACGTTTTATTATAAAGACTGTGAATATGAGTCAGCAAATGCTTATTGATGTTAGTGGCCTCCAACTTGTGCCATACTCTATCTCTTGAGATCTTATCAAATGTGGACTTGAAGTCTATAAAAGCTGTGTAAAGTGCCCCTTCAACAGGGGTGGAATATTTTTTATAATAAATGCTGTAGAACTAATCCCTGGTCAACTGCTGAGTGACTATACCTAGAGCCAGCTTGCTCTTCCTCCAGGAAGTGTTTTTATTATTATTATTCTCTTTAAGACAAAAGACTTTTATACACAAATACACAAATATACACAAGTATACCCAAATCTACCCGACACAATAATTCTCACAAACACTACATAGGCTCAACTTTTAACAATATATACAATATAATAAAATACATAAATTACACAACCATAAAGACATCATATTACTTCCTATCTTGCTGGGGCGGAAACTTGCTCATATTCTCTCATTTAACCTTTCTTTAACATCAGGGCTTATTTTCCCTTCCTATCTCTGTTTCATTACAGCAAGTATGTAAATACGGGCCTTATTTTTAGTTGCAATTCTCACAATCCCATAAAACAGGCCTGTATCAATTTTTCCAAGGAATTGACACACCCTCTGTCATTCAAAAGTAAGTCTACTCCAGGAAGTTGTCTTCCTCCATCCAGCTTGTAAGTTTCTCTAAAAGATGGCTAGAGTACAGCTTACTAATAATACAGAGAAGACTAGTAGGTCTGTAATGGGCTGGGTCTGATCTTTTACCTTTCTTATAAATTGGGATGATTATTGCTAACCTCCAGTCAGGTGGAATGGATGCAGTATGATCAATGCATGTAAATAGGACAGCTAGAACTGCTGTCCACCATTCCATATTTGACTTAAACAATTCAGGGGGAATGACATCACTGCCTGGGGCTTTGCCCAAATTGAGACCAGAAATAAGCCTGTCAATTTCAGATGTTGAAACATCTGGCCATTCAGGGGGTCCTTTAAGGTCTTGTGATATCATTGTGGTTCCAAATTGCCTATCTGCATCCATAGTGCAATAAAATTATCCCCGTGTCTTTACTAGACTATGGGAATTTAATCCATGTATTGGATTCCCAACCTCTGGACACTATTTTCCAGAAGGTACCTCTCCCATTCCTGTCCCAGCACAATAATTAAAAGTTTCAGACCTACCTTAGTCAGGCATGCCAGTCAGCCAAGGAGTGAATGGAGCTCTAAAGAAGCCTCATTCACTTCCTGGAATGAAATAAAAAAGACACGAAGATGAGAGCACAGGAAACTCAAAAATAAAAAGCAAAGTAATAGAGAAAAAGTGACAGCAAGCACAAGAACACACTTGAAAACTTCCAAGTAAACCAAAGAAGTTTTTTAAAAGTGTGTCACTTACTTGGGTGTCCCAATCTCACCAGGAAGTGTTCTGGCGGAGACCTCCCATTGGTGATGGGATCTCGCCAGCAAAATGGGCATCTTTTCAGTCGCAGAAACATCTGTGACAGAAATGGAATGGGGGATCTATTGACAGCTTCTCCAGTCAATAAAAAGCAGCACAGGTGGAATGGCAGCACAACGGGAGCATTATGAGAGGGGAACAATGTTGTCTGAAAAGGAAGCCCTTTAGCAATCTCCTGTCATCAAGACAATGCCATTTTTAGAGTATCTGATAATCTCCTAAGAGAAAGAGATCCCACCAACTCTCTAGGCAATTGATTCCATTGCCCAACTGCTCTCACTGTCAAGAACTTCCTTTTAATGTTCAATTGAAATCTACCCTCTTGTAACAAAAAACCATTAAACCTGACAGTGAGAGTTCTAGCTTCTGAGTTTGCAGCATCCTTTTTATGTCAGCCCTTGAGGTATTTAAAGAGTGTGATCATGTAACCTCCAATCTTCTCTTCACCAAGCTCAACATCCTCATTGCCCTTACCATTCTTGTTGCCCTTCCCTGAGCTCGCTTCAACTTCCTTATATCCTTCTTAACATGAGGTGCCCAACTGAGCACAGTACCCCAGATGAGGCTTGACAGAATATAGTGGGACTATGACTTCCATCAGCTTCATAACTATACTTCTATTAATGCAGGCTAAGATAGCATTCACCTTCTTTGCTGCAACTTCACACTGCAGGCTCATGTTCAATTTATGATCCACAATAACCCCAAGGTCCTTTTCACATATAGTACTGTTGAACCATATATCCCCCATTCTATACCTGTGCATTTGGTTTTTGAGGCCTAAATGTAGAATATAGCGTTTGTCTCCACTGAATTTCATTTTATTAATTTCAGACCAGTGTTCTAGTTTATTAAGATCCTTTTGAATTATCTTCCTTTCTTCCAATGTGTTAGCTATCCCTCCCAGTCTTTGTATCATCTTCAAATTTGGTAAGGATTCCCTCTACCCCATCATCTAAACCATTGATAAAAACATTGAAGAGTGTTGGCCTGCAGTACTCCACTTGAGACCTCCTCCCAATTGTCATCAGCACAGCTACTGATGACAATTCTTCGAGCATGGTTTCTGTCCAAGGCATTTTGTCAATTTTTGTAAGAGTCTAGGATACTCAAAAGAGGCCCCTCTTCTTAGATGGACCTTCCTTGAAATGATCCCCCCTTTAGGAAATATCAGTTGGAAGTTAGTACAGTGACTATGAGAAGCAAGGCCTTTTCAGTGGTTGCTCCTTGATTTCAATGGTCCATGGCTTCCATGTCAGAAGTGCAGTGAATATGCTCAGTGTTTTATTCCAGACTGTAATAGGGCTTTCCAAGCACCCCTAAAATAGGTTCATCACCTTCAATAGGTTATTTAAAATCTGGAATAAAACACAGAGCAAAGTCACTGCATCACTGACATAAAAGCCTCTTGCTGCTCCATCTCTAATCAGAGAATTTCCTTTATAAGGACAAATAGGCTGTCAGCTGGATGTAGAGCCAGTCCAAGAGAATACTACAGCCTAAGGTGAAGAATAAGATAACTCCCTCGGCATAGCATGTAAAATAGCCTGGCAGTTGGATCTTTCTTCAGCACTGACAATGGAGCGGTGTCTTCCTCTGCACTCTAGAATCATAGAATCATAGAATTGCAGAGTTGGAAGAGACCACGAGGGCCATCCAGTCCAACCCCCTGCCACGCAGGAAATCTTGATCAAAGCATCCCCGACAGATGGCCATCCAGCCTCTGTTTAAAGACCTCCAAGGAAGGAGACCCCACCACGCTCCGAGGGAGTGCGTTCCACTGCCGAACAGCTCTTACTGTCAATTAGTTCCTCCTCATGTTGAGGTGGAATCTCTGTTCCTGGAGCTTGCACCCATTGCTCCGTGTTCCAGTCTCTGGAGCAGCAGAAAACAAGCTTGCTCCATCCTCAGCGTGACATCCCTTCAAATACTTAAACAGGGCTATCATATCGCCTCTTAACCGTCTTTTTTCCAGGCTAAACATACCCAGCTCCCTAAGTCACTCCTCATAAGGCATCGTTTCCAGACCTTTCACCATTTTAGTTGCCCTTCTCTGGACACGCTCCAATTTGTCAATATCCTTTCTGAATTGTGGTGCCCAGAACTGGACACAGTATTCTAAGTGAGGTCTGACCAAGGCAGAATAGAGTGGCACTATTACTTCCCTTGATCTAGACACTATACTTCTATTGATACAGCCCAAAATTGTATTGGCCTTTTTAGCTGCCGCATCACACTGTTGACTCATGTTCAACTTGTGGTCTACTAGGACTCTTAGATCCCTTTTGTACGTAGTCTCATTCAGCCAGGTCTCTCCCATCCTATATTTATGCAATTCATTTTTCTGCCCTAAATGCAGTACTTTACATTTCTCCGTATTGAATTTCATTTTGTTAGCTTTGGCCCAGCTCTCCAGTCTATCCAGGTCATTCTGAATTTTGATCCTGTCCTCTAGGGTATTAGCTATTCCTCCCAATTTGGTGTCATCTGCAAATTTAATAAGTATGCCCCTAATTCCCTCATCCACGTTGTTGATAAAGATGTTGAATAGCACTGGGCCCAGGACAGAACCCTGTGGCACCCCACTGCTCACATCTTTCCAAGACGAAAAGGAGCCACTGCTGAGCACCCTTTGGGTTCAGCCGGTCAACCAATTACAAATCCATTGAACAGTTAACTTGTCTAGCCCACATTTTACAAGCTTGTTTGCAAGAATGTCATGGGGAACCTTGTCAAAGGCCTTACTGAAATCAAGGTATGCGATGTCCACAGCATTCCCTTCATCTACCAAGCTGGTAACTTTATCAAAAAAAGAGATCAGATTAGTCTGGCATGACTTGTTTCTCTGAAACCCATGTTGACTTTTTGTGATTATGGCATTGCCTTCTAAATGTTCACAGACTCTCTGTTTAATGATCTGCTCTAGAATCTTCCCTGGTATTGATGTCAGACTAACTGGACGATAATTGTTGGGATCCTCTTTTTTCCCCTTTTTGAAGATGGGAACTACGTTTGCCCTCCTCCAGTCTGCTGGGACTTCTCCTGTTCTCCAGGAGTTCTCAAAGATTATTGCCAATGGCTCTGAGATTATATTTGCCAGCTCTTTTAATACTCTTGGATGCAGTTCATCTGGTCCTGGAGATTTAAATTCATTTAGATTAAGAAGGTATTCCTGTACTACCTCTTTACTTATTTTGAGCTGGATTTCCCCTATTGTGTCCTCTGTTCCATTATCCTCAGGTTGGTCCTCCTTTTCCTTTTCTGAAAACACTGAGGCAAAGAAGGTGTTGAGTAATTCTGCCTTTTCTCTGTCCCCTGTTAGCATTTTGCCATCTTCTCCACGTAGCGGCCCTATCATTTCCTTCTTCCTCCTTTTGCTGCGGAAGAAGGAAATGATAGGGCCGCTACGTGGAGAAGATGGCAAAATGCTCACAAGCCCTGACAGTCTGCAGCCCTATATCCATATAAAAATTGGCAATATTTAATAATTTGGCCAACTGTGGCCTTCCACGAGTGTGGCAAGTAAACTGGGAACTCCCACAAACCATAAATCCCAAGGACTAGTGCTGAGACTAAGTCACAAATGCACTAGGGAGGGGCTATTACAAATTCCAAAGGAAGGTAATGTGAAAGGCAACTTCTTGCCTGAACATCTGGCTAATCCATTCAAATATAGCTGAAGTAGTCAAGGTTTATAAAGAGCTGTTTTCCTTCTACCCCCTCAAAAGCAAATAGGGCTACTTGCTTCATTCAGTTTCAAGGTAAAAATGCATTAAGGGTAGTTAACATTCCCAGAGCTTCCATTGTCTTAATTTGAGAACCTCTGAGAAGCCTTGTCTTTCACTCTAAATCCCATCCCTTGAAGTGATATTAGGTGTAAAAACCCCTTCAATTCTCCACTCAAGTGCGCACAGTTCCTCTTCCTCTTGACACCATATCAGACTGTGTAGTCAGGTGCACAGTTCCCCTGCTACTAGGCTCCACATCAGCTGTGTCACCATTCCCATTTCTGGACACCCTGCTCTGCTGGTTTTCTCCATGATCTCAAGTCCTCCAATCAGTACAGTATCACCCAAACAACTCCTTTCACTCTATTCCTCTATCCACATACTTCCTACTTATTTTGTTAACCTTGTGTGAGTGCTTGAAGCCCAAATGTGTGTGTCAATGTTGTTATTATTTCCTTAATAAACATAAATTATTTGTACTATCTAGAGTGCAAGTCTCCTCTTTAGTACTGGTAGACACAGGTCTCAAGATACTGCTCGTTGCCTGCCTTTCGCATTTTCAAGTCAAGTATATTAATTCCCAAATTAATATCAATATATTAGAGAGTCCCAACAGACCCAAGCATTTCGGGTAATAACACCAGGAGTCACCCAGGCTATTTTAGATGGACACATAAAGATGAAAGCATTTTCTGTATTTATTTATTTTCAATATCACATTCTTTCAATCCAGTTCATGAAGACACTTGCAATTTTTGTAACTTTGTTTTTTTTAGAAAAGGAAGGAAAATGAGAATCAAATGCAATTCTCCTTCAGATGGATTGTTTTTGCTATCAGCCTTGAAATCAACTCTGACCAATGCTGCCATTATTCAGAGGACTTTTCTCATTGCCTTCTTTTAAGGGTGAAAAAGTGTGACTTGCCCCAGGTCACCCAGTGGATTTCCATGGCTGAGTGATGATCTGAACCCTACTGTCCCAGAGTCCTAATCCAGTACTCAAACCACTATACCATACTAGATCTCACTCAGCTGCATTGGCCCAATTAAAGCTGTGGTGCACACAGATCAGAGTCGCCACTCTTTGTTGCCTGAGACGTAATGGAACAGATTGGCCTCTTTGTCTGGCCTTTGATAAAATGGTTCAAAAGCCTTTTTTTCTGTTTCAGAAGGCTTTAGGTAGACTATTTTGAGGCTGTTATTAATATCTTGGGATTTTAGTGTTTCTTTACAATTTGATTTCTGTTTTCCCCTCTTTTGTTTTAATGACGTCTGTCATTTTGTTTCCCTTTTCCTCCTTTTGTACTAATGGCTTCTGCATAAAATTTCAGATTCTGCTACCTTCATTCCTGAAGCCTTATCAACTCTCAGAGAGCAGTCTATTTCTTTGAGAAGATGAGGGTGGAACAAAGCCTCTCTGTTTTTCACAAGAAGAACGCTTATCTCTTGCCTGTGTATCATAAATCACTCTCCAAGATAGTCATGACTCTGGCCTTTGAGTGCTATGTTGTTAACAAACTAAACTGCTAATACCAAAGAGGAAGAGAATATTAACACTTGAACTCTATTGTTTCTGTAAGTCTGGGAGAAGTTTTGTAATTATAGATCTACTGTTTCTCTAACACAAATCCTCAAGCCTATTAGACATAGCCATAGGCTTTTCTGCATCTCTTTGGCCTCAGTTAAACTTTAGGATTCTCCTATATGGCTGAGTTATCTTTGAAAGGAAACAGGGACCATAAGCACTCATAGGATTGTCAGGGTGATAGTACTGTGGTAGTACTGTAGATAAGAGCCCAAGCAGGTGGGTTCAGCCTCATGCAAGGAACTAGCTGTCTTGGAGGGCTGAAGGCAGGACAAAAACAACTATAATCTATTCTGTTGGTGAGGGGAAGAAAGAGGTAGCCCCCATGACAAGGCATTCCAGCTATTCAAGACCAACCATCACTATTAGGTGATGCTTTCTTTTGTTACCCTAAATGCTTGCGGGTCTTAGGGACCCTCCCAATATCAATATTAATTTGGGGAATTAATATACTCAGCTTGGCTACATGAGAGGGGGCAACAGATAGCAGGACCATTTGACCTATGTATACCGGTAATCAGGAGGAGACATTAAGCTAGATAGTACAATAAAATGATTTTTATTTAAGAAAGCAATAATTACAATATTGCTTTCAATATTACAATAATTACAAAATTACAATAAAATTGTACAATATTACAATAATTACAAAATTACTCAGTCTTCAAGCATTCATGCAAGGCTAGCGAATAAAGTAGGAAGGCTTGGGATAGAGGGATAGAGAAGAGAGGTTGTTGTTGTGTGATACTGTACCAATCTGAGGTGTTGAGATTGCAGAGGAAACCAGCAGAGTGGGGGTCCCAACATTGGAATGGTGACACAGTCTGGCGTGGAGTCCAGAAGCAGGGAAACTGCACACTTGAGTGGGGTTTTGAAGGGGTTTATATAGTCAATAATTCCCTTTAGGGGATGGAATTTAGAATGCAAGACAATGTTTCTTGGAGGTTCTTGTGGTAAGACAGTGGATACTCCGAATATGCTAACAACCCTTAATGTCCCAATACTTTGTAATTGAATGGAGGAAGCAACTCTTTTTGTTTGGGGAAGATAGAAGGATGAGGGTTCTTTACAAAGTTGAGAATCTCTGCTTAGGCTGATGGGGTTAGCCAGATGTCCGGGCAAGCAGTTGCTCTTCACATTGCCTTTCTTTGGAATTTGGGCTGGCCTCTTCTTAGTGCATACCTGACTGAGTCTCAGCGCTAGTCTTTGGGATTCCTGGTTCTTGGGAGACCCCAGTTTTATGGCCACACTATGTGGAAGGCCACAGTTGACCAAATTATTAAATATTGCCAATTTATCACAGATATGGGGCAGGGGGTGTCAGGATAGACAACACTTGTGTATCTGTTTGTGGCTTTAATCAGAATTTTAAAGGGTTATCCAGGTGAATTAACAGGAAAGTAATTATTTCTTCATATTGTTCATGAAGAAAGCAACAAGTAATTTTTCACATTTTTTCTTCCCATTGCAAGAAAGTTTTCAAAAACTGCAGTTTCTAAAGACTATTATTAGTTCTATGCAAAATCTGCACATATTTTTTTCCATACAGAAAACTTCAAATTTTTTTGTGTGCTGAAGAGCATTTTCTGTGTAGAAAATTATATTTCTTGAGAAAATTAATGGTTTTGGGGCAGACCTGTGTACAAAACCTGTGTACAAAATACTGTACTTGTGATCTTATTCAGCACAATATTCACACCTTTTGCTTATAAAGCATCATTTTCTGCACAGAAAACCATATTTCTGCACACAGAAAATAGTATTCCTGCACACAAATCATATTTTCTGCATAGAAATATTATTTTCTGTACAGAAATTCCTGTTTTGTGACCAAAAAAGTATTAATTGTGAATGGAATCAGTCCTGAATGGTAAGTCTTGTCAGTCCAGTTTTTTTCTTCATTAGGGTTTCCTGACACTTGAGAAACATGTTTGGTTGGTTTTGTTGTTGTTGTTTTGTTTGTTTGTTTGTTTTACCATTTTTCAAGTATTTCCAAATATGATTTCAGTCTCTACCTCTTAATAGATTCAGCACTTTGGATATCTCATTTAAAGACTGGACTGAAACTCACAATTGAATCATTAAATAATGGGTGTCATGCCCTACTACTCTGACTCTGAAGATGAACAGAAAAGGATAGAGCTTTAGAGCAGGATTTACAACAGGGAGTAGGTTAATCAGCAGAGGTTCCTGACCCCTCTGGAACAGAGTTATCAGCCCCTGCCCCAGCAAAGTTTCTTGGCCGCTCAGAGATAGTGGAGGGGGACAGAGCAGGCATATTTAGCCAACTAGAGAAGACTAAGAGGTAACATAATAACCATCTTGAAATATCTGAAAGGATGTCATGTAATAGATGGAGCAAGCTTGTTTTCTGCTGCCCCAGAAGATAGGACTCAAACCAATGGATACAAATAGCAAGGAAAGAGATTCCATTAGGAAGAACCTCTTTACTATTAGAACTATTTTACATGGGAATGGACTGCCTTGGAAGATGGTGGACTCTTCTTCTTTTAAGTCTTTAAACAAAGTTTGAATGGATATCTCTGACTTGTGCTTTAACTGTATATTACTGCATGGCTGGGGATTGGATTAGGGGGCTCTTGTAGCCCCTTCCTGCTTTAAGATTCTATGATTCTAAGCCTGATGGTGATTCTATGATAGTATAATTTTATGAGTCTAAGTCACCAGCATACCTACAGCACCCTCCAAGAGTCCTATCTAAACCATTATTTCACAGGTGTACAAAATCAGCCAGGAACAACCAGGTTCATCCTTCTGATTACTGGTTGGCTTCAGGAATGCATCCAGGACATTCTGGCTGTCCTTATTCACCAACGGAAGAAGGAATAGCCTTCACCCTAGACTAAAGCTAGCCCTTCTTCTCCCTGCATGCAAAGGCTGCTTTTGTGCCATTGAGGAAGGAGGTATACAAAATACCTCCTTTTGCAACATTCTCTCAAAATACATATTCTGGCCTAACCACGAAGAAGGTTTTACACCGAGGCAACCTCTTCCCTCTGCCTAGTGGCTGGTCTGGCCCTCCTTGTTGCTTCTACTTGCAGTAATAAATCTTGAGCACACACTTCTGTAGTTATTGTCCAAATATTGTATCTCCAGGCATATTGTGTTGCTGTGAAGTCTTTCTACTAGAGCCCTTCAGACAGATGGTTCATAATACTATACATTAATACCTCTACATTGGTTTATGAACGTTTGACCAGAGAGCTAGAATAATTATTTTTTCCCTCTCCATAAAAGCTATTAGAGATCTATTTGGTTGGTTTTACGATCAATAGCACTGGTGATATTTGTGTAGCAGGCAAGGCATAATCAATTGAAGGTCATATAAAGTAAATTACCATCCTGCTATAATGATTCCTCAGCTCCCCCTTTCCCTTTAGATTAAAATGGGTTTTATTATTCCACCAGGAAAGATCTTGTAATCCTTGCTCTTTTCATGGAGCAAGGAGAGGTATAAATGCTATGGCCATGTTTTGAAACACTGGAGTATTAATATCTGTTTGCTGGGATTTATATGATCAGGTCATAGAATTAGTAGATGCTACAGCTGTGACACATCAAATAGGAAATCCAACATGGTTTGTTCCCAACTTCAGTGAAGTAGAATAGTCCCAATTATCTGAAGGAATTACTTGAGCAATAGCCTTGGTATATTTAAACAAGCCAGTGTGCTATTTTATATAATAGGTTTTACTCTTTTAAGCCATAGAATACAGAATCATGAAAACATTGGGATTAAATACTATGAACACATCTAAACTGGCTCCTTAATCTGTGGCCATTTATGGAGCATTATGTTCCAGCCTGGCCCAAGATTCAACACAATGGTGGTCACACTTACCCAGGGCCAATCCATGTTGGAGTCCAGATGGACCAAGTGGACAGACACTGCATTGGGCCAGCTGAACATTTTGTCTCTCCTCCCAGTTAAAGGACATGGTACAGGAAGGGAAAGAAGAATACTGGAGGTGATCAACTGGATCCATAGATGGGGCCACTGGGAACATTTTGGCTTCTTGGACCATAGTCAGCAGTTTCATGAAACTGGATTTCTAGTAAGGGATAGGTTACACCTCACAGCTGTGAGTAGGAACATTTTTGTTAAGAGGCCCAAAACTCTGATAAGGAGGCATTTAAACTGAGCTGCCTAGGGGAGGGAGACAGTATTTTTGAGGGCAGGAGTTCATCAAGTGATGCAGATAATAGCCCACCTGTTTTAGAGTGAACTGGCCAAATAATATAAGAACCCAACAATGGGAGGAATAAAACCTTTAAAAGGCAGCTAGGGGGAATGCAAAGAGCATGGGAAATAAACAGGATGAACTTGAACTCTTAGCACAGCAAAACAAATATGATAACTTAGGCATCACTGAACCCTGGTGGAATGAGTCTCATGATTGGAATGTAGCAATAGAGGGATATAACCTATTGCAGAGAAATAGACCAAACAGGAAAGGAGGAGGAGTAGCATTATATGATGAGGATATTTACACCTGTGAAGAGATCCATGACTTAAGTCTTGGAAACCAGGTTGAGAGCATTTGGGTAAAAATGAAGAGGGGGAGATACAGCAGGGATGTCATTCTGTGTGTGTGTGGTCAGACACACACTCTAGACTTTAGGAAAGCTGATTTCAGTAAACTTAGGGAAATACTGGGTGTGATCCTGTGGTCAGGAGTACTAAAAGAGAAGACAGTTCATGATGGATGCAGTTTCTTAAAAGTAGAATCATAGAATCATAGAATTGTAGAGTTGGAAGAGACCACGAGGGCCATCCAGTCCAACTCCCTGCCATGCAGGAAATCATGATCAAAGTATCCCCGACAGATAATAATAATAATAATAATAATAATAATAATTTATTTATACCCCACCCCTCTGCTAAAAACAATTGGGGCGGCTTCCAACAATTAAAACATTATAATAATGACTAAAAACTCCACCCACCCCCACCCTCCCCCATAAAAAGACATTAAACACTATAAAATTAAAACCTTCTAACTAAAACACATTAAAAACAAATATATACATAATTTTAAAAAGCAAGGAGACTGAGCTCCTGAGGCTGGGATCTAATCAGGAAAGGCCTGCCGAAAGAGATCCGTCTTTAGTGCTTTTTTAAAGCTACTCAATCTTGTCAACTGACGGATCTCATTCGGCAGGCCATTCCATAAATTGGGAGCAATTACCAAAAAGGCCCTCTGGGAGGTTGCAGACAGCATAGATTTTTGTGGCTGAAGCAGATTCCTCCCAGAGGACCGGAGTATGCGAGGAGGATTGTATGGGAGGAGGTGGTTCCGGAGATAAGTTGGACCCAAGCCATTTAGGGCTTTAAAGGTAATAACCAACACCTTATACTTGGCCCAGAAACTGATAGGCAGCCAGTGGAGAGATTTTAATACTGGAGTTATATGATCTCTCTGAGATGTTCCTGAGACCACTCTGGCTGCCATGTTTTGTACCAACTGAAGTTTCCGGACCAAGCACGAGGGTAGCCCCATGTAGAGCGCATTGCAGAAATCTAGACGAGAGGTTACCAGTGCGTGCACCACAGTCTCAAGGTCCCTTACTGCCAGGAAAGGGCGCAGCTGGCGTATCAGCCGAAGCTGATAACAAGCGCTCCTGACCGTCGCACTCACTTGACTCGTCATCTGAAGTGATGAATCAAGGAGCACCCCCAGGCTGCGAACACTGTCCTTAATGGAGAGCGTGACCCCATCCAGGACTGGAGGTTGCAACCCAACTCCTGGTTTCGGGGCCGCTACCTTGAGCACCTCTGTTTTATCCGGATTTAATTTCAATCTGTTTTTCCTCATCCAGCCCATTACTGCTTTAAGACAGTCGTCAAGAGAAGAGATGCCATTGGAATTCGAGGCCGATGATCAGGACAAGGAGAAATAGATCTGGGTGTCGTCAGCGTACTGATAACACCCAGCCCCATAACTCTGAATAATCTCACCCAGCGGCTTCATATAGATGTTAAACAGCATCAGGGACAGGATGGCACCCTGCGGAAAACCACAAGTAAGCTCCTTTCTTCTAGAGCAGCTGTCCCCAAGCTGCACCCTCTGGGACCTGCCCGAGAGGAAGGACCGGAACCACTGAAGTGCAGTGCCTCCGATTCCTAACCCCCTCAGGCGATCCAGGAGAATGCCATGATCTATCGTATCGAAGGCCGCTGAGAGGTCCAGAAGCACCAACAGGGACACATTACCCCTGTCGATGCTTAGACGCAGATCATCGGTCAAGGCAACCATGGCAGTCTCAACTCCAAGTCCCGTCCTGAAGCCAGTTTGAAATGGGTCTAGATAATCAGTTTCATCCAAGACCACTTGGAGTTGAAGAGAAACTGCCCTCTCGATCACTTTGCTCAAGAATGGTAACATAGAAACTGGCCTATAGTTGTTCATGTCCAGGGGGTCTAGGGAAGGTTTTTTCAGGAGCGGCCTAACCACCGCTTCCTTTAAACAGGATGGAACGCACCCTTCCCTGAAGGATGCATTGATGATGTCCTTAAGGAACGCCATCAAGGAAGTCCCCCCCCCCGGACGGCTGGCCACGAAGGGCAAGGATCAAGAGGGCAGGTCGTTTTCCTCACTCTACCAAGTAGCTTGTCCACGTCCTTGGTACTCACAGATTGAAATTGGTTCAGTAAACTTACATCAATGGAGTTGCTGGACACCTCGTCAATTGTTTCTGTAAAAATGCTGGCATCTAAGTTGGCTCTTATCCAAGAGATTTTATCTGCAAAGTAGTTGTTAAATGTGTCACAGCAGGCCATTGTTGCATTAAGCAATGGGTTCTGTGCAGGTATAACCTGTGTCATCTCCCTTACCACCCTAAACAGCTCTGCTGGACGGGACTCTGCAGACGCAATACGTGCAGAGGAGAAGGATCTCTGCGCTGCACGTATTGCCTCTCGATAGGACCGAAGAAAGTTCCTATGTCGAGTCCTGTCGGATAAGAGTCGAGATTTCCGCCAGTTGCGCTCTAGTCGTTGTCCAACCCGCTTCATTTTCCTAAGCTCTGAAGTATACCATGGCTTACGGTTAGAAGCGGGTTGGAAAGGACACTTGAGAGAGATCGTGTCAATAGCCTTGATGAGATCGGTGTTCCAAGTATTAACCAAAGCTTCAACAGGGTCACCAGTGTTACCAACCATTAAACCCTCCAAGGCTTTCTGGAATCCTATTGGTTCCATTAGCCTTCGGGGGCGGACCATTGTAATGGGTCCACCACCCCCGGTGGGGCGGGAAGAAATTCTTAGTTCAGTCCTGACCAGGAAATTATCCGTCCATGACAATGCGGTGGTTTTAATAACTGTCACCCACGGATATTCCTGTTCCGTACTAAAGACCGCATCGAGAGTATGACCCGCACAATGTGTGGGCCCAATGACCAATTGGGATAGGCCCATGTTTGTCATGGTTTCCATGAACTCCTGAGCCGCACCAGTCAGATTTGTCAAGCTGGTCTCGAGTGGAATGTTGAAGTCGCCCAAAACTAAAAGTCTGGGCGACTCCAACAGCAACTCTGAGACCACCTGTGTCAGCTCGGTTAGGGAGTCTGCTAGACAACGGGGTGGTCGGTATACTAGCAGAATTCCCAAACTATCCCTGGTCCTCAGACTAAGGTACATACACTCAAAGTGGACTGTGTTTCGGACAGTTATCCTGGTGAAGGTCAGGTTATCCTTATAAACCAGAGCCACTCCGCACCCCCCCCCCGCCCACTTCCCCTCACCTGCTCACTGACCGAATACCCGGCTGGGAGGGCCTGTGCCCACGTGACAGCGCTGTCCTCTCCCAGCCAGGTTTCTGTGAAGCAAGCCAGGTCGGCACCCTCATCCAAGAGAAGATCGTAATTAATATGAGTTTTATTCTTAACCGACCTGGCATTGCAGAGGAGCAAAGTAAGGTTTTGTGGAATGGTTGGTACGCTCTCCAATCCATTCTAGGAAACAGGGTGAACTGAAGGTGGGATAGCTAACAAACAGCGATCCCGCCTTCTTTTGTACCATCTGTTCACTCTGTTCCGACCATACCTCCCTTTCCCCAGCACAACTCCAGTTTCCGCCCCCACTCCAGCCACTCCCACCCCCTCAGGAACACCAGCCAGCAGCCACAAGGACTCCAAGCCTGCAATTGGAGTCAGCTGAGGCCGGGAATGGAGTGGGGGCCAGAGGTCCCAACTCAGCCAAGCAGCGATCTTGAGGCTTTCCTTCCCTGCTGGAGGTCCCAACTCAGCCAAGCAGCATTGTTAAAGCTTCTGGGGAAGGGAGAGGGCGTGGAGCCCAGTTCAAACTCACTCCTTCCCTGCTGGAGGTCCCAACATTACCCCAGTGACAGGGGTAATGTGTCCCTGTTGGTGCTTCTGGACCTCTCAGCGGCTTTCAATACGATAGATCATGGCATTCTCCTGGATCGCCTGAGAGGGTTAGGAATCGGAGGCACTGCGCTCCAGTGGTTCCAGTCCTTCCTCTCAGGCAGGTCCCAGAGGGTGCGGCTTGTGGACAGCTGCTCCAGCAGAAAGGAGCTTACTTGTGGTGTTCCACAGGGCGCCATCCTGTCCCCAATGCTGTTTAACATCTATATGAAGCCGCTGGGTGAGATTATTCGGGGTTATGGGGCTGGGTGTTATCAGTACGCTGATGACACCCAGATCTATTTCTCCTTGTCCCGATCATCGGCCTCGAATCCCAATAGCATCTCTCCTCTTAATGACTGTCTTAAAGCAGTAATGGGCTGGATGAGGAAAAACAGATTGAGATTAAATCCAGACAAAACGGAGGTGCTCAAGGTAGCGGCCCCGAAACCAGGAGTTGAGTTGCAACCACCAGTCCTGGATGGGGTCACGCTCTCCGTTAAGGACTGTGTTCGCAGTCTTGGGGTGCTCCTTGATTCATCGCTTCAGATGACGAGTCAAGTGAATGCGATGGTCAGGAGCGCTTGTTATCAGCTTCGGCTGATACGCCAGCTGTGCCCTTTCCTGGAAGTAAGGGACCTTGAGACTGTGGTGCACGCACTGGTAACCTCTCGTCTAGATTTCTGCAATGCGCTCTACATGGGGCTACCCTCGTGCTTGGTCCGGAAACTTCAGTTGGTACAAAATATGGCAGCCAGAGTGGTGTCAGGAACATCTCGGAGAGATCATATAACTCCAATACTAAAATCTCTCCACTGGCTGCCTATCAGTTTCTGGGCCCATTATAAGGTGTTGGTTATTACCTTTAAAGCCCTAAATGGCTTGGGTCCAACTTATCTCCAGAACCGCCTCCTCCCATACAATCCTCCTCGCATACTCCGGTCCTCTGGGAGGAATCTGCTTCAGCCACAAAAATCTAGGCTGTCTGCAACCTCCCAGAGGGCCTTTTCAGTAATCGCCCCCAAATTGTGGAATGGCCTGCCGAATGAGATCCGTCAGCTGACGAGCTTGAGTAGCTTTAAAAAAGCACTAAAGACGGATCTCTTTCGGCAGGCCTTTCCTGATTAGATCCCAGCCTCAGGAACTCAGTCTCCTGGCTTTTTAAAAATTATGTATATATTTGTTTTTAATGTGTTTTAGTTAGAAGGTTTTAATCTTATTGTGTTTAATGTCTTTTTATGTGGGAGGGTGGGGGTGGGTGGTGTTTTTAGTCATTATTATAATGTTTTAATTTTTGGAAGCCGCCCCGATTGTTTTTAGCAGAGGGGCGGGGTATAAATAAATTTTATTAATTATTAACTCAGCCAAGCAGCGATCTTGAGGCTTTCCTTCCCTGCTGGAGGTCCCAACTCAGCAAAGCAGCGTTGTTAAAGCTTCTGGGGAAGGGAGAGGGTGTGGAGCCCAGTTCAAACTCACTCCTTCCCTGCTGGAGGTCCCAACTCAGCCAAGCAGCATTGTTAAAGCTTCTGGGGAAGGGAGAGGGTGTGGAGCCCAGTTCAAACTCACTCCTTCCCTGCTGGAGGTCCCAACTCAGCCAAGCAGCGTTGTTAAAGCTTCTGGGGAAGGGAGAGGGTGTGGAGGGTGTGGAGCCCAGTTCAAACTCACTCCTTCCCTACTGGAGGTCCCAACTCAGCCAAGCAGCGTTGTTAAAGCTTCTGGGGAGGGGAGAGGGCGTGGAGCCCAGTTCAAACTCACTCCTTCCCTGCTGGAGGTCCCAACTCAGCCAAGCAGTGATTTTGAGACTTTCCTTCCCTGCTGGAGGTCCCAACTCAGCCAAGCAGCGTTGTTAAAGCTTCTGGGGAAGGGAGAGGGTGTGGAGCCCAGTTCAAACTCACTCCTTCCCTGCTGCAATCCAGCCTCTATTTAAAGACCTCCAAGGAAGGAGACCCCACCACGCTCCGAGGGAGTGTGTTCCACTGCCGTACAGCTCTTACTGTCAAAAAGTTCCTCCTAATGTTGAGCTGGAATCTCTGTTCCTGGAGCTTGCATCCATTGCTCCGTGTTCCAGTCTCTGGAGCAGCAGAAAACAAGCCTGCTCCATCCTCAGAGTGACACCCCTTCAAATACTTAAACAGGGCTAGCATATCACCTCTTAACTGTCTTTTTTCTAGGCTAAACATACCCAGTTCCCTAAGTCTCTCCACATAAGGCATCGTTTCCAGACCTTTCACCATTTTAGTTGTCCTTCTCTGGACATGCTCCAATTTGTCAATATCCTTTTTGAATTGTGGTGCCCAGAACTGGACACAGTATTCTAGGTGAGGTCTGACCAAGGCAGAATAGAGCAGCACTATTACTTCCCTTTATCTAGATACTATACTTCTATTGATACAGCCCAAAATTGCATTGGCCTTTTTAGCTGCCACATCACACTGTTGACTCATGTTCAACTTGTGGTCTACTAGGACTCCTAGATCCCTTTCGCACGTAGTCTTGTTCAGCCAGGTCTCTCCCATCCTATATCTATGCATTTCATTTTTCCGCCCTAAGTGCAGTATCTTACATTTCTCCATGTTGAATTTCATTTTGTTAGCTTTTGCCCAGCCATCCAGTCTATCCAGGTCATACTGAATTTTGATCCTGTCCTCTAGGGTATTAGCTACTCTTCCTAATTTGGTGTCATCTGCAAATTTGATAAGTATGCCCCTAATTCCCTCATCCAAGTCATTGATAAAGATGTTGAATAGCACTGGTCCCAGGACAGAACCCTGTGGCACCCCACTGGTACATCTTTCCAAGACGAAGAGGAGCCACTGCTGAGCACCTTTGGGTTCGGCCGGTCAACCAATTACAAATCCATTGAACAGTTAACTTGTCTAGCCCACATTTTACAAGCTTGTTTGCAAGAATGTCATGGGAAACATTGTCAAAGGCCTTACTGAAATCAAGGTATGCGATGTCCACAGCTTTCCCTTCATCTACCAAGCTGGTAAGATATTGCAGGCACAAAGTCAAACAGTTCCAGTGAGGAGGAAAAATGGGAGGTGTCTAACAAAACCAGGATAGATGTCTAAAGAACTTTCAACTGAACTAATATTTAAAAGGGGCATGTAAAAGAAATGGAAAAAGGGAGAAATCACCAAAGAAGAATTCAAACATATAAACAGCACATTTAAGGAGAAAGTCAGAAAAGCAAAATTGCAGAATGAGCTCAGCCTTCCTAGATAGGTTTGAAAGAATAATAATAAGAATAATAAAGCTTGATTGGTTTTCTCCATAGCAAAAGGATGAACAAGGAAATGGTAGGGTCCACTGTGTGGAAATAGCAAAATGGTAACAGGGGACAGAGAAAAGGCAGACCTACTCAACACCTTTTTTCCTCAGACTTCTCCTCCAAGAAAAATAGTGTCCAACCTAGGGAATATGGATCAGGTGACAGAGTAGAAGAAATACAGCAAAGAATAATTAAGTAGTACAAGAATACTTGGCTACTCTAAACGAATGAAAGTTCCCAGGGCTAGATGAACTACGGCCAATGGTTTTAAAAGAACTGTCAGTAGTAATCTCAGAACCACTATCGATATTTTTTTAGAATTCCTGAAGAACAGGAGAAGTCCGAGCAGAATGTAGGAGGGCAAATGTTCCCCCATCTTCGAAAAAGGCAAGAAAGAGCATCCAAACAATTATCATCCAGTCAGCCTGACATCAACACCAGAAAAGATTCTAGAGCACACCGTTAAGTTGGTACGCACTTAGAAAGGGATGTCATGATCAATTAATAATAATACTATTACTACTACTTATTATTATTATTATTATTATTATTTATACCCCGCCCCTTTGTTAAAACAACTGGAGCGGCTTACAAAAATTAAAATAAAAATACAGCTTAAAATCCCTAAACACAACCCACCCCACCCTCCCCCATAAAAAGATATTAAACAAATATAAATTAAAAACTGCTAATCTAAAATCACATTAACAAAAATAATAAATAGCCAGCAGACTAAAAGAGGCCAGGAGCTCCTGAGGCCGGGATCTAATTAGGAAAGGCCTGCCAAAAGAGATCCGTCTTTAGTGCTTTTTTAGAAGCTACTTAAGCTCTTCATCTGACAGATCTCGTTCGGCAGGCCATTCCATAATTTGGGGGCGATTACCAAAAAGACCCTCTGGGAGGTTGCAGACAGCCTAGATTTTTGTGGCTGAAGCAAATTCCTCCCAGAGAATCGGAGTGCGCGGGAAGGATTGTATGGGAGGAGGCAGTTTTGAAGATAAGTTGGACCCAAGCCATTTAGGGCTTTAAAGGTAATAACCAACACCTTATACTGGGCCCGGAAACTGATAGGCAGCCAGTGGAAAGATTTTAATACTGGAGTTAATATGGTCTCTCTGAGATGTTCCCGAGACCACTCTGGCTGCCATATTTTGTACCAACTGGAGTTTCCGGACCAAGCATGAGGGTAGCCCCATGTGCAGAAATCTAGACGAGAGGTTACTAGCATGTGCACCATCACATTCACCTGACTAATCATCTGAAGCGATGAATCAAGGAGCACCCCCAGACTGCGAAAACAGTCCTTAACGGAGAGCGTGACCCCATCCAGGACTGGAGGTTGCAACCCAACTCCTGGTTTTGGGGCTGCTACCATGAGCACCTCTGTTTTCTCCAGATTTAATCTCAATCTGTTTTTCCTCATCCAGCCCATTACTGCTTTAATACAATCATTACGAGGAGAGATGCCATCAGCATTTGAGGCCGATGATCGGGACAAGGAGAAATAGATCTGGGTGTCATCAATGTACTGATAACACCTAGCCCCATAACTCTGAATAATATCACCCAGCGGCTTCATATAGAAGTCACTACGAGTTTCTCAAAAACAAGTAATGACAGACTAATCTTCTCTCTCTTTTTTTTAAATGTAAAGTTACATGCTGAGTAAATGAAGGGAATGCTGTGAATGTAACATATCTTGATTTCAGTAAGACTTATGACAAAGTCCCCCATGATATTCTTGCAATTAAGCTAGTAAAATGTGGGCTAGACAATGCTATGGATACACAGTTTCAGTCCCGCTCTCTAATCTGTTAAGGTCATTTTGAATTCTGATCCTGTCCTCTGGGGTATTAGCTACTTCTCCTAATTTGGTGTCATCTACAAATTTGATAAGCAGGCCCTCTATTCTATCATCCAAGTCATTGATAAGATGTTGAATAGCACTGAGTCCAGGACAGAACTCTGTGGCATCCCACTAGTCACTTCTCTCCAGGATGAAATGGAACCTTTGGTGAGCACCCTTTGAGTTTGGTTGGTCAACCAGTTACAAATGCACCTAACAATAGCACTACCTAACCCATGTTTTACTAGCTTGTTTGCAAAAATATTATGGGGGACCTTGTCAAAGGCTTACTTTTGAAATCAAGACATTCACAGCATTCCTTTCAACTACCAAGTTTGTAACTCTATCAGAAATAGAGATGGGTGAATTATGCAAGACTTTCCTCTGATGGTGTCCAAATTTCCCTGAGTGTCTCCTATCCTAAAGAACCCAGACTAGTAGTATAGAATCCTAGAGATAGAAAGGGATTCATATGGCATTGAGGGAATCCACTCTCCCACTCAATGCAGGAAATCCACCTAGGGTATCCCCATCAGATAGCTGTCCAGACACTTTCTGAAGATTTCCAGACCACCACTTCTCTAAGTAATTGCCAAACCACTCTTACAGTCAAGAGGTTGCTTCTAATGTTCAATTGGTATCTGTAACTTGGAACCATTTTACCTAGTTCTACACACGGGGAAAGCAGAGAACAAATCTGCACCCTCCTCTCTGTGATAGCCTTTTAGATATTTGAAAAGTGCAATCATGTCACCCCTCAGTCTTCTCTTTACCAGGCTAAATATTCCCAACTAACTCAACATTCCCTCATAAGTGTTGTTCTCCATAACACTTACCATCCTCGTTGCCCTTCTCTGACCTAAACACAAAAATTAACCGCATCATACAGTAGTGCTCAGGATATGGGTAGAGTCAGTCCCTGTCGCTTAGAAGGTTTACAGCAATCAGCCCTGAAACATTCTCCATGCCTTCCTTCTGCTTTCCTTTTAAGAAGAGGAAGAAGGCAACAGTGGTAGCAATATGTTCAGCATGTAGTCCACTAGGACTCCTAGATCCCTTTCAAATTTATTGCCAGCTAGCCAGATGTCACCCATCCTATATCTGTGCTTTTCATTTTTACTGCCCAAGTGTAGTATGCTACATTTCTCCCTGTTGAAATTCATTTTGTTAGTTTTGGCCCAGCTTTCTAATCTGTTGAGGTCATTTTGAATTCTGATCCTGTCCTCTGGGGTACTAGCTACCCTTACTAATTTGGTGTCATCTGCAAACTTGATAAACATGCCCTCTATTCCCTCATCCAAGTCATTGATAAAGATGTTGAATAGCACTGGGCCCAGGACATAATTTTGTGGCATCCCACTAGTCACTTCTCTCTAGGATGAAGATGAGCCATTGGTGAGTACATTTTGGGTTTAGTCAGTCAACTAGTTACAAATCCACCTAACAGTTGCATTGTCTAGCCCACAGGTTACTAACTTTTTTGCAAGAATATCATGGGGAACGTTGTCAAAAGCCTTATTAAAATCAAGATATACTACATCCATAGCATTCCCTTCATCTATCAAGTTTGTAACTCTATAAAAAAAAGAGATAAGATTAGTCTGGCATGACTTGTTTTTGAGAAATCCATGTTGACTTTTAGTGATCATGGCATTCCTTTCTAAGTTCTTATAGGCTGTCTGTTTAATGATCTGCTCTAGAATCTTTCCTTCCCCACTCTTTTTAAAGATGGGGACAACATTTGCCCTCTTGCGGTCTGTTGGGACCTCTCCTGTTCTCCAGGAATTCTCAAAGATTATTGGTGGTGGTTCTGAGATTATTACGTCTGCCAGTTTTTTTTAATACCGTTGGATAAAGTTCATCTGGCCCTAGAGACTTGAACTCACTTCTACTAGCCAGGTATTTCTGACTGAAGCAAATAAGGTGTTAAGTAGTTCTGCCTTTTCTCTGTCCCCTCTTAGCCTTTCACCATCTTCTCCATGTAGCAGCCCTACCATTTCCTTGTTCTTCCTTTTTCTATGGACATAACCAAAAAACCCCTTTGTATTGTTTTTAAGCTCTCTAGCAAGCCTGAGCTCCATCTGTGCTTTAGGTTTTCTGACATTCCCCCTACATGGGCTGGTTATTTGTTTCAATTCTTCTTTGGTGATTTCTCCCTTTTTCCATTTCTTGTACATGTCCTTTTTAAGTTTTTGCTCAGTTGAGAGTTCTTTCCACATCCATCCTGGTTTCTTTAGACACCTGCCATGCTTCCTCCTCATTAGAACTATTTGAAGTTGCACCTTCAAAATCTCACTTTTAACAAACTCCTATCCCTCATGAACTCCCTTCTCTTTTAGTATTCTTGACCATGGGATCACCCACAATAATTCCCAAATTTTTTCTGAAATCAGCTTTCTTAAAGTCTAGAAGGCATGTCTGGCTATGCTTGGCTTCTCCTTCCTCTGTATGATAAACTCCAGGAGAACATGATCACTAAGGATCCCACCACTTCTACTCCATTAACCAGGTCATCCCCATTGGTTAGGATCAGATTTAAAATAGCTGATCTCCTTGTTGCCTCTTCCACCTTCTGGACAATGTAATTGTCTGCAAGGCATGTGAGGAATTTCTTGGATCTTAAATTCTTGGCAGAGTTGAACTTCCAACAAATATCAGGATAGTTGAAATCCTGCATTACTACTACATTTCTCATTTCTGAATATGTGGTCATCTGCTCCAGGAAGGAATCATCCAAGTCCTCGGTTTGGCTTGAACGTCTGTAGTAGACCCCCACAACGACATCCCTGCTGTTTCTCTCCCCTTTGATTTTTACCCAGATGCTCTCAGCCTGGCTCCCAGGATTTAAATCATGGGTATGTTCCCAGGTATACACATCCATAATGTATAATGCTACTCCACCACCCTTCCTGCTTGGTCTATTTATCTCAAATAGGTTATACCCTTCTATTAGTACATTCCAATCATGAGACTCATCCCACCAGGCTTCAGTGATGCCTATGATATTATATTTGTTTTGTGGTGCTAAGCTAAGAATTCAAGTTCATCCTGTTTATTTCCCATGCTCTGTGTATTAGTATGGAGACATCTAAGACCATGGGCCATTTCCCCTACCTGCCTTTTAAATGGTTTATTCCTCCTATTGTTGGGTTGTTGTACTACTTGCATTGTTCTCTGTATAACATTTGGGCTATTATGTCTAGCATTCAATGAACTCCTGCCTTAAAGAGTACTGTCTCCCTCCTACATGCAACTCAGTTTAAAGCCCTCCTAATAAGATCTTTCAGACTCTTCGCAAAAACATTCCTACCAAGTGCTGTGAGGTGCAACCCACAGTTTATATAGTCATTAGTTTTCTTCAGGGGATGAGATTTAGAGTAAAAGACAATGCTTCTCAGACTTGCTCAGGGTAAGACATTGAATACTCCAGATATGCTAATGGTACTTAATATGTGGACACTTTGTAATTTTATAGAGGAAGCAACTTTCTTTGTTGGGGGGAAGGTAAAGGTATGAGGGTTCTTTACAGGCTTGAGTACATCAGTTTAGGCTGATAGGATTAACCAGTAGTTCAGGCACATAGTTGCCTTGTAAATTATCATTTCTTTGGAATTTGTACTGGCCCCTCCTTAAGTGCATTTCTGACTTTGGACTTTTCCAGACATGTAAAAAGTGCTGCTGAGGGCTTGGGAGAGGTACGCACCTGTTTCGCTGCAGGGGGTCCTTTTAAGATGACGCCGTCCCTCTCACGTTACCTTCTGTTTTCCTTCCATGTTGCATCGAAGGAAAGGTGCCACTTTTTATTCACGAAGAACTTCCATGAGTGAAAAGTGGCACCTTTTCCTTCCATGTGACACAGAAGGAACACGGAGGGTAACGCGAGAGGGACAGCGGCATCCGAAAAGGACCCCCTGCTGAGAAACAGGTGCTTACCTCTCCTGAGCCCTCCCCAGCACTTTTTACATGTCTGAAAAAGTCCTGAGTCTGAACGCTAGTCTTTCAGATTCCTGGCTTTTGCAATTTTCCAGCTTTAATGGCTGCACTGTGTGGAAGGCCACAGTTGACCTAATTATTAAATATTGCCAATTTATTATACACATGAGGCAGGGGGTGTCAGGGTAGGTAACACCCTCTTTTTTGTCCTCAAAGAAATCCAGAGGGACATGGTGCTGAGTTCACCAGTTGTCAGGATATGTCATTGCCCACCCAGATGAAAATAATAAGGACAGACACATAAGTTGGAGTGAAAGTGTCACTTTATTTTAACAATTTAACTGGAACTTCCAAACTGCAACTGGACCTTAGCGTGGGTCAAGCTGAGACCAGAGTCTTACTACAGAAGACCTCCTTAACAGTCACCCTTGGGCAAAGCACCTGAGGCCTCAGGAGCTAGCCAATTGCTTAGGTTGCTACTCTCTCTTTTTTTAAGGCCATACCCAGGATACCACTCCCCCAAGTCACAGGACATAAAAAAGCCAATGAGATTCTAGGCTGCATTAACAGGAGTATAGTGTCTAGACCAAGGGAAGTAACAGTGCCACTCTATTTAGCTTTCGACAAACCTCACCTGGAATATTGTGTCCATTCAGGGGCATCACAATTCAGGAAGGATATGGACAATTGTGGAAGGATATGGTAGAAGGTCTGGAAGCCATGTCCTATGAGAAGCAGCTTAGGGAGCTGGCCATGTTTAGTTTGGATAAGAGAAGGTTGAGAGGTGACATGATAGCCATGTTTAAATATTTCATAGAATCATAGAATCATAGAATTGCAGAGTTGGAAGAGACCACGAGGGCCATCCAGTCCAACCCCCTGCCACGCAGGAAATCACGATCAAAGCATCCCCGACAGATGGCCATCCAGCCTCTGTTTAAAGACCTCCAAGGAGGGAGACCCTATCACGCTCCGAGGGAGTGCGTTCCACTGCTGAACAGCTCTTACTATCAAAAAGTTCCTCCTAATGTTGAGGTGGAATCTC
This sequence comes from Gambelia wislizenii, assembly GCA_030847615.1. NCBI lineage: Eukaryota > Metazoa > Chordata > Lepidosauria > Squamata > Crotaphytidae > Gambelia > Gambelia wislizenii. The sequence goes on from JAUMIR010000009.1 coordinate 19,612,807, forward strand.
TGTTCCTGGAGCTTGCATCCGTTGCTCCGTGTTCAATCTCTGGAGCAGCAGAAAACAAGCTTGCTCCATCCTCAACGTGACACCCCTTCAAATACTTAAACAGAGCTATCATATCACCTCTTAACCGTCTTTTTTCCAGGCTAAACATACCCAGCTCCCTAAGTCTCTCCTCATAAGTCATGTTTTCCAGACCTTTCACCATTTTAGTCGCCCTCCTCTGGAGACGCTCCAATTTGTCAATATCCTTTTTGAATTGTGGTGCCCAGAACTGGACACAGTATTCTAGGTGAGGTCTGACCTAGGCAGAATAGAGCGGCACTATTACTTTCCTTGATCTGGACACTATACCTCTATTGATGCAGCCCAAAATCGCATTGGCCTTTTTAGCTGTCGCATCACACTGTTAACTCATGTTCAACTTGTGGTCTACTAGGACTCCTAGATCCCTTTTGCACATAGCCTCATTCAGCCAGGTCTCCCCCATCCTATATTTATGCATTTCATTTTTCCGCCCTAAATGCAGTACTTTACATTTCTCCGTATTGAATTTCATTTTGTTAGCTTTGGCCCAGCTCTCCAGTTTATCCAGGTCATCTTGAATTTTGATCCTGTCCTCCAGGGTATTAGCTAATCTTCCTAATTTGGTGTCATCTGCAAATTTGATAAGTATGCCCCTAATTCCCTCATCCAAGTCGTTGATAAAGATGTTGAATAGCACTGGGCCCAGGACAGAACCCTGTGGCACCCCACTGCTCACATCTTTCCAAGATGAAGAGGAGCCATTGCTGAGCACCCTTTGGGTTTGGCCGGTCAACCAATTACAAATCCATTGAAATGTTAACTTGTCTAGCCCACATTTTACAAGCTTCTTTGCAAGAATGTCATGGGGAACCTTGTCAAAGGCCTTACTGAAATCAAGGTATGTGATGTCCACAGCGTTCCCTTCATCTACCAAGCTGGTAACTTTATCAAAAAAAGAGATCAGATTAGTCTGGCATGACTTGTTACTCTGAAACCCATGTTGACTTTTTGTGATTATGGTATTGTCTTCTAAATGTTCACAGACTCTCTGTTTAATGATCTGCTCTAGAATCTTCCCTGGTATCGATGTCAGACTAACTGGATGATAATTGTTGGGATCCTCTTTTTTCCCCTTCTTGAAGATGGGGACAACATTTGCCCTCCTCCAGTCTGCTGGGACTTCTCCTGTTCTCTAGGAGTTCTCAAAGATTATTGCCAATGGCTCTGAGATAATATTTGCCAGCTCTTTTAATACTCTTGGATGGAGTTCATCTGGTCCTGGAGATTAAAATTCATTTAGATTAAGGATTTATTCCTGTACTACATCTTTGCTTATTCTGTGCTGGATTTTCCCTGTTGTGTCTTCTGTACTTTTATCCTCAGGTTGGTCCCCCTTTACCTTTTCTGAAAACACTGAGGCAAAGAAGGTGTTGAGTAATTCTGCCTTTTCTCTGTCCCCTGTTAGCATTTTGCCATCTTCTCCGTGTAGTGGCCCTACCATTTCCTTCTTCCTCCTTTTGCTGCGGACATACCCAAAAAAACCCTTTTTATTGTTCTTAACCTCTCTAGCAAGCCTGAGCTCATTCTGTGCTTTAGCTTTTCTGACTTTACTCCTACATGTGTTCGCTATCTGTTTGAATTCTTCTTTGGTGATTTCCCCCGTTTTCCATTTCTTATACATGTTCCGTTTAAAACTTAGCTCTGTTGATATTTCTTTAGTCAATTTGAAGGGATGTCATACTGAGGATGGGGCAAGCTTGTTTTCTGCTGCTCCAGAGATTAGGACACAGAGCAATGGGTTCAAACTATAGGAAAGAGATTCCACCGAAACATTAGGAAGAACTTCCTGACAGTAAGAGCTGTTCAGAAATGGAATACACTGCCTCATAGTATGTGGAGTCTCCTCCTTTGGAGCATTTTAAACAGAGGCTGGATGGTCATCTGTCTGGAATGATTTGATTGTGCATGGCAGGGGGTTGGACTGGGTGGCCCTTGTAGTCTCTTCCACTTCTTTGTTTCTATAATTAGGAAGAAATGACCCAGGAGAGCCCAAAGGGATATCTTTCCTCACCCTCCCAGCCTCATTACCCTAGGAGTAATTCAGGAGACCTCCCCCTTCACCAAATTATACCAGCTGGTTCTCACTGAACTACTTCCACTTTCTCCCTCCCACTACCTGCTTAGTGTCATCCTCTTTAAGGGCACCACCCTGTGCCAGTCTCCCAGTTCCCTTTAGATACAAGGTAGTGTAGGCAAAACAAACTGTGGGAAAGGCAGACAATTCGTATCTGGCCCTGATACTTTAGTGTCTGGCCTCCATTCAGCCAGGCAGGCAAAAGCAGCCTCTCCCCACAAGCAAGCATACTCCTTGAGACTGGGTCTGGATTCAATCAGCAGCCAAGTTTTAATTGCAACTGTGATAGGAATGTGAAAAAAATCTTGCTGAATTACTTATTCTCAATGAGATAGACTATCTTGACACATGGAGACAGCTTGTCCCAAGTTCATTGCAATTTGAACAAAATGCCTTTGCACAAAATGAATGTTTCCTCACTCCATTGTGAAGCAAAGCACTCTCGTGCAGCTCAGAATGATTGGCTGAGAAATGATAAAAGTGCAAACAATCTGCCCAATGTTTCCAATTTCTTAAGGTATGGACAAAAAAGGCAACAGTTATAGTAGCTACAATTTGCATGTCCACACAATTTGTTCCATTGACCCAATTTATTCAAAAATTGTTCCTGCAAATGTGCAAACAGGCTTATGACCAACAGAAAATATTTGGCTCTTTCGTAAGTGTGTGTTTTCTCATTTTCACACAGAAGCAAGAATTTATGCTCCTATGAGAAATCAGAAAAGTTGCATACACCCAGATACTTCTTTTCCTCATATTTCTCCTCATAATATTCTAAGGGCAAGGGTGCTAATTATGCAGCCTGTCCAGAAGAGTGTGACCAGAATGGTGGTAGGTCTGGAAGCCATACCCTATCAGGAGTGGCTTAGGGAACTGGTTATGATTAGTCTGGAGAAGAGAAGGTTAAGAGGTGACATGATATCCATGTTTAAATATTTGAAGGGCTGCCGTACTGAGGATGGAGAAAGCTTGCTTTCTGCTGCTCCAGAGACTAGGACACAGAGCAATAGACTCAAACTACAGGAAAAGAGGTTCCACCTAAACATTAGGAAGAGCTTCCTGAAAGCAAGAGCTGTTCAGCAGTGGAATGCACTGCCTTCGAGTGTGGTGGAGTCTCCTTCTTTGGAGGTTTTGAAATAGAGGATGGAATGTCTTCTGTTGGGAATGCTTTGATTGGGTATTCCGGCATGGCAGGGGGTTGGACTAGCTGGTCCCTGTGGTATCTTCCAACCCTATGATTCTATGATTCTAGACATTATTGGACTGTAACTCCTAGCCCCTAGCAGCCTCTAGCCAATATAGCTAATGGTCAAGAATGCTGGAAAGTGAAGTCTAGCATTGCCTGAGCTGTTTCTCCTGATAGCTGGTGAACCCAACATCATGTCTCCCTGGATCATGTTGAATTCACCAGCTATCAGGAGGAACAACTCAGGCAACAGCTAGAGACCCATCCATACTACAAAGTTATAGTGTTATTATTCAACTTTAACTGCCATGGTTTTATCCTTTGGAATCCTCGGGCTGGCAGGAAAGGGAAGGGGAGTTAGAATTCTCAGCCAGAGAGTTCCAGTTCCTCCATAAACTACAGACCACAGGATTCCATAAGATGCAGCCATGGCAGTTAAAGTGGAACCATAGTGTTCTATATTTGTAGTGTAAGCCCCATATTTTTTTTTAAAAAAAATGGTTGATAAGAATGTGATAAGGAGAAGCAACTCACAGAATCAGATCTCTCTCTCTCTCTCTCTCTCTCTCTCTCTCTCTCTCTCTGTGTGTGTGTGTGTGTGTGTTCCAAAATGCTAGGATCTGGGAACAAGAATTATCCTCATATCACACACATGTTTTATTTCTAAATGAATAGAGGAAACAAGCACAAGTAATTAAGCTCCACTATCCCATATGTCTTAAGTTGTGCATCAGAGTGTATTGACAATGTATTTTAATTCCATCTGCATGCTCCAGAGGGAACAAAGTTGCAAGGAGAGGGCGTGGAGAAGGAAATTGGGAGCAGTTATAACAGCAGCCACAAACCAGACTGTCAAATCTTCCAGTGGGCTGAAGTTTCATCACTGCTTTTTGATTTTACTTTATGGATGACATCAGGAGATGATTGTTTCCCCTGCCCCCAGTTTCATGCCACTGGTGCAACTAGTCATGCTGTGGAAAAGGATCTCTCTCTCTCTCTTCCTCTCTCTCTCTCATACACACACACACACACATAAACAACCATATCCGTTCAGTTCAATTGAACCCAATGTGTGGTAAAGATAATAACCCCAAAGCATAGCTAGCAGGAAACATTTACACAAAACATCTGCTATGATCACATACGTAAAAACCAGATGTTTTTCACCAACTGCTAGCATCATATTGTTTATGTGTTTCAAAGAAGGAAGTCACCCCATTTCAAAAAAGGAAGGGATCCTCTTCAGCATGATGATGATGATGATGATGAGTGAAACAAAAGGATTTTCTTTGTAGAGCTTAGAGAAGGGCAAAATTATTTTCAGTCCCCATCTCATTTTTTTCTCTTATCACCATCTACCAAAATAAAATGCTATTCATGTGAAATGCAAAGGGGGAAGGTTGAAGGGGGAGGAATATTTATTGTGTGGTCCAACCCTTTCCCTTTGACTCTGATTCTCCATTTTCAGTGTGAAGAGGCAGAGTGCTTGGCTTCTTCTGGGACTTATGAAATAATTATGGTCAGATGAGCCCACACATGAAAAGCAATTCTGGTGGTCTCAGCCAAGACCTTGGTGAGCTAAGTTCTCTGGTACCAGCACTGCATAAGAGATGATCAGCCTCTGGAAATTTCATCTCTGGATGTGAAAATAAACTCGTTAACCCTGCAATGGCTCCCAGGAAGGTCAGGAGAAGATGTCAGTCCATTGGGTGGCCTAAACAGTCCAAGATAGATCCATGTATGGAAAGCAAAGCAAAACAAAACAAAAACACACTCGGACTCTGCTAGCTTACTTTTATCAGTATTATCTCTCAGGAAAAAATAGTGAAAGTTGGAAGAGATGTGCACATATGGGAGAGATTAAGAAAAGTACTGTGGATATGAAATTTTATTGCACCCTAAGTTACCATTTTTGTTTTTCAGTTGGCAAAGAAATATCACATTTGATGCAGTAAAAGAGCTCAATAACTGCAACATCAAGTATTGACTAGCATGTGTGAATGGTTATGTGCCTTCAAGTCAGCATCAACTTATAGCAACTGTATCTGAGGTTTTCTTGGCAAGATTTATTCACATATTATTCACTGCTTTTCTCTAAGGCTGGGAGAATGTGATTTCTCCTTGGTCATCCAGTGGGTTTTCCATGGCTAATGAGGGATTCAAACCCTAGTCTCCCAGAGTCATAGTCCAACATTCAAACCACTATACACACTAGCTCTCCAGTGTGAATATACTATAAAAGATATAAGACCACGCATTCTAGACTTTAAGAAAACTGATTCAGTAAACCTAGGGAATTACTGGGGGAGAACCCATGGTCAGGCATACTAATAGAGAAGGAGAGAAGGAAGTTCATGATGGATGGGAGTTCTTTAAAATGAGATATTACAGGCACAATGTGGAAGAAAAATAGGAGAAGTCTAAAGGATGGATGCCTAAAGAACTTTCAACTCAGCTAAGACTTAAAAAGGACAGGTACAAGAAATGGAAAAGTAGAAAAATCACAAAAGAGGAATTTAAAAGAATAGCCACCATGTGTAGGGAGAAAGTCAAAAAAGCTAAAGCGCAGAATGAGCTAAGTCTTGCTAGAGAGGTTTAACAGAATATAAAGACCTTTTTTGGTTGTGTCCATAGCAAATGGAAGAACACAGAAATGGTATGGCCACTGCATGGAGAAGATGGAGAAATGCTAACAGGGGACAAAGAAAAGGCAAAACTACTCAACACCTTCTTTGGCTCCATCTTTTCCCAAAAGGAAAACAGTGTCCAACCTGGGGAAAATGGAGCAGATGATCAAGTAAGAGGAATGTAGCAAAAAATGGGTAAAGAAGTAGTATGTGAACACCTGGCTACTCTAAATGATCTCAAGTCTCCAGGACCACATGAACTACATCCAATGGTATTGAAAGAACTGGCAGAAGTAATCTCAGAACCACTGTCAATAATCTTTGAGAATTCCTGGAGAACAGGAGATTTCTGTGTGGAATGTAGGAAGCAAATGTTCCCCCATCTTCAAAAAAGGGAAAGAAAAAGTATCCCAAAAATTATCATCCAGTCAGCCTGACATCAACACCGGGAAAGATTCTAGAGCACATTATTAAGTCTGTAAGAACTTAGAAAGGGATCCCATGATCCCTAAAAGTCAATATGTGTTTCTCAAAAACAAGTCATGCCAGACCAATCTTATCTCTCTTTTTGATAGAGTTACATGCTGAGTAGATGAAAGGAATGCTTTGAATGTAACATATCTTGATTTCAGTAAGGCCTATGACAAAGTCCCCCAAGATATCCTTGCAAAAAAATAAAATAAAAAAAAATAGAACATGTGGGCTAGACAATGTGTTTGTTAGGTGGAATTGTAATTGGTTGACTGACCAAACCCAAAGGGCAGTTACAAATGGCTCCTCTTCATCCTGGAGAGAAGTGACCCAGTGGGGTGCCATAGGGTTCTGTCCTGGGTCAAGTGGTATTCAACATCTTTATCAATGACTTGGATGATGAAATAGACAGCATTCTTATCAAGTTTGTGGATGACACCAAATTAGGATGGGTAGCAAATTCCTCAGAGGAAAGGATCAGAATCCAAAATGTCCTTAACAGATTAGAAAGCTGGGCCAAAACAAACAAAATGAATTTCAACAGGGAAAAATGTAGGATACTACACTTGGGCAGTAATAATGAAATGCAGAGATATAGGGTGGGTGACACCTGGCTTGACGGCAGTACAGACGAGAGGTATCTAGGAGTCTTAGTGGACCAGAAGCTGAACATGATTCAGCAGTGTGATGTGGCAGCTAAAAAAGCCAATGAAATTCTCAGCTGTATCCACATGAGTATAGTGTCTAGAATGAGGGATGTAATAGTGCCACTCTATTCTACTTTGGTCAGACCTCACCTGGAATACTGTGTCCAGTTCAGGACACAGCAGTTCAAGAAGGATATTGACAATCTGGAACATGCCCAGAGGAGGGAGACCACAATGGTGAAACGACTAGAAGCCATGCCCTATGAGGAGCGGCTTAGGGATCTGGGTATGTTTAACCTGGAGAAGGTTAAGAGGGGACATCATAATCATGTTGAAATATTTGAAGGGACATCATATCAAGGATGGAGCAAGCTTCTTTTCTGCTGCTCCAGAGACTAGGATATGGAGCAATTTACTCAAACTATAGGAAATGAGATTCCATCTAAACAATAAGAAGATCTTCCTGATGGTAAGAGCTGTTTGACACGGAATGCTCTGCCTTGGAATGTGGTGGAGTCTCCTTCTTTGGAGGTTTTTAAACAGAGGCTTGATGGCTATCTGTCAGGAGTGCTTTGATTCTGCATTCCTGTAGAGCAGGAGGGTTGGACTAGATGACCCTTATGGCTTCTTCCAGCTCTATGATTCTATGAATCTTTGACCATAGGCAGAACTTTTTATTTTGTCCTCTTTCCCACTTTCCTCAAATGTGGCAATTTCCCATCTACTCTGTTCCAACCACTTCTTAGGCAAGGGTGACATAGTGGTTAGAGCGTTGGACTGGGGCTTGGGTGATGGAAAATAAGTTCCCCAATGGTGACCTTGAAGCAATCACTTTCTCCCAACCTGATCTATGAAACAACTTTTCATAGACTACTGTGGGGAGGAGAGATAGGTTTATCACTTGGAGCTCAGCAGAGGAAAGGTGGGATATAAGTTTAACTAGTAGATAAACAAAATAGATAATAAGGCATTGTTTTATCAACTTTATTCTCTAACTTTATCTCATGATTGCACCTTCATCTCATTATGGTTTGGTGAAAGACTACATTCTCTGACACAGAATTATAAGTAGCTCACAAATCCCAGGTTTCTATAGAATGAAGCCATGGCAGGTATAGTCATCTCAGAATGATATCATTATGAAATGTTGGTGTGTGTGTGGGGGGGGGGCAGAGGATAGAGAGAATATAGAAATTCTGAGGAAGATAGCAAAGAAGATGAGGCAAGGAAAAGACAGAAAGTTATATTCAACACCATGGATAAGTATCTCTTCAGATTAAAAATATCATCATCGCCACCATCACCACCACAATCCATATTAATGTGCAACTTCCTTTGCTCAAGCAAAAATTGCAAGCGATTCTAAATGGCAGAATGTCTACTGCTAACTCATTCATTTCCACATTTTGTTCCCCCTGTTTGACAGGATATCCTGTGTGGTGATGATTATTTGGTTTTGCTGCTTTGATTTGCTTTTTTTCTTTTCTTTCTTTCTTATTAAAAGTTTAATACTACATTTCTGCACTTGTCATTCCCATGCATTTTTCCTGCTTGGAAAGGTAGCAGATCTCTCTATTGAGATTTAGAGGGCTGGGTGCATCATCAATCAACAAAGAGAAGGAAGCAATGACTTTTTTAAAGTGACATTCAGAACTTGGACCCTAGATTGCTGACACTATTTTGGCTTTATTCACATTGGTGTTGTGCTTCACCACAGTGCACACCTATGAGGTTTACAGATGGTGTGAGAAATTCACGTCACTGTTGTGTTGTAGGCCTGTGACATTTGCATATCCTTTTCTTCATTTAAAAGCACTGATAAATAGCACTGATCAGAGTTGCACATTATATGGGCAGTCAGCTTAACTGAGGAAACAGAAACTTTACTAATTAAACCACTGCTTTTCTCCATCACCCTATCTGATCACCTGTTTCAGGGAACTCTTTATATGCAATTCACAATTCATGAGTGGAGAATAATAGTCATGAAATTTGGGTCTAAAACACTATCTGACTGAGAGGTTCAGGGTGTCAGAGCATTTTTCCTCATATGAGCCTATCACGGTCTTATTGAAACAGGACATTCACTGTTTTGGTTAGGAGGGTAGGAAGCAACTTGATTTGTGCTTTTGCATGCACAAGTCCCTTTACTTGTTCAGGATAAGTGTAACTGTGAGTAAAATTTAGAAATGGGTGAGATGTTTATTTCCCAAAAAGAATATGAGAGAAAATGAAATTGACAAATTTGCCCATGCAGAGATGGATGATGATGATTTTATTCTTACAAACAATGCTTTGAATCCCAGTGAATTCAGCCATGTTCCTGGTGCTGAATTAAGAGTGGATTCATCACCTATTTGCCTGCTGGCAGGCCCCTGATCCTCATTCAGTCACGGAAACCTACTGGATGACCTTGAGCAAGTCATGCTCTCTCAGTCTCAGGGGAAGGCAGTGAAGAAATCTTGTGAAGAAAACCCCATGATAGAATTGTCTTGCGGCCAACATAAATTGGAGAATGACTTGAAGAGAAACAATGTCAGCAACTGCAGCAAGAAGGACAATAACTGAATTTGAAAGGGACAGATGTTTAGAGGGTGAGAAGAATTTGGTCACCAAGAAATTAGAGTTTAAAAGTAAAAAGTAAGGAAACAGTTTGAACATGGGAGAAAGTGAAACTGAGATATTCATGTTCAATCATGGCTAGTCCAATGAAGAGCTGGCCTGAGCAATAATCTCCTGAAGTATTACTGTACCAGGATCTCAAATCTGGTAACAGTTCAACAGAGAGGTATACACCCAAGAAATGTCCATAGAATTCTTAACGTTTGTCTTCCCTCAACATTCTTTTGCCATTTCACCTGAAAAGGACCCCATCCCCAGAAGTATAACCAGAAATAAACAGTTGGCCCTCCATATCCATGGGTTCTACATCCACAGATTCAACCAACCATGGCTCAAAAATATTCAGGGAAAAAAATACGAAAGCCAAACCTTGATGTTCATTATTTTTATATAAGGGACACCATTTTACTACACCATTGTATATAATGGGACTTGAGCAACCACAGATTTTAGTATCCACAGGGGGGTTTGCAACCAGACTCCAGTGGATACTGAGGGCCCACTGTATTTACTACAACATTCATCTTATTCCAGGATTTTAAAAAATGCATTTTTTTCTCCTCCTCAGTGGGAGAAAATGGCCAACTTCTATGACATTTCTCACATGTGGGAAGACTTTGGGATCAAAGCGATACACTACATGAGTGCTATGCAATCCCCATGCAGAACTGCAACACTGCACAACAAATATCAATGACTGCACAATACAAAATGCACATTCAAAGTATAGGATGCACAACCACAAGGCAAAACACAGGATGCACAAACCCATATAGCATGCACAATCACAAATGACCATGTACAACTTGCAAAGAAAAGTCACAGATGAACATTCTGTCTGCACTACTCTGCATCTGCTACTATCAGTAGAATATGTCCATTGTACAATTGTGACTTTTTTGTGCCACAGGTGCACACTGTGACTTTTGTTGTTGTGTGCCTTCAAGTTGTTTCTGATTTATGGCGACCCTAAGGTGAACCATATGTGTATCCCTGACAGTAGTCTGGCCAGCATGAGACGACATTATTCATTGGAAAAGACAGATGCCTGGTAAAGTGGAAAGCAATAATTAAAGAGGGAAACTATACTACAGGTGGATTGATTCAATCAAGTAATCCACAGCCTCAAGTATGCAAGGTGTGAGAGGCCAACAGATGACATGGGATCTTGGAGGTCTCTCATTCATGGGGTAATTATAAGTCAAAGTTGACTTGAGAAAAATAACAAAGAAAACAACAAACAACTAGAATTAGCAGACTTGAATGTTTTTAAAGGTGAATATTTGTTTTGTTTTTTCAATTTTGACATCAAGGGGGTAATGTTGGCAGAATGGGTCCCAGAAGGCAGAACAGTGAACCAGCATTATTATAAGGAAGTTTTGACAAAGCTGAGAGAGCCAGAAAAAAAAAAAAGGCCAGAACAGTGGAATAATGGTTTCATTCTTCATCAAAACAATGCACGCTCACACAGCACTTTCTGTGAAGCAGTTTGTGGCTGATAAATGCATTACTACACTTGAACATCCTCCATATTCACCAGATTTGGTACCATACAACTTGGTTTTCTTTTCCCTAAAGTGAAATCAGTGCTTAAAGCAACTAGTTTTGAGTCAATTGAGGGAGTAAAGAAGAAAATTGCAGACGTGTTGACATAGCTGACAGAAACTGATCTTTTCCATGCCTTGGACCAGTGGAAAACAAGACTGCATTAGTGTGTGAGTGTGAATGGGGAGTATATTGAAGGGGACAAGCATTAGAAATGTAATATATAATCTCCAAGATTGACAAAGAGATCGATCACAGATTAGCAAAGGCATACAGTGCATTTGAAAGACTTTACAAAAGTGTCTGGAGTAATAAACACCTGAGACAAAGCACAAAAATCAGTGTGTACAGAGCCATTGTACTGTCTATTCTCCTTTATGGGTCTGAAACATGGGTCACCTATCACCAACACTTACGACTCCTCGAACGCTTTCATCAACGCTGTATACACACAATCCTAAATATACACTGGACTGACTATGTGACAAATGTTGCTGTCCTTGAGCAAGCAGGGATCACCAGCATTGAGGCCATATATTGAGAACACAGCTGCACTGGGCAGGGCGTGTTTCTAGGATGGAGGACCATCACCTTCCCAAAATAGTTCTCTATGGTGAACTCGCCACGGGGCAGCGTAAGAGGGGCACTCCAAAAAAGTGATACAAGGACTCCCTGAAACAACATCTCAGGCTCAGCCAAATTGATCACCAACAATTATCCGCCCTGGCCTCACATCGGGAGGCATGGAGAGGCACTATCCACAATGCTGCAGCTTTATTTGAGAACTCACGCTGAACAAGTATCAAAGAGAAACGACAACGTAGAAAGAATCACAACCCGGAAACATCACCCAAGGAGACCTTCTGCTGTGCTTTCTTCAACCAGACTTGTTTATCTTGGACTGGCCTTTTTAATCATCAGCAGGATGAGTCCTTCTTGAATCTTCATTTGCGAAGAAAAGCCAGATATATATATATATATAAAGATGGGTTATTGCAACAGTCTTGTTATTTAATAGACAAGCCTTGTATATATTTATACACACCTATACAGATACAGATATACATACATGTGCATATACAAACACACACATTTCAAATACAATGCCCTCACTGTCTTCCTACAAACCCCACACTCATCCCAAGTGTCTCCTTGTGTAAACTTGCTGGGCAAAGGAAAGTTAACTTGGCACTCAGCTTAAGTATTGACTATCTGTCTTGAGGGTGAGGATTGTAAATTCTCTTTCCTCAGATCCAAGTCGATTTGTTATCAAATCAGGCATTGAGAGCTGATTCATTGCTATTCAGCGCTGAGCTGATTTATATGCAGAATGTAAAACAGACGCCTTATGTGATACATATTTATGGTGAGTGCTGTTGGAAGAAGATTTATTACGGATTCCTTTGTCGGGGTGTGCATGAGCAGAGCTGAGATGACTTGTATTTCCTCTCAGCTGCCAATGCCAAACTCATTAAAAAGAGGTGTGACTATTAATATACATTGTAATACTGACAGCCCTTAATTTATAACACCCTGGCTGGATGGAGTATTCTCCTGACTTGAAAAGGTGTTTTCTGCATCCCTCTTTCCACAGGGTACAAACTGAAATGTAGATAAATACACAGGAGGTCTCACCTTGACTCTCTCTGCTCTTTTGAGGGCACAAAGATCAAGTTTGGGCTTAAGGAAGCCCAAAGGTCTGGAAAACACTTTTTCCTTATCAAATATACCAGAGGATTATAGGGGTGTAGAATGGTTCATTAGCCCTGGGGTGGGATTCAAGAAGCCCTCCAGATGGTGGTGAATTACAACTCCCCATGGCCCTGAATAGCATAGCCAATGCTAGGAGTTCTAATTCACCAGCATTTGGAGGGTTGCATGATTCTCACGCTTTCATACAATGTGTGTGTATGTGAAAGTGAGTGAGTGAGTGAGTGAGTGAGAGAGAGAGAGAGAGATGGAATCTTAGATTCAAATACTGAGAGATTGGGGCCAGATCCACACTATACAAATAATCCAATTTGAAACAGGATTATTTGCCATGACTCCTTCCTATGGAATCCTGGGATTTGTAGTTTGTTGAGGCACCAGCACACTTTGGCAGAGAATGCTAAAGACCTTGTAACACTACAAATCCCAGGATTCCATAGTTTCAAACTGGATTATTTGTAAAATATGACATGCTCCTTTCTAAAGATGTACAGAACACTTGCAAATGTTTTTATTCTTCATCATAATGGAAATCAAGATAGTTTGTTGATGAAATGGTTGACCATCATGAGACTTTTCACATTTCAGGACTTTGTGAAACGTTTGTTTGTACAAAAGCATATTTTCTGTGAAAACAATTGCATGTTTTGTACATAAACACAATGTTTTGCACAGAAGACTGTCTTTTTTGCAACAAACATAACAAATAAAAACAACTTGGAGAGAATCTTGTTAGTGATTTACAATTGTGTTTAGCCCAACTTACACCACTGCAACCTATCCTTTTGGTAACTGTGTAGGTTAGATGAATGTTTTGAACATGCAACAATCACAAGCCCACCCAACAAGACCATCTCCAGATTGTCAGAAACTGGTGAGATGAGTGGCAAAACATCCATCTGTTTTTCTTTAGCTGGGCATGCTACAAGGACATTATCAGAAGGGGCAGTCCAAGGACATCCAGAGCTCCCTTCAAGTGCCTGGTGAAGTTTGTCCAGCTACAGCAAAATAGCTCATTATGTAGGAGATTATCAGACACAGGGGAATGCACCAAAAAATCATATTCCCAACCATGTCTCAAGATCGCAACAAGAACAGAAAGGGCAACCTTACCAGATGCCCGCATCCTTCTGACATTCTGGGCATGTAGCACTGTGGCAGATGAGGCTTCCCTTTTTTATTGATGGGGAGAAGCTGCTAATAAAAAAGGGATGCCTTACTCACAGTCGCACTACACCCTGGAATGCTGGGGGATAATGTCACCTGATAATTTCCACCCTTCTTGTTCTCATCATGATCTTTTTATGTGGTTTTTGCCATGTCTGATAATCTCCATAGCTGCTGATTGCCTTGTTCTCTAAGAACCCCAAAGTGGCCATGTTGGAGGAGGCATGGCTGACAAGGTGAGGTCTGGGGGTGGTAGGATCAGGAGACATGGCCGCAGAGACATATCTATATGAAACAGATATGTCTCTTGAAATGAGATCTTGGCCACACATCTTTTTCTGTGCAAAAAATGTTGAGGTGTTTTGTTTTGTTTTGTTTTGTTTGTACAATGACACAAATCTCAAATAATTCCAGAAGCACAACAACAACAACAACAACAACAACAACAACAACACATTGAAAAGTGCACAGAAACCTTTGTTATATTCCCAAACAGGTTTAAAAGATTTGAAATTATTTGTTCTTGATTATGAGAATCAAATCAGTCAAGATTTGTACCAAGCTTCCTCTCCATGCTGTGAGTGATAACTCCTATACCAATTAAATTTACTTAGTGCAAGTTGAGGATGTTTTTGAAGAAATGACCAAAACACCCATATTTGTTCACATACTTGTGATGAGAGGGAAGGACAAGTTTGTTTGTTTAATTGAATGTGGAATATAAGGAACTGGTGCAAAATGGTTAATAAATATGAACTCAACAACAGTTCAAATATGAATTGAAAACTCTCATCCATCTTCAGTCGTGAGGGTCCCTGTCTCGCATGGAAGACATTGGTTGATCTTGCAGTTATCAAAGGATAGAGGTGTGAAGCAGATGAAGATGCTTGATAACTGAATGTGTGAATAGACTGCTTTGAGTTACATAGCATGTGAGACAACAGGAAAGACATATTTTTTTATGATTAAGATTCCAGGTTTGATCTAAAAATACTTTGCAGAATCCAATGTGAACGCTGTCTTCTGGGTTAATGGCTAATTTGGAGAGTGATTATTCAACAGTAATGACTTAACTCTCTTTGATTATTCTAATTCAGCTCTTGGCTCAAAAAAGTTGCAGAATGTGCTTTAGAATGCTTGCTTTGAAAGAGCATTTAGAAATATATGTTTTGAACCAACATGCAAGCATGTGCATAAATAAATATTTCAATGTAACTGTTCATTAAGGATTGGGGGGGGGCAAAAATTATAGATTAGTGCAAAAATGGGAGGGAAGAGAGTTATAAGTTAACAAAAAAAAGGTGCAAAAATGACATGAACAACAGATCATTCATTCCTGTCTCTATCCTCAGCAACTCTGGGTATAGGATTTCTGATATCTTTTTTGTTGTTATATTCCTTTCTGACTTATGGCAATCCTATCCTTTGAAAATTAGGGCAAGTAACCTGGTTTGCATCTTTGTGGATCCTATTACATTCCATCCCATTTTCACAATGGTATAAACATGTCTTAGCGTTAATACCACTTGCTACTATATCCAAAGACATGAGTTTATATGCATGAAAGCTCATGCAAAAATAAAAACCAGGTAGTCTTAAAGGTGTTGCCACGTTTCTTTTTTTCTTTCTTCTTCCTTCCTCCTTTTTATACTGCAAGAGACTAACATGGCTACCTCTTTGAATGCTAACCTAGGCTTTTCTTGGCAAGATTGTTTCAGAGAAAGTTTGCTGTTGACTGCTTAGAGTGAGAGAGTGTAACTTGCTCAAGGCAAGTTAGTTCCCATGGCTGAGGGTGAATTCAAATCCTGGTATCCTGAAGGCCTAGCCCAACACTCAAACACCATTTAGGTTTCTAGGATCTCTGACAGTAGGGATGAATCCTGACTACCTGAAACCTTGAGCAACAGCTGTCAGATTAGACAGTACCAGGCTAAATGGGCCCAGAATCATTCAGCAAATAAAACGTAATCGTGCAAAGGTTTACTCTGAGGTTCCATGGAGTTTACTCCTAGTTAAATGAGCAGAGGATTCAGGAAGAGGCAGAGTTCCATTTAGCCCACATTTGAACCTTGCTAACCAATATTTTTTTTAATTTATTTTTTACTTTCAGACCAATACACAAACTAGAAAACACAGATGTGGTTGGGTACATCTTCCAACTCTGTGATGCAGTTCTCAGCTCCAGAACTGGACAGAAAAAAAAATGTATATTCAGGGAAGTTGCATCTAAATATCTGTATATTAGGGGAAATTGCCTTGAAATATGTATGTTCGGGAAAGCTGTATCTCAAAATGTAAGGGAATGTGGCATGTGAAATTACCCATGAATTTGTGTTGTGCTTTTAAATAAAAATAGGCAGAAGGATGTGGAAATTAGAAAGAACAGACTGATGCCTGCAAATATAAAGATGTGATTCTCCACCACTTTCACTCTTAATTAAAAGCAATTTTAGCAATTTTCTTCCTGCTGCAAGAAAATCTTTGAAAATTGCACAGTTTTTGAAGAATATCCACAATTCAGAACTTAGTCTGTACAAAATTTATATGCAGTATTTTTGCACAAAAATTAGCATTTTTTGCACAGGAAATAATATTTTCCTGTACAGAAAAAACTGTGTTGGGACTTATTCTGCACAAAATTCACATCTTTTTGTGGAGAACAGAGCATTTTGTACATGCAAATAAAAATGCCATCTCCTGTGAAAAATATGACATTTCCTATGCAGAATATGTGCTGAACTGCAATGTTTCTCCACCAACCCAGGATTCTCTTTAAAAGGTTTTCCTGACACTCAAGCGCCTTCTTTCTCGAACATTTTTAAATATTCTTTCCATCTAGCGAGAAACTGAAATTATTTGTCCATTTATAGTAGGATTCTAGCATAAAGCAGTTTCACTTGTCCAGTGTATAGGTAAACTAAAGGACTTTATAGAGACAGACAGACATCCTAGATGGAGTTATAATCCAAGTATTTTCTGGATAAATACATATGCAAGTTATATATTGTATATTCCCCCCACCCATGGATTTTCCTTGGTTAAAAAGTGGAAGATTTTATTACAATAGGTCTGAATTTAAAAGATTTCATTACAGTAGAGCTGACACATGCAACATATAAAGAACAGTCAAGGAAATTTAATTTATAAAAGCCTGTAAATTAATTTCCCACAATGGTCATTCTTTGGGCACAGTGTATATGTTAGCTCTATTCTAATCAAATCATCTGAAAATACCTACTTTGCAAAAAGGAGAAGAAGAAGAAGAAGAAGAAGAAGAAGAAGAAGAAGAAGAAATAAAGATAGACTGCAATAAAAATAGAGATATTTTGTAATTAACTGTTTTCCTATCAGGGCCAGAATATAAATTGAACTATATAAATACATAAAGTCACTGGGAACATTTATTCCTGGGGAACTTCATGGAAAATTCAGGACTACAGTAGGGGAGGGGAAGTCGTCTCCACCCACCACCACCTCCCTCCCCCCCCCAAAAAAGGGGATGCAGTGAATGAGTAGCAAAACCCCACAAATCAAACATGAGCCTTAAAAAACTTGGTCTTTGTCCATGTGACCTGCCAACAAAACCCAGGGTGCAAAAGTATTCAAAACATCATATTTGAGGAAAGTAGGTAACAGCCTTTAAATGTGAAGGGTGATGGGGAGTTTATCTACACTGTAGAAATACTGCCATTTGATATACTTTAAGTGCTGTAGCACCATCCTATGGAATCCTGGAATTTGTAGTTTTACAAGGTCTTTAGCCTTCTCTGCCAAAGAGTGCTGGTGCCTCACCAAACTACAAATCTCAAGATTCTGTAGAACGGTGCCATGGCAATTACAGCTGTGTCAAACTGCATTATTTCAATAGTGTAGATGTACCACTAATCACCATTTGCTGTCACCTACTTTCCTCAAATGTGATGTTTTACACACTTTTCTTTTCTTTCTGGTTTTATTTTAAAGACAACACTCCTCCTCCACCTGAAAGTTCCCATTTCAGGCTTCAGGAAACTTCTTCTGCAGTTGGGTATCTGTGGAGGCACCTCCACATCAAGAGTGGACAACTGCAATGGGTCTGGGGGGGCACATTTTTGCCCCTGGGATCTTCACAGACTATAAACGTCACCTTCACAGGTACATCTGGTGAGAATATCAGAGAGGGCCTTCTCAGTGGCTGCTGCCAAAGCTATGGAACAACCTTCCCAGAGAAATTAGGTTGGCACCTTCTCTACTTTCTTTTCTCAGACAGGTAAAGACTGTTCTATTCCAACAAGCATTTGATGACATAAGGTCCATCTTACACAATGTGCTGGATATTGCTAATTATTTTGCTGGTTTGTATGTGTGTGTGTGTCCACATGCGCATGTGTGTTTAATGATATATGTTTTGATCGGGTTTTAATTTGATTGTTTAATCTTGTTTTAACTTTTGTACCATGTAGATTTTTAATTATGTTTTTTTTTTCATTGTTGTAAGCTGCTTCGAGGCCTGATCTGGAAAAATGTGGGATAGAAAGAAAAACAACAACAACGAGGAAAAAGAGGAAGAGGAGGAGGACAACAATAAAGTGGCCAGAATTTCACTTCTAATTTTAGAATATGTGGGTTTTTTAAATGTAAAACAGTACAGTGAGAGTGCAACTTATTCGAAAAAAGAAACACCTCTCCAGGGGCCCTTTCACTATGCACAGTTATAGTTCTACGATTCCACTTTAACTCCCATGACCATATACTGTAGAATGCTGGGATTTGTAGTTTGGGGAAGCAAATGAGAATTCTAAATACTTCCCTCTAAACCTCAGATCCCAGGGGCTTACCACACCCTGAAAAAAAGCTGCAGTACAACAAGAAGATTCCATCTTCCATGTTGTCTTACTGCACTATGACATCTTTTTTTTTTTAATTCCAGTCCCATGGGTGACTGAGATAAAACCACGTCTTTTGCCTAACCAAAAAAAAAAAAAAATCTGTTAGCAAAAAGTTGAGGTTTTACTTCAGTCTCGCATGGGACCAGAATGAAAGAACACCAGAAGAACGATGACATCATGCTGCACAGTAGATGGAACCTTCCTCCTGCACTGGCACATTTCTTTGGAGTGTGATAAGTCCCTCCAGAATTCTATAGCATCAAACCCTGACACTTAAAGTAGAAGCATAGTGTTATAATTGTACAGGTTTTCCCCACATATTTGACAGGTTAGGGACCCAAGCACTGTCAAAAAGTGGACACCATTGAAATGCAGAACCCAAGCGGCATTTCAACAATTATGGCTTTTTGATACGACTCCTCGAGCGCTTTCATCAGCGCTGTCTACGCACAATCCTAAATATACACTGGACTGACTATGTGACGAATGTTGCTGTCCTTGAACAAGCAGGGATCACCAGCATTGAGGCCATGATATTGAGAACACAGCTGCGCTGGGCAGGGCACGTTTCTAGGATGGAGGACCATCGCCTCCCAAAAATACTACTCTACGGTGAACTCGCCACGGGTCAGCGTGGGAGGGGCGCTCCAAAAAAGCGATACAAGGACTCCCTGAAACAACATCTCAGGCTTGGCCAGATTGATCACCAACGGTGGTCCGCCCTGGCCTCACATCGGGAGGCATGGAGACGCACTATCCACAATGCTGCAGCCTTATTTGAGAACTCACGACGAACAAGTCTTGAAGAGAAACGACAACGCAGAAAGAATCACAACCCAAAAACATCACCCAAGGAGACCTTCTGCTGCACTTTTTGCAACCGGACTTGTTTATCTCGGATTGGCCTTTTTAGTCATCAGCGCGCTTGCAGAAGGCGCAGGATGAGTCCTTCCTGAATCTTCGTTTGCGAAGAAAAGCCAGAGAGAGAGGTCCCTAACACTGAAAAACATAAATATTCAATGTAAATAATGCACTGTCTCACCATTCAGACATTCTTCCTAAGATCTTGTACTACACATAGCTCCTACAGAAGTAAGAGGATTGGGAAGCAGCACAAAGCCAGAGAAACCTAGCAAACTCCTCCCACCTTGGGGCAAATGGGGCTCTAGGGCCTTTCAGTATTTATTTTAATTTATTTACTTATTTTGGAATTAATAATAATAATAATAATAATAGTAATAATATTTCTTTATAACCCGCCCCTATGCTAAAAACAATCGAGGCGGATTCCAACAATTAAAACATTATAATAATAACAAAAAACACCACCCACCCCCACCCTCCCAAATAAAAAACATTAAACACTATAAAATTAAAACCTTCTAACTAAAAACACATTTAAAAACAAATATATACACAATTTTAAAAAGCCAGGAGACTGAGGCCTGAGGCCGGAATCTAATCAGGAAAGGCCTGGCGAAAGAGATCCATCTTTAGTGCTTTTTGAAAGCTACTCAAGCTTGTCAACTGACGGATCTCATTCAGCAGGCCATTCCATAAATTGGGGGCGATTACCAAAAAGGCCCTCTGGGAGGTTGCAGACAGCCTAGATTTTTGTGGCTGAAGCAGATTCCTCCCAGAGGACCGGAGTATGCGGGGAGGATTGTATGGGAGGAGGCGGTTCCGGAGATAAGTTGGACCCAAGCCATTTAGGGCTTTAAAGGTAATAACCAACACCTTATTCTGGGCCCAGAAACTGATAGGCAGCCAGTGGAGAGATTTTAATACTGGAGTTATATGATCTCTCAGAGATGTTCCTGAGACCACTCTGGCTGCCATGTTTTGTACCAACTGAAGTTTCGGGACCAAGCACGAGGGTAGCCCCATGTAGAGTGCATTGCAGAAATCTAGACGAGAGGTTACCAGCATGTGCACCACAGTCTCGAGGTCCCTTACTTCCAAGAAAGGGCGCAGCTAGCGTATCAGCCAAAGCTGATAACAAGCGCTCCTGACCGTCGCATTCACTTGACTCATCATCTGAAGCGATGAATCAAGGAGCACCCCCAGACTGCGAACACAGTCCTTAATGGAGAGCGTGACCCCATCCAGGACTGGCGGTTGCAACCCAACTCCTGGTTTTGGGGCCGCTACCTTGAGCACCTCCATTTTGTCCAGATTCAATCTCAATCTGTTTTTCCTCATCCAGCCCATTACTGCTTTAAGACAGTCATTAAGAGGAGAGATGCCATTGGAATTTGAGGCCGATGATTGGGACAAGGAGAAATAGATCTGGGTGTCATCAGCGTACTGATAACACCCAGCCCCATAACTCTGAATAATCTCACCCAGCGGCTTCATATAGATGTTAAACAGCATCGGGGACAGGATGGCACACTGCAGAACACCAGAAGTGAGCTCCTTTCTTCTGGAGCAGCTGCCCCGAGCCACACCTTCTGGGACCTGCCCGAGAGGAAGGACCGGAACCACTGGAGCGCAGTGCCTCCGATTCCTAACCCACTCAGGCAATCCAGGAGAATGCCATGATCTATTGTATTGAAAGCCGCTGAGAGGTCCAGAAGTACCAACAGGGACACATTACCCCTGTTGATGCTTAGACGCAGATCATCGGTCAAGGCAACCATGGCAGTCTCAACTCCAAATCCCGTCCTCAAGCCAGTTTGAAATGGGTCTAGATAATCAGTTTCATCCAAGACCACTTGGAGCTGAAGAGCAACTGCCCTCTCGATCACTTTGCTCAATAATGGTAACATAGAAACCGGCCTATAGTTGTTCATGTCCAGGGGATCTAGGGAAGGTTTTTTCAGGAGCGGCCTAACCGCCACTTCCTTTAAACAGGATGGAACACACCCTTCCCTGAAGGATGCATTGATGATGTCCTTAAGGAACGCCATCAAGGCAGTCCCCCCTCTGGATGGCCAGCCATGAAGGGCAAGGATCAAGAGGGCAGGTCATTTTCCTCACTCTACCCAGTAGCTTGTCCATGTCCTCGGTACTCACAGATTGAAATTGATTCAGTAAACTTACATTAGCGGAGTTGCTGGACACCTCGTCAATTGTTTCTTTCAAAATGCTGGCATCTAAGTCGGCTCTTATCCGAGAGATTTTATCTGCAAAGTAGTTGTTAAATGCATCACAGCAGGCCGTTGTTGGGTTAAGCAATGGGTTCTGCGCAGGTATAACCTTGTGTCATCTCCCTTACCACCCTAAACAGCTCTGCTGGACGGGACTCTACAGACGCAATACGTGCAGAGGAGAAGGATCTCTGCGCTGCACGTATTGCCTCTCAATAGGACCGAAGAAAATTCCTATGTCGAGTCCTGTCGGATAAGAGTTGAGTTTTCCACCAGTTGCTCTCTAGTCGTTGTCCAACCCGCTTCATTTTCCCAAGCTCTGAAGTATACCATGGCTTATGGTTAGAAGCAGGTTGGAAAGGACGCTTGGGAGTGATCGTGTCAATAGCCTTGGTTAGATTGGTGTTCCAAGTATTAATCAAAGCTTTGACAGGGTCACCGGCGTTACCAACTATTAAACCGTCCAAGGCTTTCTGTAATCCTATTGGTTCCATTAGCCTTCGGGGGTGGACCATTCTAATGGGTCCACCGCCCCCGGTGGGGCGAGAAGAGACTCTTAGTTCAGTCTTGACCAGGAAATTATCCGTCCATGACAATGCGGTGGTTTTAATAACTGTCACCCATGGATATTCCTGTTCCGTACTAAAGACCGCATCGAGAGTATGACCCGCACAATGTGTGGGCCCAATGACCAATTGGGATAGGCCCATGTTTGTCATGGTTTCCATGAACTCCCGAGCCGCACCAGTCAGATTTGTCAAGCTGGTCTCGAGTGGAATGTTAAAGTCGCCCAGAACTAAAAGTCTGGGTGACTCCAACAGCAACTCTGAGACCAGCTGTGTCAGCTCAGTTAGGGAGTCTGCTAGACAACGGGGTGGTTGGTATACTAGCAGAATCCCCGAACTATCAGGCTAAGGTACATACACTCAAAGTGGACTGTGTTTCGGACAGGTATCATGGTCAAGGTCAGATTGTCCTTATAAACCAGAGCCACTCTGCCCCCCCCCCACCCACTTCCCCTCACCCGCTCACTGACAGAATACTTGGCTGGGAGGGCCTGCGCCCACGTGACAGCGCTATCCTCTCCCGGCCAGGTTTCATGCCAGGTCGGCATCCTCATCCAAGAGAAGATCGTAATTAATATGAGTTTTATTCTTAACCGACCAGGCATTGCAGAGGAGCAAAGTAAGGTTCTATGGAGTGGTTGGTACACTCTCCAATCCATTCCGGGAAACCGGGTGAACTGAAGGTGGGATAGCTAACAAACAGCGATCCCGCCTTCTTTTGTACCATCTGTTCACTCTGTTCCGACCATACCTCCCTTTCCCCAGAACAACTCCAATTTCCGCCCCCACTCCATTCCCGGCCTCAGGTGACTCCAATTGCTGGCTTCGAGTCCTTGTGGCTGCTGGCTGGTGTTCCTGAGGGGGTGGGAGTGGCTTAAAACACCAGCCACTCCTGGCCACACCCCCTCTCGCTGCTGCCTCGCTGCCAAGAAATCCTCAGGGCCCCACTGCAGCCTCCTGGCCCGGTGGAAAGGGGTGAAAGGCTGCTTCAGGCTGGAGAACCTCTGGCTTGCTGGCTGGTGTTCCTGAGGGGGTGGGAGTGGCTTAAAACACCAGCCACTCCTGGCCACGCCCCCTCCCGCTGATGCCTCGCTGCCAAGAAGTCCTCAGGGCCTCATTACAGCTTCCTGGCCCCGTGGAGAGGGGTGAAAGGCTGCTGCAGGCTGGAGAACCTCTGGCTTGCTGGCTGGTGTTCCTGAGGGGTGTCAGGAACACCATTTATACCCTCCTCTTCAGCCAAAAAAAGCTCTCAGATCAGCTCACAAAACGTTAAGCAGTAGTACTTTATACATATACACTGGGAATAATCTTTGAAAAACCCTGGAGAACATGAGAATTCCCAGCAAACTGGACAGGGGCAAATGTTCCCATCTTTAAAAAGCGGGGGGGAAAGTCTCAAATAATTATCGCCCAGTCAGCCTAACATCAATACTAGGAATGATTCTAGAGCATATCATTAAACAGTCTGTAAGCACTTGGGCAGGCTTGTGTAGGGAGATGTGGTCTTTCTGATAGTCTTAGAGCTTCCCTACCTATCATATAAGTATCTTGAAGTGGATTGGGCTCCGTCCACTGCTAAGCTTTGAAAGGGACACTCTTCATTAATGGCAAGCCAATGGTTCACATAACATGTGGCTAGGGTGACCAACTTTTGGCAATGAATTTAAGGGAGATTTGGGACTTCATCAGCCGAGCATCCAAAAATGATATTGTTCCATGAATGTGGATAACGGAGACAATGTGGCATTATAACACTTACTTTTGCACATTGCTGTAATCATATGAAAGAACCACCACAGAATCATTGCATGATGACCACTAGTGCTTTAAGAATGGGAGTTTACTTTTGCGATTCTTCAAAATCTGCACGGGCGAGATTTTGGCATTTCTCAAAAGAAGATGTAAAAGCACTTAAAAGTTAAAAAATAAAACTCCTCAATTTAAAAAGTAAATGAACACACAAGCACTGAAACAAACCTAAAAACTTGCCAGCAATATGGGCAGTGCATAAAAAGAGTGTCCTTTGCTTTGTTTTCACATTCTCACCCAGAGGTTTTCTCACTGACTACTCCCCATTCAGACTGTAATCTCACAATTACAATGGGATGTGGTTCCTCATGCTTTTAATACTGTGAAAACAGTGCTATTGATGTCAACATGGGTTTCAGAGAAACAAGTCATGCCAGACTAATCTGATCTCTTTTTTTGATAAAGTTACCAGCTTGGTAGATGAAGGGAATGCTGTGGACATTGCTTACCTTGATTTCAGTAAGGCCTTTGACAAGGTTCCCCATGACATTCTTGCAAACAAGCTTGTAGAATGTGGGCTAGACAAGTTAACTGTTCAATGGATTTGTAATTGGTTGACCGGCTGAACCCAAAGGGTGCTCAGCAGTGGCTCCTCTTCGTCTTGGAAAGATGTGACCAGTGGGGTGCCACAGGGTTCTGTCCTGGGCCCAGTGCTATTCAACATCTTTATCAATGACTTGGATGAGGGAATTAGGGGCATACTTATCAAATTTGCAGATGACACCAAATTGGGAGGAGTAGCTAATACCCTAGAGGACAGGATCAAAATTCAGAATGACCTGGATAGACTGGAGAGCTGGGCCAAAGCTAACAAAATGAAATTCAATACGGAGAAATGTAAAGTACTGCATTTAAGGCGGAAAAATGAAATGCATAAATATAGGATGGGAGAGACCTGGCTGAATGAGACTACGTGCGAAAGGGATCTAGGAGTCCTAGTAGACCACAAGTTGAACATGAGTCAACAGTGTGATGCGGCATCTAAAAAGGCCAATGCAATTTTGGGCTGTATCAATAGAAGTATAGTGTCTAGATCAAGGGAAGTAATAGTGCCACTCTATTCTGCCTTGGTCAGACCTCACTTAGAATACTGTGTCCAGTTCTGGGCACCACAATTCAGAAAGGATATTGACAAATTGGAGCGTGTCCAGAGAAGGGCAACTAAAATGGTGAAAGGTCTGGAAACCATGCCTTATGAGGAGAGACTTAGGGAGCTGGGTATGTTTAGCCTAGAAAAAAGACGGTTTAGAGGCGATATGATAGCCCTGTTTAAGTATTTGAAGGGATGTCACGCTGAGGATGGAGCAGGCTTGTTTTCTGCTGCTCCAGAGACTGGAACACGGAGCAATGGGTGCAAGCTCCAGGAACAGAGATTCCACCTCAACATGAGGAGGAACTTTTTGACAGTAAGAGCTGTTCGGCAGTGGAACACACTCCCTCGGAGTGTGGTGGGGTCTCCTTCCTTGGAGGTCTTTAAACAGAGGCTTGATGGCCATCTGTCGGGGATGCTTTGATCAAGATTTCCTGCGTGGCAGGGGGGTTGGACTGGATGGCCCTCGTGGTCTCTTCCAACTCTGCAATTCTATGATTCTATGATTCTATGATTCTATGATGATCTATTTATGGGTTAACCTGTCAATTAAAAGCAATGGGTTTTTCACAGCTGGGGAACAGGATAAACACAACGTCAGGCAGGAGCAGGGCCCATTCTTGCAACTGTGACATTGTTATCCTGCTCTTTTTGCCATGTCTGATAAAGTCCTTAGTTGCAACAAATTTTGCACATTTTTAGCAGCATGGCATCACTCCAGCAAATGTTCATTGGAATAGTATTACATCTTTAATGAGAAGGCCATATTGTTTAATATTTTGATTGGCTTTGTATGTTTGTGTCTGTATGAACTATCCAGGGAACTTAAAGAGCAGCAAGAAGAACAACAAAAACTATGCTAAAAAGATCCCAAGCACCACTACTAACTTTAAAGAAAACTGAAAGAACCATTACAGATATCTTATCAAAACAGACACACAAATATACACACTCACCACTACACAAATCAAAAACCTTCTTTTATATACAGAGGTGCAAAAGCACAGACATACCCCATTCCCCCCTCTTCCAGGGACATGCAAACATACACTTCCCTTTCTCACAAGCACACAGATGCAACAACACACACCTACCTCTCTCTCCCTCTCCCCCTCTTACACACACACACACACACACACACACCTCTGACATATATGCAAACACACACTTCAAGCTAGCAGGAGTTTCCTGGCATGCTTTTTGATCACCGCAGCCCTCATTACACACACATGCATCCAGCCTTCATGGGTTCCCTCTGTGTGCCAACTTGCTTGCCCTTGGCATCAGAATGTCAGACCTTTGTAAAATACAGGAGAAATAGCAAGTTAATAAGGGAGCTGGGAGGATTAAAAAAAATAGCGTGAGTATGGGAGATCCTGGGAAATAAGGGAGAGTTGGTTAGTCTACATGTGGCACTATATATAGGACCCTAAATGTTCAAGAGGTTTATGACCAGATCCACTTTTCCTCATCACTTGCGAACACTATAAATCATTACACACTGTTCACCTGCCCTTTCTGTGGTAGATTCCAGATTCAACCAACGTACTTGCTTATGGATAGCAGGTATTTTGATAACTGTTTTGGTAGTTGTTCCTTTGTTTTGCAAATACTCATTAAAGGGCACCCACCATAGAGGTGGAACAGTAAGGGAACATGATGCTGACTCCTTACTGTTTTTCTACATGCAACTTAATTAACTGATGAGAACCAGCATAGTGTAGTGGTTTGAATGTTATACTACAACTCTGGAGAACAGGGTTGGAATCCCCACTCAGCCATAGAAATTCACTGGGTGACTTTGGGTAAGTCATACTCCCTTAGCCTCAGAAGAAGGTAAAGGCAAACCCACTCTGAACAAAAATGGTTGGAAATGACTTGAAGGCACACAACAACAACAACAACAACAACAACGTAATTAGTTCCCTTTCTTGCCCTCCATGTTCTTTTTCCTTCTGATAACAGGTTAACATTCTAATCCAGGAGTGGACAACTGCATGGGGTGGGGGTTTCAGGGGCCATCTTACCTCTCAGCGCCTATTCACAGGTAAGTTTTAGTGCACCTGAAACATCATGATGTTTCCAGCTATCATTTTGGCTGATTTTTGGCTGATTCCCCCCCACCTCTTTTTATGTTTTGGGGAGATTTAGGGGAGGGGGCTTTGCAAGTTATGGGAAGAAAAACACTACATTTTAGGTAGTTTTGGCCCATATGGGGACAAAAAAGTGCCTGAAGATCAGCCCCAAATGTTATTTTATTTTTGTGGGGCTGGGGGCTGGAGACATCTTCTGAGGGTCACAGGGGCTGCTCTTAGGGGTCCCAAGGGCCTCATGCAACCTGCAGGGCACACTTTGCTCACCCTAATCTAATCCTTTGCCTTTATTATGAAATGCTAGAAGAATGTCAAAGGAGCATGCAGGCAGCCACCATCTTCATGCCAAATCTAATATTTTCAATCAATGCTCAGCTAGCAAGAGGATCTCTACCTGCTCCTATCTCACTCTCCCCTTTCTTAATCAGATAAGAGTTCCCAGTTGTAAAATCAACCAAACAAAAATGGGGTGGAGGACTGAAAGAAGAAAAAAAGAGAGAAAGAAAGGTCCCTTTAAGCAATAAAAGTTATGCATGACCAACTGCGACTTGGTCAAATTAGTAGGTTATTATTACCAAGGGTACTGTAAGAACCAAGTTTGTTATTAGCAGTTCCTCTTTCTGTAAAAGATTTGTTAATAGCTGAAATTTAAAGGTGTTGTTCAACTGGCAAAATGTTATTTTTCTTGCAGGAACTGCTGTGTTCTCACCAGCTATTAAGAATTCAGACAGCTGCCAAAGGAAAAGAAAAAAGAAAAAAGAAAGGCAACAAGGTTTGTAACTCAGGGTTACTGGAAACTTTGGGGTGTTGTTAATTTACCTTCAGAGTTTTAAGATACTTTTTTTATGGAGAGGTGCAAAGTTCTAGACTTAAAGAACCAAGGTGAGGAGACAGAAAGGTTTTCCCCCCCCTAACATTGGCACTTTCGAAGACATATGAGATATATCTGTACAGTCAACACTCAGCTTTCACAGGGGTCAGGGTGGGTGACCTCCACAAAAGTGGAAAAACCACAAATATAGGCCTGCTAATTTTTTAACCTGAGAAAACAGTTCTCTAGGTATTTGTAGGTCCCCCAGAGTGATTCTAGGCTTAACTTCTGGCAGAGGTTAACCCTAGTATTGTGCTGGAGTACCTAGAAATGCCTAGAGAAGTGTCCCTAGGAATCTCTAGGTCTTCCAGTGCCACTCTATGATCAAATTCCAACAGAAGCATACCATAGAATTGCACTGGAGGACCTAGAAAATGTCTAAAGAGAACATATTTAGTAATCTATGAATAATCAAATCTGCCAGTGTTTAGCCTCAAATGTAGAGAGACAACTATACATGTTTTTCCCCTGAAGAAATAGGAATATCAAAAATGACCTCAAATTTTATGGTACTCTGCTCTTATAGCTGCCAACTTTCTTGTACTTGGCCTCTGTTTCTATGACTATATAAAAAGAAGTTGTCCAATCCATGGTGATTGTATTGTATGCTCCTGTGAGGCAAGAGGCTATGCTGCTAGTAGGCTCTCCCATGACAGACAAGCTTTTGCTGAGGAGCCAGATTAAGGAGATTTTCACATGGACTATATATCCTGTGGCAGGAACAGCACAGGGTCAGGAAAGGTTTTCCCTTTCAGATGACATCGACTCCATTCTGTCCTGCATCTGTCCTGCTCCCGTGCCTGTTCTGGAATAATGTATTCATGATGTTTCATCATGAATAGACCACCCATTCTGTATCTGTCACGGAATCACAGATGTGCGAACGGGAGCCCCGTTCCTGTTCCGAAATGACAGCTACAGCGGGGAGGTCCATGCCAAGCACTTCCGGGCACAATTTGGACATCCAGGTAAGTGGCACCCTTTATTTTATCCTCCATGTTCTGATTGTGTACTTTAAAGTGTGTTTTTGTGCTCAGTGAATTGATTTTATGTTTGGGGAGCTTTTTATTTTTGAATTTATAGCCCTCCCATTCTCTCACCTGAATGGCAGGGATTTCAGCCAGCCAGTTGTAAATGCAGCCTTATGATGGCTGCATTTATGGCCGGCTA
Source organism: Gambelia wislizenii (assembly GCA_030847615.1). Lineage (NCBI taxonomy): Eukaryota > Metazoa > Chordata > Lepidosauria > Squamata > Crotaphytidae > Gambelia > Gambelia wislizenii. The sequence continues at coordinate 19,642,496 of JAUMIR010000009.1, forward strand.
GGAAGGGGAGGGGGAGCCCGTTCCTGTAGTGGAATTAAGGTAAGTGTGTGAAAGATTTACCTTATTCCATGGCATGAATGAGAGAAGAGGTGGCAAGGCAGTAATGGGGCATTTTGGCCGCATGTGAAAATCTCCTAAATGTGCCAAACAGCTACTGAGCAGTAGCAGTAGTGAGGGGTCACACTGCCAGAGGATCTCTCAGATGCAAGGAGAAGAGCAGAGGGCAACTACAAGTAACATTATGGATAATGTTGGCTAATGATGTAACTGGACTCAAGCCAAAAAGATGTTCAGCTATTGATATCTTCAGAGGTGAAAGGAAAGTCTGAAACTGCACAACACATATCACAGGAACACGCAATGTGAGAAGTGTGAATCAATGGAAACTAAGCAGTGTAAAACAAGAAATGAAACATATAAATATTGTGATACTTGGGGTGAGTAGGCTAAAGTGTACAGTAATAGGACATTTTCAGTCAGATAACCACACAGTGTTTTACTCAGGAAATGAACATCTAAGAAGAAATGGGGAGGCATTAATAGTGAGGAGAGAGGTAGCAAAAGTCATGGGATATAATGCAAAGTCTGAGCAAATATCAATAAGACTACTAGGAAAACCCATCAACCATAATTCAACTTTAAGTTTCAACTACAGAGGAAGAAGAAAAATAAATTGGAAGATCTGATGTCCAGGAGTAAACTGATCACACACCTAAACAGGACTTGTTAAGCATACATGATTGGACTACAAGAGTAAGAAATAAAGCAGAATCAAAGATTTTAGGAAAAATTCACCTTAGATCAAGAAATGGAACAGGAAAGCCACTTACTGAATTTTGCAAGGCCAACAGTTTGTTCCTTGCAAACATATTCTTCAAACAACCAAAGAGATGAATGTATACGTGAACATAATTTGATGCCCCAATAGAAAAATCAGGTAGGCTACATAATTGAAAGCTCCATTCTCTCTGCAAAAACAAAACCAGGAGCAAATTGTGCACAGACCATGAATGGCTAATATCAACAATTAGGGTAAAACTAAAGAAGAACACTAAGTCAACCATCATGCCAAAATACAAGCTGTAGAATATCCCCACAGAATGTAAAGATAATGTCAAGTTTAGTTTCAGCAGTTCAGAGCACTATGTTTCAGAATCAAATCAGAAAACCTTTATTACAAAAACTGCCTCAAACACTGACTTTCATTGTCAAGACTGAACAGTCCTTTTAAGCACAATACATTTAAGGTAAAGCAAATTCAAACCATTGGGTGGGCTAAATCTCATTTATTACTTCAGCAAAACATTCCCTTTTCTCAGACTCTCTCGTTTTTATTTCATCCGTAGACCTTTTCCCCCCACATACAGACCTTGGCATGCTAGAGCTAGACTAACAACCAGGAATGCATTAACAAGCAGGCTAGATATGTGTTCCCTAGCATCTGCTATACTACTACACATCCCATCCTTTCCATGATAAATCTTATGGCAGACATGCTGGTTGTACCAGCACCTGACATATAATGGAAAAAAAATGATTTGCACTATTAAGGCTAATTGAAAAGGAGCCAGAAGAACTCTGGATTGAAGCCAGGGACATTGTGAAGGAATAATGCAAAAAGTCACTATTTGCAGCCAAAAAGAAAGAGAAACCTCACTGGACAACAGATGGAACCCTTTATGCAGTTATGCACAGACAAAGAAGCAAATGTTGAGGGTGACAGAAATAAGATCAGAACCCTGAACACAACTGTTCAACGATTTGTGCACATGAACAAATGGAACTACTGTCACAATTAATGCAGAGAAATAGAAGATGACAACAATGACAAAAAGGTAGAACAAGAGATCTCTTCCACAAGATCCAAGAAATCAAAGGGAATTTTAAACCATGAGTGGGGATGCTCTTCAACTAGCAGGGGCACACGTTATAAGACTCAGTAAAATAAAATTAAAAAAAAGATGGAAACAATGCACTGAGGAACTATATAAAAGAGATGAAAGGATGACAAATTCATTCAAGGAAGAATCATTTGAAGATGAACTTACAATTTTAGAAAGTGAAGTGGAAGCTGGACTCAGAGTACTTGGGACAAATGGCCAGGAAAGATGACATACCAGTACATCTGCTTCAAGCTACAAAGATAGAACCTATTGGGTAGATCATGAAAAATTATGGAGCACTCTTAAAGAAATGACAGTGCCACAACATATGACTGTCCTGATGTCTAACCTCCAGAGAAGAGGCTGCTGTTACATCAGAATATGGAGAAACAGGATGGTTTCCTATTAGCAAACGGGTCAGACAAAGCTGCATTTTATCACCCTATCTGTTTAACTTGTATGCTGAACATATCACATGAAAAGCTGGATTAGAGTCTGGAGAGCTGGGCCAAGGCTAGCAAAATGAAATTCAACATGGAGAAATGTAAAGTACTGCACTTAGGGCAAAAAAATGAGATGCATAGATATAGGATGGGAGAGACGTGGCTGAACGAGACTACGTGCGAAAGGGATCTAGGAGTCCTAGTAGACCACAAGTTGAACATGAGTCAACAGTGTGATGCAGCAGCTAAAAAGGCCAATGCGATTTTGGGCTGTATCAATAGAAGTATAGTATCTAGATCAAGGGAAGTAATAGTGCCGCTCTATTCTGCCTTGGTTAGACCTCACCTAGAATGCTGTGTCCAGTTCTGGGCACCAAAATTCAAAAAGGATATTGACAAATTGGAGCATGTCCAGAGAAGGACAACTAAAATGGTGAAAGGTCTGGAAACGATGCCTTATGAGGAGAGACTTAGGGGCCAGTTCCACGACAGGAAAAAGTTCGCAAGATTCCGGATTACCGTTCTTTCGCATGAGAAGAGCATAAATCACACGACTCCCCAGCATTTCGAAAGATGAGGAATTCTGCTTTCTGGATAGTACACACAGGCAAAGGTGGGGGGGATCGCCTCCAGATGATTAAAGCCAGTCAGGAGGCGGGGAGGGAGCAAGGAGGGGGTCATGGAGACCATAAATAATGAGAGGAAAGAAAACAAACAAACAAAAGATCGAAAGAGCGATTTGTCAACTTCCCCCATCTTCCCCAGCCCTGAAAGGCTTCTATAAAGAAAGGAGTGAATGAAAATACGAACAAGCAAAAGCATGCTGGAGCGGACTGCTTCCCTTCCCTTCATGCACACACACACACACACCACAGAAGCTTGCCTCATTCCTGATTGTTTGAAGCCTTGAATGCAGGCAAGTGAATGGAAGCACAGTCAAACAAAAGGACGAACATGCGATAGTCTGTTTCGCTCGCATAGACGAATGCACAAACACACACACTCTCACAGCAGCGAAGCATGGGGTCCTCCTCCCGATCATTTTCCCAACCCCCAAAGCCTGTGTTTGAAACAAACAGGAAGGGCTCAGAGCAAATTTGTAAGCAGAAGGAGGGTTAATTTTTTTCTCTCCAACCCCTCTATTCGCATAAAGCACAATGGTCACTCCAACCAATCAGGATTCATCTCTGCTCACAGTAATTCGAAAAGGTATATGATCATTAGTTCCCATGACAAATTATGCGCATTTTTGCAAACTTAATCAAAAATGTTCGGGAAAGTAGCGAAAGCTGATACTGCGGGACTTATGGGTTTTTTGCACCCCCTCCTTCTGAAAAGGGAGCTGTTGCTTCGAAATGCGTGGGAACTATCAGGCTTCTTGTTTGAGGTTTTATTTTGCTATGGAAACGACCCCTTAGGGAGCTGGGTATATTTAGCCTGGAAAAAAGATGGTTAAGAGGCAATATGATAGCCCTGTTTAAGTATTTGAAGGGGTGTCACATTGAGGATGGAGCAGGCTTGTTTTCTGCTGCTCCAGAGATTGGAACACGGAGCAATGGATGCAAGCTCCAGGAACAGAGGTTCCACTTCAACATTAGGAGGAACTTTTTGACAGTAAGAGCTGTTTGGCAGTGGAACGCACTCCCTCAGAGCGTGGTGGGGTCTCCTTCCTTGGAGGTCTTTAAACAGAGACTGGATTGCCATCTGTCGGGGATGCTTTGATCGTGATTTCCTGCATGGCAGGGGGTTGGACTGGATGGCCCTCGTGGTCTCTTCCAACTCTACAATTCTATGATTCTATGATTCTATGAAGGAGGTGTGAAAACAGGAGAAAGGAGGGTGACCAAAATGGTAAAAGGTCTGGAAGCTATGCCCTTTGAGAACTGGCTTAGGGAGCTAAGTATGTTTAGCCTGGAGAAAAAAAGGTTAAAAAGTGACATGATAGCCATGTTTAAATATTTGAAGGGATCTCATATTGAGGATGGAGCAAGCTTGTTATCTGTCGCTCCAGAGACTAGGACATGGAGCAATGGACTCAAACTACAGGAAAAGAAATTCCACCTAAACATTCGGAAGAACTTCCTGATGATAAGAGCTGTTCAGCAGTGGAATGCACTGCCTGGGAGTGTGGTGGAGTCTCCTTTGGAAATTTTTAAACAGAGGCTGGATGGCTATCTGTCGGGAGTGCTTTGTTTGTGTATTCCTGTAGGGCAGGAGATTGGACTAGATGGCCCTTGTGGTCTCTTCCAACTCATGAGTCTATGATCCTGTGATTCTACCTCTCTAGGCAATTGGTACCACTCCCAGACTGCTCTTACCATCAAAAATTTCCTTGTAATGTTTAACATTCTACCCTTCTGTAACGTAAAATCATTGCATCTCTTTTACATCAAAACTCACGTAAACCTTGTGGTTTCAGCCAGCCTATTCTGGTTTGGTCTTGTAGTTGGAATTAAATCCTTGCATTTATTTGCTTGTTCTTCCGGAAGGGTGGCTATATCTCAGTAGAAGAGGACAGAAGATCTGAGGATCAATCCATTTTGCATGAAGGGCTGGAAGATAGCTGCTGCAGGTCAGTGAAGATGATACTGTGATATATGGACTAATAGTCTGCATCTATATAAAGTAACATTGTATTCCAGCATGGAAGCAGCTACCTAACATTTCCCTCTGCAACACAGATGCCATCTAAACAAAGCTAAGAAATCATGTGGCACCAATCTGAAGGAACTTCAGTGTCAAAGGACTAACCAACATGAGGAGCAGTACTAATGCAACCAAGGAGGTTCCAACCATGGTCATCACCACCACTGCCATCCCATGTTTTGTGTTCAGGGGTAGCTCCCTACCCCTAAATTTCATGACAAAATTAGTACAGAAAAAAAATCTGCAATTTTAAATGGGGGTGCCATGTACTTCCTGTTCCGTACAAATGAAACATATGGGTAACATTGCTCCACCTAGCAAGAAGACCACAACTGTGAGGTCTGTGATCCTCAAGACAGGTCAAATCAAAGACCTAAGTGTCTGCAGGACCCAGACTTGAGGATGCCATTTCTCATGGGTGGTTCCCTCTCATTGCTCTGCTCCAGGTCCACTCCACAACCCTCACCCCACCCCAAAGTACCACCATGCCATGCCATGCCACACACCCCTCTCTCTTTCAACACTTTTGTTTTATTTACAAATATGTTGCCAGAATCCCAATGACTGATCTATTCTCTGCCTGTATCATTTTCCCACAGAGAGCTTGGCGGTGCCCGACACAGCATCCTTATAAAGTGTGGGGATAGTTGGGGGGCGGGCAGAGAAAGAAGAGAAAGAAAAATGGGAAAGAATTCTTTTCAACACTCCTCTGCCTCCACCACCACGACCCCCTTTATGTGGGGCTCTCTTCTCCCTTCTTCTCTCGGACTCCTTGGACCCACTTTACTTCTTTTATATTACATGGTTGCTTCAAATTGAAACCCAAGGAGAGTCCTATAGGAAAAACATAGGATCCCTGGGAGAGAGCATGAGCGAGGGGAGAGGAGGGATGAGAGAGGGGCCCCCAACAAGCTATACACCAGATGTATAACATTATATGCTCAAACTGGCAAACACAAAGGCCCAAAAACAAAAGAGATGAATTAGGGAGAAGCATTCAAAAGCGTGTTTTCAAAACAGCCTCACCAAGAGGCTGGCTGCCCCTCCTGAGACATGGGGGGAAAGTCTGAGAGAAAAGCTGCTAAAGAAAGAAAGGAAAAAGAGCTAAGGGGAAAGAGATTGAGAGAGAGAGAAAGAGAGAGGCACTCATTTTTTCTAATTAGTTGGGGCCTAAGGAGTAGAGAAACTTGGGGTGTGGGGAGAGATACCCTTGAGAAATCTCACAACTAGGGTAAACTCAAAAAATGCTTTGGAAATTTGGATTCAAACCCTGTGCAAAAGCTGTCCACTCAGTTGTGAGTGAAGGCTTGTGAAGGAACTGAAGGGTCTTAGAGTGCAATTCTATATGAGATTACTCAAAAGTACATCCCAATTAATAGTTAAGGGGGTTTACACTAAAGCAAGGTGGTATAAGAATTCAGCCTTGTGGATTCTTTCTTTTTTTTAAAAAGGTGGTTCCTTTCTATCCCTGATTTCTGAATCCACATGATGAATTTAGCATGGATCTGTCATGAAAAACCATCATGAACAATTCCTCTTTCCTTGCTTTTGTTGTTGTTGTTTGCACTTTTTGACTATTTGTGGAAAGCAAATACTACAGTAAACACAGACCTACCTACTGGTCACATGACCTTTAAGGGTAGTTTGGTAGAGCTATCCTTCACCCTAAAGGGGTGCCACAGGTGTACAGTGACCACCTATTATGACATCACCCTAAGGCCAAATTTCCAAATTCCTCAGGACAGTGTGGGGTAGGGAAAAAAAAAACGTGGAAAAGGGGGGGAAATTCTACCTGGTCCATAAGCAACAAGTAAACTCACACTGTGACAGAGGCAGGAGGGTGAGTTGACTGGAACAAAAGAGGAGGAGGGAAGGGGCGGTCTTCCCTTAAATAGTCAGCTATCTGCCCCAAATCTCCTACGGCATGGTGCAACATGCCATGATCCAATTAAAGGGCCTTTCCTCATGTGAGGCCATCAAAGCACGTCTCCCTCTGCAATGCTATGCCATGCTTGGTGTGTGTGTTCATTTAGACAAGAGCTGACCTTCAAGAAATATTGGACTTTGGGTCCCACAACCCTTTACCACTGGCCATACTGTGTGGGGGTGCTGTAAATAAAGTCCAAAATATCTGGATGGGCAAAGTTTACTAACCCTGATAGACATGCAACCTTTGATCCTGGTGGTAATACATAGCCATCATGCCTACTGTATTTCTCAATTAATTTGTGTCATTCCTTGTTAAAGCTGCCCAAGTTGCTCACCATCACACAACACTTTTCTGTTAAGTGAGAAACAGCTTACATGAGTGGAAGAGACACTTCTGCAAACAGTAGGAAATCCAACCCATTTTGTGCAGATTCGCCATTCAAAAATTATTGAATCTACTCTGGGTCTACCCTAGTTGTTGTTGTTGTTGTTGTTGTTATGTTTATTTCTATCCCGCTTTTTGGGGCTCAAAGCAGCATACAATAAAAAGACATTGTTAAAATCAGCAAAATACAAAAGTTAAAACATAAACATTAAACAGCTGAACGTTAAAAACAGCTAAAACCCTAAAACACACACACATATGCAACACTCAAATTTGTCAAATTTATCAGGTGCAGCTCTGGAGTTCATGGAGTCCATGACAAATATGGACCTATCCCAATTGGTCGATGAGCCCACTCATTGTGTGGGTCATACCCTCGATGCAGCCTTTAGTACAGAACAGGAATATCCGTGGGCAGAGGTGACTAAAACCACAGCATTGTCATCAATGGATTATTTCCTGATCAAGGTTGAACTCAGAGCCACTGGCCATCCCCTCAGGGGTGGAGGACCTACTAGAATGGTCCGCCATTGAAGGCTAATGGAACCAATTGGATTCCAGAAAGCTTTAGAGGGTCCATTGGTTGGTAATGCCAGTGATTCTGTCGAAGCCTTAGTCAATACTTGGAGCATTGATCTTACCAAGGCTATCGACATGATCACTCCCAAGCGTCTTCTCCAACCCGCTTCTAATCACCATCCGTGGTATACTGAAGAACTTAGGAAGATGAAGTGGGTTGGACAACGACTTGAGTGTGTCTGGAGAAAAACTCAGCTCTTGTCTGACAGCAATCGTCACAGGAAATTTCTTCATTCCTATACAGAGGCAATACGTGCAGCAAGGAAATCTTTCTCTTCGGCAAATATTGCGTCTGCAGATTTTCGCCCGGCAGAGCTGTTTAGGGTAGTGTGGGAACTGACACAGGTTCTACCTGTGCAAAACTCATTACTAAACCCGACAACGGCCTGCTGTGATGCATTTAACTACTTCTTTGCAAATAAAATCTCTCAGATAAGAGCTGACTTGGACGCTGGGGTTGTAGCAGATTCGATTGATGAGGTGTCCAGTAACTCCGTTGATGAGGTTATACTGGATCAATTTCAATCTATAAGTACTGATGATGTGGACAAGCTCCTTGGTAGAGTGAGGAAGACTACCTGCCCTCTTGACCCTTGCACTTCGTGGCTGGCCGTCCAGGGGGGTGATGCCTTGAAGATGTTCCTCAGGGACATCATCAATGCATCCCTTAGGGAAGGTCACATTCCATCTTGCTTGAAGGAAGTGATGGTTAGACTGATTGTAAAAAGACCTTCCCTTGACCCTCTGGATATGAAGAACTATAGGCCAGTCTCCTTACTACCTTTTTTGAGCAAGGTGATCGAGAGGGTGGTTGCTCTCCAACTCCAAGCTGTCTTGGAAGCAACTGATTATCTAGATCCATTTCAAACTGGCTTTTAGGATGGGATTCAGAGTTGAGACTGGCATGGTTGCCTTGGCTGATGACCTTTGCCTAAGTATCGACAGGGGTAGTGTGACCCTGTTGGTGCTACTGGATCTCTCAGTGGCTTTTGACATAATAGATCATGACATCCTCTTGGATTGCCTAAGAAGGCTTGGAATCAGAGGCACTGCACTGCAGTGGTTCCATTCCTTCCTCTCGGGCAGATTCCAGAGGGTGATGCTTGGGGACAGTTGCTCTGTGAGGAAAGAGCTTAATTGTGGCATCCCACAAGGTGCCATCCTGTCCCTGATGCTATTCAATATATACATGAAGCCGCTGGGAGAGATCATCTGGAGGCATGGGGCGGGTGTTATCAGTACGCTGCTGACACCCAGATGTATTTCTCCATGCCTTGGTCTTCAGCTTTGACTTCAGATGGTATCTCTTCTCTTAATGATTGTCTTAAGGCTGTAATGGACTGGATGAAGGAAAACAGATTGAAGCTGAACCCAGATAAAATGGAGGTACTCACAGTAGCAGCCCTGTACCCAGCATTGTGATACAATCTCCAGTCCTGGATGGGGTCACACTCTCCTCCAAGGACTATGTTCACAGTCTGGGGATGTTCCTGGACCCGTTGCTCCAGATGACAAATCAGGTAAATGCGACAGTCAGGAGTGCCTGTTATCAACTTCGGCTGATACACCAGCTACACCCTTTCCTGGAATTGGGGATCTTGAGACCCTAGTACATGCTCTGGTAACCTCTCGTCTTGATTTCTTTAATGCACTCTACATGGGGCTACCCTTGTGCTTGGTCTGGAAACTTCACTTAGTACAGAATATGGCAACCAGACTGGTCTCGGGTACATCTAGAAGGACCATATCACTCAAGTGGCTGCCCATTAGTTGGTTATCACCTTTACAAGGTGTTTGTTATCACCTTTAAAGTCCTAAATGGCTTGGGTCCAACCTATCTTCGGGACCACCTCCTTCCATATAATCCTCCCCATGCACTCAGGTCCTCTGGGAGGAATTTGTTACAACCTTTAAAAACTAGGCTTTCTTCGACCTACCAGAGGGCCTTTTTTGGCTATCACTCCCAGATTATGGAATGGCCTGCCAGATGAGATCCGTCATATTACCATCTTAAATAGCTTTTAAAAAGCTCTTAAGATGGATCTCTTCCAGCAGGCCTTTCCTGAATAGATAACTGGCCATCAAAAAAGGAAATCTAGCTTGTCCTGATCTCGCTATGTCTATTGTCCATTGCTCATTTTTATTCTTTAGTTTTTTTTTTAAAGTATGTTTTAATTCTTAAATTATTTAATTGTATTTTAAGCAGGTGGGTGGAACTGAGGGTTTGGATGTATATTTTGACTGTTGTAAGACACCTTGATTGTGTTTCATAGAGGGTAGGGATATAAATAAATTATTATTATTATTATTATTATTATTATTATTATTACTCACATAAACCCCAGCACTGCCATTAGCAAAGATTGGCAAAGGCCTGCCAAAACAAGAAAGTTTTTACTTGGCTCTGGAAGGAAGGCAGGGAGGGTGCCAATCTGAATTCTCTGGGCAGAGCGTTCCAGAGCCTGGGCACAGACACTGAGAAGGCCCTCTCCTGAATTCCCACCACTTGTGAGGGTGATGGGAGAGAGAGAAGGGCCTCCCCAGCAGATTGAAGAGCCCAGCCTGGTTCATAAGGGAGAATATGGTCCTTCAAATAACCTGGACCTAAGCCGTTGGGAGTTGAGAGAAACCAATATGTTTCAGGCTTCATATTCCAAATCAGAATCCATATATATCTAGAAACAAGCTATGAACACATGGGAGGGGTGTATCAACTGTCTTTGGGGTACCACAAGTTTTCTAAAAGGACAAAGAAGTCTAACCAAAAAATCCCAAGTTGGAAACTTCAGAATATTTTGATTAAAAAAATAACATGGACATTAGGCACAGTATACTGACTGATCGTTATGTCTGTGGTGGTGGGAGGTGGAAATGGAAAATGGAGTAGGAGAGGGTAATAGAATAGAATTGTGGTAGGCAAGTATGGTAAGTCCAGGAGCTAATATTTTGCTCTGGGAGTCTTTGGGGCAGCAGAGACTACCAGAAAAAAAAACTAAATAAAACCAAAGGTGGCTGGAAATCCACTCTGGTTTGGAACAACAGGTAGTTTTTTGGACAAAAAACAAATATAGTGGGACATACCCAACCAATTATAACAGGTGAAATAGCTGCTGGAGGATTCCAGGACAGACAATTCAACTTTTTTTAAGAACCAGAAACAGAATGTTGGAATTTTGGAGGGGTTGGAGGCTTCAAGAAGAGGAAGAAACAACCAGCCTTGGAGGGCTGCATGCTTTTCTCTGGAATAAAATATAGTGGAAAACAGCATGGCTTGCTAACTAGAGCCCTGAATATAAATAATTATAACTGCACACTTTTTGTTTCAAATAAACATCACCAACACCATATCTTTCAAAACGGTTCTGTCATGGCTGTACCCTAATTTAGCTACTTCACCTGGTGGTCATTTTTTTTAAGCAAACACATGGGTATACAGATACACTCCTGGCAATGTATAAAATAGATTCATTAGCTTTGATTAACCTCCTTTAAAGTAAACTTTAAAAACCTACTGCAGACATCTATTGCTACGGAGACAGCCCTTAAGATGCTTTATCATGTTTAAGACCCAATTACTGTTGTCCCAAATAAGAATAAAACATCACAGTAAAAATGTGGCCCACACGTTATGTTCTAGCTCACAGCAAATAATCATTAATTTATAACAGCAACTTCCCCTCTTCCTGTAGTTTTATTGATGGCTACAGTTAATTTGAGTTGAAAACAATGTAACATGAGACTGATCAGACCAACTACTCCTTGGGTTTTATTGACTTTTTCAAGCCATTTCCCCTCCCTTCTTCTTCCCCTTTTTAAAAAAAATGTTGTGTGCTTCACATGTCAGACAGCTATCTCTTAATGTACTTTTATAAAAAGTGAACCTGAGATGAAGCAGCTGTATTCACACTTTGCTTTTTCAGCTTACAATATATATTGTGTAATTCAAGGGATCGTTTCTTGTGGAGAAAAGACACAAGTTAACCAGTGAAGATACCATAATGAATTCATCTCACTAATCTGCCCAGGACTACACCACACTGGCTCATGGAAAGTATAGGTATCTCTAGGTACTCTCTGGCTAAAATTCTGTTTTTATCCTCACATGAGCAAGTTTCTTTATGGAACTGGTTGGATTAATTTTTTTCCAAGGAGAAACATCTGCCTTCAGTTCAGGTTTACAGAAGTGCAATTGTGCATGTAGTACAATTTCATTTGTCAATGTTCATTGCGCCTGGATGTGCATGTGAATTGCATGGGGCTCATATTGTGCTTCATATGTAGACTCCTGGAGCACATTACAAACAGGTATACATTACACATTGTGCATGGATACATGTGTGTATTTTATTGCATATTAATTGCTGACAATTAATGAGACCAGACAAAACATTGGGTTGAAAATGGGCCACTTTATTAAAATCTGTCCTATTTATTATTTTCTTTTAGAAAGCAAGCTTCCGCGGGAGCAGCTGGGGCAGGAGGTCTACCTCCCAGTCCATCTCCACAGCTTCCTCTGGGTGAAAGACCTAAACCCCAGGGAGAACCCAAAAGCTGGGTTGCTCCCTAGCCAGCCCACATCTGGAAGGTCAACCAGAAAGTCCCTCCCCCCAAGGGCTTAAAGTAAGGGTTTATCCCTCAGGCCAGCTTAAAGTAAGGGTTTATCCGTCAGGCCAGCCCAAAGGGAAGTCCCCCCCTCCTGCAGTTGCAGGACCTAAAGAAGCAGTTCCAGGGACCTCACTTCACCATAGGTGCTCACCAACTATCAAATCTCTCCCCTACACCTACCTTAGATATGGGTCAAATGTCCACTTAACCCCTATTCCCCCACCAGGCCATCAAAGGGGGGGGACCTGATGCAGATCCCAACAAAGAAAGAATTGCCCAATTCAGAAAAGTGGACCCCATCCACTTGGTAGAGCTCTGGCTGTTGAAAAATGATCTCAGGGTATGGTAGATCTTACCATGGCATTACACAATTCCTTGTTGGCTCTGCGCCAGGCTCGATCAATCAAACATGGGTCCCCTTCCCCCCACTATACCTGTCTGGGCAACATGGTGGTCCACAAGATTTGCATCTCTGACCATTCAGTCTTTATGATCCTCATATCATGCAATGCCTGAAAAATAAGCACCTTACCCTCCAATAACCCCAAGTCATTCATACCCAAATGAATGACAAGGATACGTGGTGGAGGCCCATTGTGTTCACTAAACAGCTTTGCCATTAGACCATGCCAGCGAAGGCCTCTCTTGCCCAACCATTTGACAAGGGCTATGTGATCCAGCCCCAAATAGGTTCTGAAATTGCTCAAGCGGGGCTGGTGAACTGCTCAATAAACCATGCTGTGGCCACAGATCAGCATACAATGCCTTACAGGCCACAATCTAGAATCTAAAAAACAAGAAGCAAGCATGTTACATTGGTAACACAATGGCCATGCATATTTGCAGTATGCCGAAGACCTCAAATGCCCTATCCATTTAAACATCACTGAATCCATGCCTAAAACCATGACAGTGGATGTTGCACCAACAAAAACCCAGCAACTCAAAATCATCTGGGAGCACTGGCAACAGGTGAAAGGCAGACTTAATGTCACACTTTGCCAGTTCTTCCCCTATCCCATGCCTCCACACTTCCCTCACAGCACTGTCAAATGATGTGTAACACACCGTACACAACATGGGTATATTTTGTGTCATTGACAGACTCCCCTTTAGGGTAGGAAAGGGGATCATAGAATCATAGAATCATAGAATTGCAGAGTTGGAAGAGACCACGAGGGCCATCCAGTCCAACCCCCCTGCCACGCAGGAAATCACAATCAAAGCATCCCCGACAGATGGCAATCCAGCCTCTGTTTAAAGACCTCCAAGGAAGGAGACCCCACCACGCTCCGAGGGAGCGTGTTCCACTGCCGAACAGCTCTTACTGTCTCACATCCTGTTTTAAAATTTCCCAGTTTCTCTCCTCTCACTTTCCTCTTTTGTTCCCAGCATACCCAGCATACTTCAGTTACTGCAAACTAAGTTCAAAGTTCAAAAGTAGTTTCCACACTTTTTTTGATAAAGTTACCAGCTTGGTAGATGAAGGGAATGCTGTGGACATTGCATACCTTGATTTCAGTAAGGCCTTTGACAAGGTTCCCCATGACATTCTTGCAAACAAGCTTGTAGAATGTGGGCTAGACAAGTTAACTGTTCAATGGATTTGTAATTGGTTGACCGGCCGAACCCAAAGGGTGCTCAGCGGTGGCTCCTCTTCGTCTTGGAAAGATGTGACCAGTGGGGTGCCACAGGGTTCTGTCCTGGGCCCAGTGCTATTCAACATCTTTATCAATGACTTAGATGAGGGAATTAGGGGCATACTTATCAAATTTGCAGATGACACCAAATTGCCATCTGTCGGGGATGCTTTGATCAAGATTTCCTGCGTGGCAGGTGGGTTGGACTGGATGGCCCTCGTGGTCTCTTCCAACTCTGCAATTCTATGATTCTATGATTCTATGATTGTCTGGGACTGTCCCTGCCAAACAGGGACAATTGGAGGTTATGTAAAACACACGAAATACACAGAGATAGACACACACATCTGTACACAACTAATAATACAATTCATAGTTGTATGCATATTCCAACAGTGTCAATTTAGGTGCCAAGGAGGTCCTGCTACTAGAGAACTATAGGTTTGACCTTCCAATAATGTATTTAAATAGCACATATTGCAGCATACTTCAGGTCAGGGCGGGCCTGAGGCATAGCAGCAAGTGAGCAGAAGTAAGCCATGGCACTCAGGTTGGGATTTCACCATGGTGCTACTGTTCTGTGGTGGTGGGGTTGAATGTTCCTGTGAGGCAAGAGGTTATGTTTCTAGTAGCAGTGCTGCTATTAGGGTCTCCCATGTCAGTCAGGTTTTGCTAAGGAGCCAGACTAAGGAGATTATCAGATGCATCAAGATTGGCATTATAACAATGTCAGGAGATCACAAAACAGCTTACTTACCAGGTGACATCTTCCCCCATCATTATGCAGTCGTTCTGCTTCCATTCTGCGGGCACTCTTTATTATTGATGGGGAAGTTGTCAATAGATCCCCTGTTCCATTTCTGTTACAGACTTGCCTGTGTGCAACAAAGTGTCCCGTGCTGCTTGTGAGAGCCCAGCATCAATGGGCGGTTTCTGCCAGAACACTTCCAGGTGAGATTGGGGCATCCAGGTAAGTTACACACTTTTTAAAAAACTTCCCTGGTTTACTTGGAAGTTAGAAAGTGTGTGCATGTGCTTTTGGTAACTTATTTTTGAGTATTTGAGTGTTTTTATTTTTGAATTTCCTATGCTCGCATCTACTTGTGAGAATGGGCAGGATTTTGATGGAGTTCTGTTCATTCCTGGGCTGCCTGAACTATGGGACAGGAGGTAAGTGAGGTGGGGAGGACGACTGTTGCTGGACAGGGCCAGGAGTGGTGATTGTGGGACAGGAACACTTTTTGTGTTCCTGTCTGATAATCTCCCTTATGTACCAAACAGCTGCTTAGTAACAGCAGTAGAGGGCGGTGGGGATGATTCTGGCAGAGGATCTCCCAAGTTAAATGGCACTCAATGACCTACTGGCTGTAAAGGGTTTCCATATTTTAAAAAAAAATTCTTTTACTAAATTTGTAAGTTTATCCAGTTCTGCCATCTCAAATACTTTTATTATCCACTCTGAAATTTTTGGAATTTTATTACTTTTCCAATTTTTGGCATATACCAATCTTGCTGCTGTTATCAAGTATGTTATCAAAATCTTATGTTTTCTCTCTCTTTTGTTTTCTGTATCTATCATATTTAATAAGAATAGCTCTGGTTTAAGTTCTAATTTTAATTTCAAAATTTGTTCTATTATTTTCCTAATTTTTAGCCAATACCCACGTACTTTCTTACACTTCCACCAAACATGGTAGAAAGTTCCAACCTGTTTCTTACATTTCCAACACTTATTATTTACATTTTGATATATTTTTGCTAATTTGTTTGTGGTCATATACCATTTATACATCATGTTGTAAAAATTTTCTTGAAGATCGTAACAACATGTAAATTTAATATCTTTTTTCCATATTATTTTCCAATTTTCTAATTGTATATTATGTCCAATATTTTTAGCCCAATCAATCATACAATTCTTAATTTGTTCATCTTCCGTATTATATTTTTAAAATAATTTATATATCCTTGATATGATACGGTTATTTCCCATGTAAATTATTTTCTCTAATTCCGTTCTTTTTTCTTCAAAATTATATTTATTATAGTCCTCCTTGAATCTTTCCTTTAATGAGAGCCAATGTTACTCTATGCCTTCCTCTTTTAAATAGTCTTGGTCTTTCATCTTCCATATTCCCTCTCTCTTTTCCAACAAATCTTTATACGTGATCTACATATTTTGGTATCCGATTTCCCTTCTATAAAATGCTTCCTGTGGGGAAAGCCAATGGGGAATTTTAAAACTGAATCTGTCCTTATATTTGTTCCAAATTTTAAACAATGTACGCCTCATAATATGATTTGTAAATTCTTTGTTCATTTTGACTTTTCTGTACCATAAGTACACATGCCACCCAAATTTCAATTCATGACCTTCTAATTCCAATAATCGTTTATCATCTAATAAAATCCATTCTTTTAAATTAGATATGCATGAGGCTTCAAAGTATAACTTTAAATCTGGGAGTCGTAAACCTCCTCTTTCTTTTGCATCCATCAATAATTTCCATTTTATTCTTGGTTTTTTACCTCCCCAAAGAAATTTTGACAATTTCCTTCTCCATACGTTAAAGGGATTGGTTGAATAAATAATTGGTATTGTTTGGAATAAATACATCAATTTTGGTAATACATTCATTTTAATTACGGATATTTTTCCTAATAATGAGAGGTCCAACCTTTGCCAATTGACCAAGTCTTTTTCAATATTCTCCCATGTTTTCACATAGTTATTTTCATACAGTTGTTGAAGTTTAGTCATCAAATTTATACCTAAATATTTAACTACTTTTGAAATTTCAAAACTTGTTTTATTAGCAATTTCTCTTTTTTCTTGTGTTGACATATTCATTGTTAAAATTTTTGTTTTATCTACATTAATTTTAAAACCTGCTACTTTCCCATAATTTCTTATTTTTTCTATTGTCAATTCCAAGTCCTCTAGTGGATTCTCCAATATTAGTTCCATATCATCTGCAAATGCTTTTACCTTAAATTCTTCCTTACTTACTTTCACTCCTCTTATCTGCTCTTAAATCTCTATTTAATATCTCTAAGACCAAAATGAACAATAACGGTGATAATGGGCACCCCTGTCTTGTTCCTCTTTCTATATTTATTGTTTCTGTTTCATTACCATTAATTATTAGTTTAACCTTTTGGGTTTTATAAATTGCTTGTATCCAATTAATAAAATTATTTCCAAAATCCATCTCTTTTATTGTTGTTAACATAACAACAATAACAGGGCACCTTTTCAGAAGCACGTCATTCCATTACAGAATCTGCCTCCTCCTCTTCTCTTCCCCCCAGCTAACTGAGTGAAAATTAGTTTTGCACTTTGAACTCAGTTTGTAGCAATTGAAGTAAGCTGAGGACAAAGGGAGAATGTGGGAGGAAGAGAGGGAAACTAGGACATTTTAAAAGCAGCAGAAAAAGTTGGATGACAGAGAATTAATGGGGACTCACCCTGCAAAATTTGAGCAGAATAGTTACAGAGTATGTCCCTTTATCAGCCACATCAGGCCAATAAAAGGCAAAAAAAAAAGTTTTCAAAGGAAGAGGAAGAAGAAGAAGAAGAAGAAGAAGAAGAAGAAAGGAGGAGGGGCAGGAACTAGGGGACTGTCTAGATGGTGGAAAAAACCCTCATGAAATTCAAGGGGAAATCTATCATGAGATCGTACACTGAATCATGGTATTCAGGAGGAGGGCCAAAACCTGCAAAAACTATGCAATAAAAACTTCATGTCTTTTCCATTTTTTTTTTAAACTGCGGGGGAAATGCACACTCCTGCTTGTCAGGACAACTGAATTGTATCAGTATACATTTCTGAAGCAGATAGTGCATGGAGGCAGAGCTTGCTAACAAGGCAGTGCCTGGAACCACCATGTTGGATTTTCACCTTTGTGATCATGCTCTGAGGCAACAAAACAACTGGTTTTTTTTTCTTTTTTGTTTATTTAAGCAGAAGATCGCTCTTCCGCACCTTGGATTTAGGTTTTTTTTTTTTTAATTACTGTTTGGTGTTGACAACCTGGGGAGAATAAAACCACAAGTAATTCACTCATGCCTGCCATCTTGATTCACTGGTATGCCCATTTGAACAACAAAAATGGTTAGCTTTGCATACCAGTGATCTTGAAAAAATATTGTGGAGACAAGTGAAAGCTCCTGCGATTTGGTGTTATTGTGCATCAATCCACATTTTATTCCCTTGTATGTACTAGCCGTAGGAGTGACCAGTTTTGTTTTTTGATTTGGTGAATGTTCTTGAGGTGTGTAAACCCCAAAGTACCTGACTAAACCCAACATGTCTCATTGCATAACCACTCCTCCTGGAGACCTTGGGGGGGGAAAAAGCCAATGATATTTTGTCCCCCACTCAGTCTTTTTCCTGTGCTTCTAGGCATTAAGGGTAGGCCTAAATTAATTATCCAGAAAGTTGCTTGATTTTCAGTAGAAAGAAAGATGAATAAAGAAAAAGAAAAGATAACTCCATGGAAATCTATGAAATATTTTTCTGCTTTCCCCCTTTCTTTTAATAAATGCTTGATCTTGGCCAAAACTTTTGTTTTGATTTCCTTATTCTATCAACATTTTCATGGATGCTACTCAACAGGTGCTGTAAGTGAATATATATTGGGGAGGATTGGAATATGGGTCCCTTAAATAGATGGAATTGGTAAGTGTGCTTAGAATCTAAGACTTGCAAAGTTGTATAATTTAATGCAAGGACAAAAATATTTGGAGATAGGGTTTGTTTGTTTTTTAATGTTCTTCTGGCATTGTTATGACATCTGCAAGAAAGAACAGTGTAGTTTTCGACCAGGGTTTGAGTGAAGCAGGAGCAATAAACAGTGAGATGCTGCAGCTCTCAGGCAAGAAGGAGGAATAACAATTAAAAAAAAGAAAAGAAAACAAGCATTTTCACTGAGGAGTGAACCCTATAAAGAAGCAGTCAAGATTGCTTGCTACTTGTCAAAAAGAGTATGATACTTAGAGTGGCCAATGAAATTTCACCTAAAGTGAAATCTCCATGATTTTACAGTTCCTCTTTGGGGAAAACTGCTGAGGAATTTCAAGGGCAGCTAGAAGGTTTTATTTACCATTACAAGTATTTGTTTAAATCCACCTCCCTCCCAAATTAGGGTCCCATAATAATGCACAGGGGGAAGAGAAACAGAACAAAAGCAAGCAAATCCTGTTGGATGGCAAAGCTGTAGAACTGAATTCAGATACAAATTCACACTGCATATGTATCTTCATGTGTATATGTCATATCTGCATATGCATCCATACAATAGAATCATAGAATCATAGAATTGCAGAGTTGGAAGAGACCACGAGGGCCATCCAGTCCAACCCCCTGCCATGCAGGAAATCACGATCAAAGCATCCCCGACAGATGGTCATCCAGCCTCTGTTTAAAGACCTCCAAGGAAGGAGACCCCACCACACTCCGAGACATTTCAGAAACAGAATGGGCAATCTATTGACAGCTAAGCCTGTCAATAGAAAGAAACGGGGATGGAATGGAAGCAGCATGGGGGAACACGGGGGAAGAACAGGACAGGGATGATGACAGTGTCTGAAATGGAAGCCCTTTCATGATCCTGTAGTGGCCCGGTCCTGGATTATTAAGATTGTCTGATAATCTCCACAGTCAGATGCACATGCTTATTTGGTTACACATTTGATTACATAATGTTGTGATTCACTAATGAGGGGGTGTTGCCCAACCCATATATAACTGTGTGAGCACAAAGTTATGCTCTGTGTCCCTGATGCAGGATCTTAGCCTAGCTAGCTAGATAGCTAGATAGCTAGATAGACAGACAGTATTAGCATGATTACATAGGTACAGCTGTCAGAACTGTCTCTCATGCAGATTTGAACACTTTTATAAGGGTCACAGTGTATCATCGGACTTGTTCTGGCCAGGACTGGCTGATTTCCATACAGTTCTTTCCATTAGCCAGATGCTTCATAGGTTTTCCCTTCATTCAATGTCCCTCAAGTTGCCCTTGAATCAAAACCTGCTCCAGACATGGGTCCATAGAATAGCAGCTAGCAGCACCAGCTGTGCCTTCTGCTAGTACTGATACATACTGCTAACCACCCCATGTCACTGTGAGCTGCAGAAGCTCATCATTTCTGGCAGAAAGTCAGTGGCAACAAGCTCCACATTGCAAAATGTTCAGGAAGGATATGTTGGAAGCCCCAGAATGATGTTAAACTGCCTTCCAAAGAAGCAGATTAATATTTCATCAGCAGAACAGATCGAGAGATTTGCAAAACATCAAACAAATACTAATACAAACACCTTCTGAAAGCAAATTAAGGAAATTGCTGCTGACAAATGTTCCCATTGACATGACTGTGGGTGTCTGTGGGCCTCTGTTTACATTGTCACATCAGGAAAAAATACAATAAATACCTCAGAGACATATGCTTATTTATTAAGACGATACTTTCATCTTCGGTTTGGGTGACATGTAGAAAACATTGCTGCCTCGTTTTGGAAGAAGATGTTTTTTCACACCCAGAAAAAAAAAAGCTGTAACAATGATGATACAGCTCCTAGTACACAGCTGGGTGCAGACAAGAAAATGGCAAAACCCTGTAAGCATCACAATAAATTTCCAGGGTTCTGTGTACCACTGTAACCTAAACATGATACAGATATCAGTCATTTTCTTCTCCCAAAGTGAAAAGAATATGTTTGCCATTAGAGATACATGTCCTGGACAAGCAATGCACTCACAAATATTAGCTGTGAATCATAGCATCATAGAGTTCGAAGAGACCACAAGGGTCATCCAGCCCAACCCCCTGCCATGCTGGAATATACAATCAAATCATTC
Organism: Gambelia wislizenii; assembly: GCA_030847615.1. NCBI lineage: Eukaryota > Metazoa > Chordata > Lepidosauria > Squamata > Crotaphytidae > Gambelia > Gambelia wislizenii. The sequence continues at coordinate 19,663,470 of JAUMIR010000009.1, forward strand.
CTGACAGATGGCCATCCAGCCTCTGTTTAAAACCTCCAAAGAAGGAGACTCCACCACACTCCGAGGCAGTGTATTTCACTGTCCAGCTTCCGGTGGTTGATACCTCATGCCCCGTCCTCCTCCTGTCCTTCCTCTGTGCTTCCTCCATGCTGGAGGGACGAAAAAGGAAACACTTTTCATTGACAGAAGTTTCCGTCAATAAAAATTGGTGCCTTTTTCGTTCCTCCAGCATGGATGGAGAATGAATGAAGGATGAGAGGAGGACAGTGTCATGCAGTGTCATGCCTGTAGTGGTATAGTGGTCCTCCTCCTGACCTCCCAGGTGTTTTTTGTTGTTGTTGTTGTTTGTTTGTTTTTGTTTTTTTGGTTGGGATTTTTTGCATCTGAGAATCTCCCCTGTCAAAGGCCTTACTCAAATTAAGATATACTACATCCAGACACTTTCCTTCATCAACCAAGCTTGTAATTCTATCCAAGAGAGAGTGTGGGGAGGAGAGAGTACAGATTAGTCTGGCATGACTTGTTTTTGAGAAATCTATTTTGACTTTTCATGATCACAGTACTCCTTTCTAAGTACTTTCAGGTTCCATTTATTGATCTGATCTAGAATCCTTCCTGGTACTGGTGTCAGGCTGACTGGTTGGTAATTACTTGCATCCTCTTTTTTTGGGGGGGGATGGGGACATTTGCCCTCCTCCAGTCTGCTGGAAATTCTCCTGTTCTCCAAAAATGATTTCAAAGACTATGTATTGTCAGTGCTTCTTAGATAACTTCTGCCAATTCTTTTAATACCCTTGGATGTAGCTCATCTGGCCCTGGAGATGTGAATTGGTTTAGAGTAGCCAGGTATTCCTGTACTACTTTATCTGTTTTTTGCTGCATTTCCCCTACTGCTAGATTTTCCCTGGGTTGCGCACTTTTTTTCTTCTTGGAGAAAACAGAGGCAAAGAAGGTGGTGGGTAGTTTGTGATTTTTCTTTGGCCCCTGTTAGCCCTTCACCATTTTTTCCATGCAGTGTGCCTACCAGTTCCTTGATCTTCCTTTTGGTTCTAACATAACAACAACAACAACAACAACAACAACAACAAAGCCCTTTTTAATTTTTTTGAATGATTCTAGCTAATTTGAGCTCATTCTGTGCTTTAGTTTTTACAACTTTTTCTCTATATGTGCTTGCTATTCATTTCAATTCTTCTTTGGTGATTTCCTCCTTTTCCCATTATTTGCACATGTTGCTTTTAAATCTTAGCTCAGTTGAAAATTGTTTAATTCCTTAGATATCCATCCTAGTTTCTCTAAATACAGTCGTCCCTTCACATTCACGGGGGATGCGTTCCACGGACACCCGCAAATGTGAAAAATCCACGAATATTGCTTGCCCCCCTCCCCCGCCATAGCGACCATGGGGCCTCCGGAGGCCTCATAGTCGCTTTCCCGTGCCTCCCCACTCCCTTCCTAGGCCTTCCCGGGGCCTCCGGACACCCATGGAGGCCTTCCCGGCCCTCCCCCCCAAGGCCTTCATGGGGCCTCCGGAGGGTCTCCGAAGATCCCACGGAGGACTACCCAGCCCTCCCCACTCCCCCCAAGGCCTTTGTGGGGCCCCGCAGAGGCCTGCCCGGCCCTCCCCACTCCCCCCAGGCCTTTGTGGGGCCCTGCGGAGGCCTTCCCAGCCCTCCCCCACACCCCCAAGGCCTTTGCGGGACCTTGCAAGGCCCCGTGGAGGCCTCCCTGGTCCACCCCAAGGCCTTTGCGGGGCCTCGCAAGGCCCTGCGGAGGCCTTACCAGCCCTGCCCCCTCGCCCCCCTCATCCACCACCTCCCCAGTCCACCACAAGGCCTTCACAGGGGCCCTCAAGGCCCCGCAGAGGCCTTCCTGGCCCTCCGCCCTCCCTCCCAAGGCCTTTGCGGGGCCTCGCCAGGCCCCGTGGAGGCCTTCCGGTGCACACCAAGGCCTTCGCGGGTCCTCGCCAGGCCCTGCGGAGGCCTCCCCGGTCCACTGAAAGGACTTCGCGTGGCCTCGCAAGGCCCCGCAGAGGCCTTTCTGGCCCTTCCCCCCTCACCCCCAAAGCCTTCGCGGGTCCTCGCCAGGCCCTGCGGAGGCCTCCCCGGTCCACTGAAAGGACTTCGCGTGGCCTCGCAAGGCCCCGCAGAGGCCTTTCTGGCCCTTCCCCCCTCACCCCCAAAGCCTTCGTGGGGCCTCGCAAGGCCCCGCGGAGGCCTCCCCGGTCCACCCCAAGGCCTTCGTGGGGCCTCGCAAGGCCCCGCGGAGGCCTCCCCGGTCCACCCCAAGGCCTTCGTGGGGCCTCGCAAGGCCCCGCGGAGGCCTCCCAGGTCCACCGTAAGGCCTTTGCGGGGCCTCACAAGGCCCCACAGAAGCCTTCCCAGCCCTCCCCCCAAGGCCTTTGCGGGGCCTCACAAGGCCCCACAGAGGCCTCCCCGGTCCACCCGAAGGCCTTTGCAGGGCCTCGCAAGGCCCTGCGGAGGCCTTCCCGGCCCTGCCCCCTCGCCCCCAAGGCCTTCGTGGGGCCTCACAAGGCCCCTCGGTGGCCTCCGCAGTCCACTGCAAGGCCTTTGCAGGGCCTCACATGGCCCCACAGAGGCATTCCTAGCCCTCCCCCCTCCCCCCCAAGGCCTTTGCAGGGCCCCGCGTAGGCCTCCCCGGTCCTCCCCAAGGCCTTCATGGGGCCTCGCAAGGCCCCGCGGAGGCCTTCCCGGTCCTTCCCCCTCCCTCCCAAGGCCTTTGCGGGGTCTCCGGATGGTCTCCGAAGGCCCCACAGAGGCCTTCCCAGCCTTCTCCCCTCCCTCCCAAGGCCTTCAGGGGCCTCCGGAGGGTCTCCGAAGGCCCCATAGAGGCCTCCCCGGCCCTCCCCGCTCCATCCCAGGGCTTTCACGGGGCCTCCGGAGGCCCCCTGTCGCAGTTTTTTTGGGGGGGCCCCGGGGGGGCCCTCCCAAAACCGTGAATAATCAAAACCGCAAATGCCAAATTCACGAATGTGGAGGGACAACTGTACTTCCCATTTTTTCTCCTCATTGGGACTGTTTGAAATTGTGCCTTCAATATCTCACTTTTAAGAAACTCCCATCCTGATGATGGGATCACACCTAGTGTTTCCCCAAATTTACTGAAATCAGCTTTCTTTAGGCCTAGAATATGTGTCTGACTATGCTTTACTTCCCCTTTCTGATGTATCATAAAATCTAGAGAACATTGTCACTTCCACGTAAGAATCCTGCCACTTTCAGTCCATTAATCAGGTCATCAGTGTTGGTTAGGATCAGATCTAAAAGAGATTATCCCTCTTCCACCTTGTGGTCAATACATTGTTTGCAAGGCAAGTGAGGAATTTCTTAGACCTTATAGTCTTGGCAGAGTTTGGCTTTCAACAAATATCAGGATAGTCAAAATCTCTATCCTACTCATTACTACTACAGCTCCCCTTTCTGACTTTGTGGTCATCTGTTCTAGGAAGGCCTCACCCAATTCCTCAGTCTTGCTTGGAGGTCTGTAGTAGACCCATACAATGACATCCCTGTTGTTTGTCTCCCCCTTAATTTTTACCCAGATGATCTCAACCTGGCTTCCAGGATTTACATGATAAACCTCTTCAGAGGTATAAACATACCTGACATATAATGCTGCTCCTCCTCCTTTCCTGTTTGGTCTATTTCAATTAAATATGTTATAACCCTCTATTGCTACCTTCCAATCATGAGACCCAACCCACCAGGTTTCAGTAATGTCTGTTATACCACATTTGCTTTGATGTGTTAAGATTTCAAGTTCATCCCGTTTATTTCCCATGCTCTGTGCATTAGTGTACAGATATCTAAGACCATGGGCCATTCTCCATAGCTGCTTATTTATGGTTTTTTTTCCACCCACTGTTGGGTTCTTATATTATTTGGCCACCTCTCTCTAAAACAGTTGGGCTATTAACTCCAGCACTTGATGAACTCCTGCCCTCAAGAATATTGTCTCCCTCCCCCACATAACTCAGTTTAAAGCCCTCCTGATCATATATTTGAGCCTCTTAGCAAAAACATTCCTGCCAACTGCTTGCAACCCAACCCTTGCCAGAAGTCCATGTTCATGAAACCACATACCAAGGTCCAAGAAGCCAAATTGTTCCCAGTGGCACCATGTGTGGAGCCATTTGTTCACCTCCACTATTTCTGTCTCCCTTCCTGGGCTATAGGAAGCGGAAAAATGATTACTTGTGCACCAAGGTCCTTCATCTTCCTACCCAGGACCTTGTAATCCCTTGTGATATTCTAAAGGCTATGCCTTGCACTGTCATTGGTTCCCATGTGGACCAAAAGAAAGGGGTAACAGTCAGTGGGCTTGAGAAGTCTTATTACCCTCTCTGTTATGTCATGCATGGTCATTTCCCCATTCCAGAGATCAACCAGGGCTTTGACAGAATCACTTGCTAGGGCAACAGGAAACTCCCTAAGAGCCATCAGGAATACATTTGGATCCATATGTCTCCTTGGGAGGACCATCTTAATGGGCCCCAACCCCTGCAGAAGGTCTGAGTCCTAGCAAATCAAAACCTGACCAAGAAGTGCTTTGTACATGACAATAGAACAGTAGAAAGTTCCTCCATTCCCAGATCATCATCATCCCTTCCTGTACAGAAAACATTGTCTCTTCACAGAATGTGAGCCTCAAGGAGGAGGGAATGAAGTGTGTGTGTGCTGGGTGGGTTCTTATATGTAAGTGAAAGCCATGCTATATCGTCAGATCTGACAATGATTCTGCTACTGTGCTGAACTTAACTTTCAATAAAGTTTTCTTGGATTCATCCTGAAACCTCTTCATTGAGTTAGGTAAGGACAGGACATTACACCAATTAAAATGATCTCAGGGAGCAGAATTGAAGATAAGTGGATACCTGTCTTGGAGAGCTACTGCCAACCAGTGCTGACAGTGCAAGTCTTGATGGACTAGCAGTTGGTTTGAGGCAGCTCTGCATAATAAGTCCAAGCAAGTCTTATTTACAGCCCTCAGCCCTTTGCTTGTTTTTGCCTAACAAGCTTTTTTACTAGCTTAGCTACAGCTCCTTACCTTAGCCAATAAACTTTGATGGGAAACCTTATCAACTTGTTTTTTGTTTAGTTTTATGTCTTTGGCATGCAACCATCCCTGTCTTTCCCATTTCCTTTTACTAAAAAGAAACAAATATCTTCCAGGGATTCCAGCAAGTTAGTTAAGTAATGACTCTTGGTAATAAATCCAGAGTTATGGTCTTTAAAATAGGGATGTGTGAGGAATCTGATTTCATTTCTGAGCTGGACAGGCTAGTTTCAGTGGACACTTCTCTCTCTCTCTCTCTCTCTCTCTCTCTCTCTCTGTGTGTGTGTGTGTGTGTATTGGGTAGGGTGCAATTTTGACTCTGCAAAGCTCATGTTGATGGACAGCTGCAGATGTTTCTGGAAAGCATAAGGGCATTTGAAAACTGTACATAGACAAATGCACACATTTCAAATGGGTGCAAAACACTGCTTAACACACTTTAGTCTATAGGGGAATGCATCCAAGCAATGATAACATTTTAAAACAACACACACACACACACACACACACTTGTGGGGAGATAAGGATAGAATCAAAGAGTTAGAAGAGACCACAGGGGCCATCCAGTCCAACCCCCTACTGTGCAGGAATACCCAATCAAAGCATTCATGACTGATGGCCATCCAGACTCTGGGGTTGCCCAAATGATGAAAAAACTCCTCACAGAATGCAATAAGAATCCTACCTATCCTAATGGCATTCCATGTCATTTCACCCTGTTGTTGTTATTGTTGTTGTTGATAACTTGTATTTCTATGGCGCCATCAATGCACATGACACTTTACAAGAAAAAGAACAACAAAACAGTTCCCTGCCCTCAAGCTTACAATCTAATGAAGACATGATAGAAAAAGAAATGGGATGGCAGTAGGGGCAGAGATTAAATCTAGCATTCTCTTCTCTCCTTCTGCACCAACGGCAATGGCTGTTGGGATGGAGGGAGGGCCATTCTGCTTCTGGGCCGAGACAAGATGGAGCTCTGCCTGATTGTCCTTCTCTTCCTCTTTGGGCAGAGCAATGGTGTGTGGGATGGAGTGGGGGAGGCAAAAAAACTCAACAGAAAAGCCTTCATGGCTTTTCTCATCTTTTTTTTTTTTAAACGAGGTGGGGTGCATTCCTGCTCATAGGACAAGCAAATTGACCTGATTTGTTTGCCCAAATGAGAGGAAGTGTGCCTCTGATTGACTAGAGAAATGAGGGGGTGGGTCTTACTAGCAAAGGAAGTATTTGCTTTGCAGCCACCATTTCCCCCAAAGCAATAGGAAATGGGGAAGCGGGGGACAGTGGCTGCCATTCACACCCACCCACTGCTGCTGCCACCACTGCTGCCACCACCACTGCTGGGGTTGGGGAAGGGAGGAGGCCTCTTCCCTCCTCTTCTTCCTTCCCTGGATCCCTCTTCCCATTCTTCTGCCACCCACCTGCCGTCCCAGTTTCACCGCCACCTACCCATGGGGCCAAAGCTGGTGAATGAGAGCTCTTTCTCTCCCTTCCTGTTTCCTTGATTTCCCCACCACCCTCCCATCTGCCCACTCATGGGGCTGAGGAAGGGGAATGATGGCTCTTTTGCCCCATCCCACCTTGCTTGGTTTCTCTGGCACCCGCCCACCCATGGTGCTGAGGAAGGGTAAGAGGGCAAAAGAGCCCTTCCTCCCCTTCCTAGGATTCTCCACCACCCACCCACCTGACCACCTATGGGGCCAAGGAAGAGGAAAGAGGGCTCTTTTTCCCTCTTCGCCCTTCCTTAGTTTTTCTGCTGCCTGCCTGCCTGCCTACCCATGGGGCCAAGGAAGGGGGAAGAGAGAAAAAGAGCCCTTTCCCCCCCTTCCTAGGATTCTACGCCACCCCTGTGCATGATTTTTTAATGGACCCCTGTGCTTGATTTTTGTCCACAAATTCACTGAATGCCACCAGCTCTCTGGGGCTAAAGTATACATTGTTCCTATGCAGTTCAAGCCCTGGAATCAATTCAATCACATTGTCTGATGGGTGATGCGGGGGGCAAGGAGTCTGACTCCTCTTCAAACACCTTCCTCAAGTCTGCAGGCACTTCCAGGACACTGAGTTCAACAACCATCCCAACAGTAACTAATTCGGATCCTGGTGCCTTACCCAATTCACCCCCATGGGAGTCCTTGGCCTCTTTCACTTGGTGTATCTGGCACCTTAGCTTTGTAAACGTTACTTTCTCAGTTATCCATTCAATTTGATTATTGTGAAACTTAAGTCAATTCAAGCACAGCACCATTGCATGGGAGACTGTGAGGGCTATGACAAATTGCAGGGTCTCCCCAGTGAAGTGCAATACCAGATTTGTCCTCCCCCCCCTCTGCTGGCCATCATCGTGCTACCATCCATCTGGAGAAATTGTATGAAGCAGGCAACTCCTCAACTTGCAGCCCCAGTCCCATCACCCATAACTACTGATGCATGAGGCATCTAATTGATCCATAGGGAGAGGTGGGTAAGAAACAACAGCAATCTAATGCCGCCTGAGTCCACCATGCCTACAATGTTCATGATGCCTCCTCTCTCCTGGGCTCTCAATCATACCTAGAAAAAAAAGGGGAAATACACCCACTCATCATCTCAACATGTCACTCAGAGAGGCATCCAAAAGGTCAGCTACCCCCCTGGAATCATTTATTGGTTGAACAGTCACCTATGCAGTACATCCTTTCCCTTGAGATGGTGGTTTTGTTGGGGATGATAGGACTCTCAATCCCCAGCAGAAGCCAAAAATATCCCAGCAGACTTAGCAGCAACCCATTCCCAAAATAATACTCACACACAGAGTGTTTATCTTCCTATCAATAGGAGGCACTTTATCTTCAGCTCAATGGCAGTTGCAATAGTTACAATACATATACACTGCTATGCCAGGCTTCAGGTTTCAGGCTTGGTTAAGAGACAACATCTCCCCAAACGTACATTGGTACATCGCGTCTAGCATCTCATCTCTAGACTCTAGCTAGTTTCGTCCCACATCTAGTCAGCTTAGCAAGCCTAGCTCTGGGCATAGCCTCCTTTTTATACAGTTTCACAGGTGTCACAGGGCACTGGCTCCTCCAACCACCTAGGAGTAATTCATCTTGTATAAGCCCTTTGGGCACCTTACACAAGCCATACATCTTGTATAAGGCACCCTATACTTTGCACACCTTCCTTTTCTTTGCACTCATCACTTAAACTTGTATAATGACTTATATAAGGATGATGTGTGCAGCTGTGGCATCCAGGCTCTATAACCTTGGCCTTGGCCTTAGCTAGCTTGGCAGTGACTTGACAACTTTGCAGTTGGCTGGCCATTTTATAAGGAGTTCAGGCCTCTAACTCTTGACAGGTTCCCCCCATAATGCCTTCCCTTTCAGAGTTTTATTGGCAGTGCAGTCGGTTAGTGTCTTTGGAATCTGCTCAGGGCAGGAGGGAATATGATGACCCTCTTTGCCACAGTGCAGGCACAGACCTAGAAATTTGCTTCTCTCACTCAGTCTCTGCTGTCTTGCCAGTGGGATGCTTTCTTGACAATGATGCTTCCCCTGCCAGGCTTAGCTGACCAGGATTGCCTCTGCTTAGCAAACTTCATGCTCAGCTGCATCACCTCTACCCTCTCCAGCCAGCTTCACCCAGACCAACAGGCTGTTGGGATTCCCTTGCAGCCGTGACCACTCCAGGATGTCTGGATTCAGGCCATACTGTACTGTATCTTGGTTGTCTCCAACCAGTCAGGAATGGAGCTGGCCACACATCAAAACTCTGCTGCATACTCAGCTACTCGCTTGTTACCTTGCTGCAGCTGCTGGATGCTGGTGCATACCGTCTCTTGTGTGAAAGGATTCTCAAATTAGGCTCACAGGCTGGTCATAAATGCATTTAAATCTTCTGTTGCTCCCTTCTGAATCATCTGCGGTATTACAGCCCGGTAAGAATAAATAAGATGAACATCATGGTAAACAATCTGTGTTGGAAGTGTGGAAAAACCCACGGTTCCCTACTTCATATGTGGTGGAACTGCAGACTAATTAAAAATTTTTGGGGAAAATGCATGATAACATAAAACAGATTCTAAAAGTCAATTTAGAATTTAATCCAGAACTGTATCTATTAAATATAATAAAAGGTCTAAAGGGAAAAGCAGAAAAATTGTACTGGAAAACTATATTATATATGACAACTTCTGCAAGACTGGTGGTAGCCAGAAAATGGAAAATGAAGGAAGCACCAACATTTGAGGAATGGAAAGACAAACTTTTGGATATGATAGAATTGGATGAATTGACAAATAGATTGAGAAATAAGGATAATGGGCAAACAAGGAAGAAATGGTCAGCGTTAATAAAATTCTGGACTGAAACAGAGGATATATATCAAGACATAGGAACTGTATAAAATATATGAAGGTAGAAGGGTGATACAAATCAAATTTGACATTTGGTTATGACACAAACAATACGTAACTTGTCGATACGTACATGTATATGGAAAAAGTAAAGGTAGGAACGACAGGTTTTAGTGGTTGATATGTATAAGTAATAAAGCTGACTTAATGAAGCTGTAACTAAAGAAGACTGTGAGTAGAAGAATTTGAGGAAAAATAGGACAAGGGTGGAGTACAGGTTAATAAGGAAACTGGAGAAAGGGTGCAAACTAGACCGCTAAAATATAATATAAAAACGGTGAGCAAGAAACAATGAAGAAGACAAAGAGAGGAAAGTTGACTCTAAGATAGATAAAGGAAGTCTTTTCAATAAGTAGGGAAGAAGAGAGAAAAATCATGTTACATGGAATGAAATACTGGTTATTTCATAACTGTGTAATATGTTAAGTTTTGATATGTAATTATTAGTTGTCTATTCTTTTTTCCCCTTTGATTTTGTTTTTATTGTACTCATAGATATAATGCAATATATGGTGTTATAAGTGGTGTAATGATAATAATAACAATAAAAATAATTAAAATAAAAAAAAATCTTCTGTTGCTCCCATGTCATACAAGTTGACTAGCCATTCTGCTGCCTCTCCTTCCAGCTATGCTGACACATAAAGTACTTTGGAGGCCTCTGATCAGAATGTGTGCTCCCATTAATGAATTGAGTCAGGAAGAACAGTAGTTTCTTTGAGTCTCAATAGAAGGCACCCTTCAGCCCCAGTCGGCATTTGGGTGTGCTGGCCTGGCAGGGGCTCTAGGTACCCCAGGGTCTCCTGACTCAGTGGGTCTCTCACCGTCCAATGTGCCTAACTCATCTTCCTCCTCACTCTCTCCTTCAGTGCTACTTTCCCCTTCCAGGTGCTTTGGCCTTTACTTGCCACCAAGTGAAAGACAACTCAGGGTCTCATGGTTGCACACCCTGAGGTCCTTCACTTCCTCACACACACTCTGCATCTCCAGTTCCATATCTCTGAGGATGACTCCTCTTGGTCAGATTGCACTGAATTTTCCAATGGACATCAAGCCCCATCTCTCATAGAGGCATTCCAGGTGCCACCCACAATCCTCAGTATCAGGAGAACATAGACACTTGTAGTTGGGCCCCAGATCCCCCTTAAGAGTACTTGGTACAGCTGCCTTCAGACCTTAGACCATAAACAGGCTAATATGGGGAAATATGGCCCTTCAAATAGAAGACTGAGATGAATAAATCCCACTTCATATGTTAAAAGAAAGAAGAAGAGAAAGGGTTGATGGGTCCAGAGAATCAAATGAACCTAATAAAAAAAATAAAGGGCATGAAAGTACTAAACTGTGAAGTCAAACTTTTAGGTTTGGAATTGATCCCCATTGCAATGGGATAGGTCTGAATGACAAAAGTTATTTGCTTCAAAATGAAGTGAAGGAGTAACCAATAATGCCTTTGTCAACAACTCAGGAAGTGTCACTAAATTCTTCCTAAAAAAAGCAGAAACTTGGGTTCATGGTTGAGGAATTTGGAGGGGAGGAAAAAATAAAAAAAAAATGAGTGGTGAAATGTGAAGAGAAATATCTCCCATCCCTAGCTGAGCATCTCAGAAAACATGAATGTAAGATTTTAATCAAATTTGTACAGGACCGTATTGGCCATCCATTGGATCTAGAATCCAAAGTATAGAAGAAACCAGCTGTGCAATAGGCAAAGTTGAAAAGAAATGACTTGGTAGACAATCTGGAAGCATAAATACTCCAAAGACAGAAGAAATTGTCTGATCTTGAAAGCTAAGCAGGGTCAGGCCTGGTTAGTACTTTGAAGGGAGACTGCCAAGGAATAGCAAGTTCTATAGGATATATTCACATGAAGGCAATGGCAAACTTCTGAATAAATATTGCCAAGAAACCCCTGTGGTAGGATTGCTATAATTTCATGTCTGTTTGAAAGCACATAATAACAACAAAGACAATCTGGGCCTAAAGCACTTTTTTTTTAACTTCTGCAAAATTTACCTTTTCTGCTTGGGTGAAACAATCAAAGAAAATAAGGGGAACTCTTGATAATGCAAACCACCCTTTTGGGATGTATGTGTGGAGGGGGGGTGTTCTATTCATCAGTGAGGCTGATATAGACCTGTGGCAATTGTGTTTTCTGTCTGTCAGGAAAACCGGATGGACTGAATAGCTTGACACCATGTGTTGATTTCATGGCTGATGTACAAATGGGATAGATTCAACGTGGGTGATCGGCAAAGGAGATGGGCCCTTTCCAAATCAGTCTTTTCCAATTTCTTTTAACAATGGAACAGAACTACTGTGTGATTTTTATTTATTTATTTATTGCTAGTCATCAGTCCCAGGGCTTCTACAAACAATGTATTGCCAATTAATTTTGACCTGTTTGGGAAACAAAATATATCAAGCAAATGGAAAATGAATTCCATTTATGTAGGGTGGCCAAGATGTAGAACAGTTCCAGCTGTTCTAGCTATTTTTTTAAAAAAATGAGGGGAGGAATTCCAGTAAAAGACTGTCTGGGAAAGGGATAAGCAAGAAGGTTGGGGCTGAACACTCTAGTCAAATAAGCCTCCAATGAAAATAATTTATATGAAATAACAATTATTTGATAACAAGAGGCCAAAAGAGAAAACTGGCCAACAGCCTACCAGTGAGTTCTGCCGTTCATCTTGAAATACAATAAATCCAGACAAATCTAAACTCAGAGGTAGATAAAAATGCCAGCTAACCCACCTGCCCCTGCAAAAGAGCTAGTAAGTATATTTATCTGTATGTAGATGCTTTTATATGTGAGGAAGGAAATTTGGTTTGGGGTGCTGGAGTGTTTTACTGAATTTCTCTTGGGGAGAATGAAATTTACCAAGAGTTTGAATTAGAACAATAACATTTACCATTATTAGTGGTATAGCCCACACTTCCTCCACTTTTGGAGGGAAGGACTGACCAATATTTTGCATCCTCACTTCTCTTTGAAACCTTGCATCATTCCAGGGCACAGTGTGGCAAAATCAGGGTGAGCTTGGCAGCCACTTTCACCAAAAATTGTGAGGACTAGTCTCTTTTTATTTGCTATCTTATTCTGAAGTACTAAGAAAAAATAAAATGTTAGACAAAAAGCTTTCTAAGTTATCCATGAATTATATGTTCGGCAAGATCCTTACTATGTTAGTCATGCTGTCACTTAGACATTGCTTTTCAGTTCTACTGCAGAGATTACTCTGGGTTTGTTTTCCACCCATTAATTTGTCCACCCACCCACCCACCCACAGAGCTACTAGGATGGGTGGAACAGGGAACTTTGGCTGATGGGGGGGAGGGTGAAGGGGAGGTGATAATCAGAAATCTCCAATATTTCAAGTCTGCAAGTTATGGGGGGTAGCTGTAGAGTGTGGAGGAATAGAGACATTGTCCATGTAATTAAGAATTTTGCTTCTCTCATGATAGAGTCATAGAATTAGAATCATAGAGTTGGAAGAGACTCCAAGGATCATCTATTCCAACCTCCTGCCCTACAGGAATACACAATCAAAGCACTCCTGACAGATGGCCATCCAGCTTCTGTTTAAAAACCTCCAAAGAAGGAGATTCCACCACATTCCCAGGTAGGTTATTCCACTGACAAACAGCTCTTACTGTCAGGAAGTTCTTCCTAATGTTTAAGTGGAATCTTTCCCCCTGTAGTTTGAGTCCATTGTTCCATGTTCTAGTCTCTTGAGCAGCAGAAAACAAGCTTGCTCCATCCTCAATATGACATCTCTTCAAATATTTAAACATGGTTATCATGTCACCTTTTAACCTTCTCTTCTCTTCTCCAGGCTAAACATAGCCAGCTCTCCAACTGGCTCCTCAAATGGCATGGCTTCCAGACCTTTTACCATTTTGGTTGCCCTGCTCTGGACATGTTCCAGCTTCTCAATATCCTTCCTGAATTGCAGAGACCAGAACTGGAACCAGTATTCCAAATGAGGTCTGACCAAAGCAAAATAGAGTGGTACTATCATTTCCCTCAGTGTAGATACTATACTCCTATTGATGCAGCCTAGAATCACATTTGTTTTTTTAGCTGCTGAATCACACTGCTGACTCATGTTCAGTTTACAGTCCACTAAAACTCATAGACCCCTTTCACTTGCACTGTTACCAAGCCAGGTGTCACCCATCCTATATCTCTGCATTTCATTTGTACTGCCCAAGTGTAGTATCCTACATTTCTCCCTGTTGAAATTTATTTTGTAAGTTTTGGCCCAGCTCTTTAATCTGTTAAGGTCATTTTGACTTCTGATCCTGTCCTCTGGGGTATAAGCTACTTCTCCTAATTTGGTTTCATCTGCAAACTTGGTAAGTATGCCCTCTATTCCCTCATCCAAGTCATTGATAAAGATGTTGAAAAGAACTGGGCCCAGGACAGAACCCTGTGGAACCCCACTAATCACTTCTCCCCATGATGAAGAGGAGCCATTGGTGACTACCCTTTAAGTTTGGTCAGTCAACCAATTACAAATCCACCTAACGGTTGCACTGCCTAGCCCACATGTTACTAACTTTTTTTTTTTTTGCAGGAATATCATGGTGGACCTTGTCAAAGACTTTACTGACATCAAGATGCACTATATCCATAGCATTCCCTTCATCTACCATTTGTAATTCAAACAAAAAAAGAAAAAGAAAAGAAAAAAAGAGAACGAGGGAGAATAGTCTGGCATAACTTGTTTTTGAGAAACCCATGTTGACTGTTAGTGATCATGGTGCTTCTTTCTAAGTGCTCACAGACTGTCTGTTTAATAATCTGCTTTACAATGTTTCCTGGCATTGATGTCAGGTGACTCCATGGTAAGTATTTGGGTCTTCTTTTTTCCCCTTTTGAAGATGTGGGGACAACATTTGCCCTCCTTCAGTCTGCTAGGACCTCTCCTGTTCTCCAGGAATTCTCAAAGATTATTGACAGTGGTCTTGAGGAGATTATCAGACATGGCAAAAAAACACAAGAGGAGCATGTGAAGATGACATTAACATCCTGTGAACAGGTCCCGGTTTCAGATGATGTCATCATCCTCATGTGCTGACTCCATGCTGCTGCCACGAGTAAGGCATTGTGCTTTTCATTGATGGTACCTATGCCAAGTTCCAGGAACTGGTGATGCAGCAAGAGTCTGCTAGCTCCTCCTTCTGTCTCTGACCCACTTCCTTCAAATTTCACTCCAAATTTCTAGCATTGTAGGAACTTTAAATGTTATTAGCTGCCCTCAAGTCAACTTTGACTCATGGCAACCCCGTTAATGAAATACCTCTAAGACTCCCTTTTCTTAACTGCTCTGCTCAGAACCTGCAGGTTCAGGGCCATGGTCTCTTTAATTGAATCTATCCATCTGGTACATGGCCTTCTTTTGTTTCTACTGCCCTCCAAGCTTTATTGTCTTTTCTAGTAAGTCATGTCTTCTCATGATGTGACTGAAAGTATGACAGTCTCAATTTCGTTATCTTGGCTTCCAGGGAGAGTTCAAGCTAGATTTGTTCTAGGATCCATTTATTGGTCTATTGGGCAGTCCACGGTATCCATAGAACTGTTCTCCAGCACCACATATAAAATGAGTTGATTTTCTTTCTATCAGCTTTCTTCCTTGTCCATCTCCCACTTTGGTACATGGTGATGGGAAAGATAATGGCTTGCACAATCCAAACTTTAGTGTTCAGTTTTATACCTTGGCACCTTAGGATCTTGTTGAGTTCTTTCATAGTTGCCCTTCCCAGTCCCAGTCTTCTGATTTCTTGATTGCAATCTCCATTCTGGTCAATGATTGATGCAACGTATGGTAAATCTTCAACTACTGTATATTCCAGCGTATAAGACGACTGGGCGTATAAGACACCCCCCCCAATTTCCAGACAAAAATCTAGGCTTAGGCATATATTTGCCATATAAGACCACCACCCCCCAATTTGGCTGGCTGGCTGACTGGCTGGGGGAGCCGTGCCAGCTGATCCTCTTTGTTTCCCAACTCATGAGGATCTCCTCGTGAGTTGGGAAAGCGAACAGGATCAGCTGGCAGGGCTCCCTCAGCCAGCCAGCTGCAACATTCGCCCCTCTCTTCAACCTTCCAGTCAAAATTGACTTAAAGGTGGAGGAAAGGGGTGAAAATGCCCAGTTTGCCTCAGCAGCCCCCTTTCCTCCGTCTTGGCTCTTCTGAAGGGGACCAAGTCAGAGGAAGTGGGGGCAGCCACGGCAAACTCCTAAATCCGCCCCCTCTCCCCACCTTCAAGGAAGGTAGGGAAAAGGGGCAAAGATGCCCCATTTGGCTCTACAGCCCCATCCCTCCTTCTGGGTTCCCTTCTGAAGGGAGCCCAGAAGAAGGACACGGAGGCTATGGAGCCAAAGCCCGGGATTCACCCCCTCTCCCCACCTTCAAGGAAGAGGGAGCGAATCTAGGGGTTTAACTCCGCAGCCCCGATGCCTCCTTCTGGGCTCCCTTTGCAAGGGAGCCCAGAAGAAGGTATTGGGGCTGCAGAGTTAAATGGGGCATCTTTGCTCGCTTTCCCCACCTTCAAGGAAGGTGGGGAGAAGGGCCGACAATGCCCCATTTGGCTGCACAGCCCCGATCTCTCCTTCTGGGCTCCCTCCTCCCATGATTCCCCAACACATAAGAGGCTACCCACCCTCCTTGTGGGTTGGGGAATGTGGGATGGCCAGCTGGCTGGGGGGGGTTCCCCCTCCTCCCTCTATTCCCCAACCAAGGAGGAGGCTGGGCAGCCTCCTCGTGAGTAGGGGAATTGTGGGATGGCCAGCCAGCTAGAGAGGGGTTCCCTCTCCTCCCTCTATTCCCCAACCCAGGAGGAGGCTGGGCAGCTTCCTCGTGAGTAGGGGAATTGTGGGATGGCCAGCCAGCTAGGGGGGGTTCCCTCTCTTCCCTCTATTCCCCAACCCAGGAGGAGGCTGCGCAGCCTCCTCATGAGTAGGGGAATCGTGGGATGGCCAGCCAGCTGGGGAGGGGTTCTCCCTCCTCCCCCTATTCCCCAACCCATGAGGAGGCTGCCAGCCTCCTCGTCAGTTTGGGAATGAAGGATGGCCAGCTGGCTGAGGGGGCTGGAGGGAGGGGGCTTCAGGGAGGGTGGAAGGGCGGCTGGAGGGAGGGGGCTTCCCAGCCACCCACCCCTTCCCTGAAGCTGTGATCTCGAGCCAGATCACAGATTTGGGGAGTGGGGTGGCTGGAGGGAGGATGCTGGTGGGGGCTTCGGGGAGAGTGGAAGAGTGGCTGGAAGGAGGGGGCTCTGCATCCACACACCCCATCCCCGAAGCCACGATCCCGAGCTGGATCGTGGCTTTGGGGAGGGGGGGTGGCTGGAGGGAGGATGCTGGAGGGAGGGGGCTTCGGGGAGGGTGGAAGGGTGGCTGGAAGGGGGGGCTTCCCAGCCACCCACCCCCTTCCCAAAGCCACGATCGGAAGCCGGATCGCGGCTTCGGAGAGGGTGGAAGGGTGGCTGGAGGGGGGACTTTCCAGCAACATTCGCCCCCCTCCTCTGTCTTCGGTTGCTCCCCAAAGGGGGAGAAGACAGAGGGGGGCGAATGAACCATAAGCACTTTGCCTCACCCCCCCCCCGCCTGATCTCCTGCCTCTTTGCTCCATTTGCGAAGGGAGCAAAGAGGCAGGAGTTCAGACGGCAGGGTGAAGCAAAGTATATCCATCGTATAAGATGAGCCCTGATTTTGGAGCCTATTTTTCAGGGCTCAAACCTCGTCTTATACGGCGGAATATATGATATTTCAATTTCCATTTCATCTGTATTGAATTTATGTAGATCCTTCATGGTCATTATTTTTGTTTTCTTAATGTTCAGTAGTAAGCCTAACACTTTCTTCTTTGACTATTTTTCCTAGTTGTTCCAAACCTTTGTTGTTTTCTGCTAGTAGTATGGTATCGTCTGCATACCTTAGCTTGTTAATATTCCTTTCGCTGATCTTCACTCCTCTTTTTACCAAGTGTAAACCTGCTCTGCGTATGACATTTCCTGCATTCAAGTTGAACAAATAGGGTGATAGAATGCAGCCTTTCCAACTATAAACCATTCAGTTCTAATGGCAGCCTTCTGTCATGAGTAGAGGTTATGTGTCAGGGCAATCAAATGTACACCCATTTCCTTAAGAGCAATCCATAGCTTTTTTGTGATCTATGTTGTCAAAGGTTTTGCTGTAGTCTATAAACCACGTACTGATTTTCTTCTAGAATTCCTTGGTGTGCTCCATTATCCAGTGTATAATTTCAATGTAATCCCTAGTGCCTCTTCTTTTCCCAACTTGCACCTCTGGGATTTCTCGCTCCATATATGGAAGAAGTCTTTGCTGCAGAATTTTGAGCATGACTTTGCTTGCATGGGAAATCAATGCAATGGTCTTGTAGTTACTGCAATTTTTTATGTCTCATTTTTTGGGAATGGGAATGTACATTGATCATTTCAAATATGTGGTCCATAATTTGTTTTCAATATTTGTTGGAAGATTTTAGTTAGAAATAAAGTTGATTCTGTCTCTCTAGACTGTAGATTGTAGCAGTTCTATTGGTACTTTATATCATCTGTTCCTGGTAATTTATTCTTTCCAGTTGCATGACTGCAGCTTTCACTTCCCTTTCCAAAATTTGGGATTCGTCTTCATATGTTTCTTTTCCCCATGTGTCATTCATCCTTTCATCTCTTTGATGTAGCTCTTCTATGTATTGCTTCCATTGTCTTTTTATTTCTTCTCAGTCATACACTATCTTTCTCTGTTGATCATAAAGTATCCCCACCCTTGGTTTAAATTCCCCTTTGATTTCCTGAATTTTATGTAAGAGGTTCTTGTTCTTTTTTTCTTTTTTTTCTTTTTTTTGTTGTCAATTTCTATTTCTCTTCACTAATCATTGAAAAGTTTCATTCATGATTCTGGTTCGGATCCTGTTTACCTTTTCTTTTGTTTCTCAGTTCCTTTACTGCTTGAAGCATTTTGTCTGTCATCATTGTCCCCCCCGCCCAGTTCTTCGCCATAGATAACATATTCCTACATTTCTCCTTGAGTATGTCCCTGACTTTTTTACATAGTTCTTTTGCTTCTCTGTCAATTAGGCTTAATAGTGCAGATCTATTTTTCACTTTATCTACGAATTCTGCTGAAATGTTCATCAGTTTGTATTTCAGCATATTGGTTAATTTTGTGTTCTTATTCATTTTTGATATTAGTAGTTCATGGTCTGTGCCGCAGTCTGCACCTAGTCTCATTTTTGCTGCAACAATAGCGCTTCTCCATCTTCTGTTTCCAATTATGTAGTCTATCTTATTGGCCATCCAGTGGTGTCCATGTCTATGATCACCTCTCCAGTTTTATTAAGAAAAGGTTTATAATTAATAGATTGTTGGCCTCACAAAATTCAATTAGTTGATTTCCTGCTACGTGACTTGATCCAAGGGACCATCTACATGAGCAAGGATACAGCGGCTTCCTACTGGAATATCCTGGTCACTGACCAGGCCCTTTCCTCTACCACTACCATCATCAAATGGGCTGGAGTCCAGACAGGCACACCAGCCCATCACTGCATCCGCTGCCACTGCCATCTCTTTTGCTCTCCCAGAAGCAAGGAAACCAGCCTGCAACATGTGACCAAGGCCACTTACAATCATAGAATCATAGAATTGCAGAGTTGGAAGAGACCACGAAGGCCATCCAGTCCAACCCCTTGCCACGCAGGAAATCACGATCAAAACATCCCCAACAGATGGCCATCCAGCCTCTGTTTAAAGACCTCCAAGGAAGGAGACCCCACCACGCTCCGAGGGAGTGTGTTCCACTGCCGAACAGCTCTTACTGTCAAAAAGTTCCTCCTAATGTTGAGGTGGAATCTCTGTTTCTGGAGCTTCCATCCATTGCTCCATGTTCCAGTCTCTGGAGCAGCAGAAAACAAGCTTGCTCCATCCTCAACGTGACACCCCTTCAAATATTTAAACAGGGCTATCATATCACCTCTTAACCGTCTTTTTTCCAGGCTAAACATACCCAGTTCCCTAAGTCTCTCCTCATGAGGCATCGTTTCCAGACCTTTCACCATTTTAGTCGCCCTCCTCTGGACACGCTCCAATTTGTCAATATCCTTTTTGAATTGTGGTGCCCAGAACTGGACACAGTATACTAGGTGAGGTCTGACCAAGGCAGAATAGAGCAGCACTATTACTTCCCTTGATCTGGAAACTATACTTCTATTGATGCAGCCCAAAATCGCATTGGCCTTTTTAGCTGCCGCATCACACTGTTGGCTCATGTTCAACTTGTGGTCTACTAGGACTCCTAGATCCCTTTCGCACGTAGTCTCATTCAGCCAGATACTATATCTATGCATTTCATTTTTTCGCCCTAAGTGCAGTACCTTACATTTCTCCGTATTGAATTTCATTTTGTTAGCTTTGGCCCAGCTCTCCAGTCTATCCAGGTCATTCTGAATTTTGATCCTGTCCTCTAGGGTATTAGCTACTCCTCCCAATTTGGTGTCATCTGCAGATTTGATAAGTATGCCCCTAATTCCCTCATCAAGTCGTTGATAAAGATGTTGAATAGCACGGGGCCCAGGACAGAACCCTGTGGCACCCCACTGGTCACATCTTTCCAAGATGAAGAGGAGCCATTGCTGAGCAACCTTTGGGTTGGGCCAGTCAACCAATTACAAATCCATTGAACTGTTAACTTGTCTAGCCCACATTTTACAAGCTTGTTTGCAAGAATGTCATGGGGAACCTTGTCAAAGGCCTTACTGAAATCAAGGTATGCGATGTCCACAGCGTTCCCTTCATCTACCAAGCTGGTAATTTTATCAAAAAAAGAGATCAGATTAGTTTGGCATGACTTGTTTCTCTGAAACCCATGTTGACTTTTTGTGATTATGGCATTGTCTTCTAAATGCTCACAGACTCTCTGTTTAATGATCTGCTCTAGAATCTTCCCTGGTATCGATGTCAGACTAACTGGACGATAATTATTGGGATCCTCTTTTTTCCCCTTTTTGAAGATGGGGACAACGTTTGCCCTCCTCCAGTCTGCTGGGACTTTTCCTGTTCTCAAGGAGTTGTCAAAGATTATTGCCAATGGTTCTGAGATAATATTTGCCAGCTCGTTTAATACTCTTGGATGTGGTTCATCTGGCCCTGGAGATTTAAATTCATTTAGATTAAGAAGGTATTCCTGTACTACCTCTTTGCTTATTCTGTGCTGGATTTCTCCTATTGTGTCTTCTGTACTTTTATCCTCAGGTTGGTCACCCTTTACCTTTTCTGAAAACACTGAGGCGAATAAGGTTTTGAGTAATTCTGCCTTTTCTCTGTCCCCTGTTAGCATTTTGCCATCTTCTCCACGTAGTGGCCCTCCCATTTCCTTCTTCCTCCTTTTGCTGCGGACATAGCCAAAAGAACCCTTTTTATTGTTCTTAACCTCTCTAGCAAGCCTGAGCTCATTCTGTGCTTTAGCTTTGAATAATAATAAAATTTATTCGGTCTTTGACCAGTATAAAAACCAAGTCATACAATCGTACAATCATACAAATGGCGTATCAATAATACAATACCAAATTAAAATATAAACTAATAATGGACTGTATATGTACAGTATTCAAACAAATCTTACTGCACAGTGATAGAATGTCCATTTGTCAATTGAGGGTGCAGTTTACAGTGCTTTAGCTTTTCTGACTTTACTCCTACATGTGTTCGCTATCTGTTTGAATTCTTTTTTGGTAATTTCCCCCTTTTTCCATTTCTTATACATGTTCCGTTTAAAACTTAGCTCTGTTGATATTTCTTTAGTCAACCATCCTGGTTTCTTGAGACACCTCCCATTTTTCTTCCTCAATGGTACTGTTTGAAATTGTGCTTTCAGTTTCTCCCTTTTGAGAAAGTCCCATCCATCTTGAGGTCTCTTCTCTTTTAGTATTCCTGACCATGGGATCACCCCCAGTATTTCCCTGAGTTTATTGAAATCAGCTCTCCTAAAGTCAAGCATGCCTGTCTGACTATGCTTGTCTTCTCCTTTCCATTGTATAACAAACTCCAGGAGAACATGATCACTCTCACCTAAGGATCCCACCACTTGCACCCCATTAACCAGGTCATCCCTGTTGGTTAGGATCAGATCTAAAATAGCTGACCCCCTTGTTGCCTCTTCCACCTTTTGGACCATGAAATTGTCTTCCAGGCAAGTAAGGAATTTGCTAGACCTTGAAGTTTTGGTTGAGTTAGATTTCCAGCAAATATCAGGATAATTGAAGTCACCCATCACTACTACATCTCTCCTTTCTGCATGTGTGTTCATCTGTTCTAGAAAGGCATCATCCAATTCCTCTGTCTGACTTGGGGGTCTGTAGTAGAGTCCCACAATAACATCCGTGTTGTTTCCCTCCCCTTTAATTTTTATCCAGATGCTCTCCACCTGCCTTCCAGTATTGATGTTTTATTTAGATCTGATCCTAACCAACAGAGACGACCTTGTTAATGGGGTGCAAGTGGTGGGATCCTTAGGTGAGAGTGATCATGTTCTCCTGGAGTTTGTTATACAATGGAAAGGAGAAGCCAGGCATAGTCAGACACGCATTCTTGACTTTAGGAGAGCTGATTTCAATAAACTCAGGGAAATACTGGGGATGATCCCATGGTCAAGAATACTAAAAGAGAAGGGACCTCAAGACGGATGGGACTTTCTCAAAAGGGAGATACTGAAGGCACAATTTCAAACAGTACCATTGAGGAAGAAAAATGGGAGGTGTCTCAAGAAACCAGGATGGATGACTAAAGAACTTTCAATGGAGCTAAGTTTTAAACGGAACATGTATAGGAAATGGAAAGGGGGGGAAATCACCAAAGAAGAATTCAAACAGATAGCGAACACGTGTAGGAGTAAAGTCAGAAAAGCTAAGGCGCAGAATGAGCTCAGGCTTGCTAGGGAGGTTAAGAACAATAAAAAGGGTTTTTTTTGGGTATGTCCGCAGCAAAAGGAGGAAGAAGGAAATGATAGGGCCGCTACGTGGAGAAGATGACAAAATGCTAACAGGGGACAGAGAAAAGGCAGAACTACTCAACACCTTCTTTGCCTCAGTGTTTTCAGAAAAGGAAAAGGAGGACCAACCTGAGGAGAATGGAACAGAGGACACAATAGGGGAAATCCAGCTCAAAATAAGTAAAGAGGTAGTACAGGAATACCTTCTTAATCTAAATGAATTTAAATCTCCAGGACCAGATGAACTACATCCAAGAGTATTAAAAGAGCTGGCAAATATAATCTCAGAGCCATTGGCAATAATCTTTGAGAACTCCTGGAGAACAGGAGAAGTCCCAGCAGACTGGAGGAGGGCAAACGTTGTTCCCATCTTCAAAAAGGGGAAAAAAGAGGATCCCAACAACTATCGTCCAGTTAGTCTGACATCAATACCAGGGAAGATTCTAGAACAGATCATTAAACAGAGAGTCTGTGAACATTTAGAAGGCAATGCCATAATCACAAAAAGTCAGCATGGGTTTCAGAGAAACAAGTCATGCCAGACTAATCTGATCTCTTTTTTTGATAAAGTTACCAGCTTGGTAGATGAAGGGAATGCTGTGGACATTGCATACCTTGATTTCAGTAAGGCCTTTGACAAGGTTCCCCATGACATTCTTGCAAACAAGCTTGTAGAATGTGGGCTAGACAAGTTAACTGTTCAATGGATTTGTAATTGGTTGACCGGCCGAACCCAAAGGGTGCTCAGCAGTGGCTCCTCTTCGTCTTGGAAAGATGTGACCAGTGGGGTGCCACAGGGTTCTGTCCTG
Source organism: Gambelia wislizenii (assembly GCA_030847615.1). Taxonomy (NCBI): domain Eukaryota; kingdom Metazoa; phylum Chordata; class Lepidosauria; order Squamata; family Crotaphytidae; genus Gambelia; species Gambelia wislizenii. The sequence goes on from JAUMIR010000009.1 coordinate 19,686,772, forward strand.
GGCCCAGTGCTATTCAACATCTTTATCAATGACTTAGATGAGGGAATTAGGGGCATACTTATCAAATTTGCAGATGACACCAAATTGGGAGGAGTAGCTAATACCCTAGAGGACAGGATCAAAATTCAGAATGACCTGGATAGACTGGAGAGCTGGGCCAAAGCTAACAAAATGAAATTCAATACGGAGAAATGTAAAGTACTGCATTTAGGGCGGAAAAATGAAATGCATAAATATAGGATGGGAGAGACCTGGCTGAATGAGACTACGTACGAAAGGGATCTAGGAGTCCTAGTAGACCACAAGTTGACCATGAGCCAACAGTGTGATGCGGCAGCTAAAAAGGCCAATGCAATTTTGGGCTGTATCAATAGAAGTATAGTGTCTAGATCAAGGGAAGTAATAGTGCCACTCTATTCTGCCTTGGTCAGACCTCACTTAGAATACTGTGTCCAGTTCTGGGCACCACAATTCAGAAAGGATATTGACAAATTGGAGCGTGTCCAGAGAAGGGCAACTAAAATGGTGAAAGGTCTGGAAACAATGCCTTATGAGGAGAGACTTAGGGAGCTGGGTATGTTTAGCCTGGAAAAAAGATGGTTTAGAGGCGATATGATAGCCCTGTTTAAATATTTGAAGGGATGTCACGCTGAGGATGGAGCAGGCTTGTTTTCTGCTGCTCCAGAGACTGGAACACGGAGCAATGGGTGCAAGCTCCAGGAACAGAGATTCCACCTCAACATTAGGAGGAACTTTTTGACAGTAAGAGCTGTTCGGCAGTGGAACGCACTCCCTCGGAGCGTGGTGGGGTCTCCTTCCTTGGAGGTCTTTAAACAGAGGCTGGATGGCCATCTGTCGGGGATGCTTTGATTGTGATTTCCTGCGTGGCAGGGGGGTTGGACTGGATGGCCCTCGTGGTCTCTTCCAACTCTGCAATTCTATGATTCTATGATTCTATGATTCTATGTCATGGATCTCTTCACTGGTGTAAATATCCTTGACATATAATGCTGTTCCTCCTCGTTTCCTGTTTGGCCTGTTTCTCTTAAAAAGGTTATACCCCTCTATTCCTACATTCCAATCATGACACTCGTCCCACCAGGTTTCAGTAATGCCTATTATATCATATTTGTTTTGTAGTGCTAGGAGTTCAAGTTCACCTTGCTTATTTCCCATGCTCTGTGCATTCGTGTAGAGACATCTAAGATCATGTGTTCCCTTTACTAGCTGCCTGTGCAAGTTTTTTTGCCTCCCACTGTTGGGTCCTTGCGCTGTTTGCCTTGTTCCCTCTATGACAGCTTGACTATTTTCTCCAGCTCTTTTGCCTTCCAGAATACTGTCTCCCTCCCCCATATGACTCAGTTTAAAGCCCTCCTGATCAAATTCTTGAGACTGTAGGCAAAAACGTTTCTGCCAACTGGTGTGAGATGCACCCCATCTCTTGTCAGAAGTCCCCCCTCATGGAAGCGCAGCCCATGATCCAAGAATCCAAATTGTTCTCGGTGACACCATCTACGGAGCCAGTTGTTTACATTGGCTATTTTCCTCTCTCTTCCTGGACCATGCCCTTCAACTGGCAGAAGAGACGAGATGACAACCTGTGCATCCATTTCTTTCAGCTTCTTCCCCAGAGCCTCATAATCCCCTCTGATCTCGGGAAAGCTGTGCCTTGCCATATCATTGGTTCCCACATGGACCAAAAGGAAGGGGTAATGATCCGTAGGCTTGACGAGTCTTGTTAGCCTCTCCGTCACATCACGGATCTTTGCCCCAGGGAGACAACACACCTCCCTAGACATCTTGTCAGGCCCACAAACCACTGCTTCTGTACCTCGCAGCAAGGAGTCTCCCACCACCACCACACGCCTCCGCCAAGGCTTCGCAGCTGCTGTTCCTTGCGGTGTTCCTCTCACGGTCCCCTGCTCTGCCCCTGAAGTCTGTCCATGCTGTTCTTCCTTATTGTCCTTGATAAGAGAGAGGGGCTTGAATCGATTCTGTAGCTGCAAGCTGCTCGAAGTATCCCTGGATTTTCTTGTTCTGTGTGTGACATTCTTCCAGCTGTCTACCTCCTGTGTCTGTGGAGTGACCCTCTCGTCCCCAGCCAGTTCCTCTGTGTGGTCCCCGTCCAACAGTGTTTGTTCTATTCTGTCCAGGAAAACTTCTTGCTCCCTTGGTCAGATGCTGTGGGATTCTGTCATGCTTTGAAAGAGCAAGACAAGGAAGAGCAAGACAAACCAACAGCTACAGAAGTGGGCTGGACTGCTAGGATGGGCTCCTGAAAACACAAGGGGAGTGGGACCAGATTTTTTTTTTTTTTTTTTTTTTTGCCAGTGGGCCAGATTTTTCCAGGTATTATTTTACAACATTATATTGGTCCATACCACATCCTAGCCCTGTCTTTGACCCAGGGGTCTTGAGAACTGCCCAGGGAATGAACGGGGCAAATGCCCTGCATCATCAAGACTACAGAGATCTCAGACAGGGGCAAGATGGGGTAAATTTCTCATATAGATACACCGTAGTCCAATTTTTTCTAGTTTTTGACTCTGAATTGACTCTTTCCCCTTACATTTCCCTAAAGCATTACCTCCCTCCCAGATCCCAGGTCTGGATTATAACACAGGCAGCAAGGCTGATGAAGAGGGCATCAGGCTTCGCTCTCAGGACCCAGAGACAGATCCTGACAGGGAAATGGAAGGACAGAGGGCCTATGAAGGAAACAAGCAGGTATACTCCCCAGCAGCCAAAAGACACAGATACAAACCAAATAATACCTACTGAAATTGAAAATAGACAGGGAAGGGAGGGCCTGTGTTACTGAGAGCCTATTTATATAAAATATGCATTAATTGTAAAACAGCTAAGGGAGAATTCTAGACCATAAATATCCCAGGCTCACTCTCAGCAGGTTGTTGCTAACAACCAACCTTTCCTGGGAACGACAACCTATTTTGCTATAGACTTTTAGCTTGTGTGAGTCCAAGACTTTTGAAACCCTTCTTTGTGAATCGACTTTGCTATTCACACCCCTTGGGATTTGACACCCTGATTAATTACCTCCTTCTGTTGAATCAGACTGGCTTTTTTTAACTGAGAACTCTAAAACACTTGGCTGGAAGCTATGGTAAGACAGCTCTGCTTAACTCTCTTCCCTGGCTGGCTGCTATGACAAGACATGCAGAATCGAGGTACTGGGGCAGAATAAAACATTCCTGGGTGGGCTGTTAAGTGAGAGGAGTCACTCAGATCACAAGGATGCATGTGTTAGTATCTCCCTTTGGATTCACTGCACCATATCTATATGGAGCTGTCTGCAAAGTGTTCGGAAATTTCAGCTAATCTAGAATGTTTCAGCCAGACTTTTGATTAAACTTTCTTACAAGGAGGTGTCATTCCCTGCTAAAATTTAACTTGCTATTAGTCAATTTGTAGTCTTGTTCAAGTACTTGTTATGAAGCCCTATATGACATGGCTCCAGACTATCTGATGGACCATTTTCTCTTACATGGGCCTTCTTAGACTTTGAGAACTTCAGGGGATTTCCTTCTCTCATTCCTGCCACCCCCAGAAGAACATCTGCTGAAAAGATTTGAGATGGCCTTCTTGGTGGCTCCTCCTTGCAAGGGGAGGGGCTAGTTTGGCCCCACCCCTTTGTCCTTACATTGACAGGCAAATACCTTTATAGTCAGAGATATTTTTAGCACATTTGCTGGATTCTAACTGCAAAGGGTTTTGATTATTTTTTTTCATTTCACTCATGCCTTTTTCCATTTTATTTTTAAAATATTTTTTATATGTTTAAGGGTTTTTTTAATTGTCTTTTTTTAAAAAATCTGATTTTTCCTCTCTTAAATACCTTGATTCCCATTTCTTTGCAGAAAGGTGGGGGTTTAATTTAATTGATTAATTAAAGTACAGTCGTCCCTTCACATTCGTGGGAGTTAGGGGCGGAAGACCCCCATGAATGTGAAAAAACCGTGAATAATAATAGTCTTCCCCCCCACTCCGTTGCCACTCTCCCTCACCCCCCACTCTTCCCAAAGTGGCTAAGGGGGCTTCAAAAGCCCCCATCACCACTCTCCCTCACCCCCCTGGCCTCCCAAAGTGGTTAAGGGGGCTTCAGAAGCCCTCATCGCCACTCTCCCTCATCCACCCCGCCCTTCCCAAAGTGGCTACAGGGGCCCCTCGCTGCCTTGGGAAGGGACTGGGGTGGAGTGAGGGAGGCTTTCCATCCCCCCTTTCCCAAGGCAGTGAAGGGATTCATGAGAAACCCTTTGCTACCTTGGGAAGGGACGGGGTGGAGTGGAAAGGGGGGCAGGCAGCTTTCCACGAATAATCAAAACTGCGAATGTGAAAGTCGCGAATGTGGATGGGCAGCTATAGTAAATACAATGATATGGTTCAATTTAAGTTTGTTTTTCTTTGTCCATCAGTAGACAACGTTTTAGGGGCATCAGCCATTGGCTTATTTGTTTTTGTATACCTTTTTCTCCAAGTTTGGAAAGTTGTGCTAGTTTAAGTCTACAACTCATGTGTATTTTCATGGGTATTTTTTTTTTTAAAATGAAGTGGTTTGCTATGCAAATATAGAGCAACAGAGGGCTTTATTGGAGCCTTCTTCTGCCCTGCCATCTATTTTTTTTGTTACAGTTCAAGGGGGTCTTTCTTTAGTACATGTTATTAAACATAGTCTTTCCTTAGTTCAGGAGTTGTGTGGGGTTCAAAAATAACTGCTGGGAAGAGGGCAGCTTGTGGAAGTTACTCCATTAATCAGCAACCTAATCATATGGGCCACATAAAGGTCATGGAGCTTGGAATTAATTAATACAGCTAGAGCAATCTTGAAACCTGCCTACTGTTATTCAACAAAGATCCATCCAAAAGCTCTTTTAAGGACTGTAAGAAAGTCACCTTTGTTAGAGTGGCTGACTGAAAGTTACTCTGATATCTCCTTTTATATGAAGGCATATTATATAACACACTCAGTACAATGTTTAAGTAACATTAGTATTAAGTTATATGGCCTCACACAAAAAAAAGGTTGTTCAGAGTAAAGCCTGACATTCCATACTCAACTTTTGCTACCTTTCTCTTACATCACACCTCAAACACAATATTGAGCTAATTCCCCGGCTCATAGCACTGAGACACAAGGAGATTCATTTCAGCCCTGTACATTCACGTTCCCACATTCTTCCCACAAGAGCCAGGGTGGTATAGTGGTTTGAGCATTGGACTACAACTCTGGAGGCAAGGGCTAGAATCCCCGCTCAGCCATGGAAAGCCAATGGGTGTCTTTACTCAAGTCACACTCTCTCAGCCTCAGAAGGAGGAAAGGCAAACCCCTCTCTGAACAAATGTTGCCAAGAAAACACCATGGTAGGTTCACCCTGGTGGCGCAGTGGTTAAATACCAGTACTGCAGCCACAACATTGTAAGTTCAATGCTACAGGGCTCCAGGTTGACTCAGCCTTCCATCCTTACGTAGGTCAGTAAAATGAGTACCCAGCTTGTTGTAGCTAACACATTGTAAACTGCTCAGGGAGTGCTTCACACTGATAAGCAATATAAAAATAGAAGTGTTTTTGCTATTGCCTTAAGGTTGCCATAACATAAATGACTAGAAGGCACACAACAGCAACTCCTTCCCACAGCTTTAGCTCATGTAACCTTTCATTGTGTAAGTATCTCACATTACCACATGTTATTCTAGATATAGACTGGGATCCTATATCAGAGGCTTTGATGCATAACTTTATGATCAAGGAGTTATGTCCTTTTCACAATATGCAACTATTCCAGTGAATTGTGACAATGCACAACAAGGCACAACACAAGGAATCTGTTTGTGCAACAGGGATTCTCATTGTGCAATGAGAGTCCATTGTACATTGGGACACCCTGCTTATTGGGCTATGTTCCACATTGGGACCCATTGAGCATCAAGACTGTTACGCAATAGCCATGCTGCCAACTCCATTTGCACAATGATTCTGATGGCATAGCTACTTCTCCCCTTCCCTCCTGAGAATATGAACATGTGCAATGGCACAATTCAACTTTACACAATCATAAATTGGCCTACAACGATATAATGTCCTTACATCATATCAGCCAATCATGCAGTAAGTATGCTGGGGTTGAAATTTGGCAGCAACTATAACAACTTTCTGTGATATAGGAGAATGTCAGAATCCCATGCTATGAAGAAGAAGGGGAGCACATATGGAGGGTTGAAGGGCCATTTTAGCTATTGAGATCTTTGGGGGAAGGGATCCTCTCAGTTCCACCATCATCTCAGGCACATTTTGTGAGGATAAAGGAGAGAGCCTTCTTGGTGGCTTCTCTCAAGTTGTGGAACTCTCTCTTACAGGAAGTTTGTTTGGCCTCCTCTCTGCTAACTTTCCTCCAGCAGGCAAAGACCTTTTCATTTAGGCAGGTCTTTGACTTTTAACTATCATGGCAGAAATATGTTTTAAACTGGTAAGCTGTGATGTTATCTTTTGAAATATATTTTAAATGTGTTTTAAATTGTTTTATCAATGTGCTTTAAACAGAATTATTAATCTCCCCCCCTCACTGTTGTACAATAGGATTTTAGCCACACTTTGTTCTAATTTATTGTAAGCCAATTTAGGTCCTATGCTGGAAGAAAGGTGGGTCATTACTGCATTAATTAAAGGGGGGAGAATCCTCCTGATCCCACTCAGGCTTCCAACCCACCATTTTCCAAGACCAGACATGACTTCTGGTCCCTTTCATTTTGGATTTCCTGTTGTCCCTTCAAATCAACTCTGCTGTATAGTGGCCCTCTCCTAGGGTTTTCTTGGCAAAATTCCTTCACAGGTGGTTTGCTATTGGCTTCCTCTAAGGCTGAGAGAGTGTGACATGCCCAAGGTCACCCAGTGGATTTCCACAGTTGAGTGGGGATTTGAACCCTTATCTCCCAGGGTCTTAGCCAACACTCAAACCTCTATACCAGTGATGGGCAACCTTTTGAGCTTGGCGTGTCAAACTTTGCCAAAAAACTGAGTATAATTTGGGTGGTGTGTCACTTTGAGGGAAAAAACATGTATGCGTGCAGGATTCCCGCTTTGGGGAGGGTGGGGGGGAATAGTGGAACCGGGGCTTCAAAGCCCCGATCGCCACTTTAGGGAGGGTGGGGTGGAGGAAAGTGGCAACTGGGGCTTCAAAGCCCCAATCGCCACTTTAGGGAGGGTGGGGGTGGAGGAAAGTGGCAACCGGGGCTTTGAAGCCTCGATCGCCACTTTAGGGAGGGTGGGGGTGGAGGAAAGTGGCAACCGGGGCTTTGAAGCCCCGATCGCCACTTTAGGGAGGGTGGGGAGGTTGCGGGGGGGGGGAGGCCTACGGCCCGTGTCATCAGAAATGGCTACGCGTGTCAGTGTTGACATGCGTGTCATAGGTTCGCCATCACTGCTCTATACCATACTAGCTCTTCCCCCAAAACATGTTGGGAGGTAAAATTGTCTCCTTACATTTTCAGCTGAAAATAAAGGGATTTCCCCTGGGTTTTTTTTTTAAAAAAAACTATGGAGATTATCAGATGACCCCCTTTAGAAACATTTTTATGCAGGCAAAAGAACATTCCCTACTGTCCAAAGGTTTCCCTGGCAATGAATATGAAGTGAATGGAACTCTGTTCACTTCCTCCTTTGAAGTCCTGTGGATTCTTGTGAGACTTCATTGTGTGGGAAATTCAAACAGAAAAGAAAAGAAAAATAACACATAAAAAGTTGCATAAAGCACATACACAAATTTTAAAAGTCCCGGGTAACCTGGAGAGTGTCATAAAAAGAGTGAAACTTACCTGGATGTCTCGTTCTAACCCAGAAGTATTTGCATTGGACTGGTAATTCTTGCTGCAATCATGGGATTTAAATGGCTTGAGGTTTTGCACACCAGCAATGCCAGCACCAAGATGGAATGAGGGGATCTATTGATGGCTTCAGTTGTCAGTAGAAAGAAATGACATCATAATGCCAGCGGAACACAAAAGGACATTATCATTTAATATTAGCATCCTTTTGCGTTCTGTTGTCATTATGCAAGCACCACATTTGCTGCATCTGCATCTGATCATCTCCTATGGGTTAGGTCCCTAAAGTTCTAAGTGTGACATTGGACCCTGTCATTGTATTGTGTTGGGTTTTTTCAAAAAAGAAAAATAATCCTCAAACTGAAAAAAAAATGTATTGCAGTTAATGATTTTATTAGTGAGGTGCTTTAATATGGTATTGAGATTGAGAGAAAATATAATTCTTTTTTATACCCCTGATTTCTTCTCATTTTATGCTTGGGCTCATTATATGCTTTAATTTCCTTTTGTTCAATTCTATTGTGCTCTTACTTGAGTCTCATTTTTGTAGAGAATGCTGTAGAGAATATAAGTTAAATAAACAAACAAAATACTAACTAGGAATGGCTAGTGATGACGTTGGTGTACTCATTAAATAACAGGACGATGAAAAAAACTTATATTTAAAAAGCTGACACTTTCACCTGCTTTCCACCAACAGGGATTTGGTTGGGTGGTTGAGTGAGCCCAGTGCTATTCAACATCTTTGTCAATGACTTGGAGGAGGGAATAGTGGGCATGTTTATTAAGTTTGCAGATGACACCAAATTAGGAGGGGTAGCTAATACCCCAGAGGACAGGATCAGAATTCAAAATGACCTGAACCTATGAGGAGCAGCTTAAGGAGCTGGGCATGTTTAGTTTAGAGAAGAGGAGGTTAAGAGGGGACATGACAGCCATGTTTAAATACTTGAAAGGATGTCATAGTAAGGATGGAGCAAGCATTTTTTTGGCTGCTCCAGAGACTAGGACAGAGAGCAATGGACTCAAACTACAGGAAAGAGATTCCATCTAAACATGAGGAAGATCTTCCTGACTGTAAGAGCTGTTTGGCAATGGAATGAGCTGCCTTGAAGTGTGGTGGAGTCTCCTTCATTGGAGGTTTTTAAGCAGAGGCTGGATGGCCATCTGTGGGGGATGCTTTGATTCTTTCTTTATTCCTGCATTGCAGGGGGTTGGACTGGATGGCTTTTGTGGTCTCTTCCAACTATCTGATTCTGTGATTCTAGGGGAGCAACTGGGTGGCTATCAGGCAGTGGGGCAGCATAGTCTTAACTCTATAGTCTCTCTTATTAAAGAAAAGAAAATCAAAAGATTACAAAAGGGTTCAGATTTTGCCAAGACATTGAAATTCACATTTTAAGCTCAACCTCCCTAAAATATGTAAATAAAGATGTTCAGTGATGGGTGGAGTAAAGGAGAGGCTCATGGAATGTCCAAATCAGTACTGAATCCTAAACTCCCTAAAAGATTCTCTGTACTGGATTGCACAGTCATTTGTGAAAAGCTCCCATGAGACCACCTCATTCACTTCTTCTTCCTTTCCTCCATGGGCAACCCCATATGGTTTTCTTTCTCTCTTCCAATATGCAGATTGAGTAAGGTTGTATTTGGATTTGCCTGTGAAGAGGGCTCCAACCAACACAAAGGACTTATCAATAGCATGGGACTGTCTTTGACAGCTGGATGTGGCTCTCTTTCTGGGAACTGGGAGGGGGGAGGTATTGCAGAGAAGACAGGGCTGACTATCAGGCATTTGGTTACCAAAAAAATCCCATACAATGCTGTATTTGTATGTGTGAAAGAAAGGAAGACAAGGAAGGAGGGAGACTATATTTTCATGTATTTTACTATATTTAAGTGAAGGGGAGAAAAAAAATTATAGCAAGGCAACCTGTTCCTTTAAAAAAAGCAGATTTCACCCCACTCCTTTAGCCCCTCTAACTGCCAAGAGAACAAGGCTTCACTTGATCGCCTTGATAAATCCATCATGTTTGCATGCTTATAATTAGATTAGCAGCTGCTGTAAGTCTGGGCACTGGAATGTTTCTGTTTATTAGAAGGAATTGTTTCCTTGAAATGGTGGAGTGATGGTTTCAATGCCTGCCTGCATACACGTGGAATCTACCATGCAAGCCAGCGTGACTTTAGGCCTGACAAAAAGAGAAAGAGAAAGAGAGGAATCAGTAATGGGTATATGATTCTCAAATCGAGTCGAACTGATAAAAATCAGGGTTGCTGTCAGCTGTGCAAATTGAGAGCTGGGAGCAAATGCCTTGGAATTGGCCAACAGCAGGATGATTCTGCTAGGGAGGCGCTCCCCCTACCGTCAAGTCAACTGAAGAAATTTCAAGCTGCTCCTGCTTTTCTGTCTTGGTCTGGAGCTTTATGCATCAATTCTCATTCTTATTGTCCACTGGTTTTTATTATGGTAAAAGGTCATAGCCCACCTGTAGGACACATGCTTTTACATGCCCAAAGAGGTGCAGATTCTACTGTGGGGTGTAAGAAAAAGAATGCTAACCTTTATCCTTCTTGAAAGGTTATTGATGCATTACGACACCCACGTAAGAAAAGCAACCAACTTATCCCAAGATTTTTCACATTTGGGGACTTTTCTGTGAAAAAAAATCATTTGCATAAATTCACCCTCTTTCTGCAGAAAGTAATATATTATTGTGTCTGTGAAATCATTGTGGGTTTGTTTTGTTTGGTTTGGTTTTTTGCAACTGTAAACCCTCCCTCCCCGGAATCCTGAAATTTCATAAATCATTGGAAAGCTCTTGTAATTCTACCCAGTGAAGAAATTAAATGACATTGTTCATTCTTCTCTGCAAGAATGAAACAAAAAAGGTTCTTTCTTCATTCTTAGTTCTTTCACCAGCAGCACCTCCAGGTAAAGCCAGGAAAGCCTGTGGACTACTGCCTATCAGTGGATGTAATACTGAACCGTACAGAAAATTGCTATCTATCTATCTATCTGGAATGGAAAAAAAAAATTTAATAAAAAAAATAAATGTCAAAAAACAGATGTGCCAAGCGTTGTAAAACCCAATGGGATGACTCTTGGGTTGGTGAGAATCTTTGCAGTTTGTGACAAATTCTGTGCAAAATTCACATGTGGTTGTTTTGTGCAGAAAACAGCATTTTATGCACAGGAAGAGGTTTTTGTGCAGGAAATAATATTTTTGTGCAGCAATATCATTTTCTGTGCAGCAAATTCTGCGCTCTGTGCAGAAAATCCTGTTTTCCACACAAAACAACCGTGTGTGAATTTTGTGTGGAATATATCCTTAATTGCAAATAAACTTTTTTTTAAAATGCATAGTTTTCAAAGACATTCTTGCAGCAGGAAGAAAATTGCTTTAATTACTTGTTTCTTCCTTCGAGATTAAAGTTAGTGAAAAATTGCATCCCCACCTCTTATTTATGGCATTGATTCATCACTCACAAACCACTAGGATCCACCCACTAGGATCCACAAGGTGATTCACAACTTATCAGGCTATTGCTCCATTAACCCAATGGCTTGCGCCTTGGCTTTCATGCACCTCTAGTTTACACATTTGTTCATGGAAGATATGGTACATCTACTTTTCTCTTGCCTCAAGATTCAACTTCTGAGGATATAGCAGAGGATTCTTCACACTTGGAAATGGGCAATTCAAATACATGCATAAACATAATCATGATACAATAAGAATGGCTCTTCTAATCCCATCCACCACCACCACCACAAAAAAAAATCACTGACCAGAATTTGCTAGGGAATTATACCAAAGGTATACCCTTTCCCCCCAATGAATAACAGGAGAGGACTAACTCTAATCAAAAACTTTTCAATGTTTACTTATGGTTTGTTTGGGTGGATGTATGTATGTGCCAATTTCATTTCTTGTCATACTTACATGTTTCACTTTGAATGGGACAGAATGAACATGAGTTTAGACATCTTAAGAACAGTTCTTAGTGCTTTCAGACCCCAGAACTCCTTTATTTTCTTATTTGTTTAATATAAGTTTTATATACAATCATGTTTTCATTCTGTGTGGCTTGTGGTGTGTGTGTGTGTGTGTGTGTGTGTGTGTATAAATTGTTCTTTTATTCAAGTTTTGTAGTTGCATTGAATTCCATATCATATCAACAATATGATAAAAACAACATAACTTAATTATAACATAAAACATTCGTAACATCGGGACAGTCTTTGTCGGTCTTTCTTTTCTAGATGAGAGCTGACAGTTCAGAGGCTAAACATAAAGGTACCCTTCCAGAGGTGTCGCTGCATTCCTGGAGATTTAAGTCAACCAGACTCTTCATTCACACATTTAATAAAGATCCACCAATCTTCTTAGAATGTTGTTTTCTTTTTTTGTCCATTAGATATAGCAATTTGATAAGATAATTTTCAGCTAGCCATACATCCCATACACTAGCCCACCATTTCACAATATTTAGGTCTCCTGTTTTCCAGTTCTGAGCAATTTCAATCCTTGCAGCTGTCAGCAGAAAAGTTATCAATTTTCTATGTTTCAAGCGTCCATTTTCCAATGTATACAAATTCAATTTAAGTAGTGCTGGACAGAACTGCAATTTTTGACCTGTGATTTTTGACTAATCAATTTCAATATGTTAGCCCAAAACAGTTTAACTTTATCACAGTGGATCCACAGGTGTAGGTAGGAACCCAATTCTTTGCAGCCTCTCCAACATAGAAGCAATGTTTTCTTGGTTATTCTAGATAGATGTATTGGTGTTAAGTACCATTTGTTGATAAGCTCAAGAAACCCTTCTCTCACTATGGCAGAGGATTTGTAGTGGGGAGTGATCCACATCTTGGACCAAGTCTCTTCTAATATGTCAACACTTAGATCAGATTGCCAAGCAAGTCTGATATGCACTGTACAATTATATAATTTCTACACCACTTTAACTGTCATGGCTCCGTCCTACATAATCCTGAAATTTGTAATTTGGAGAGGGCTTAGAATTCCCTGCTACAGTACATATTCTAGTGTCCTTCTACAGTATCTTCCCAAATTACAAATCCCAGGATTCTATAGGATGGAGCCATGACAGTTACAATGATATGGAACTTGTATAACTGTGGAGGACACGCCAAAATTCCTACTCTGGATTTCTTTCCATCATGGCTTCCTTATAAGGCACTAGCAGAGCACTAGCAGGTCTCTTTCTAGTCTGTAGACATTAATTTGATTAAAACAAGTTTTTTGTGGACCACAATTATTGTTTAAATGAAGTGATGTTATTCTCTATGGCAGAGGGAGAAATCCCAAACAAAACAACCTGTATTACTCAAACTGGCAGGAGATGGTCTTGACAATTGGGAAAGGTCCATGCCATTTTTAGCACAGCACTATGGATTGTGTGCATTAATCTTCAATAACTCTTTGGAATGCTCAGGGATCATTTGGTGGGTCACTCCAGTGCAGGCAGTTTAGAAAAGCATTAACAGAGGTATTGCAAATATTTATTTAACAAAGCATATCATGAAGAATCCACATGGATGCAGAGTCTTCCTCAACAGCATATTATTGCTATTCATCCTCCTGAAGATCTTGAGGGGGGAAATTCAGCTTATTCCTCTGACAGTCATTGTGACGTATAAGTGTAATAATAGATAAATAAGAACAAATTGCTTAAGGCCATTCTACGATGCCTTTTAGATTTTACATGTCCTTGTAGCTTTCTTCCATAAAGTAGTTGGTCAAGAATATTGGAACTGGGACTGCTAGGCTAGGACTTTCCCCAGCAATGAGATTTCAGCACCAAAACCTAAAATCTGGTGATGATCCCTTATAGTGTCACAGAAGATGGGCTATGATGACATTACAAGAGTGTTATTACAAGGGTATAGAGCCATCGTACTGTCTATCCTCCTTTATGGATCTGAAACATGGGTCACCTATCGCCACCACCTACGACTCCTCGAGCACTTTCATCAGCGCTGTCTACGGACAATCCTAAATATACACTGGACTGACTATGTGACAAATGTTGCTGTCCTTGAGCAAGCAGGGATCACCAGCATTGAGGCCATGATATTGAGAACACAGCTGCACTGGGCAGGGCACGTTTCTAGGATGGAGGACCATTGCCTCCCAAAAATACTACTCTACGGTGAACTCGCCACGGGTCAGCGTAAGAGGGGTGCTCCAAAAAAGCGATACAAAGACTCCCTGAAACAACATCTCAGGCTCGGCCAAATTGATCACCAACAGTGGTCCACCCTGGCCTCACATCGGGAGGCATGGAGATGCACTATCCACAATGCTGCAGCCTTATTTGAGAACTCACGCCGAACAAGTCTTGAAGAGAAACGACAATGCAGAAAGAATCACAACCCAAAAACATCACTCAAGGAGACCTTCTGCTGTGCTTTTTGCAACCGGACTTGTTTATCTCGGATTGGCCTTTTTAGTCATCAGCGCGCTTGCAGAAAGCGCAGGATGAATCCTTCCTGAATCTTTGTTTGCGAAGAAATGCCAGAGATTACAAGGGGCAGCCTCAAGCCTTGGGGAGAGGTGGATGAGAAATTTAAAAAAAAACATTGTTGTAGTTGATGTCATTTAGCAATAGCTACAGCTGCACAGAGTACCCATTCAAAATAATACACACTGCCATCTAACAAATGAGGAGTGTGCACGTGCACACACATACATGCTCTTCAAGGCAGTGCTTCAACCATGAGATTCTGTCCCTTTGACCTGAGGACTAAAGAAGACGGGCCAGGCCCTGAGATATGGCAACTTATTTGGAACTTGGTTGATGAGGAAAATAGGAACCTGCTTTCTCAGAATATTTAGTGAATTTGTGGGGAGATCATATAACTCTGGGATTTGGAATTAATTGAGCTTATTGTTAAATATATATTTTTGGTTTAATTATTCAACTAATTAATGATGGATGATTGCTATTTTATTTACCTTAAGAAGATAGATAGATAGATAGATAGATAGATAGAGATATTAATGAAAAAATATAATAAATGGTTATCAATCCATATAAAATTATAGCATGAGATACGCATAAATTCTAATACTAATTTTAGAGGAAGACTTTTGCTGAAATCTGAAATAGAAGAAGAAGTTAAAGAGTGTATGATAAAATGGGCTAAGAATTTTGATTATATTACACAGATGGATCAATGGGAAAATATGGGGTCAAAAGAATTGAAATTTAGTGTTATGATCTTAAAGATAATTTTTATAAAATGATTTATCACTAGTACATCAGGCCAGAAAAATTGTTTAGACTGTATAAAGGTGTTTCTAATGTATGTTGGAAATGTGAGCAACCTGAAGGGACATTTTATCATATGTGGTGAACATGTTAAAAAGTAAATAATAATAATGTGTTGAGATACACATTGAGGCTGAGGATTTTAAAGATTAATATTTAACTAAAATAAAACCTACTTCTGTTTGGACTGATGGATGTACAGTTGGAAAATAGATTACTTTAATATATGACAGAAGCAACAAGATTTTTCTATGCACAAAGATGAAAGAATTCCCCACTATGGAGGAATGGTTGTTGAAATTGCCAGATTTAGCAGAAATGGACAAACTGTCAGGTTTGATCAGAGAAAGGTCATTACTGACATTTCTCAATGACTAGAAAGCCCTCATAGACATTTGAAAGAATCCCCCCCCCCAAAAAAAAGACTTGGCAACATTTGGCTTTGATGATTAGAAAGACTAATCCAATGAAAGAAGATAATATAGTACAATTTGTTAGAGAGTGAGGTATGAATAACTATATGTATACATAACTGCCGAACTGAAGATTGGAAGTTGCTTTTTTCCTTTTCCTTTCTTCTCTTTTCCAGCTCAAAATAAGTAAAGAGGTAGTACAGGAATACCTTCTTAATCTAAATGAATTTAAATCTCCAGGACCAGATGAACTACATCCAAGAGTATTAAAAGAGCTGGCAAATATAATCTCAGAGCCATTGGCAATAATATTTGAGAACTCCTGGAGAACAGGAGAAGTCCCAGCAGACTGGAGGAGGGCAAACATTGTTCCAATCTTCAAAAAGGGGAAAAAAGAGGATCCCAACAACTATCGTCCAGTTAGTCTGACATCAATACCAGGGAAGATTCTAGAACAGATCATTAAACAGAGAGTCTGTGAACATTTAGAAGGCAATGCCATAATCACAAAAAGTCAGCATGGGTTTCAGAGAAACAAGTCATGCCAGACTAATCTGATCTCTTTTTTTGATAAAGTTACCAGCTTGGTAGATGAAGGGAATGCTGTGGACATTGCATACCTTGATTTCAGTAAGGCCTTTGACAAGGTTCCCCATGACATTCTTGCAAACAAGCTTGTAGAATGTGGGCTAGACAAGTTAACTGTTCAATGGATTTGTAATTGGTTGACCGGCCGAACCCAAAGGGTGCTCAGCAGTGGCTCCTCTTCGTCTTGGAAAGATGTGACCAGTGGGGTGCCACAGGGTTCTGTCCTGGGCCCAGTGCTATTCAACATCTTTATCAATGACTTAGATGAGGGAATTAGGGGCATACTTATCAAATTTGCAGATGACACCAAATTGGGAGGAGTAGCTAATACCCTAGAGGACAGGATCAAAATTCAGAATGACCTGGATAGACTGGAGAGCTGGGCCAAAGCTAACAAAATGAAATTCAATACGGAGAAATGTAAAGTACTGCATTTAGGGCGGAAAAATGAAATGCATAAATATAGGATGGGAGAGACCTGGCTGAATGAGACTACGTGCGAAAGGGATCTAGGAGTCCTAGTAGACCACAAGTTGAACATGAGCCAACAGTGTGATGCGGCAGCTAAAAAGGCCAATGCAATTTTGGGCTGCATCAATAGAAGTATAGTGTCTAGATCAAGGGAAGTAATAGTGCCACTCTATTCTGCCTTGGTCAGACCTCACTTAGAATACTGTGTCCAGTTCTGGGCACCACAATTCAGAAAGGATATTGACAAATTGGAGCGTGTCCAGAGAAGGGCAACTAAAATGGTGAAAGGTCTGGAAACAATGCCTTATGAGGAGAGACTTAGGGAGCTGGGTATGTTTAGCCTGGAAAAAAGACGGTTAAGAGGCGATATTATAGCCCTGTTTAAGTATTTGAAGGGATGTCACGCTGAGGATGGAGCAGGCTTGTTTTCTGCTGCTCCAGAGACTGGAACACGGAGCAATGGGTGCAAGCTCCAGGAACAGAGATTCCACCTCAACATGAGGAGGAACTTTTTGACAGTAAGAGCTGTTCGGCAGTGGAACACACTCCCTCGGATCGTGGTGGGGTCTCCTTCCTTGGAGGTCTTTAAACAGAGGCTGGATGGCCATCTGTCGGGGATGCTTTGATTGTGATTTCCTGCGTGGCAGGGGGGTTGGACTGGATGGCCCTCGTGGTCTCTTCCAACTCTGCAATTCTATGATTCTATGATTCTTTTTCTTTTTCTTTCTTTCTTTTCTTTTCTTAATTTCTGTAATTTTTATGTATTCTAAAAATTTTAATGAAAATATTCCAAACAAACAAAAAGAAGATGAAGCAGACTTGTTCCAGAGACTAGGACACAAAGCAATGGATTCAAACTACAGGAAAAGAGATTCCACCTAAACATTAGGAAGAACTTCCTGATGATAAGACTGTTCAATAGTGGAATGCACTGCCTCAGAGTGTGGTGGAGTCTCCTTCTTTGGAGGGGTTTAAACAGAGGCTGGATAGCCATCTGTCAGGAGTTTTTGTGTCTTCCAGCACAGCAGAATGGGGTTAGACTGGATGGCCCTTGTGGTCTCTTCCAGCTCTGTGATTCTATGAGTCTATGTCAATCTGAAGCATAAAATTTGATACTGCAATGGACTCAGTACAAATGCCAAGTCATTTGGAGATCATCTTCAGAATTCCAAACACCACCACCAGCAACTCTTTGAATGTTCAAGGTCATCATGTACCTATCTTTATGATAACCGTATGTGGTAAGGCAGTGTTATTATCTTATTGAAGAGAGGCAAACTGGGGATAATAGAAGAACAAAAGAAGCTGCTTTATAGTGAGACCTTTGGCAGTGGCTCTCCAAGACTCCACACAGGAGCAATATCAGGCCTACTTGTCCCAGACATGTTTGGAACGAAGGAGATTTTCCCACGGGGCCAAGATGTCCCGTTACTGCCCTGCCACCTCCCTCTCCCGTTCCTGCCACGGAATAACATAAATCTTTCACACAGTTACCTTAATTCCGCAGCAGGAACTGGCTCCCCCTCCCCTCGCTGGCCGGCCGTAAATGCAGGTGTCATAAGGCTGCTTTTATGACCGGCCATCTGAAACGTTATCATGTTATCATGTTATCACGTGATAACGGCCGGATGGTAAATTTAAAAAATAAAACTCCCCCAAACATACAATCAGTTCACCAAGCACAAAAACACACTTTAAATCACATAATCAAAACAGGGAGGGTAAAATAAATGATACCACTTACCTGGCTGTCCAGATCATACCAGGAAGTGCTCAGAACGGACCTCCCCTCAATGGTTATCATTTTGGAACAGGAACGGGGCTCCTGTTCTCACACTTGTGATTGTGTGACAGTGACAGAACGGGAGGTCTATTCACGATGAAAAATCGTGATTACATTGTTCTGGAACAGTCACAGGAGTAGGATGGATGCAAGACAGAATGGGGTCAACGTCATCCGAAAGGGAAAACCTTTCCCGACCCTGTTCTGTTCCTACCATGGGATATATAGCCCGTGTGAAAATCTCCTATGTCTGAGGGTTTTTTAAAATGTATATATTCATTTATTTGATTGATGGGTAGCCTGCTTTTCTCCCTATGCAGCATCCAAGGCAGCCTAAAGTGTTTAAAAACAGGGTAGAGTTAAAACATTATGTATGCAAAAGTTTTAAAAGAATGCAATAGCAGTTCAATTAAAAGCAGAAGATCCAACAATATAAAGGCACAGACAATAATAAACAGATAAAAACACAACCCCACTACAAACCCTTTCTATTGCATAGATTTTCAACCAAAAGCCTGTCTGAATAAGAAGATGGCAAAAGAAAAGGAGAGAATCGGCCAATGAAACCTCCTGTGGGAGGGAATTCCACTGTGTAGCAGCAGTCACTTTCATCATTCTACCCCTGAGTTAGATCCAAGTACTAGTATTTGTTTGCCAAAGGCCATTCAGGGAGTTCATCTCAGAGATGAGTTTCAAGTACAGATTCCTTACTTTTAGTTTCCTGGTAGCTACCAATGTACACCCCTTGTTTACAAACTTTTCTTCTTGAAAATTAAATTTGAATTTTGGGCAACATTACTGTATAGCTACTCCCAATATGTCCTGGTTAATCCAAACTTTTGTTCAGGTTAAAATAACTTGTCACACAAATGGGATAGCAGATTGGTGTAGCAAAGTAGCTTCTTTTTTAATACACCAGAAAGCCCTGGTGGCACAGTGGTTAAATGCCAGTACTGCAAGCCACAAGGTTATGAGTTCAATCCCAGAGGGCTCCAAGGCTGACTCAGCCTTCCATCCTTCTGTAGGTCAGTAAAATGAGTACCCAGCTTGTTGGGGACAATTAGCTAAAAATCATTGTAAACCACTTAGGGAGTGCTTTGGCACTGATAAGTGGTATATAAATATCAATTCTATTGCTATCAAATCAAGACACAAGATTCTGTCACACTATTATATGGCAGTATAGTATGTCTGTGACAACTGTTCTAGGGTAGGAGGAACCAAATAGCAGAGAGCTCCATCAGATCCAGGGCTACTGGTCCACAATAGTGGTCCTGTTGTGATTTGGAAGGTGACAGTTGTCTGCCCCCAGAATTCTCTATAGGTCCACTACAGGACCACTATTGCCAGAGTGAAAACTAGAGATTTCTCCTGTCCCTTTAATGACTATGGATTTTATCAGACATGGCAAAAATCATGCCAGAAGAATGAGATGATAACAGAAATAGGCGGAATTATCAGACAACATCATAGTTCAGTCATTCTGGGGGCATAACACAGACATGAATAGGCATCCCTTTTTATTGATGGCTTAGCCCATTGATAAAAAAGTGAAGCCTCCTCCATGCCAGTGCTACTCCACTTCACATTCTTCTGATGCAGTTTGGGATGTTATTTTTTGCCACATTTCCCTGCATCTGATAAAGTCCTATGTAGAAAAGAGAATTTCAGCAGATGTTTCTCATCATACAACCAGGTAACAAGCAACAGTTGCTGAAATTCTCCCTTCTATACAGCCATTAAAGGGACAAGAGGTGTCCCTACTTTTCTCTCTGGCAACCCTATCTGTGGGCTCTAGGCAGTGCCAAAACTGATAAAAAGCAAGCATACCTCAAAGAGGCAAGGAAGCCATTCAGTGGGTCTGCAACCTATTTAAAAGGGTGAACTACTGTCAATTTAGCTTTGGTGCAGGCAAAGAAAGAGCAATCCAGGTGAGTCAAAATAATCTCATGATCCCAGGGATGCATGCTGCTTACCTCTGATTTGATCCCATGGAGAAGGCAATCCTTGAGTTTATGAAACAATGTCTTGCCTGATAGGGGGAAAAAAATTGGAAAAATTTGCATAATGGTAAAAAAAAACAACTTTTCTTGAGTTTCAGGAAACCCTGAAGAGGAAGAGAATCCTGAACAGACCAAAAATAAAAATAAATTGCAGTTTGGGATTTGTGTTGTGCAAAATTCACACTTTTTCTCTCTCTCTGTAGAAAACAGGGTTTTCTCTGCAGGAAACAACTTATTACTTTCTGCAGAGAAAATGCTGTTTCTTCTGCAGAAAATGCTGTTTTCTGTGGGAGAAAAGTGCAAATTTTGTGTAGAATAAGTCCTGGACTGTGACTATTCTTCAAAATCTGAGCAGTTTTGGAAAGCTTTCTCATAGTCGGTGGTGTTGGGGGGGGGGGTTTGCAGACATTACTCATTGTTTCTTTTGAGAATGAAATTAATGAAAAATTACATTCCTTCTTCCCAGAAAGGATTATTTGTGTAAAATAAACTATTTAAGCTCTATGTTTGTTCACCCTCTATTTGTTTGTTCACCCACCCCAAATGCCTCTGTAACAACTATCTCAAACCATTATATTTGTGGAATACCAAGCTCTGCAATACTTATTAATATGGACCTTCAAGGACTGATTCTGCGTGTGAAGCTAGAAGGAAATATTTGGTGGATTCACAGGGCATATTAGAAAACACCAGACAAACTGGCCATGACTTGCAGGTTTGGAAAAAATAAGTTTCAGATGAAAGGAACACCATGGAATTTGCTGCAAGAAGGCATGGTTATGGCCACCAGCTTGAAAATGGGATTAGGCAAATTTATGGCCACTTTCACTAGCAAATTCAGTTGTCACCATGTATTTGAGAACCAGTCATCTGAAGAATTCAAGCACTGCTGTTTTGAGTTCAATAGTAGATAATCTACTGCCATGATTTGAAATCCATATCAACTGATTTCCGACAAGGTCAATGGAATACAACTTAAGTCCCAATGATTATCCCTCTTCCTCACCCACCATGAGGGACATGGTACAGTGTACCATTTTTGGTTTCTTTTCTTTTCATTAGCTATTTTACTTGACAAAGTCTGCAGCTGCTTTAGATTCCAATAGGAATCAATAGAGCTGTCACTGATTCCACAACAGATGTATCCATCAATGTGTCAACATCTTTATTCTGGTTCACCAGGCTTATAGCCATTTGGCATTCAGTAGAAGATGAACCAGAAATCTGTATAAACTAACTAAGGAGGATTCAGATTTAGATGTATTTGTTCCAAGGAATCAATGGGATTATTTAGATGAGAAGATATATTGTGGATTGTGGCACACGTTCACAAATTCGCAGGAGCGCTCATTTGTCTCCATGGTCCTTTGCAGCTATCTACCTTTGAAGTGCACACAGAGCCATGGCAGTGAATCAAAATGGTGGCTGAGAGTAAATTACAGCACTTTGTTATTTTCCACATGATGTGACCAATGCACAGTATTTTTCCACATCAAAGTTGTACATATGCGATCTTTCACTTCTGTTGTCACATACTTCCTTTTGTGGTGGCACACTGGCATTGGATGCTGGCACAGGGAAGGAGGTGACAGACAATCTGTGAGCCTGTGTTCCCATGCCAGCCACAATTGCCCTACCTGGTCATTATCACAGAAAGTCTCTGGGTGTCAAACAAACACCTGTTCTCAGATTTTCTGGGACCCAGCAGTTTTTTTAAAAGCTACTCTGACCAATCAGCTTTTTTCATTTGGGGGCACAGTGCATTAGGTGGAAGGACATGGCCAGGTACTAGTAGCAGAGTGGAAAAGCAGTGTTTCCCATTTCAGCAAAGATGGGAATGGACCATGCTAAGTGATCTGCAAACTGAAGGGGACATGTTGCATTTCCCCAGAAAACTGGTAACAGTAGCAAAGTTTATCCGTCCTGTCCCAAGCCCACAGCTGTACTGGCCCAACGTTTCTCCCTATTTTAAAAGTGCACGTCTATAACAATTCCCCCCAAAATACCTGATTGGCAGTGAGCATTCCTTTGACAAACCAGGAAATGTGAACATATATGAATGTTGTTACGCAATTTTTGCCAGGATGGCATGATGGCAGCTCCCCTGCCAGGAAAGGAAGTTCCTTGAAAATAGTTACTCTTATCCTTACCCTATTTATCAGTTTAGACTCAGAGCTCTGACTGTTTGAAACTTTTCCCTTGGAATTGTAGATTTCTATATTTGTTGGGGGAGCTGTTTTTTCTTTTGTTTGTTTGTTTGTTTTGTAGGTAATAGGAGCCCCAAACAAAGTGAGTGTTCAAATGTTAAGTCATAACATCATAGAATCACAGAATTGGAAGAGACCACAAGGGCCATCCAGTCCATCTCCCTGCCATGTAGGAATACTGAATCAAAGCATTCCAGACAGATGGCCATCCAGCCTCTGTTTAAAAAACTCCAAAGAAGGAGAATCCACCACCCTCTGAGTCATCCCTCCAAAAAGCATTTTTATGTATGTATGTACACATGCATGCATGCACACTCACACACTTTGGTACATTTATATCTTTCTCCCCTTCACATTAACAATGAGAGTGTCTTACTTTTTTTGCAGTCTTCTATCAATGTCTGCACAGGTAGCATTTTATTTAAGATGGCATTCAAGAGGAATAGAATTTAGGACAGAGCAAACCTTAGAAACAATAAAGAAATTGTGGCAATTCACTCTACTTTCTTCCTTGTGAAGAGAGTGAACTCAACCGTTTATTCTAAAACAAATCTCATTTTATCTGTCCATCTATCTGTCTGGGTAACTATCTGTAGATATAAATATAGGTATCCATTTGGATCCTGGAGCACATAGGAAGGCCACACACACACCCATTGATTTACTACTGATTTCTCTTGGGGAAAGAAAAATAATTCTGATTTTTTGGGGGGAGAATGGGGATGTTATTAGTTACCTTAATTAAAGTTAAAAGGTGTCAGGAGTTGAGTTGCAACCTCGAGTCCTGAACGGGGTCACGCTCTCCGTTAAGGACTGTGTTCGCAGTCTGGAGGTGCTCCTTGATTCATCGTTTCAGATGAGGAGTCAAGTGAATGTGATGGTCAGGAACGCTTGTTATCAGCTTCGGCTGATACGCCAGATGCGCCCTTTCTTGGAAGTAAGGGACCTTGAGACTGTGGTGCACGTGCTGGTAACCTCTCATCTAGATTTCTGCAATGTGCGCTACATGGGGCTACCCTCGTGCTTGGTCCGGAAACTTCAGTTGGTACAAAATATGGCAGCCAGAGTGGTCTCGGGAACATCTCGGAGAGACCATATAACTCCAGTATTGAAATCTCTCCACTGGCTGCCTATCAGTTTCCGGGCCCAGTATAAGGTGTTGGTTATTACCTTTAAAGCCCTAAATGGCTTGGGTCCAACTTATCTCCAGAACCGCCTCCTCCCATACAATCCTCCCCACGCACTCCGGTCCTCTGGGAGGAATTTGCTTCAGCCACAAAAATCTAGGCTGTCTGCAACCTCCCAGAGGGCCTTTTTGGTAATCGCCCCTGATTTATAGAATGGCCTGCCGAACGAGATTCGTCAGCTGACAAGCTTTAGTAGCTTTAAGAAAGCACTAAAGATGGATCTCTTTCGGCAAGCCTTTCCAGATTAGATCCCGGCCTCAGGAGCTGTGTCTCCTGGCTTTTTAAAATCATGTATATATTTGTTTTTAATGTGTTTTTAGTTAGATGGTTTTAATTTTATAGTGTTTAATGTCTTTTTATGGGGGTGGTTGGTGTTTTTAGTCATTATTACAAATGTTTTAATTATTTGAAGTCGCCCCGATTGTTTTAGCAAAGGGGTGGGGTATAAATAACAATAATAATAATAATAATAATAATACTTATTATTATTATTATTATTATTATTATTTCCCTTGTGTTTCAGTTGTATTAAAAAAAACCCATGCCCTGCATCACTTGCACAAAGCTCTCTTCACCATTTCCCACTAGCTGAACTTCCTAGAATACTGAAGGAGTGACTCAGGACTTTATCAGATGAAGTAAATTGAGCAAAAAAAAAAAAAAAAAAACCCCACATCACTTAGGATGTGATGATAACACAAAGGTTAAAAGGTATCAGAGGCCCTCATAGTTCAGCTGTTCCCAGGGCATAGCGCTGGTGTGGACAAGGGCATCACTTTTTTTATTGATGGGCTAAGCCATCAATAAAAGTGACACCTGATTCATGCCCACACGATGCCCCCAGAAGAGCTGAACGATGTCATCATTTCATAATTTCACCCTTTTCTGTTATTGTTGAGGCCTTATGATGTGGCTTTTACCATGTCTGATAAAGTCCTCAATGTAATGAGATACAACATCAGACCCAAGGAAGGGCCGGCATCCCAGGAAGTGCCAAAGTCAGGAAACTGTGGAGACACCTATACACTATTATGAATGCTTCAGGGCTTTTAAAAGGAAAAGATGCCTAAAGAAAAAGGTGAGGGGGATAACCACAGAGAGACCCCCCTCAGCGTACTTCAACTTTAAAGATACACAGCACTGCTTATTGATTTTTAAGGTTTTTCTCTTTAAATATAAAGACGTTTCTGCTGCACTAAGAAAAGGCTGAAGGTAAGTTAAACACAGCCTATGCAATTTAGGAAAAAAGTATTTTCAAAATGTCAGACCAAATTTATATTAAACAACATTCACACTACAATAATATAGTACTATTATTCCACTTTATTTTCTGTGCTTCCACCCTGTGGAATCCTCGAGTTTGTAGTCTATTGAGCCACTAGAGCCCTCTGGCTCAAAAGTCTAAATGTCCCTTCCTCCACTGCAAATCCCAGAACTCTAGGAGAGGTTGCCACAGCAGTTAAAGTAGAATGTAGCACTCTCAATGGGTCCCTGAAACTGCCTCCTTGGAGAGTATCAGACAAGCATCTAAAAATGTTCTTTTGGACTATATTTTACAGTGTAAGTATCCTGACATAGTAACTTCTTTTTGCACGTTGCTATAATCATGAGACATAGATGCCTCTGAATTCCAGCAATACAACTTCTCGTGCTGCTTACTTCTGCATTTTTGCATGGTTGAGATTTTGGTGGTTCTCGTGAGAAGACATGAGCATGCTTAAAAGTCCAAAAACACCTAAATTACCAAACAAAATGAACGCACAAGCACTGAAACACACTTGGAAACTTGCAAGCAAGATGGGGAGGTTCGTGAAAAGAATGGACAGTACCTAGTTTTCCCATTCTCACCCGGAAGTGTTCTGGCAAGGACCGCCTATTGATGCTGGAATCATGCGAGCAGAACAGGGCACGGTTTCACACACAAGCAATGCCGTGGCAAAAACACCATAGGAGATCAATTGGCAGCTTCTCCCTGCTAATAAAAAAGAACACCCTCTTGACAGCAGCAGAATTCTTGCAGAATGCTGGAGCACAACATCACGCAATACAGAAGCCCCTTTGCAGTCTCATTTTGAGGTTATAATGCCATATTTGCCATGTCTGATAATCTCGCTTAACCACTTCATCTCTCAACCTTGGAAGCGGCCGGATTTCAGATGAATCAGATTTTATCCAAGGCAGTTTACCTTTGCATGGCTGTAAAAGGGAAATTACAAGCTTGTGCCAGGCAAAACCACAAATAACACTGGAAATCATCATTAAACCAGGAGCAGATGCACAAAATTGAACAGCTCTGGGGAAAGCAAAGCAGTGCCATGATAGGGTACCTTTCAATGGTCCCAGTTTGTCAAGGATAGTCCTGCTTAATCAATTATCTGCCACCCCACTTTTTCAGTTGTTTTAAAATGCCTCAGGTTTTCTCTGCTCCTCCTACTTTCCTGCTTTCTCCTCAGCTCATTTTAAATGCTGCAATTAAGTGCAAAGTGCAAAATGATTTGATTGTGTATTCCTGCATGGCATGGGGTTGTACTGGATGGTCCTTGTGGTCTCTTCCAGCGCTATGATTCTATGAAAGTTATTTGCACTCTATAAACTCAGGGATAATGAAAGGAGGAAGTAGACTCTTGCCCTTTCCAGTAGGTTCAGGCAAAAGCAAATTGGTGCAGTTTCTCCTAACTTGTCAGATCTTCCTCATTAGTTATCTTTTTCCAATTGACCACACTCAGATGTTGCTTGGCCACATGTGGCCAAGTTTTCATCTGGGAAATGTTGCAGGGTATGTGCTTTTTCCCCATCTTCTTTTAAAATCCACTTTTAACTTCCTATTGACACAGGAAAAAAAAAAACAGAAATCATATATATATATATATATATATATATATTTAAAACTTTACCTGATAAGCTATTTCCCACCCACTTATTACCTTCAGTGTGAACAATGAGGTTTTCAAATGTCTATTCTAAATCTGTTTTAATTTCCAGTTAGATGCCTTTGTCCACAAATACATTTGGAGCTGAAATTGGAAATGAAGTAAATTTCTTCTCTTCTTGCTTTCAGGGTTTATCGCTCTCCTTCTAACCCCTTCCCTGCCAACCATGTTAAATAAGAAATTTGATAGGCAAAATGGAAAGTCCCCTATTTTGAAAATACTTATATCCATGCCCTTTACCTTGCAAATTCAGTAGAGCTTACAGTGGGATTCCCATACACAGAGAGACAAACATACACCTTTTAAAGACTAATATTCCTTGGCTTAAAGGAGTAACCCTTTTATATGAGCATTAAAAATGGCAGTGTGCTTTCGTGCTGCTAATGCCTCTCTTTTACCAGCGGCTGATGGAAACAAAATCTCTCCCAGCTGCTTTGCGAGGTTCCATATATGCAATGGGGAACATCTGGTTTCATTGTTTCACAGCCTTTTTTAATGCAGGGTGCTTGCAATTCTTTATTCTAATTGGGTTTTTACTTCGCTTTCAGGTGGGAGATGTGGCTGTGATTAATAAGCAAGGCAAAATGAATATGTTCCTGATTAACATTAAAACTTTCAAGGAGGCAAAGTTTCCTCCAACTGTTGTTACAAGATTTTTATTTTGCTCTTCTAACTGCTATAGAATAAAAAAACAAAACCCTCACAGTAAGATCAATTCCAATCTAAGTGGAACAGACAGGCAGACACACACAGAGAAAGAGAGGGGGAGAGAGAGATAGAGGCAGAGAGACAGACAGACCTAGGGGTTGTTTAGATGACCAAAAAAAAAAAATCCTCAAAGAATGTGGGCAGAATACTTTTTGTCCAAATGAGCTCCTGCCAGGATTCGCCATATTGGGAAGGAGGGGGGCTGAAAACTCCAAGTAATTCTTAATAACAGCTTTCACTGTTTCTTGCAATCTTTTTTTTTAAAAAAAACTATACAAAAATGTGCATAACAGGCCATCTGAACAACCAATCTGAATTGGGGCACATCCAGGAAGTCAAAATGTGATTGGTGGGATGTGTGCAGGGGTGGGCTTGCTGGCAACAAAGCAGCTGGAGCTGCCATTGTTTTCAGGCAAACGATAGAGCACATGATCAAGCACTATTTTCAAGCGGCACAGTAAAATAAAATGCTTGTAAATAAAAGATCGCTCTTCCACATCTGTCATTTAACAGCAAAAAAAGGGGGATGGAGGGAGCTCTTTCAGAGATAATAAGGCAGGTAATTCACTCACAGCCACCACCTTTTTTCGCAGGCATGCTCCATGTGAACTGTGAACTTGGACAGCTTTCCATGCCAGTGATCTTGTGAATGATTCATGGAGACAAATGAACACTGCAGCAATAGTGAGGTAATGTGCTATTTTTTGCAATTAATTTTCCCGTCTAGCTGAAATAGACTAAAAATCCTAACATCTGGATGTTTACACCAATATATGGCAATCCTGAAATATCTGGACTATAATCACCCCAACACACATTTTCGTTTCTCCTTCTTATCCTCCACCACATTTAACCACAACACAGGTTTTGCAATTCAATATGTTGACAACTCTTAGTGTAGAAGTTTAAAAAAAATTGTGCTGTTTTCTGTAGTTCTTTTACATCATGAAAAAAAATATAAGTGTGATTTTTCTGGGAAGCTGCACACTTTCCCCATCATATTGTCAAATTCTTCTGCAGTTCCAAAATCCCATCATTACTTGGGACAACAAGCCAGCTGGTGGAGGGGTTCTTGCCTTGGATCTGACTACTGGCAGTAGACTATGTTTTAGTTTCTTAGAATCATAGAATCATGGAGCTGGAAGAGACCATCAGGGCCATCCAGTTCAACCCCCTGCCATGCAGGAATACACAATCAAAGCACGCCCCACAGATGGCCATCCAGTCTCTGTTTAAAAACCTCCAAAGAAGAGACTCCACCACACTCTGAGACAGTGCATATCACTGCCAAACAGTTTACTGTCAGGAAGTTCTTTCTAATGTGTAGGTGGAACCTCTTTTTTTGTAGTTTGTGTCTATTGTTCCATGTCCTAGGAGATTTTCAGACCGTGTTTCAGTGTGCCTAGCGCGGGAGGAGCTTTCGGGAGAGGGACTGCGGTTTGCGCGGCAGGGGGGCATTTTCGGACGCCGTTGTCCCTCTCCCGAAACCATCCTTTGTCACTTCCGTGAAGCTTCGGAAGCCGCAGAGCCATATTTTAATCACGGAGGTTGCCCGTGATTAAAATATGGCGCTGAGGCTTCCGAAGCTTCACGGAAGTGACACGGATGGTTTGGGGAAAGGGACAATGGCGTCCGAAAATGCCCCCCCCTGCCACGCAAGACCGCCGTCCCTCTCCCGAAAGCTCCTCCCACGCTAGGCACGCTGAAACGCGGTCTGAAAATCTCCCTAGTCTCTGGAGCAGCAGAAAACAAGTTTTCTCCATCCTCAGTATGACATCCCTTCAAATATTTAAGCATGGCTAACATAGAATCATAGAATCATAGAATTGCAGAGTTGGAAGAGACCATGAGGGCCATCCAGTCCAACCCCCTGCCATGCAGGAAATCACGATCAAAGCATCCCCGACAGATGGCCATCCAGCCTCTGTTTAAAGACCTCCAAGGAAGGAGAACCCACCACACTCCGAGGGAGTGCGTTCCACTGCCGAACAGCTCTTACTGTCAAAAAGTTCCTCCTAATGTTGAGGTGGAATCTCTGTTCCTGGAGCTTGCATCCATTGCTCCGTGTTCCAGTCTCTGGAGCAGCAGAAAACAAGCCTGCTCCATCCTCAACGTGACATCCCTTCAAATACTTAAACAGGGCTATCATATCGCCTCTTAACCGTCTTTTTTCCAGGCTAAACATACCCAGCTCCCTAAGTCTCTCCTCATAAGGCATCGTTTCCAGACCTTTCACCATTTTAGTTGCCCTTCTCTGGACATGCTCCAATTTGTCAATATCCTTTTTTAATTGTGGTGCCCAGAACTGGACACAGTATTCTAAGTGAGGTCTGACCAAGGCAGAATAGAGTGGCAGTATTACTTCCCTTGATCTAGACATGTCACCTCTTAACCTTCTCTTTTCCAAGCTAAACATACCTAGTTCCCTAAGCCTCTCCTCATAGGGCATGATTTCCAGACCTATCACCATTTTAGTCCCCTGCCTATGAACACACTCTAGCTTGTCAACATCCTTCATGAATAATAGCCTCATGTTGAGTGGGACAGAGTGGACTGGGCTCTTCCCAGTTGGGGTTGTATGGAGTGCGGAGGACTGCCTACTCAGGTAGGGAATCGGAGTATATGTGGGGAGTGGGGGTAATGTGTCTGGCAGACAATGGAAAATATTGCCTCCGTCTCCCCCCTTTGGACTAATTTCTTGATTTTCTTGTTACAGGCTAGAATGTGTATCTGACTATGTTAAGCTTCCCCTTTCTGCTATACTGTATAACAAACTCCAGGAGAACATTATTGTTTTCACCCCATTAACTAGTTCACCATAGTTGGTTAGATCAGACCTAAAAAAGCTGATATTTTTTTTATTTTTATTTTTATTTAGTTAGTTATTTATACCCCGCTCTTCAGCCACAAGGCTATCAGAGTGGCTTACAAATTGTTTTAAGCAATAGCTATTTACACATCTACACTACATTAAACAGTTTCCAATGTGTGTTAGCTAATTGCCCCCACAAGCTGGGTACTCATTTTACCGACCTACAAAAGGATGGAAGGCTGAGTGAACCTTGGAGCCTGCTGGAGTCAAACTTGCAACATGGTGACTTGCAGTACTGGCATTTAATCACTGAGCCACCAGGGCTCCTAGTTGTCTCTTCCATCTTCTGGACAAAATTGTCTGCAAAGCAAGTGAGGATTTTGTTGGACCTTAAATGTTTGGAAAAGTTTGACTTCCAACAAATATCAGGATGGTTGAAATCCCCCATTACTACTATATCACTTTTTTCTGAATGTGTGGTCATCTGTTCCAGGAAGGCATCATCCATGTCCTCAGTTCAGTTTGGAGGTCTGTAGTAGACCCCCACCACAACATCCCTGTTATTTCTCTCTCCTTTAATTTTTACCCAGATGCTCTCAACCTGGTTCCCAGGATTTAAGTCATGGTATACTGTGTAGGTGGATCACAGTAAATCACAGGTGTATACTGTTCACAGGTATACACACCTTAAGATATAATGCTCCTCCTCCTCCCTTCCTATTTAGTCTGTTTCTCTGAAATAGGTTATACCCCTGCATTACTACATTCCAATCATGAGACTCATCCCACCAGGTCTCAGCGATGTCTATTACTGTATATCATATTTGTTTTGTTGTGTTAAGAGTTTAAGTTCAGCCTGTTTATTTCCCATGCTCTACATTAATATAGAGACCTCTAAGACCATGGCCCATTCCCTCTATCTGCTTTTTAAGGTTTCTTCCTCCCATTGTTGGGTTCTTGTACTATTTGCCTTCTCCTCAGTATAATATCTGAGCTATTAACTCCACCACTTGATGAACTCCTGCCCTTAACTATACTGTCTCCCTCCCCCACATAACTCGGTTTAAAGCCCTCTTGACCACTGCTGCCACCTGTATCCCACTCTCTGGATCTAGGCAGGAGGCCCACACCACATGAGCATGACCCCTGTCATGTGGCCATCCTAGTCACATGCTTCAGATCTGCTTCCTGGATCAGGAGGGTGTGATGCAGATAGCAGCCTCAGCATTGGGCCGGTGTGGTAGTAGGGCCTCCTGCTGACCCATAGGGCTTGATCTGATCTGATAAACATTTTCCCTAGATATTTTAATATAGTGGTTTATCAGGCTTTACCCCATCCTAGGCCCATCCATGCCCTGGGACAAAATGGCCTGAGACTAACTGCATTATAGATGGCTTTACTCAATAAAGGAAGCCATAGCTAAGAATTTGCAAGACCTTGCAAACAACAGGATCTCTTGGATGTCCATTATTCAGAGGGTCAACATAACTTGAAGCTAACTGGACAGCACATAAAGACAAACCTACAGTCTTGAGAAGTGGGCGGTGGTTACTTAACCCTTTACAACTCAAACATCTTTCCTCTCTTAAAATCAATTCCTAAATACTTATTAATTTGTTTGGACCTAACTGCTTAATAAATGGTTGTTGTTGTTATGTGCCTTCAAGTCATTTCCAACTTATGATGACCCTGAGGTAAACCTATCAGAGGGGTTTCTGAGGCTGTGTAACTTGCCCAAGGTCACCCAATAGGTTTTCATGACCCAGCAGAGATTCAATCCTGGTCTCCAGAGTCACAGTCCAACATTCAAACCACTACACCATACTGGTAAATGGACAAGTCAGGTATTTCTTCAGCCTAGGGGAATTGTGGAAAATTTACTGAAACACCATTGACCAAGAAAGTTTAAGAACCTCTGGTCTAAGCTGAAATCTTATGAAAACTTTGGGATGTGTCAATCTGCTCATGAGAATGTTTATTAATCTTACTGATTTTTTATTTTTATTTTTTTGCATTCCTCAAAATATGTCATATGCCTCCCTTCTGAATTTGTGGTGAAATTTTAAAATGGTAAGTCAATTTTAAAATCACAGGAAAAATATATATGTGGAGAATAACTAGTATCTGATGGTTTCTCCATTTATCTCCTGGACACCACAGTTAGAACCACAGTAGTAAAATAAATAAATAAATAAATAAATATGCACATCTCCTGTTATGTGTCAAGTTTAATTTTACTTTAAATCAGTTTTAATTATGCCAGTGAAGTTTATTGTTTTAATGGAAATCATCTGTATTGTGAAACTCTGGAATGTACTATAAAGGGCTGAGAAAGATTTAAAGTCACATTAACCTTAACAACACAGCCAAATTTGGTTTGATTACATTAATTCCTATAGTCCACATCCTTGAAAAACACATTTTCCAAGTAAGTTGGCAGTTGGTTATATTAGCCCTGATCTGTTAGTCATTATTGCATTCTTGTTTCCGGAATTTAATGCTTCCTTCTCTTCCTTTCACTTCTGAGATTAATGTTTCTGCTCCAGTGTAGATTCAGTAAAATGCCTCTCTAGGCAGAAATGTTGGTGGTGGCCGCACAGGTTGTATTGGATCAGCAGGATAAACAGTTGGACCTACTGTTTGGAATTAGCATGACTGCAGAACGGCTGGTCTATACCATTATATAATTTGCTCATATGCATGTATAGAACTAGCACATATGCAAGACTAGCTAGAATCTTATCCTCAGATATGTAGTCAATGGCACTAGTACTGTGGAGCTGGAAGGCAACCTTAGGCATCACCAGATATATTAGATCACAGCCTCCATAACTCCTGACCATTGGTCCTGCCCAGTTATACTCCAAAATCTTTGGAAGGCACTAGTTTGTCTTATTTCTTTATTATGTATAATATGTGTAGCAGTAGTAATAACCCACTAATGGCACTACTTTTCTGCAATGGTGGAATTGTGTGCTCCTGTAAGGCAAGAGACTATGTTTGTCATGTATTGGCTGACTCTACTTCAGAAAACAGGCTTTCAGAGGTTCAGAAAAGGTTTATTCGCAAGCTGAGCAGATCATTTATTTATTTATTTTATTTAGGTATTTATACCCTACTCTTCAGCCACAAAGGCTCTGAGAGAGGCTTACAAATTGTTAAGCAATAACAATTTACACATCTACACTGCATTAAGCAGTTTCCAATGTGTGTTAGCTAATTTTCCCCACAAACCGAGTAGTCATTTTGCCAACCTACGAAAGGATGGAAGGCTGAGTGAACCTTGGAGCCCTTGGGATTGAACTTGCAACATTGTGGCTTGCAGTACTAGCATTTAACCACTGTGCCACCTGGGCTCAGTACTGGCATTTAAGCACTGTGCCACCAGGGATCATGGTTTTAATTGCTATTATTTGTAATCAGAGGTTGTTTTGTATGATGAGATTTTTTTTTTTAAAAAAAAAATCTGTATCTCTTTCAAGTCTTGTAAACCATCTTGCTTTCTGGACTGTGCAATACGTGGGGGAAATATGGATGATGATGATGATGATGATGATGGTGATGATGATGATGATGATGGCAGTGGCTAGTTGATGAGAAAGATGGTAGTTTTGCACAATTAGCTATGAGAACAATTTGAACAAAAATTATTCTTGCAAATGTTGAGAAGTGTATCTCATAGGCAAGGAAAAAAACCATGTATCTGTTGCAAATGACAAAACCATTGAGAATATATCTTCTACCAATCACAGCTATTCTGTCTATACGAGGCTATACAATGTGGACTGATGTGCACTAATGCCAATTCGCAGCAGCCTTCATTTGTCTCCATGCATTTTTGGCCAAGATCACAGGCATGCACAGCCATACACATTTGTTGTTCAAACGGGCATGCCTGCAAATCAAAATGACAAGTGAACTATTCACATTCTTATTGTCACCAGTTGCCACTTCAGAATAGTATTTTTTTTAAAAAATAAAGCCAAGTTGTGGAAGTGTGATCTTCCACTTAAATAAACAGAAAAAAGAAGAAAGCCTGTTTTGTCGCCTCAGCTCACGGGCGCTCTGGCAAAAATCCAACATGGTGGTTCGGGGCATTTGCCTTGCCAGCAAACTCATCCCCCTGCGCATGTCAGACCAATCAACTTTTCACTTCCACTCTTATTGGAAATGCCCATCCAAGTGAACTGGTTGTCCCAATGAGCAGGAATGTGCATTTCCTTTGAAGATTTAAAAAAAAAAATGTGTGGAAAGTCATGAAGGTTTTTCCAACAGAGTATTTGTTGTTTTTGCCCCCCCCTCCTTCTGAATACGGCAGATTGATGTGGGATCCCATTTAAACAAATTGTATTCTTCTTGAGTTCTATGGGGAGTATTTTTGCTGTATAGACAACCCCCTTGCATCATGACTCAAATGCAACAGATCTACAGAGTGGCCATTGATAGGCTGTCTTGCTCTTTTCTTGCTGGGGTGGTAGCTCAGTTGGGAAAAAGAAAAGGCTGGAATGCAGCTCTCCAGAGCCAGTGGAATCCTAAACTCTTTGTTCTAAGAAGTCTTCAGACCCAGGCTTTATGAGGGAGATGTCCTTGGCTGCTCTAAAATACCTGTTCTAAAATAGTACAGGCAGTCTCCCAAGGCACTCAGGCCACAAAGCTCAGTTCTGAGGGACCAGTCAAAGCCAGGCACTAGGGACTGGCCAGCTCTGTGATGAGCAATGTGGAACATTTTCTGTGTCCAGAGCTGCTCTTCACAGAGCCTGTCTACCTTCCTTCCTACAATCAGAATGAGACAGAGGGTGGGTGGCACTGTTGAGTAGTGATAGTGTTGGGGTCAGGGTTGTTATTCCTCCCATGTCACTTGACAGGTGAGCTTGAACTACTGGTATATATCAAATGGCTCTCATGCCACCCTGTATCAGCCAAATGTCCATGTGATATCCCAAAACTCCATCAGTGTATAAGGCTCTACCACTTTTTCTGCTGGGTTTCATGTCTAATTTTTCCTTTCCCATGAGAGCCTCTGTGAGAGCAAGGAAAAGGCAAGGGTGGCAGAGCCAGTAAAGGGATGTGAATGTGCCACCTCTCCCTCTTTTCTCTGTACTTTTCCATTTGGAAAACAGATGGTTGTGAGGCACTGACATTTCTTCACAGTTTTGCAAATGAGCCTGCAGTAGCAAAGAGCCCAGATGTATAATCCAGAGCAATGCAATTTCAAGCCAGGATTATAATTAACAGCAGCTCAGTGAAGTTTAATAGGGAAGGTTACAAATGTCTATTTTTTCCTCTTCTCTCCACCAGCCAGGAATCTATGTTGAGGCTTAGTGACCGTGTTCCTGAACACAGCTCTTGCTTTATCCTTGGCTAGTGACTTTGAGGGGCTGTTTCATGTTTACCTTGCATGATAATTGAAGGGGGAAATGAAATCCAAAAGAAAGACTGACTGACATTTAATATCCCCCAATGTTCTTCTGTTTCCATATAGTAGGAAAGGAGGGTTATGGGTCTCTTATCACCAGCCAGGTCCTGACCTGCAGATCGAGGAGCTGAGCTGTTACCTGATCCTCTATGCCAGGTGTATGCCTACAGGCCAGAAGGCTAAGAAAGCAGAGTGGAGAAAACTCTCCAGCCCAAATATTTCATTGCTGTTAACCATTTCAACCCTTCCCACTGCCCCTTGAGATACTGAGTTAGTGAATCCACTCTGTATGTCTAGAATTACATGCCCACTCTTGGCCCTGACATGAACTAAGAAACAGGACACAGGAGAATCCTTCTCTACAGTGGAACCCCAGTTGCAGAATGCCCTCCCCTTGGAGGCCCAATTGAGGCCAATGTTGGTATCATTTCAGTGCCAAATTGGTTCAGATTGATCAAATCCCCAACCAATATGTTCCTGTTTCCAAGCCTCAATCAAGATTCCAAACTCCTTCCTAAAACACAGTCTCAAAAAATATCACTATGCAAATTAAGAAAATAACAAGAAAGGCAAACAGAGGATTAAGCAAAGCAGTTCAATAGAAAAAAGTTTGGAGATTTATTTATTTATTTATTTATTTGAAAGGAAACAAATATGGAGACCAAATTCAGATGACAACCAACAACCACCCACACTCTCTGCAACTCCTTTGAAGATATGCCACTAACAACTAAATCTAGCAAATAAATAAAAGATGCAGAAGAAAACTGATAACTTAACTGCAATCATCTTACACAGTTCTCCCCATAGGTTTTTGGAATGGTGAATGCTAATAAAATTCCTATCCAAAATAGCATGTTAGAGAAGTCAGTGAACAAAGCTCAGTTCCCTTCCACTCACTCCACAACCCAGCACTTGGATGTTTACCTTACATGGTTATGCTAGAGACACATTGTTCTGCTTTTTCTAACTTTTATCCCATCTCTCAATGGGACCACACCACTCTGAATTGTTCATTTCCTTTTTTAATACACACACATATATATTATCAGAAACAGCTTCAAGCTTAAATAAGTACATATACAAAAGTGTAAATACCCAATTCTACAAAACATTTCATCAATCCTACCTTCTCCCTTCTCAATCCCTCTTTTCTTCTCTTTCAACTTCCTTACAACACTCTTTCTTTTCATCACTTCCTCTTCTACTTACACAAACCCTCTCACATACTAAACCCTCTCATATATTTTACCCTCTATACATTTTTAATCTGAAGCTGAATAGGTTTCATGACCCTAATAAAATCCATTCAGTTGCATACTAAAAGCCATAAAAAATATGTCAAGTAACAAACCAATGAAAAACAAAACAACAAGTACAGAACTCAAAATTTAAGCTGGCAGGTCAAAAAAGGTAGAACACTTTAATTTGGTTCAGAAAAGAAAGCAAAGTACTACTAATCACATATCTTTGGGACAGACATTACAAATTCAGTATGGTCACACCAAAAGTCTAATTAAAACATTTTGTATGTAGTAGCTGATATCCCACCCACTTCCCACATATATAGGCACAATGCCCACTATGATATTAAGGCATGGGCATTGTGAAGGATGTCAATGCAGTTGCTGCTGATGTCTCTTGGAACTGTGTCTGAGAAAATAAGAAGCGGATGGGGGGGGGAGAAATTGTGGTCCTCCTCTGATATTTATGAGCTCCTGCAGAAATTCAGCAAGACAATTCTCTCCCCCCACACCTCTCTACTCAAGTACACATGGCGGGGGATTAGAATTTTTTTTGGGTGAGAGCAAGCCAAGCCTGACAGAGAGCTAATGTGGTTGTTGTGATTTGAGTGTTGGACTACAGCTCTGGAGATCAGGGTTTGAATCCCCACTTGGCCATGGAAACTCACTGGGTTACATTCAGCAAATCATACTCTCTCAGCCTCAGAAGAAGACAATGGCAACCCACCTCTGAACAAATCTTACCAAGAAAACCCAGCAGGACTCATTTTAGGATTGCTATATGTTGGGCATGTGGTTTTTGCAGAATGATGGGAGTGTCACCACCTTTGCAAGATGATGGGACTGCCTTCATGACACCAGGGTTCAAATCCCCACTTGGACATAGAAATCCACTGAGTAAGTCATACCCTTTCAGCCTCTGAGGAAGGAAAGGGCAAATCTTGCCAAGAAAACTTCATGATAGATTTTCCTTGGGGTTGCCATGAATCAGAAAGGCACACAAGAAAAAGAAAAAGAAGAAGAAGAAGAAGAAGAAGAGCACAAGCTGAACATGAGTCAGCAGTGTGGTGCGGCAGCTAAAAAAGCCAATGCAATTCTAGGCTGCATCAATAGGAGTATAGTGTCTAGATCAAGGGAAGTAATAGTGTCACGCTTTTCTGCTTTGGACAGACCTTACCTGGAATACTGTGTCCAGTTATGGGCACCACGATTCAAGAAGGATATTGACGAGCTGGAATGTGTCCAGAGGAGGGTGGCCAAAATGGTGGGGGGTCTGGAAGCCATGCCCTATGAGGAGTGGTTTAGGGAGCTGGATATGTTTAGCCTGGGGAAGAGAAGAGGAGACATGATAGCAATGTTTAAATATTTCAAGGGATGTCATATTTAGGATGGTGGAAGCTTGTTTTCTGCTGCTGCAGAGACTAGGACATGGAGCAATGCATTCAAACTAGAGGAAAAGAGATTCCACCTAAACATTAGGAAGAACATCCTGTCAGTAAGAGCTGTTCAGAAGGGGAATGTACTACCTCAAAGTGTGTTGGAGTCTCCTTCTTTGGAGGTTTTTAAGCAGAGGCTATGGCCATATGTTGGGAATGATTTGATTGTGTATTCCTGCAGGGCAGGAGGTTTGACTGGATGGCCCTTGTGGTCTCTTCCAACTCTTCCACCTCTTCCAATTCTATGAGAAGGAGAAGGAGAGGACCACCACCAGCAGCAAGAATTTCTTTTGGTCTGACTACAATAGCATTGGCAGAAAGTAGCATGGAAACTACTGCATCTTCTCTTTTTTTCAGCCTAAATGTGGGTAAATAATGAGAAAAGCATCACATTTTTATGAAGATACCCATAAAAGGCAACTGTTCTTTCACCCTATAAAGGAAAATGACCTCTTTAGACTTCACAGATGTCCCCATTGCACAGGAATAGGTAGTGAAATAATATTATAAGCCATATATTTTTGTGACCTATAAACTTAACTCCAAGTTTAATCCCTCTTTTCCAGTATGCCGCTAGCCCACCAGATTACTTTCTCATTGGTCTTGCGAATGAAATTAAATATTTTTGTGTGTGTGTTCCAGAAGGGAAGAAAGACCAAATGAGAAAAAGAAAGAGAGTAGAAAAACATAAGACATTTTGCTTATTCATTTAATTTTCTGGGACCACCTTAGTATCCTATAAATACCACCCAGTTCCTCACTAATGATGTATAAACTTTTGCCAAATGCTACATGAATGTTCCTAATGGATGAAAATATTTCCACTTCTGCCTGATATTAACCACTGGAGTATTTGTAATTATTGAATTTTGGGATACTGTAGGTGTGAAGAAATTAGTCTCCACAATGCCAAGTGCCTCAGGGCAGAGAAAATATATGCATTATTGGACATATAACATAATAATGGTTTAGGAAGAAGAAAGAAGGAAGTTGACTTTATTCTAGACCTTGGAAATCATTCCAATGCAATAGCTCATTCAGAATGTGGTGAATCTCATTCAGAAATTGATGGATTTGTGCCTTTATTGTACACACAAACAATGCCAGAGGTTACCATAATAGGAAGGTGGGAAATGCACTTCCTTGGGGTTTAGATCACAGGTGATTATTCTTTGATTCTTTCCTATTCAAATTGGTGGCATTCATGTCAGCGGGGTGGTGGATCCACTTTGGGATTTAGTCTGAACTATCTCTAAAATAGGTCTAGCATCTCAGCTAACACATTTAAAGTCCTGACAAAAATCTTAGTGTTCCAGAGAAATAGGACTATTCAACCTCTTGATAAATTACTTGGATGATGGAACAGAGGTCCTTCTTATCAAATTTGAAAATGACACTAATACCCCAGAAGACAGGATCAGATCAAAATAACTTGAAAATATTACAGAGCTGGACCAAAGCTAACAAGATGAATTTCAACAGGGAGAAATGCATGGTACTACATTTAGGTAAAAAAAAAATTGAACAGTACAGATGTAGGATGGGTGACCCCTGGCTTGACAATAGCATGTGTGAAAGGGATCTAGGAAAACCTGAACACAAACCAACAGTGTGATGTGGCAGTGAAAAAATCCAATGAGATTCTAAACTGCATCAACAGGAGTATAGTGATTAGATCAAGGAAAATATTAGTACCATTCTATTCTGCTATGGTCAAACCTCACCTGGAATACTGTGTCCAGTTCTGGGCACCACAGTTCAAGAAGGGGATACAGAAGCTGCAGTGTGTCCAGAGGAGGGTAACCAAAAATGGTGATCCATG
This sequence comes from Gambelia wislizenii, assembly GCA_030847615.1. Taxonomy (NCBI): domain Eukaryota; kingdom Metazoa; phylum Chordata; class Lepidosauria; order Squamata; family Crotaphytidae; genus Gambelia; species Gambelia wislizenii. The sequence goes on from JAUMIR010000009.1 coordinate 19,726,932, forward strand.
CCCTATGAGGAGTGGTTTAGGGCTTTGGGTATGTTTACCCTGGAGAAGAGTAGGTCCATGTCAAAATATTTGAAAGGATGTCATAATGAAGAAGGAGCAAGTTTGTTTTTTGCTGCTCTAGACACTAGGACACAGAGCAATGGATTCAGGAAATTATCAAACCAACCAAATATCCAGCGACAGGAACACCAGGAGATCATGAAAAGGCTTCCCTTTCAGACATCATCACAGAGTCGTTATGCTCCTGTGCCCCTTCTGTTCCACCAGCACTGCTTTTAATTCACAGGCCAAGCTGTTAATTGACCCATCATTTTGTTTCTGATGGGTAAGTGAAAAGGTGCCCCATTATGCTGATGCAATGCCAGCTGCAGTGGGAGGTCTGTGCCAAACACTTCTGGGTGCAATTGGGACAAGGAAGTAAGTGACACACTTTTTTGTACCCTCCCTGGTTACTTGTATTTTTTTAACTGTGTTTTTGTGCTTGGTGTAACTTTTTTTAGACTTTGTTTTGCTTTTTATTTTTGAATTCCCCACATGCTCGTTCTCTCATGAGAATGGCTAGGAACTCAAACCAGGAAGTGAATGGGTTCTGTGCAAGCTCCATTCACTCCTGAGCTGCCAAGGGGAGGGGGGTCATGGGATAAGGTAAGGCTGAAAAATGTTGGGATGTGGACAGGAAGGGGAAGGAGATAATATGGGGAGACAGGGATGCTATTTTGCCCCGGTCTGATAATCTTCTCAAAAGAGATTCCACCTAAATATTAGGAAGAATATATTAGGAAGAAATATTAGGAAGAATCGTGACAGTAAGAGCTGTTCGACAATGGAATACATTGCCTCAGAGTGTGATGGAGTCTTCTTCTTTGCAGGTTTTTAAACAGGCGGGATGACCATCTATCACGAGTGCTATATTCCTGGAAGGCAGGGGAATAATCTGGATGGCCTTTTTGGTCTCTTCCAACTCTTTGATTCCATGATTCTAGGGTGTAGTCTGGTGTCAGCAAAGGATTTGAAGTTAAGTCTTATTGCTATGCATGCATAAGTTATCACGTTAGCACACTAAACCTCTGAGCATACCAAGAGATCTAGGCAGCAAAGAATTTGTAGCAGAGTCTTGTTTCTTCAGGCAGAAGAATAAAGAGATAGACACAACTTTTTGCCTAAGAAACTATTTCACTTTACTAAAGCATAAATAAAGAAAAAGCTTTAATAATAGACAACACATCGTCATTGTACAGAAATTCAAAACTGGACTGAAGATATATTCTCAGAGCAGAATATAATATCCAATCCTTTAGCTTTATAGAGAAACATAAACATTCCCCCCTCCCAACAGGGAGGTATTCCAGACATCCTGTCTGCAAACTCAAAACACTGAAGGCCATTCTTGACAGGCCATAAAACTCAATTTACATTCTAATTCTAGCAAATGTTTGCACTCATTTCTGCACCCTATAGGTAATTATATTGCACTGCAGCTCTTTACAGCATAAATCTACTAACTGCTTGTCCAATTATTCATGACATGAGTAGTGCTTGAAAGGTTACTTAGAAGTAATTAGTTACAATTATAGGACTCAAATGTAGTTGTAGTTTGCTAAAAATAATTATCTATTTTCCATTTTCACAAATGGTCATTAAATAATTGCTTGTAGATAATTTTTAAAGTTTTAAAAAATATTATCTAACTGCTCCAACCTGCTGACCTGTGGTACAAAACACATTCCCCTTCTATCTTCATCACTGCCACCTCAGCTCCCACAACAGCATTTGGTCCTTCAGGTATTCTTCTTCCACCATTTCTTGAGACGGTTTAATATCATTGTCCTCCATGAAGTTACAACAGTATTACACACATATTTATACCTTAGTTACTGGGGAAAGAAAGTCATTACAAGTAACTAGGGGGTAGTCTAAATGGTGAAAATACTCATAGAATTTGCAGAGAATTCATTTTGTCCAAATGGGATCCCGCATTAATCTGCCATACTTGGAAGGAGGGGGGCAAAAATCTCCAAATACTCCCTGGGAAAAGCCTTTGTGGCTTTTCCCATATTTTTTTTTTAAAAAAACCCTCTGAAGTAAATGCACATTCCTGCTCATTAGGACAACCAATTCGCTTTGCATTGCGTTCCTTAAAAGAGCAGAAGTGGAAAGCTGATTGGTCAGATCAGCTGCATAGGGGCAAGCTTGCTGGCAAGGCCAGAACCGCCATGTTGTATTTTTGCTGTAGTGATCATGTGCTAAGGCGATGAAACAGCCTTTTTTCCTTTTAATCTCTGTTTATTTAAGTAGAAGTTCGCACTTCCACACCTTGGATTTGCTTTTTTAAAAAAATACTGTTTAGCAGTGGCAAGTAGTGACAACAATAATGTTATTCACTCACGCCCGCCATCTTGATTTGCAGGCATGCCCATTTGAAAAACAAATGTGTGCGGCTTCACATGCCTGCAGCCTTGAAAAAAACATGGAGATAAATCAAAGCTGCTGAAAATTGGTGTTAATGCGCATCAATCCACATTTTGTTGCCTCATATAGACAAGCCTTGGCTATTTTGAACTAATTACTTCCAAGCGGTGAACTAATTACTTCCATGGAGACACTATCGCCTCTACTTGGTCCGTGTCTTTCAACACTGAAGAGAAATGCAACATTTGGAATCAATGTAGGGGGCATTATAAAGCTAACCAAGAAAACTGTGCTATAAAGGGGGGGGGGAAGCAAACTCCAAATCAAGAAGTGAGCATACAATGTAACACCTTGCACCTAGTGCTCTATGTGTGTATTCAAGGGAGATCAGCTGCCATACCATTGGTTCATCTGTCTTATCAGGGACCATAAAAACCCATTTTTAGCTAATGCAGGGGAAAGCAAATTTACAAGACAGAGTGTGGTCCGTGGATGAAAAACTCCTTTTGCTTGTTGGGCTGCTCTTAGCTTGCAGTGTCAGCATGGGGTTGTCTGCTGAGATTGTCAGGACTAGCGCATGATTCATCCTGAAATATACAGACAATGAAACTGTAACAGCTTCTAGCTGGGCTCCTGTCAGAACCAGGAGCAAGAAAGTGCCAGGAAAGGTCAGTGTGTGGATAGAAAAATGGATTCCCAAGAAAACAGAATGCTTGAGTGAAACAGGGAAGTTTGCCCCAGTTGAGTCACTAGTGAAACCAAATTTTGCAACATTCCAGAATTAGAAGTAATCACTGTGTTAGCTCTTGGTAGGAGAGGGATCTCGTCCTGTTGAATTAGAATACAGAGGTATGCTAGAAGACTTTTTTTCCCCAGTCTGTGTTTCTAAGCAAATTGACCTAATTCACATTCCCTGGATCAAATCCAGAATTAAAGAGGATCAAGTGCAGTTGTGCTTCTGATACTGTATGATGGAGTTCATGGTTCAAAAGATACACATACAATGCATATTTTGGGGTGAATTGCATGCTGGTTAAATCCACAGTTTCATACAGTTATTAGAAAAAAGGGGATGGGAGAAATTGAGCTGGAATGAATTTATGACTGAACACATCTAAAAGAGGTAGATGGGAAATACAGTAGATTAATCCATCTCATACTAAGGATTAAAATATTTGCTTACTTGATTTTTGCATACCAGAAGAAAAAAAATGCAAAAGTTACCTTTTCACAAAGTAAGAAAGTGGTGGTGGTTTTAGTTATAATCCATCTTTTCCCCAGCCCTTATTTCCAACAGCACTAAAACATACACAAATTAGAATACAATTCAATTATCAATAGAATTAAAACCAATTTAAAAACAGACCTGTAGTTATTGCACATTTCAGGGAGTGTTTTTTTGGGGGGGGTATTGTTGCTGGAGCTGATGAAGTAAGCATTGATATTTTTACTCTTACAGAAGGGCAAAAAAACCACACACCTCAAAACAGATGACTTCTTTGGGGTGGGAACATGTCAAAATATTCTTCTGACTGAGGATGAGAACAATTATAGATATATATTTGTATCACATGTCAATAGACAAAACACAGTTTTTATTATTCACTGTAGCTAGATTTAGTTTCTCCTGTTCAGATCAAGGTGGGAAACAAGTGGTTCTCCACATGTTGGAGGAGTGTAATTCCCAGCATTCATCACCATTGATTATAGCTTGGCCATAGAGCTACTGGTAGTCCTGTAACATCTGGACAGCCACATGATTCTCACATCTAGTTTAGATGCAGTTTATACTATAGAATGCTCAAAGCATTCATGTGCTAATGATGGCCATCTAAACATGCCTGTTTAAAAACTCTTGCAAATGAAATGTCAGACTATGAGACTGGTCTATGGGACTCATACAACAGGGCTATTTTTCACAAGGTCAAATGTGCTATGATCTTTTATAAAGTACCAAAATTGTGTTATAGTTATTTTTATTTCATTCAGAAATCCCTTATTGAATGAGAAAACTAGTATATAAATGCATTTATACACATATTAAACTTAGCAGCAGCATGCTTCTGAAGACTAGATTGTACCCTCCAACATTTCACCGATGAAAACCTGCATACTTGTGTCCAAACAACATCAGAGTGTAGTCAAGTTGGTAAAAGTTATTAATGAGGAAGAGCATACAGGTTAGGAGAAGCTGCAGCTTTTTGATTTTGGCTGAGTCCATAGTTAAGGATAAGTTTCCTCCTCTTGCTCTCCCCCATGAGTTGAGTGCAAACTACTTTTGCACTTTGAACTGAGTTTGCAGCAATTCAAGTAAGCTATGAATAAAGAGGGGAGTGTGAGGAGGAGAGAAAAGCTGGGACATTTTAAAAGCAGCTGAGAAAGTGGGATGGAAGAGGATTAGTTGGGATGTCCCGGCCAAATTGGGACAGTTGGACAGTATGGTATATATTGGCCTTCAGGTAACTATTGTTTTTTGTTGCCATTACCATGAGAGTTCATTCCCTCCAACCAAAAACACAGCCACCCAATTGACTTCCTTTGCCTGAACCAGTGCCTACATTCAACTCCATTATTGAAAATATAGAGACAGCCTAAAAATCTTCTAATCTCTACCAACTATACAACAGGGCCTGGGAGCTTCACTGAATAAAGAAGGTTCTGAGTTATCAAAGATACAGAACTATAGTATCATAGAGTTGGAAAAGACCACAAGAGCTATCCAGTCCAATTCTCTGTCTTGCAGGAATACACAGTCTTCCAGCACGAGCTGGGCCAAAACTAACAAAATGAATTTCAACAGGCAGAAATGTAAGATACTACATTTAGGCAGTCAGGGCCGGTTTTAGGAATTTGGGGGCCTCCTGCAATATTTTATTTTGGGGGGCCCATATATATATCTCAGGTCAATGTTACTTAACCTATTCACCATACAGGATGTTCAGATTACAGTAGGACCCCCGTATCCATGGATTCATTATCCATGGGACACAAAACAGCACACCTACCATAGAGTTGTCCTATAAAATGTGTCCTCCCTAGCCATTTTCTAGGCCCTCGAAGGCACCTCTATGGTATTTTAAACCAGAAGTCCCATTATTTTCAATGCTGTTCACTATTATTCATGGTTTTTAGAATCCACTCCCCCCCCGAACCAATCCCTAGTGGATAAGAGGGGCCTACTGTATTACATAATTTGCCACCACAATAATTTAGTTTAAAAACTATATTATAGGCACTAACATAATATTTTTTGTTTATTAGCAATTAACATAATGGTGTAGATTTCCTCAAAGAAAAGAAAGAGTGGACTACAAGCTGAACCTGAGTTAGCAGTGTGATGCAGCAGCAGAAAATGCCAATGCGATTCTAGGCTGCATTAATAGGAGAAGTGTCTAGATCAAGGGAAGTAACAGTATCACTCCATTCTGCTTTGGTCAGACCTCACCTGGAATACTGTTTCCATTTCTGGGCACCACAATTCAAGAAAGATACTGAGAAGTGTGGTGGGAGGTCTGGAAGTCATTACGCCCTATGAGGAACAGCTTAGGGAGCTGGGTGTGCTTAGCCTGGAGAAGAGAAGGTTGAGAGGTGACATGATAGCCATGTTTAAATATTTGAAGGGATGTCATACTGAGGAAGGAGCAAGCTTGTTTTCTGCTACTCCAGAGACTAGGACACGGAGCCATGGGTTCAAACTACAGGAAAAGAGATTCCACTTGAATATTAGGAAGAACCTCCTGACAGTAAGAGCTGTTCAGAAGTGGAATACAGTGCCTTAGAGTGTGGTGGAGTCTCCTTCTTTGGGTTTTTTTAAACATAGGTTGGATGGCCATCTGTCAGGAACTCTTGGATTATATGTTCCTGCAAGGCAGAAGCCGATTGGATGGGATGGCTGTTGGGGTCCCTTCCAGCCCTATGATTCTATGATTCTAGGCTGCATTCAGAGCCTGGGAAAGTTATTCTTGGATTTCACCTCCCAGAATCCCCCTGCCAGCATCCTTCTCAAGGTCTGGTTGCATTGTTCCTTTCCCAGCATTCTCTAGCCCAGTGGTTCTTAACTTGGGGTCCGCAATGTCCTCACAGGGGGTCCACAAAGGCTTGAAGGCTGCTTGGCCCACCTCCTCCCTGTAGTGGAGTAGCCATGTGACAGGAACCAAGGCAAAAGCTGGCTGGCTTGGCCTGCACATTGCCATTGAATCCACTCCAGCCACAAACTTGCAGGAAGAAGCAAGAGTGCCTCTGAGGGAAAGTTTAATGGATGGTGTAATTGTTTTGTTGTTGTTGTTAGCTATTATTATTAACTATTATTATTAAGGTTTTAAATCTTGAGTTAAGTCTTGGGGCAACAAAAGATATTTAAAGGGGGACCCTGGTAAAGAAAAGTTTAAGAACCACTGCTCTAGGCCAATGCCTCTCACATAACACTAATGGGATACTGGTGTTTTAGTGACAACAATAAAACCATTGTTCCCAGTAATATTATTCCAAATTTTAATTTATATTCTTTATATTCTTCTGTTAAAAGAGCTAGAGTGTTGTAGAAGTTTCAGCATTGCACTATGACTATGGAGACTAGGGTTTGAATCCCCACTCAGCCATGAATACCCACTGGGTGACCTTGAGCAAGTCACACTCTCTCAGCCTCAAAGGAAGGCAAAGACACACCCCCTTTGAACAAACCTTGCCTAGAAAACCCCATGGTAGTTTCGCCTTAGTCAGAAATGACTTGAAGGCACATAGGCAAACACACACAAATTTCTTTTGCAGGCTGAACTCAGTTGGCAGCAAGGGGAAGAACCTGAAGACCAAGGGGTGAAGGGATGGTGCAGAGAGACCCCAGGAAACCATGTTAAGAGCAGCTGGAAAGATGGGTTGGAGGTGATCTATGTGGAAGGAAGGAAGAAAGAAAGAAAGAAGCCCTTTCTGAGGGAAAGAGACAACCCTCAAATCCCCCCTCTCACACACATACACACGTACACTCACCCCTCTCTGCCATGCCTGGCTGGCTTGCATTTTGCAGCAGCAAACTCCCTCCAGCTTCTGCCATGGAGGGCTACTGCTTCTTTCTCTTTCAAGTTTGGGAGATGCTGTTTTTTTGTTTTTGCTTTTGTTTTTGTTTTTTTTTTAAAGCCAGCAGGAGGTTTTTGGAGGAGGAGGGTAGGAGGGGGCTACAAATCAGCGGCCCTCCCAGCTGTCTCCTGGCCGTCTCCTTCATCAGATAAGGAGGTCAGCGGGGGGGGCTTGACCTCGGGGGGGGGCACCAATGCAGACTGGTTAAACCGACCCTGTAGGTAGTAAAAATGAAATGCACAGATACAGGATGGGTGACACTTGGCTTGATAACAGTACATTAGAAGGGTTAAATAAGAATGTTTTTGGTGAAAAATGGAGTAAATTTTTAGAATTTGTATTAATAAAGGGGAGAGGAAGCAAACCTGAGATGGAAACAATGAAATTTTGGAAAGAGGGATGAATATAAAGGGAAGTCCCTCGGTGGAGGGGATCACTGTTATATATGTTTGTTAGTTTTATGTAGTAATTGTATGTTTGTTTGTTTTTAATTTTAAAAAAATTAATAAAAATTATTATTTTAAAAAAAAGATAACAGTACATTAGAAAGGGAACTAGGAGTCTTAGCAGATGAAGCTGTGTTAAGAGTTCAAGCTCATCCTGTTTATTTCCCATGCTCTGTGCATTAGTGTAGAGACATCTAAGACCATGAGCCATTCCCCCTAGCTGGTTATTTAAGTGTTTTTCCTCCCGCAGTTGGGTTTTTGTACTATTTGCCCAGTCCTCTCTAAAATGATTGGGCTGTTATCTTCAGCATTTGATGAACTTCTGGTCACAAGAATACTGTCTCCCTACCCCAGATATTACAGTTTAAAGCCCTCCTTATCAGATTTTTGAGACTCTTAGCAAAAATGTTCCTGTCAACTGCTGTGAGGCACAACCTGTCCCTTTCCAGAACTCCATCTTCATGAAACCACAGACCATGGTCCAAGAAGCCAAATCATTCCTGGTGACACCATCTGCTGAGTAAGTTGTTCACCTCCACTTTTCTTCCCTCCCTTCCTTGGCTTTATCCTTCAACTGGGAGGAGAGATGAAGTGACAATCTCTGTCTTAAGGTTATTCAGCTTCCTACCTTGTAATCCCTTGTGATATTCCGAAGCCTATGCCTTGCAGTGTCATTGGTTCCCATGTAGACTAAAAGGAAGGAGTAACAGTCAATGGGCTTGGTGAGACTTGTCAGCCTCTCTGTTACATCATGGTTTTTTGTTGTTGTTTTTTGTTTTGTTTTGTGTTTCTTGCCCCAGTGGGACAGCACCCCCTTTGAGTCATCTTTTCAGGCCTGGAAATGACTGCTGGATGGCTGGATGACCATCTGGCAGGAATGATTTGCTTGTGTATTCCTACATGGCAGGGGGTTGGACTGGATGGTCCTTGAGGTCTCTTCCAATTCTATGATTCTATGATTCTATTCCCCTCAGCAGCGACTCCCCTACCACCACCATCCATCTGCTCTGGGACTCAGCAAGAGCCATTCCATATGCTGAATCTTCTAAAGTCACCTGTATATTCTCTGCAGATTGGAACTGTTGCGCTTGTTCCTGCTCCTCATCATCCCTGATAAGGGAGAGAACATCAAATCAATGATGTAGCTCCAAACTCACAGAACGATCCCTGGCTCTTCTATTTCAATGTGTCACATTCCTCCAAATGTTTACCTCCTGTGTTTGGGAACTGACCTAGTGCCATTTCCTTTCCTGAACCCAGCTTGGACATCTGGCACTCCCTTCTGGGAATGTTCCTTATTTTTATATTTCCCCAGAAAGCTCTCCCTCTCCGCCCATGAAGAGGAGGTTGATGGTTGGAAAAAGAGGCTTGTTCTCATAAGTTTCCCAATGTGTGTGTGGAAATAACCACTACCCATGCTGCTCCACTGCCAGTAGTGGACGAAGTGCTCCAACAGTATTAATAACAGAGGAAAACATGCCAAGAGGGGTGGGAGAGGCTTTAAACCAAATCCATCACTTCTTTGACAACTTTGACACCTATTCTTGAGATATTGGATTGCAGCATTGTAGAAAACATCACACAATGGCCAGTACAGCTGTGCACTCTCTGTCAGGTACCAGCTTTCCCAAACTCATAGAGCACAAGCTTCAGGTTGCACTGGAAAACTTTATTGCTAGAAATACAGGAAACATGCAATACAAAGTCATTGCTGAGATTGAAGGCCTAATGGTTATACTCTAATTTAAAAGCATTTTACAATCAACAAAATCTGGTGGGATAGATAGCTATTGGTTCTCCATTTTCCACTGACACAGACATTTCTTAAAACAATTTTCCCAGAGTCTCTAACCTTGAGGTTACAACTGTTAATTGCAGGTGCCTGGTTATCTGTTTCCCGAAGCACAACCCAGACAGTTACACATAACTCTTTTCACCCCCACACAAACTGCCATAAAGTACATAAAGTACATAAAAGCCCCAGGGAAACTTATGAATATGGCAGGAGAAGGAACAAAAGGACAGATCCTGACACTCTCCCACTGTGCAACAGTTAATCCAACCTCATCAGACACCACTAAAAAAACATACTTGCAAAACCTTCTCAATAGCAGAACAGCTTTATTGCTAGAAATCCAGGAAGCATACAGTACAAAGTAATTGATGAGACTGAAGGCCTAACAGTTACACTCTAAGTTAAAAGCATTTTACAATCAACAAAATCTGGCAGGCTGCATAGCTAACAGAACTTGCACAGCTCTGGATGGGATTCCACCTTTGCACAACTTTCAAGTGCAATGGCTTGAGAAACAGCATTTGGTACTGGCAGAAAGTAAGCACAGGATGCTAGGCTTTGTGTCTGCTTGATCCAAAGTCTTCCCCTTCTTCTGCCATGGCTTTAGAGCTTTAGTCAGCCTTGGAGCTTGGGTACCTGTTTCCCCACAATAGCCACTCCCCATTGAGCTTTATCAAAATGAATCAGGTTTGGTTTGGAGGCTCCTTCAGTCCCTCTTCTCTCCCATGTCCACAGGGTTGTTTTAATCAACCTTCTCTCTCATTGAGTGCAAGTTCCCAGACAACAGTTGAACAACCCCACTCTCCCCCCTCCCTGTCTTTGATTTCTCCTCCCATAAGAACTTTCCAGTGTAGTCTGAAACTATACATAACTCAAAACAGTGAAGATGCATAGTTCCTCAGGGCATCAGCCCCAGACCATCATAACTTTCCCAGATAGTCATAGTTCTCACAGAGGTAGATAGCAAAATTATTGGACTCCAGGAAAAAAAATAAAATAAAAAAGAGCCCTTCTTTTTCTATGCTGTTGCAAAGCCACAATAGTCTCCTGGTAGAATCCTGGCAATCTTCTTTCTTCCAGAACTCCAGAAGCTCTGAAACAGCAACTGTCATAAAAACTGAAAGATAAATTATTACCTTGCAACTGGTTTAGCGTTTCCATCCACACACATTTTTATGATGCTGTTTGGTACTGCTATGAAAAATGACAAAAAAATCACTCCCTCCCCAGCTGTGTTCACTGTCCTATATCTTTCTCCTCCAAGATGTTAGCTGTCCATACACAGAGCCATAACACTGCAGAACATTGGCAAACTAATTGCATTTGAGCATTAAAGCACCAGCACTGATGAAGATGTAGAAGCAATATAATGAACAGTTTGCTAGGCACCAAGTGGCTCTTATAGGAATACAGGAAGCTGCCTTGCACTGTATCATAAAATCTTTGAGCTGCAAGGGACCACAAAGGTCATCCAGTCTAACCATGCAGGATTACACAACAAAAGCAGTCTTGAAAAATTTCTATCCAACCTTTGTTTAAAGCCCTCCACAAGTGGAGAATCTATCATCCTCCAACGTAACCCGTTCTTACAGTAAAATAAATAAATGTATAAATAAATAAATAGATTCATTTTAGAAATTTAGAAATCTTCCAAAATGTTTCAGTGGAATCTCTTTTCTTGTAATTTGAATCCATTGGTTCATGTCCTAGTCTCTGGAGCAGCAGAAAACAAACTTGCTTTATCTTCAATATGGCATCGTTTCACATATTTAAACATGGCCACCATGTCACCTCTCAGTCTTTTCTTCTCCAAACTAAACATATCCATTTCCCAGACTAGCATGATATACAGGCTCCAGAGATCATGTCACACACACACACACACACACACACACACACACACTGCTTAAACAGCTGAATTGGCTACCAGTCCATTTCCAGGCAGCATTCAAAGTGCTGGTATTGACATTTAAAACCCTAAATGGCTTGGGTCCAGCCTACCTGAAATATTGTAACTCCCTATACAAGGTGGTCTGAGGGTTAAGATCATCTGGAGAGGGCTTTCTCTGTCCCACCACCTTCACAGGTGTAGTTGGTGAGGACTCAGGAAAAAGCCTTCTCCATGGCTGCTCCCAGATTGTGGAACTCCATTCCATGGGAGGTCTGGCTGGCCCCATTCTGCTCTCTTTTTGTTGGCAGTTGAAGATGCTTCTATTTATGCAGACATTTGAAATATGAATTTTAATAGGTGTGCTCTTTTTAATGTTGTATTTTTATCTATTTTATGCTTAAATTTCTGTTGGTTTTTAATAATAGCAAATATTTTAATTATTTTTAACTTTTGTAATTTATGATGTTTTAATTGCATATTTTTAAATAATTGTAAGCCACCTTGAATCCCATCTTGGGAGAAAGGCAGGATATAAATCCAATAAATAAATAAATAAATAAATAAATAAAATATAGATAATTAAACAGACAGTCTATAAGCACTTAGGAAGGAATATCATGATCACTAAAGGTCAACATGGGTTTCTGAAAAACAAGTCATGCCAGACTAATCTTATCTCTCTTTTTAAAATAGAGTTACATACTTGGTAGATGAAGGAAATGCTGTGGATGTGGTGTATCTTGGTTTCAGTAAGGCCTTGACAAAGTCCCCCATGATATTCTTGCAAAAAAAGTTAGTAGCATGTGGACTACACAATGCAACTGTTAGGTGGATTTGTAATTGGTTGATGGGCCGAACCCAAAAAGTAGTCACCAATGGCTCCACTTCATTCTGGAGAGAAGTGACTAGTGGAGTGCCACAGGGTTCTGTCCTGGGCCCAGTGCTCAACATCTTTATCAATAACTTGGATGAGGGAATAGAGGGCATGCTTATATTTGCAGATGGCACCAAATTAGGAGGGGTAGCTAATACTATAAAGGACAGGATAAGAATTCAAAATGACCTTAAGAGATTAGAAAGCTGGGACAAAACATATTAAAATTAATTTCAACAGGAGAATATACACTCGGGCAGTAAAAACAAAAAGCACAGATATAGGATGAGTGACACCTCACTTGATGGCAGTACATGCAAAAGGGATCTAGGAGTCGTAGGACTTTTTTGGATGAGGTTTTGTAACGGAAGCAGCCTCGTCCCCATTGAAAGGCTGCTGTGTGGCAGGGAGTCCGTTTCGGATGACGCTCTCCCCTGCCGATCCCCTGCCGATACTGTTGCGTAAGTGCTGGGATGCTGCAGCACTATATTTTTTCTAATCACTATCAACTTTCGTGATTAGAAAAACCACCAAATATAATGCTGCAGTGTCCCAGCACTTACGCAACAGTATCGGCAGGGGAGAGCTTCATCCGAAAGAGACACCCTGCAGTGCAGCAGCCTCGCAACGGTGACAAGGCTGCTTCCATTACAAAACCCCATCCAAAAAAGTCCTTAGTGGACCACAAGCTGGACATGAGTCAGCAGTGTGATGTGGCAGCTAAAAAAGCAAATGTGATTCTAGGCTGCATCAATAGTAGTATAGTGTCTAGATCAAGGGAAGTAATAGTGCCACTCTATTCTGCTTTGGTTTTTCCTCTGAAAATACACTAAGATTCTAGTCCTCATGTCTCTCATCAAAAGATTGATGTAATCATACAAGGGTGACTTAGAGAGGCACAGATCATTGGCCCATCTTGCCCTGTATTGTCTACACAGACTGGCAGCAGCCCAACAGGGTTTCTAGAAGGAATCTTTGCCAGCCTTACCTGGAGAAGGATGCTATGACTTTGTGCTCAGAAAGCACAATTTTTAACCACTGAGTTACAGCTCCTTCCATCATGTAGATTCGGGACAAATATACATCTTGTTATCTACCCTGATCGTCCCCGTCTTGGAATATTAAATTATTGGCTATATTTTATCATTTGGCTAAGGTGGCCATCCATGTGGTTACAGGTTAACCAGGGACCCCCTAATACCAAAGTAGGATTCATGCAAGACCGAGGGAAGTGCCTTTGGAAATTTCCCAAAACGGATCTCTGGCTTTTCTTTGCAAATGAAGATTCAGAAAGGACTCATCCCATGCTTTCTACAAGCGCGCTGATGACTAAAAAGGCCAATCTGAGATAAACAAGTTCAGTTGCAGAAAACACAGCAGAAGGTCTCCTTGGGTGATGTTTCTGAGTTGTGATTCTTTCTGCACTGTCATTTCTCTTCAAGACTTGTTCGGTGTGAGTTCTCAAATAAGGCTGTAGCATTGTGGATAGTGCGTCTCCATGCCTCCCGATGTGAGGCCAGGGCGGACCATTGTTGGTGATCAATTTGGCCGAGCCTGAGATGTTATTTCAGGGAGTCCTTGTATCACTTCTCAAGTAAGAAACTCAACACCTGGAGGTGAGTCTTTCACTAATGTACTCAGCAATAGCAAGATACCTTCATAGAATCATAGAATCATAGAATTGCAGAGTTGGAAGAGACCACGGGGGCCATCCAGTCCAACCCCCCTGCCACGCAGGAAATCTTGATCAAAGCATCCCCGACAGATGGCCATCCAGCCTCTGTTTAAAGACCTCCAAGGAAGGAGACCCCACCACGCTCCGTGGGAGTGTGTTCCACTGCCGAACAGCTCTTACTGTCAAAAAGTTCCTCCTCATATTGAGGTGGAATCTCTGTTCCTGGAGCTTGCACCCATTGCTCCGTGTTCCAGTCTCTGGAGCAGCAGAAAACAAGCCTGCTCCATCCTCAGCGTGACATCCCTTCAAATACTTAAACAGGGCTATCATATCGCCTCTTAACCGTCTTTTTTCCAGGCTAAACATACCCAGCTCCCTAAGTCTCTCCTCATAAGGCATTGTTTCCAGACCTTTCACCATTTTAGTTGCCCTTCTCTGGACACGCTCCAATTTGTCAATATCCTTTCTGAATTGTGGTGCCCAGAACTGGACACAGTATTCTAAGTGAGGTCTGACCAAGGCAGAATAGAGGGGCACTATTACTTCCCTTGATCTAGACACTATACTTCTATTGATACAGCCCAAGATTGCATTGGCCTTTTTAGCTGCCGCATCACACTGTTGGCTCATGTTCAACTTGTGGTCTACTAGGACTCCTAGATCCCTTTCGCACGTAGTCTCATTCAGCCAGGTCTCTCCCATCCTATATTTATGCATTTCATTTTTCCGCCCTAAATGCAGTACTTTACATTTCTCCGTATTGAATTTCATTTTGTTAGCTTTGGCCCAGCTCTCCAGTCTATCCAGGTCATTCTGAATTTTGATCCTGTCCTCTAGGGTATTAGCTACTCCTCCCAATTTGGTGTCATCTGCAAATTTGATACGTATGCCCCTAATTCCCTCATCTAAGTCATTGATAAAGATGTTGAATAGCACTGGGCCCAGGACAGAACCCTGTGGCACCCCACTGGTCACATCTTTCCAAGACGAAGAGGAGCCACTGCTGAGCACCTTATTGCTTGTGAAATGGGATCTTATCTCCTGCTCCACTCCAACAAAAGACCTTGCCTGTTTCCTATTTAATTCCAAATGTATTGCTCATTAACGATCTTTAACTCTTCCAGAGTATCTATTGTTTTGCCCTGGGAACCTCCAAGAACCATTATATTTCACTCAAAATCCTATCCCTTCATGGGAATTATTTCACAGAAATATCACCCCAAAACACCATCCAATTGCACATAGTTCCACTTCATTTTGACTCCATGTTACACTATGTAGCTGGCCCATTGCCCAGACCTTCTCGCTGTTGGTTTACTTCACGATCTCTACTCTGCAGGATTGGTACAGTATAAGCTACTCCCCCCTTACTCTATTCCTCTATCCAAATACTTCCTTCTAATTTTGATAAGCCTTGTGTGAGCGCTTGAAGCCTGAGTGTTTTCATGAATGCTGCTGATATTAATTTCCAGTAAAGATCATTTAATTGCACCTTTTGGCTTAGAGTCTCCTCATTAGTATGCATAGGTTAAAAGGTCCCACTGTTGTCCGTCCTCTCACTGCCATAATTGAGGTAATCACAAATTCCCCATTTTAATATTTGGACATTAGAGGATCCCCACAGACCCCATGCAATCCAGGTAATAACCTTTGCAAAATGTGTAATTAATTTATGGTAAATCTCATTGTATGAGATGCAATGTGGTATAGTGGTTAGACTGCTGGGCTTCAGGGCCTGAATCCCCACTCAGCCATGGAAGCACATTGGGGGTGATGCTGGGCAAGTCACTCTCTCTCAGCTTCAGAGGAATGCAATGGCAAACCTCTTCTGAGTACATCTTGTGAGCCAATGTGATGTAGTGATTTGAGTGTTGAACTAAGACCCTGAGAGACCAGGGCTCAAATCCCCTCCTCATCATGGAAATCCACTGGGGAATCTCTGCAATGTCACACTGTCTCAGCCCAAGAGGAATGCCATGGCACACTCTGTCCAAACGATTCCTACTAAGAAAATCACATGGTAGATTCACCTCAGAGTCACCACAAATCAGAAATGACTTATAGTCACACAACATATCCATCACAAGGAACAGTGTTTATTAGTAGCTTAGAAGTATTATCTTAAAAGTTACATTGAAAAAGGAGAAATATGCCAAAGAGAGGAGATGAAAGAGCAATTAAATTTTGAATACCAGATGCCATGGATATACTGTCAGAAGGAGAAGAGGTTTTCTGTGTGTCCTGCCTGTGAATTTCCCAGAGGCATATAACTGACCACTATTTATTTATTTAGATTTATATGCTGCCTTTTTCCCAGAATGAGACCCAAGGCAGCTCACAAAGACATAAAATACAACATACAATTAAAAATATTACAATTAAAATTGAAAAATGATTAAAATCATCACCATTTAAAATTATGTAAAGCATATAAAAGTTAAAAAATAAAAATAAAAACATATCCTAATAAAAAGGCTCTTTGCGCGCAGCTACATATTGTACACAGAAGACATTATTTTCCTATGCAGGAATTGGGTGTGGGGAAGGTTGTACAAAACCCAATGGCTGGAATCCGGTTGGATATTCCCTCTTAGAGTAGACCTATTGCATTTATTCTTCATTGGTGAGACAACACATAGGTAAATTCAGTTGATTAAATGAGTCTACTGTAGTCAGAACTATAATATTTAGGCCCATGTGCTTGCATCCTAGGTTTTTTAAAGGGGGGAATATGAATCCCCCCCAAATTTCAAAATAAGGATGTAATTATTATTCACTACATTTTTCCCCA
The DNA here is from genome assembly GCA_030847615.1 of Gambelia wislizenii. Lineage (NCBI taxonomy): Eukaryota > Metazoa > Chordata > Lepidosauria > Squamata > Crotaphytidae > Gambelia > Gambelia wislizenii. The sequence continues at coordinate 19,743,883 of JAUMIR010000009.1, forward strand.
AAGGAAGCAAAAAGTAATTTTAACAGTTTTCTCCTCACTGTGACAAAATTTTTAAAAAGCATGTCATTTTCAAAGTTTATTCAAAGCCTTTTTTGTGCATACTTATTCTGCACAAAATTTGCATGTGGTTGATATGCATAGAAAACATCATTTTCTGAACAGGAAACAATATTGCTCTGTAGAAATACAGAGTTGGGTTTTAGTCCAAAACTTTAAAGGAATTATCTACCATGCTGAACTTATTTGGGGCTAGTGTTCAGCACTATGGACAGTTCTCTTAAACTTCAGACTAAACTCCAGAGTGGATTCCCATGGCATAAAAGTCTCCAACCAAGAATATTCCATGTCCTTCCTCTCTCTACTGGCACAAATTATGGTGTAATTTGAATTATTGGTATAGTGTTTTTGTTGTTATTACGTTGTTTTCTCTTGAACTTTTTTATTGTTGAGCCAACTTGCAAGGGTTTGTTTTAAAAGCTGAGCTGGAAATATGTGAAATAAACAAATCATTCAAATAAGGAAGCCAAATTAAGTTTGAGATTAAAATAAATACATCCCACATTTTGATCCATTTCTCTTAGATCTGCCTCTACCAATTTTACAATTTTAATTCAGCAATTTGACTCTACATTTAGAATTCACTACTGGATGTAAAGACAATTCTTACACACGGAGTTTATAGCATTGCAGAATGGACAAGAGCACTCAGTTTTTGTTGGGAGAAAAGCTCTCTTGTGTCCTGAAATTTTATTAACATGTTCAAGAAAATACATTTCAGAAGACCTAGACATGGTCTTTGATGGGAAGTTTTGCACTCAATGGTTATTTTTCAACCAATCTATACACACAGTCTGTTTATAAGCTGTCCCAATAACCTCTTAACTTTTCTCCATGTCTGTATTGTTTCTTGCACTATCTTGCTTGTTCTGTTTTTATTTATTCCTTGAAAATGCAGGAGAGAATAAAAATGTTGCTGGACCTTCTAGCAGCACCTCTGGCCTCCGGATCAGAGCTGACAAAAATGTCATGAAACTGACAGTAAAATATGCATAGAAAATCCCCAAGAAAGAGAACAAAACCCAGTCTATTTGTTACTCTTAGAGGTCTTAGGAAAGCCTGGTTTGTTAGAAGATTCTTTCTTTGTTGAGTTCTCTCACCCTCAATTACGGGATGCAAATTGCAGCAACACAATTCCAGGAGTGGGAACCATCCATGAATAAACACCATGCTTTTCCAGACAGACACAAAGTGAGGGAAAATAAATACGTCTCCAGTCTTTCTTATGACCAGGAAAGGAGAACAGTCATAGCTCTGAAGAGATATACAGTGGGGTAGCTATGGCAAAAATGTTGAGGCGAAGGCCCAAGAATGCACAGTACAGCTATCTTCCCAATGACCAACAGGTGACAGAACCAATGGCAAATGGGCCCAGTGTTTTCATCTGGGTTGGCATGGGCATACTGGGATCTACTAGGGCTACCACTGCTGAACACACTGTTCCTTTTTTCTGCTTATGTATAGCCTGGGGTGCCTAGTCAGGTATTTACAAATGCTCATTGTATTGGCTGGAATCCTCTTGGTGACACAGGTGTGCTTTACATATGCATATGTCCTTTTATAGCAGGGGTGGAAGACTTGTATGGAGACTGGTGCCAATTTCTCCCAACCCCCTTCCCCCCATGGGCTGCACTCCTGAGAGTGCTCCCAAATACCTCTATTGTCATTTGAGTCCTCCCCAAAATGGAAACTGAACACTTCTTGAGACTATTTTGAAAAGAACTCTGGTGAAAACAGATGTATGGGGGCTGCTGGGGGTTTTCTGTGTTGAGCTGGGAATGTTTTTGCATATGTTTGAGGCTTTTATTTATTTATTTTGCAGTATTCAGGTGAAAAATGTCCCCAAATCATGCCATTTTAAAACAGGGAAGTTTGTTTAAAGGGATTGGAGACATGGGAGGAGGGCATCTGTTGTTTATTCATAGCTGCAGCTAGGTAGCTTTTGGGTGTCCTACACTTCCCCACCCTCACTAAATGGTGGAAAGAGTATTTGTCTACCATTTCAAATAGCTTTGTGTGTTCAGGAACCCAGTGCCTGGGTGGAACTGTATGAGCAGAAGGGTCACATTTCAACTCATGTGATGTAAGACTGGGCCCTTGTTTTTGCTTATTTTTAAAAAATACCTTTCTACAGAAAATTGCATTTCTCTCAATTACCTAGGTTTAACATTGGAGCAATGGGAACAAACTCCATTTTAGTCCTGTATTCATGATGGTGCTAAGTAAGTTTATACATAAACATACCAGGAATTAGGAAGCAGTTGTATGGAACAATGGTGGGTTGAACAAAGAGAAATGTTAGCTATTAATTAAGAAAACAAATGTTAGTTGTGAACTGGATTCCACAACTGAAGTAATATAACATGGCCTTCTAAGGGGGTGGATGGTGGTAAGAACATAAAGTCAAAGCTCTAAAATTAGCTGTCTGAGCAAAACCTTTTGCATGTATCTAGTTCCTTCACAGAACTAAATTTTTGTTGTTGTTGTTGCTGTGTGGTATGGCAACCCACCTATCATGAGGTTTTCTTGGCAAGATTTGGTCATAGGGGGGTTCCCTTTGTTGAGAGGGTGTGACTTCCCAAGGTCAGCCAATGGGTTTCCTTGGCCAAGCAGGATTTGAACCCTGGTCTCCAGAGTCATGGCTCAAACCACTAACTCACATACACTATATTAATTCTTAACATTTTAATCTTCATACCACATCATCAGTGTACTTGCACAGAACCTGGGAACATTCCTTTCTGGGGGCACATCACTTGGAAAAGTTATTTTTCTATTTAAATCCTAGAATCTCACAGCTAGCAAGCTGGCTGGGGAATTCTGGGAGAAGTAGTCCAAAATTATTGTTTTTATTTTTAAGACGTTGGTTATTTAATTTTTCTCTGCTTTTCTTTTGGTAAGAGACAATATGGCACCTTGTATGTTACAAAATATTATTCCTGATATTATTTTGTTATCATGCCACATGCATACTTGTTGCATAGCTTGGAAAAGTTCCTTTTGTGAACTACAAGCTCCCAGATTCCCCAACTAGCAAGCTAGCTGGGAGCTGAAGTCCAAAAAAGGGGGAGAACCCACACACACACACTCTGAGCTAATATTTTAGGCATCTTCATTGTACTTTTAAAACAACACAAGAAAGAGGACCGTGTAGAGACTGAGGAGCAGTGGAGGGTGGTGGTGGGGAAATCAAACCAGCTCATGATGCACCTCAGCCAATTGACTCCCAGGACTCCAACTCCTCCATCCAATCAGGATGTGCAAATCATAGAGGAAGAGAAACATTGCAAATATTCACATTCTTGTTTTAAATTTCTTCATTATAAATGCAAGTAGTGATTGAATTGGTGAAACATGTTGCCTTTAGGAAAGAGGTGGGAATAGTGCATCCCATGAGCCACATGGATCATCTGGGGCCATTTGTGCGCCCCCAGGATCAAACAATTATTATTATTATTATTATTTTGCAACAAACAAACAAACCCCAAAGTTGTTCTAGAATGCCCCCAAATGCCTTCTAGATGGTTTGGGGCATTTCCACAATGCCCCCCTCCCCTGGGCCAATTTAGGCCCAGAGAGGACTTTTTTGAAATAGGAAATGATTTCTCACTCATTTTCTGTTGTTAAAAATGCTTTCTTTGGATCCTAAAATAGCCTGGTAAGGCCCCAAAACATGTTGAAAATGCACCTGTATGCACTACAGGGAATCTGGGGCATTATTTGCAGGAGAGTGTGCATTGGGAAGGATGGCCCTCCAGGTCTCCTGGGAGGCTAATGTCACTCCCTGTCCTTCCAAAGTTGCCCAACCCTGCTTTATATTGGTGGTTAGATTGATCAATTCACATGCAGAAATAGTAACTTTTTTATCATTGGTGTGCTATTGTCTATATGAAGCAATTGGTAAAGAAAGTTTGAACAGAATGGCTGTCTATCAGAAAAACAAAATGAAGCGGAACAAAACAAGAACCCTGATTATTGAAGAGATCTTTCCGCCGCTGGTACTCTGATGTGGCTCTGCCCCATTGCCTCCCTCAGGTCTGAAAAACCAAATTTTTGAGCATGAGGGGGGAAAGATTGAACAAGTTGACAAAATGAAAAAATAATAATAAAAAGACAAACCAAGAGAGCTTCTTAACATTTTGAAGCAGATTATTAATTCCCTTTCCCTTTTGTTTTGTTGACTCTACAGGTCAAGGGAGAACAGCAGCAGATCAATTCTTTTACTCTTCTCTAGATCTTAGAGATGATAACCAGGATGCCAAAGGTACCTTAGTTGTGTTTTATCATTGTTTGGTTATCCTTGTGGAATTTCCTTTGGATTTCTTGTTTCAGCCTGGCATTTCATCTAAGGGTTTCTCATCACTGTGTGACTCCCCATGTAATGAGTGATGATATTTCGTTCTTCCCAGTGCATACTTGATCTCAGATATGGCTGCTGTACTGGCTGCCCTTTTCAAAACATCTGAGAAATTTGTGTCATCCTCTTACACCACCACAAAAATGAAAGATCTCATTTATCTACTGAGCACTCAAAATGATGTATGTTAGAAAGAATGTGTAATCAGAATTTTCCCCTAGACAATAGGTCAAGAAGAGAGACAAAGGCCTAACAATGGAAAACAAGATGGAAATGTTATAGATCATATGGGTCCCCCTCTCCTCACCCTGGTTGCATGGCAAAGCGTCTTCTCCCAAATGCCACTCTGTCATGCAGGAGCTGGCATTATCATTAAGTAACATGAGGCAGTTCACCTAAGTGGCAGATTTCTAGGTGCCATTAAAGAGCACAAATATTGTGTGTTATGCAGCTCATATTCTTTCATGTCTTAATGGTTTCCATGGTGGCAATTTTTTAATTCTTTTAATGCATTGGAATCAGTGCATTTTTTAATGGACTTTTACTTTATTTTATTGAATTATGAGAATTGATGGAGTGGAAATGATGACTTTTTTTGTCAAAAATGTGTCTCTGCCTGTGTTTCTTTCCTACAACCCTCTTTCTGTCCCATTTTTGGGAAAAAGGGATTATACAAGTCAAGGAGCAAGACTTGATCCTGATTTGATTTTATCTCCTAAAGTTGACTCCAAAAGTTGACTTTTTAAACAACCTTGTTTTAGTCCTGTCCCTTCCAATAGTTTCCATTGTGTGCTAGCTTGCTTGCATGAATTATTTGAGAAGTTATTTCAGGATCATGTAATATTTAAAGCACCTCTATTATCTCTTATTTGTGAGTGGTTCAAGAATGCTCAGAAGCCTTCTCATTTATGAGAAAATGATTTCATCCATGTTTGTAAAGAAGCCATTTGCTTGTCAAAACACTGGGGTCAGTAACAGTCACCTGAACTATGACCAACCCCCTCTCTTTACTGTATAGCTTTTAAAAAATCTTTACCCCACTTCTTGATACTTCATTTGTGGATACTACAGTCTCAAATGTCATCTTGTTAGGAGGACCATGCTTAACCATCTGGTGTACATGATAGTTGATGGCTCGTTATACTAATTGTAGCACTATGGTTTCATTGCAACTGGCATGATGTCATGATTGCTCCTGGAGGTGACCTTTTCTTGCCAAATTCAGTTCTGTTGTATCTCTTTCTGTCTAATTGAGTTTGCATTCTTTTGTACTTGTTAATGAGTATGTAGTCTAGCTGGGAAATGGGAGTATGTGCTCTGTGTTCATAACAGTTTGATAAAACCAGCACCTGGCCTCAGCTATGGGAAAAGTGGGCGGAGCTCAGGTCTGGTGGGAATGGAGTGTGGGGATGATGGATAGCCAATGACTATAGCCTGCCAGATTTTGTAGCTTGTACAATGCTTTTAGTTTACTGCTTGCTAGTTAGGTTTCATTTTGAGCAATGGTCTTGTAGGGTTCACCCTTTGGATTACTGTGTAAATAAAGTTTTTTGTTGTTGTTGTTTTAACTCTGAAACTGCTGATCACTGAGTCTGAAGAAGCCAGTGCATGGTAACATCCTACGGTATCCTGGAACCCTTTGGGGAGGGGGTATTTGGAGAGGAATATTTAGAATTCCCTGCTAGAGAGCTCTAATCCTCACCAAACAACAAACCAAGGGATTCCACAAGACTTTGCCATGGCCAGTAAAGTTGAATCATAGTGCTATAATTGTCCAGTTTGGAAGGGCCCAAAGATTAACTTTCTTATTTTTGCCTCTCCAAACATTCTGTTTTGTTTGTCTTGCCAATTATTCAATTTGCATAGTCATTTTCTCTATCTCACAAATAAATATACCTCCATATAATGTGTGTGTGTGTGTGCGTGCACGCGCATACATGCACACATTCAATAGATGAGAAACTCTGTAAAGAATGGGTGGACATGTTTAGCCTGGAGAAGAGAAGTTTCAGTGGTGACCTTAGAGCCTTCTTTAAATTTCTGAATGTTGTCAACATTGTAGTGGAACAGGGTTGTATTTTGGGACTCTAGAGGCTAGGACCAAAACCAACAGATTCACATTATGTGAAAAGAGATTCCAATTGCTGATCAACCCATGAAATAACAAGACCACACACAAGACTTGGGTTGAATATGGGCCACTTTATTTAACAATCACTTATTTAAGTTTTATCCCCTGAGATTTGTAAAAGAGGGGAGCAACCTAGTGTGGGAGTAGTAGGGGTAGGTAGTCTCTCCCAGACCTCCTCCCCAGGTTCCCCTGGGTAAAGCACCTGAGCCCCTGGGAACCAAAAAGCTGGGTTGCTCCCCAGCTGGCCAGTTATGGGAAGGCCAACCGCCAAGTCCCATGACCTCTAGTGAGGGCAAAACCCTCAGGCCAGCCCAAGGACAGTCTCCTTCCCCACCCATATGTCAGAGGTGAGAGGGTGGATTGACTGAACTTCAACAAGAGGAAGAGGCGGGGAATGTGTGACCTTATAACTCCTCTGGCTCTGCCTCTCTGTCATGGTGCACAGTATCACAAGGCACATTAACATGGCCTCTCTTCATGGGAGGCCAGCAAACATATCTCCCCCTATAAAGCTGTGCTGAGCAAGGGGGGATCCAAACTAAACATGGGTAAGAACATACTGATAGTAATATTTGTTCAAGAGAGAAATTCACTACTTTTGAAGGTGGTGGACTATAAAAGTGGGTCTAGGTAATTCATGTGGCCCATGCACCACACTTCCCCCACACCTGGAATAGCTGGTCCTTGGAGTACCTTCCAGCTCTATGATTCTGTGACTGAAAACAGACTGAGTCTACATCTAATGCCTCACGGTTTTGTTATTCTTAGTGAATTCTGAATATTGTTTTGGGTTGAGACAGTTGGAAATACACCTTGTGGAGTTTATTCACTATCACCAAGAACCCAATTGTTTTGGGTTGAGACAGTTGTGAATAAACCTTGTAGATCCCTCAAGGACATCCTACAGGTTGACCATACCTCAGGTTAGGCACCAGTGTTGTGCACTGTTTTGAGTTTTGGACTGGGACTTCAGGAGACCACAGTTGAATTCCCCCCCTGGCCATGGGATCAGATTGGATGACCTTGAGCAAGTCACATGCTCTCTGCCTCAGAGGAAAGCAAGGGCAAACCCCCTCTGCACAAATCTTGCCCAAAAATATCCCATGATTAAGTTCAGCTTTGGATCACCATAAGTCAGAAATGATTTGAAGGCACACAACAACAAGTTCAGGTTGAGTTGGACAGAAGAGATGGTGGTCTTTTTACCCCATAGGCTTGTCACTGATATAAGATAACTTACCTTAGCATGGCTCAGTAAGTAGATGCCACACTTTTCAGATTTAATCTTATTTCATTGATTAGTCATGAGTGGAGCCATTATGGTGGTGTAGAGAGTTTTAGTCTTTCTTCTGTCCAAGATGTTAGTCACAGGCAGATTATAACCCCTGGCTTGGATATACACAATTGTTAGGGATGGTGTAACAAAGTCACTCTATCAAATCTCTCTCTCTCTTTTTCTCCCTCCTTTCTCTTAAAAAGCAAAATCATCCAATGCACCTTTCATACCTGAGATGGCTACAATTTTTGGTAAGAATTCATACAGATCCAGATTTATCATGCCTTTTATGAGAGCAACGGAAATTACTCACCAATGTGAATACATCTGGAAAATATGCAAAATAGTATGTTTATTTTACAAAATGTGTTTTTCAATGAGTCCATACATTTGAAAAAACATGCATAAAACGTCATACAGGCAATTTTTTTCCCTGTAAAAAAAAAAGGCCCTGATGGAAATAGTATATAAAGGCTTAGGAGGTAGGGAAAAGAGAATAGCCATCAAAATGGCCTTGATAGACCTGGCCAGCAGTAATCTTGGAGAAGTTCCAATTGAAGGCAGCACCCTGGACAGCTCCAAGCAGTGCTCAGACTGGAGACTCAAAATGTCTCAAATGTTGCTATATTTACAGAAGACAATGGAGGTTATGGTAGGGCTGTGGTGTGCTTTAATTAATTCCACATCAACTAAGTATCATACAAGTAAAGAGTCCTTAATTGCTTTACCAGCCACTGGCTCTGACAGCATTGGGAGACACTACTTTGGGGGCTGCAGTCCCTCTTTGGACAATGGTTTTCTTAGAATCCTCAGTCTGAGGATTTGATTTTAGTCATAAGATGAGCTCGTTGAGTGCTAGGGCTTCTGAAGGAAAGGCTTTATCTGAAGGGGTGTCAGTTATTCTTGAGGACCATTATGGTCCACTGAGTTCCTTTGACGATTAATGGGATCCCAATGTAAGACATAATCTAAATCAGAATAGAAATGTTGAATCAATTGGATTCACCTATGTGTTGAATCACCACTCAGCAATATATATATACACACACACACACACACACACACACACACACATATATATATATATATCTTGGGCATGCACAATGGTTTTGTGTATTTAACTATGTTGCCTCTTTCAGTGTGCTGATTGGCTGTTCCTGTCATTCCCTCGGCCAATCACCACCCACATGCAAATCATCATCCACATGCAAATTCCCTCTCTACCTCACAATCCACTCCTGCCACTCATGGCTGAACTGCATACTGGGAGTGACCAAACAACGTGCTACAGTGTTGGCTGTAGTTACTAAGGCTTCAGGCCTTTCAGGTTCACCAATGTCCCTGGGCTGCACAATTACCAATTATACTTTAAGTCTACACAGTAATATCATTTCTATTCCCACTGTGACAGGACCCAGGTAGTCAACTGGCATCGGCATTGGGACACTGTTGCTGCCACTGTGATGGGACCCAGGCAGTCAACTGGCAATGGTAATGGTGGTGGGATGCCGCTGCTGCCACTGTGACAGAATAGGCAGTCAACTGGTGGCAGCAGGGGGACACCACTGCTGCCATTGCCACGGGACCCAGGCAATCAACTGGCAGCAGTAGCAGCGGCATCAGGCCACTGCTGCAATGGGACCTAGGCAGTCAACTTTGGTGGTGGAAGCTGCTGCTGCCACTGCAACAAAACCCAGGCAACCAGGCATGAGGTCTACCAGACATTTAGGGATGAGGTTTTTTAACAGTGTATTGTACGCTGGGTCCATATAGTTAATTGAATAAGTCTACCCTACTTGGGGAGAGCTCGCATGGTGCAGTGGCTTGAGTTTTGGACTATGACTTTGGAGACCAGGGCTTATATCCCTGCTCTACTATGAAAAGCCATTGGGTGACCTTGGGCAAATCATATTGTCCCAACCTCAGAGGAAGGCAAAGGCAAACCCCCTCTGAAATAAATCTTGCCAAGAAAACCCTGTGATAGGGTCATGTTAAGTTCATCTTAAGTTGGAAACAACATGAAGGCACGCAACAACAACTCTAGTGAGGGCTAACCAATAGGATCATAGCCAATACATATGGTATCTTAAAGGTTGTCCTATCCCAGTCAACATTATATATGGTACATATTTCCATATTACACTATGCCCTAAATCCAATGTTAGTCCGAATCAAAGAAGACGCAATTGAATCAGTGACACTTACAAAATGCTGATTTACCAATTTCCCTTTGAATCAATGGAGCTACTCTAGATAGACCTAACTATTGGACAGAGTCTTGTAGGTCTGTCAATGTCAATATCTTAAAGTGAGAAAGAATAAGGAAGAGGAACAGACCAACAAAAGAAGGGGTTTTCCCCCATCACCTCAGCCTGCTTCCTAGTTCCTCATTATGGAATAGCTATATAACTATTCTGACGGATATATAAAAGTGGAAGCTTGTGTGTCTCATAAACTCAATGAACCATTACATAGGTGACAATAATCTTGATAGAAATTTAGAATATTTAATTAGCACAAAAATGTACTTAGTCAGGGAGTTCAATTTCCACTGTGGGTACTCCTCAAAATAATAGCCAGAGGTTTTATGTGTCCATGAAACAACTTAGAAGTCATTTTAGAAAAGAAACAGACAATATTTCAGGCATTAACTGACAGTCAAGACTGGTGTAATAAACGTTTTTAAGGAAAGTTAACCTAGGTGTCCTGGACTCCAAAAGGTGACTTCTCTGGAACATGAGGTCAAAGAGTGATTTTATGGTTTATTACCTGATGGTTGTATCATTAAGTACATAATTGCACAGGAGAAAGAAGCCAGTTTAAGGACCACACCTCCTCCCACAGCAATTCAGAGATGCTTAAGACAACCAGGAGCACTTCAGCAGCTGAGGTTCTTCATGTCCTCATGAAACATTCTGGTAAAACTTCAAAGAATCACTGAAGGTAAGAAAAATAAATGAAGGTTAAGAAAACCATTGATGGTAGGTCATACCTTCCCTCATTCTTGTAATTCCAGTCAAGGATGTGAGAGCATTAAAAAAAAAAAAAAGATTCTGCATCAAAAAAGTTTGATTCTGCAACTCTTATATAAATTATGCAAGCTGAGTCAGTATGCCTTATTTCTCTCATTTTTGCATCATTTATTCTATAGTTATCATTGTAGGTGTATTTGTTTTATTACTACAGAAGATAATACAGAATATAGAAGAACCAATAACTGCTCCTAAAATGAAATTAAAACAATTCCCTATTAACATTAAAGCATAAAAATAAACCTATAGTATTTAAAACCCCAAGGTTTAATCCAATAGTAGTGAAAGCAATAGGCAAAAAGTTGAATCGAATGACTGATAAAGTAGGGCAAGCAAAACATGATGTTAAATAAGCATAATCAGCAAAATTTACTTGCTTAATGTAATTGCTGAAGGCACACTGGAAAAGGTATGCATAAAAGGTATGCTTGTTTTGCATAATTCATTTAGGATTTGCAAGTGGGACATGGAAGATATTCAGGACACAAAAGTGCATTGAAAATTTTATTCGCACACCCCTTCATCAGATTTCAGCCATTCTTCTCCACAAACTTTCAGTCATCTCTTTGCTTCTCAGTATTTATCTAAAAGTTTTTACAGCCACTTTTCACCCTCCCTGAGGGTTTTAATAGTTTTAAAACTACAAAACACAACAAAATAATGGTAAAAGTAATTGGGATTGTCTATACGAGCCCCCCCCCACAAAAAAAACTTAGTAGAAAAAGCAAGTTACAGCAGCTGCGACTTGTCTTAATGGTGATTTTATCCCCAGCAGCCCCCATAAGGTTTGCATCCCAGATAGTAACTGAGGATGGGAGAAGACTGTCATGAACATTTAAAACTAAGAGCACCACATATAAAATGGCACATAATGCAGTCCAAATAAAATGATAGACCAGAGTTGTGAATCATGTGCCCTCGGATGTTAGATTGTATATCCCAGCATTCCTCACCATTGGTGATGCCATCTTGGGCTGCTGGGTCTTGGGGTTTGGCAACATACCATGTGAGGACCATATGATTCCCCTATTATTGTTGAAAGTAAACAGATGATTCTTTCAGGCCTGCTTGAACACTTGTAATGATGTGGATGGTGGACTTCAACAGAAACAGTGTCTCCAAAGGTATGGGGTCCCTACCTAAAATGCACTGTAAGCAGTAGAAGGGACCATCTTCCTTTATACCTTACCTGGTTTGATACCCCGCTGGCCTTAACATTGACTGGGAGATGAGGGTATCTTGATCAGTGCAACTTGTCACCTCAGACAGTAAAACCTGTTGTTAGTTCACATTTGCAGCAGTGTGTTAAATGCCAGAGAAAGGAGTTTCTCCAGATTATTGAAAGCCAAGAGCCAGAAAGAACCCAAAGGAACAGATGTTTCTCCTGTTCATTTCGCGGTTCATCCCATGGGCATGTGGAGGAACCAGAAAAAGCTGAAGTTCCTCATCATGTATAGACAACAGAGAATAGAGATGAACACAGGATAACAAGCTGGTACCTTACAAGGGGGCTTACCGGCTTGCTGGTGGGCTAATTTGCGGCCCAGACGGCGCCCCCGCTACTCCTCCCCCGTGGGCGCTCCTGGCAAGGAGGGGGGAAGCCCCTGCAGACGCATGGTCAGCGCTGGGGGCCGCCATCTTCTTTCTGGCATCCTCCGGGGCCAGGAAGAAGGGGCGCAAAGGCTCAGCCAATTGGGAGGAGCGTGCTCTCTCCCAATTGGCCGGCCAGTGGAGGAGGGAGGGACTTCCGGCTGTGCTTCTGGTGTGGACAGATGATGCGGTTAGGCCGCACCAGGGGCCGGTATATAAGCCGGCTCCTGGCGCGGACCCAGCAGTCCATCGCCGGGAGCCGAAGAGGGAGGATGTAGCCAGAGGCCAGCGAGAATAAGGGGCAGAAGCAGCCAGACTGAGCGTGGGGAGAAGCACCTCCCCCCCATCCTTGGTGATCCTCCCCCCTCCTCCCCCCTCACAAGTGGAGTGGCGAGGCGGCTGGGGGCTGAGGAGGACACTGAGCACTCCGGAAGCGTTGGAAGCGGTTCCCCCCCTGGGTCGCCCAGGTGGACAGGCTGCTCGGCGGCCCGGGGGTGGTGCAGTGGAGGGATCTGCTGGCAAGGCACTGGCATGAAGAAGAGGCGTGTGAGTGGTCGGGGGGGCGGTGGTCCGGGAGTAAGAGCGGTACGGCTTCCCTCTACTTCCAATTTTTTTCTTAACAGGTTTTTTGGGCCACAGGGATTGGTGGCCGGAGTTAAATTTAAAAAAAGCCAGGGGGAAAGGGGGGCACCAGCCAGGAGGCCAGGGGTGAAAGGGAGCGTGGGGTGGCAAACCCCCCCCATTGCATTGGTGTGGTGGGCGGCTAGGGGCTGGAGGAAGGGGCAGCGCCCCCCTGCTTCACAGCGGCGCTCGGCTGGGGAGCCTGCTGAGGGGACATTGGACCCCCCTTTTTGTGCCATTGCAGCGACAGCAAGCCAGTGGTGGGGGCGGAAACCCCCTCTTGGGCACCCACCCCAATGCAGAGGGGAAAGTTTCACACACACCCCTCTCTCACTCCCACCCTCCACAGCCAGCGGGTGGTGGTCACACTAGAGGGACACCATGCACCCAAGGAAGGCCAGGGCAAAGAAGAAACACCTGGAGGGGGCTCCTCTAGCAAAGGCACTCCCAGCAGAGGCCATGAATTATCCCCCTTGACAGACAGCAGCCAATGGGGTTGACGGGGTGCACGGATCCCAGGCCCCCACTGGAGGCGTTTGGATCCCCAGCACAAGCCACAGGGGACATCATGGGGGTCTTATCAATGATAGCCCACAAATTGGAGAGCTTTGAGGCCATGAGGCTGGGGGCAAACCAGTTCACACTGGATGCTCCAGTCCCTGGGGAGGGAGGCTGCCCTGGCATGTCAACAAGTGTGGGGGCCCTGAGCAGCGTGAGTGTGGGGGTTACCAGCAGCACCTTGGGAACCACCCGTGGCAGTGGCCGCTCCTGTCATTCCTGGTCAAGGGGCAGAAGCGATTCGAGGAGTTCCAGATGGTCCGGTTCCAGAGACTCATTGTCCAGATGGCACCAAGGGACCAGGCGGTGGAGGAGCCCGGGACGTAAGAGGAAGCGGTCCCGCCACCACAGGGGATTTGACTATGACTCCGAGTCCTTGTCAGGTGAGTCTTCCACTGTAGAGGACTACCACATATTCAGGTATTGGACAAAAGGGGCATGCAAGCCGGGTCTCCCTCGTTGGGCCTTGCGGTTGCACAAAGCTAGGGAAAAATGGGAAGCGGACGGGAGGACGGAACGTGAGGAGCAAGCAACAGGCGAGCTGGTGGAAGCCAAGTCCAAGGAGGACCCTCCAGGCAGCCACTTGGACCGTAAGGTGCGTTCCACAATCCTGAGAGGCTATTATGTGGATGTTTTTTCCCTCAACCCACCTTGGTACAAAGGGGACAAGAAGGACAGGGACAAGTCAAAAGCAGAACAGGTGGAACACACCTTCGCCAATTGGCTCGGGGGGTATGCGGTCTTCATGGGGGTGGTGGCAATGGCATTCGCTGAGAGGGGGTGTCACTTGATCAACCACTTGTCCCAGGTGCTGAAGCGTTGGCAGGGGACACAGCGGCCATCCTGTATGACGAAGAATACAGGAAGAAGAACTCAAGGTCCCCCATTTACAGGTGGGATGTCATTGACAGTGCAATTTGTTTGGTGGCAGTGGGCCCATGAAAAAAAGGAGAAAGGGGAGACCGCCAAAGATACTAAGAAGAAGGAAGGAAAATGGCTGGTCTGTTGGGAATACAACGGTGGTAAGTGTGCCAGATGTCGGTGTTGCTTTGAGCACTCCTGTGAGTCGTGTGGGGGTCCGCACCCAAGGATTTCCTGCTCAAGGCAACCGGGCGGGGGGGCAGTCCTTTCGGAGCTCCCGCCTTGCCTCCTCTGGCACAAAGAGGGAGGCGGGGGCGGGCTCGTCTGAAGGTCATGGGAACTCGAAATGAGGCGGAGATCCAGGGTGCGGGCGGGGGGTCGCATGGCTTTCACACCAGTCAAAGTCAACGCCATGCTACCCCTCCTCACGGCTTACCCCAACAAGGAGGCGGCTGCCTACATCAAGGAGGGTTTCACGAATGGTTTCAGGATCCCGTATCAAGGACTCAGGGAGGCATCAGTATCTGGCAACCTGAAATCGGAAGCCCAGCTGCCTGAGGTGCTGGCCAAGAAAATTGATAAGGAAAGCGAGATGGGCAGAATTGCGGGCTCTTTCCAGAGCCACCCATGCCAAACTTGAGAGTGTCCCCCTTAGGGGCGGTCCCAAAGAAGGCCCCGGGTGAATACTGGCTCATTCATCACGTGTCATACCCCAAGGTTTCGTCCATGAACGATGTGATACTACCTGAGATATGTTCAGTGAGGTATGCATCCCTGGACCATGCCACAAGATTGCTACAGACTTGCGGAAAAGGTGCCCTTATGGCCAAGTGTGACATCCAGTCAGCTTTCCGCTTGCTGCCAGTGCACCCGGATGACCACTGTCTCCTGGGCTTCAAATTCCAGGACAGGTGGTAGTACGACATGGCCTTACCCATGGGCTGCTCAGTCAGCTG
Source organism: Gambelia wislizenii (assembly GCA_030847615.1). Taxonomy (NCBI): domain Eukaryota; kingdom Metazoa; phylum Chordata; class Lepidosauria; order Squamata; family Crotaphytidae; genus Gambelia; species Gambelia wislizenii. The sequence goes on from JAUMIR010000009.1 coordinate 19,759,322, forward strand.
TGCTGCATTCAAGATGTTCAGCACGTTCTTAGAATGGGTGCTTCAGCACAGGTCAGGTTCCCCCTTTGTCACGCACTACTTTGATGATTTTCTCATGATGGATCCAGCGGGGGAGCCGGATTGCGGGTTTCTGCTTTCCTCATTCCAGGTGCTGGCTGCAGAAATTGGAGCCCTGCTAGCTCCAGACAAGACGGTGGGACCAGCCACATCCTTGGTTTATTTAGGGGTGGAGCTGGATTCGATCCTGGGTGTCTCGCGTCTCCCCGAAGAGAAGGTGGCGACACTGTGGGACAAGCTGGAGGGCCTGTTAAAATAGGAGAAGGCCATGCTCAAGGATCTGCAATCCCTGCTGGGACATTTGAACTTTGCCTGCCGAGTTGTAGCTCCGGGGAGGGCGTTCTGTGCCAGGGTAGCTCGGCTCAGGGGGGGGGTTTCACTCTCCTCGGCACCATATCCGTTTAACGAAGGGGGTGAAGGATGATGCAGGGGTGTGGTTGGAGTTTTTGAAACAATACAATGGGGTCACAGTGTGGCAGGAGAAGAAAGAGATGGATAGGGGACTGCAGGTCCACTCCGATGCAGCAGGCATCCTAGGGTTTGGGGTTTACTACAACGGCCATTGGTGCTCACAGCCCTGGCCAGAGGGATGGAAGGCGGGCGGGATCACCCAGGATCTCAATTTCCTGGAGTTTTTTTCCCAATCCTGGTGGTGGTGTTCCTTTGGTGGGAGGATTTTCAGGACAAGATGGTATGTTTCTTGTGTGACAATCAGGCGGTGGTACTCATCATAAACCGGCAGTCCTCCAGGTCTGAGAGGGTCATGCGGTTAGTACGCAGATTTGTGCTTGTGTGCCTTCAGTCCAACATCAGTTTCCGTGCCCGGCACATCCCGGGTGTGAATAACGAGATACCAGACGCGTTGTCTCGATTTCAGGGTGAGAGGTTCCGTGCACTGGCCCTGGATGCCGACGACTCTGCAGTTCTGTTCCCGGACGAGCTCTGGAATCTTGGGAGTTGACGGTGCTCCAGGGCATGGCGGACTCGCTAGCTCCTTCTATGAGGGCAAGTTACAGGAGAGCAGCAGCTCAGTTCATGACCTTTCGACAGCAGCAAGGATACGGGAGCTCCTAGCCAGCATCGGAGCATGAGGTACTGCATTACTTGGCAACACTGAAGGGCCTGGGCATGGCGCCAAAGTCGATAGCTGTGCAGGTGGCAGGCATTTCCTTCTTCAGCAAGGTGGCTGGAGCAGGAGACCCGTGTGGCACCTTCATGGTAAGGAAAGCCATTGTGGGTTGAAAGAGGGCTGCCCCCCAAGAGGCGGACACCCACCAGCCAATATCCTACAGGCTGCTGTCCCGCATGGTTGGGATACTGCCAGAGATTTGCCACTCTGAGTATGAGGCCATCTTGTTCAGCACAGCATATGTTGTCGCTTTCTTCGGGCCCCTGAGAGTTGGCGAGCTGGCCTGCTCTTCCAAACGGGACAGGTCTGGGAGAGTGCTGAGGCTCGGTGATGTAGCTTTGGAGCAGGGCGTGGTGTCGCTACACATCAGATGCTCCAAATGTGATCAGAAGGGAAAAGGAGCGACGCTTTGCTTATGTAAGGTGTTGGGATTGGTGCCCAGTATGCAGAGGTTCCTGAGCATCCGCAGGAAGGGGGATGGACTCCTGTTCTGGCATGAGGATGGGTCGCCTCTCACCAGGTTCCAGTTTGTGGCAATGGTGAAGGCGGCACTGCAGCGGCTTGGTCTGCCCGTAAAGGAGTATGGGAGTCACTCCTTCAGGATTGGAGCAGTGACCATGGCAGCTCAAGGCAGTTTGTCGACTGAGACCATCAAGTGGCTGGGTCAGTGGAGATCTGGGGCCTCCACGGGATACATCCGCCCAGGGAGACTGCTGACCGCACAGCAGGTGCCTGCTCAAGGAGTGTAGGACTGCCAGTTGATGGTGGCGGCAGGGGTAGGAGGAAGATAAGCCTACCAAGGAGATTTTACACTAAACTGCCTTCCTTCAGGGTGATTTGAAAGAGTCAGACATTGTCTTAGATAACAAGGAGTTGAGATTAAGTGTAAGGCAGCAGCAAAGCCAAAAATGGAGTAAGTCCACACCAAACAATTTAAGGAATTTAACCCAGACTTTAGGTATAGACCAGATCCGGCAACACACCTGGGGGTTGGTGGAAGGCGGATCCCATGGGGATTGCCTTTTGTGGTGGTTGGCATGGGCCCTGATCCAGGTAGGTGGAGGGGCAAGGGGTCTCCTCCAAGTTCAAGTTTAAGTTCAAGTTCAAGTTCACAGAGAATCATACCCCCCAGAGTTAATAACATCTTGTTTCCAGGGGGAGGGGGAGCGTTGAGTGGGACGGCTCGGTCAGGGACACCCCCTCCTAGAAGGAGTCGGTGGCAACCAACATGGAGGCCATTGATCAACATAGGGTTGGTCAATGAAGGGATTCGGACCCATGCCACAGTGCCAACCATCTGCAGCCACCAGCAAGTTGTGGCCTTTTTACTGCCAATTCTTATATCATCAACCATATATTACTAACCTGTACCTAACATTTATTTTCCAATTGTAATCAATACATAGTTGTAGAAGAATTTGTGTCCGTGTGTTATTTGGAGGGGAGGATGACGGGGAGTACGGTCTGGGCCCGCAAATGTATGTACAGTTGCAATCTGATGACCACCTTTCTACATTTAGAACTGAATGATTTTAGATTTTAATTCCATTAAACAACAACAACAACAACAACAACAACAACAAAACTTTGCTGCAGTCAACATACCATTAAAACAACTTGTTGGATACAATTTACAACAGTGCATTCAAATTAGCAGTGTACATACAATAGAAAGCTATACAATACAATGTTACATAAAATAATATTACATAGACAAGAATGGTCTAGCCAAGATGAGAAATTTCACCACTTGAAGAGTGAGCAATTTGTCAGAACCCTGGAGCAGAATTGCTACAAGACACTTGGGGGAGTACCCAGGAAATCATTGCATGATAGGATATAGAATATCTTCCCTGCCCCCTGATAGAAACTACAGTGGAAAAGTACATGGGATATTGACTAAATTTCATGATTATCACAGGGACAGCGTCACTTGTTCAAAGGTTTTTTATTAAATCCACCAGTTAATAGGCTGGAGGGAAGGGTATTAAACCTTGCCAGGGAGAAAGCCTTTCTATATTTTGGAACAGTTAGCCAGTCTAGGTAAGGCATTCCACCATTATAAGGGGGGCATGGTATACCCAGCAACTGAGAGAAGCAGGATCCCTTTGCAGCTCCTTGTAGCTCTTGATAATCAATGTCCATTGACATCTGTTTGACAGTTGCTTTGGTTCCATCTAAATCCATGGATAGAAGATAGGAGGAAGATAAGCCTCCCAAGGGGATTTTACACTCAACTGCCTTCCTTCAGGGTGATTTGAAAGAGTCAGACATTGTCTTAGATAACAAGGAGTTGAGATTAAGTGTAAGGCAGCAACAAAGCCAAAAATGGAGTAAGTCCACACCAAACATTTTAAGGACTTTAAGCCAGACTTTAGGTATAGACCAGATCCGGCAACACACCTGGGGACACCAAATATTAACTGAAGAAAAAGAGACTAAGTTCCTTCAAAAGAACTTCTAGTAAGAGGAAACCAAAATGGGGCCCCAAAAAGTATCTGAGGGACAATTTTAGCTTTAAAATCCCAGATAGCTGCTGGATGAAATTTACCACCCCCAGTGAAAAAAAGTGACTTATTGCTCTCACATTTTGTTCTGCCTTAGATTTAATATATTTATTCTGAACCCTCCAACTTATTGCTTCCTGAAACCATATATCCAAATATTTTTATGAATCCACCTGTTCAATTCTATTTTCCCCTATGGACCATGAGAACCTAGTCTTCCTCTTGGCAAAGACCATAATTTTTGTTTTTGAGTAGTTTATTGTTAGGAGATTATAGATGTAGTACTTGTAGAAACTCTGCAATAGTCTCCTGAGACCCAGCCGAGTCTGGGAAATCAGTACGGCATCATCTGCATAAAGAAGGATGGAAACTTTTGTTTTGTACTTTTTATACTTACCTGGAGAGGGAGATACTATGATCATTAAGCATTTTATTGTAAACCAGCATATTTCATTGTAAACCACTCATGCTGAAATATTAGCCACAGAATATTTTTCATTCTGTCCTTCCTGCCTGGGTGGAAATAGGTGAGAATTGCTCCTCCTCTTCTTCCTCCTCCTCCTTTTGATAAAGGTATTCACACATTTCTTCATAAATAAGACAGAAAAAATGGATACATTAGATGAAAAATTCAGGTTTGCTTGAAGGCCTGTAATATTGAACATTGATGGACTTCAACTAAAACAATGCTGGCAGAAGTATGAGGTTATAGAATCATAGAATCATAGAGTTGGAAGAGACCACAAGGGCCATCCAGTGTGGTGGAGTCTCCTTTGGAGGTTTTTAAACAGAGGCTGGAAAAAGCAGGGATCACCAGCATTGAGGCCATGATATTGAGAACACAGCTGCGCTGGGCAGGGCACATTTCTAGGATGGAGGACCATTGCCTCCCCAAAATAGTACTCTACGGTGAACTCACCACGGGTCAGTGTAAGAGGGACACTTCAAAAAAGCGATACAAGGACTCCCTGAAACAACATCTCAGGCTCAGCCAAATTGATCACCAACAATGGTCCACCCTGGACTCACATTGGGAGGCATGGAGATGCACTATCCACAATGCTGCAGCCTTATTTGAGAACTCATGCCAAACAAGTCTTGAAGAGAAATGACAACGCAGAAAGAATCACAACCTGGAAACATCCCTCAAGGAGACCTTCTGCTGTGCTTTCTGCAACCAGACTTGTTTATCTCGGATTGGCCTTTTTAGTCATCAGCGCGCTTGCAGTAAGCGTGGGATGAGTCCTTCCTGAATCTTCATTTGTGAAGAAAAGCCAGAGAGGATGTCCATCTGTCGGGAATGTTTTGATTGTGTTTCCCTGCAGGGCAGGGTTTGGACTGGAAGGGGGTAAGTTTGAAGGAGGCCAAAGGGACAAATTCACAGAGAATGAGTAGGGAACCAGTAAAGCACAGGTGGGGAGAATATAGTTCTTCAGATGTTGGACTGCAAGTCCAAGCCTTCTTTCCCACTGGTGACACTAGCTAGGGCTGATGGGAATTGTAGTTTAACAATATCTGGAGGGTTTCTTTGGAGTGCAGTAAGCCCTTATTAGTTTTCTTCAGTTGTAACAGTATAGAGGATTCTTGAGAAATTCAGTGCCTACGAAAGGGGCCTGTAGCCTCACACAGGACAGTTTGACTGGATCTCAGGGGAAGATAACTTTTCTGTAGCTCACGGAACTGAAATTTTACTGACTGACTTTTACTGCCTTTTGTTCCCAGTCTCCACATGACCAAGAACAGGAGTAATAGTGCCACTCTATTCTGCTTTGGTCAGATCTCATCTGAAATACTGTGTCCAGTTCTGGGCACCACAATTCAGGAAGGATATTGAGAAACTGGAATGTGTCCAGAGGAGGGCAACCAGGGTGGTGGGAGGTCTGGAAGCCATATCCTATGAGGAGTGGCTTAGAGAGATGGGCATGTTTAGTCTGGAGAAGAGAAGGTTGAGAGGTGACATGATAGCCATGTTTAAATATTTAAAGGGATGTCTTACTGAGGATGGAGCAAGGTTGTTTTCTGCTGCTCCAGAGACTAGGACATTGAGCAATGGGTTCAAACTACAGGGAAAGAGATTCCACCTAAACATTAGGAAGAACTCCTTGATGGTAAGAGCTGTTCAGCAGTGGAATACACTGTCTCGTAGTGTGGTGGAGTCTCCTTCTTTTAGAAGTTTTTAAACAGAGGCTGGATGGTTATCTGTCAGGAATGATTTGATTGTGTATTCCTGCCTGGCAGGGGGTTGGACTAGATGGCCCTCATGGTCTCTTCCAACTCTATGATTCTATGAGTGGCCTCTGCTACATTGAGATCCCTCCAGACCATCTTAACTGACAATAAGAATAACATCTGAGACAAAAAATAGGCCTGTGACTCTAATATCATCCACTTTTATCTCGCGTATATTTTTAACATCTTTGCCTGATGAAGAAGCCAGTGAAGCCTTCAAAGCTTTCATGATGTATTTTGTGCATTTTTGTTGGCCCAGTTGATGTTTTATGGATTTTGTATTTTGTTGCATTTTGCTGTGTGGCCAATACGGCTATCCCTGAATATGTTTTCAAAGTAAAAAGTGTAACATTAAATAGCAAAATACTTTAACAGTGTATGGGGAGGGGGGGCTTGTATGTGATTGATTTCCTGTTTGTTGTTCAGTGCAAAGACAACAAATGCAGGCAGTCAAATATACATTTTATGTGCTGCTGTCTCTAAATGTTATTCACTTTTGTTTCTGGCTTTGAATAAGACCCATGAAAATAATGCTTCCAAAGTGGAGAGTGTTACATTAAAGGGGGAATAGAGTCTGTCCTCTCTCTCTCTCTCTCTCTCTCTTTCACACACACACACACACACACACACACACACTTCATGCATGATTGATCAGCAGCCTGTTCTTCAGTCCAAGAACAACATAGCATGGCAGTCAAATATACATTTTATGGGCTTTTGTCTGTTTTGCAATAACCCCGAAAGCATTCTTTAATTAAAATTTAAAACCGTAACTGATTAATTTTCTGTGTAAACAGTTTCTGTAAACCTGGAATGTCAGCAGTTTAAGGGTATGTGAGTATAAATTTTAACTTCCTCTCCCTATAGCTACCGGATAGATGGGGAGTGAGGGTAAGAAGGAGAAGAAACTGTGGGGAGAGTCAAAGAAAGTTCATGGGGGCATTGAGTTGAGATGAAAAGTTCAAGGCCTTGTTACAATTAGGATGGGCTCTTGCTAGCTGTAAAAGAGAAAGGTGGCAGATTTTTTCTCTTTTTTTCTCTCCACTGCTCTAGAAGAGAATGTTGGCAAGATCTGGAGCCTTCAACCCATTTTGACTGAACATAGACCTACAGAAGCTTTCTTGGGATTTGTCTAGATGAGAGGAAATAATGCTCATACCTGTGCATTATCAGAAATTCATAGCAGCATCCTTTTGTTTCCATGGTCTTTCCATAAAAATGATAGGCTGAGAAGGTCTCTGTGCTTGATGTTCACATGCCTATGGATCAAAATGGTGGCCATGTTATACGCTCCCACTGCTGCAGAGTATTTGGGGGGGGGCATTTGGGCAATTGGGGGAGACACTTGGAGTGGGAAGGTGAAGGGAACCTGGCAGCACCTAGAGACAAAGAGGAGGGTGACCACTGTGAGGAACAGGAGGAGAGAACAATCCACCAGCCTTTCACCCTCCCCAGCAATGGAGGCATCCAGATCCAGCTTCAATTAAAGGATGCCTGGCCAGTTGCTCCTTTCAGAGAAGGAAAAGGAGGGTGGCTCTTCAATGCTCTGACTTCATCTTCCCTTCCCAGGCTGGGCTGCTCCTTCTCTCATGGCTGTTCTATGCCATCCAAAACCTCCTGACATTGAGCTTGGTGGCCTCAGGACAGGCATGAGAGAAAGAGCAGCCCAGCCTGGGAAGATGAGATGAAGCTGGAGCACTGAAGAGCTGCCCTCCTCTTCCTTCTCTGAAACTGGTGGCTGGCCAGGAGGCTCCTGCCGACCCTTTAATTGCAGCCACATTTGGACACTACCACTGCTGGGATGGGTGAAGGGCTAGTGGCTCAGTCTCACCTCCTGTTCCTCATGGCAGCCACCCTCCTCGTCATCTGTGGGAACTGTTGAGCTCCCTTCACTATGAAGAATTGTCCTCTGTACTGTACAGTTCAAAGAGTAATGGGGGGGGGCAAGAAAAGCACACGAACGCTAGTGCAGAAAATGCTTCTTCACACTTGACTGCAAGTCCATCCCCCTGCACACATCCAACCAATTGGATCTCCAGTTCCACCCTCTCTAAACTGCACATCAAATCTAATCGGTTGTCCCAACAAGCATTAATGCACATTTCCCTCACACTTTTTAAAAGAAACTTTGGGGAAAACCATGAACACTTTTCCCGCACAGTATATGACATTTCTGGAACCCCTCCTTCTGAATATGGTGAATCACTGCATGATCCCTGGGCCCAGTGCTATTCAACATCTTTATCAATGACTTAGATGAGGGAATTAGGGGCATACTTATCAAATTTGCAGATGACACCAAATTGGGAGGAGTAGCTAATACCATAGAGGACAGGATCAAAATTCAGAATGACCTGGATAGACTGGAGAGCTGGGCCAAAGCTAACAAAATGAAATTCAATACGGAGAAATGTAAAGTACTGCATTTAGGGCGGAAAAATGAAATGCATAAATATAGGATGGGAGAGACCTGGCTGAAGGAGACTACGTGCGAAAGGGATCTAGGAGTCCTAGTAGACCACAAGTTGAACATGAGCCAACAGTGTGATGCGGCAGCTAAAAAGGCCAATGCGATTTTGGGCTGTATCAATAGAAGTATAGTGTCTAGATCAAGGGAAGTAATAGTGCCACTCTATTCTGCCTTGGTCAGACCTCACTTAGAATACTGTGTCCAGTTCTGGGCACCACAATTCAAAAAGGATATTGACAAATTGGAGCGTGTCCAGAGAAGGGCAACTAAAATGGTGAAAGGTCTGGAAACGATGCCTTATGAGGAGAGACTTAGGGAGCTGGGTATGTTTAGCCTGGAAAAAAGACGGTTTAGAGGCGATATGATAGCCCTGTTTAAGTATTTGAAGGGATGTCACGCTGAGGATGGAGCAGGCTTGTTTTCTGCTGCTCCAGAGACTGGAACACGGAGCAATGGGTGCAAGCTCCAGGAACAGAGATTCCACCTCAACATGAGGAGGAACTTTTTGACAGTAAGAGCTGTTCGGCAGTGGAACACACTGCCTCGGAGCGTGGTGGGGTCTCCTTCCTTGGAGGTCTTTAAACAGAGGCTGGATGGACATCTGTCGGGGATGCTTTGATTGTGATTTCCTGCGTGGCAGGGGGGTTGGACTGGATGGCCCTCGTGGTCTCTTCCAACTCTGCAATTCTATGATTCTATGATTCTATGATTCTATGATCCCATTTGGACAAAAGGTATTGTCCTCAAATTCTATGAGGAGTATTTTTACCTTTTAAACAAGCCCTTGGACTAAGATTCCTTAGGACTTTTCCAAATGGTGGGGGGAAAAAACTGAGGAGGTCAGGAGAAGAATGGGACTGTCATGTTTACAGTGCCCCATTTCAGATGCCAACACTGTCCTCCTCCATCCTCCTCCCAACCTTCCCCCATGCTTCCACCATGCTTTGGACACCACTTTTTATTGATGGAGGTTTTTCATCAATAAAAGTGATGCCTGCAGCACAAAGGAAGCACAGGGAAGGTCGGGAGGAGGACGGAGGAGGACAGCAGTGTCTGAAATGGGGTGCTGTAAGCACAACAGCCCCGTTTGTCTCCTGACCTCCTCAGGGTTCCCCCCCCATTTGAAAAAGTCCTTAGCCTAGGTTCAGGCCCAATTTCTGGACCAAAATGGCCTAGGTTGCCATGAGGGGGAGGCAGCCACTGGTAGGAGTTGGAATGAGAAAGATGCACCCCTGTTGGTTCTGTTGGACCTCTCAGAAGCATTCAACTTCATTCACCATGTTATTCTTCTGTAGGTCATAATCACTGACTATTTCATTTCCAGACCTAATTTGAGATGCTGGCTTTGACCTACACATTTATAAAACATTAGATGTTTCAGAGCAGGTGATTGCCTTCTCCCATGTGAATATGTCCATAATTTATTATCACTGTGTGCCATTTTTGTTCATATCCTACAACTAAGAGAGACTAGGCTGGTGGGAAAGCAGGATATTCTTGGCAACACTTCAAGTATGGAACTCTCTTCCTAGGTTGCAGAGAATTTCTACCTTCTTCATTCATCCTGAGATAAGTGGTGAAAATGGTTTTATTACATTAAGCTTCTCACAGAGATATTTTTTAAAAAATAGGTTCAAACAAAAATAGTTTCGTTGACATTTTGATATGTCTTTTGAACTTATTTCCATGCCTTGGGGGCTTTTATAAAGCTGGTTATAAATAATTTAATTAATCAATCTATTGTCAATCAGTCTGGATGCCCCCCTTTGCAGCTTGTTCTCTGAGAAGTTACAGGAGTGTGTTTCAGTAACCTCTACAGCCAGTCATCAAAACCAAACTAGGATGTGTGAAAATGTTATTTTTCTGGGGACAGGTGGCGTTTGTCCCAGGATGTAGAGATGTGACTGGGCCACTCTGTGCCCAAGTGTTTAACACACACATTTGATGGGCTTTCATAAAACTTACAAAAATGGGTAGGGATATGCAACACACACACACTTGGCTAGCATTTTAACTCCCCTTAACATTCCGTAGATATTTTGCCTGGGGTTAGACTCTAAATTCATGTTAGGTCAAATCTAGTGACAACCTTTGGAATGTGTGGTGGAGTCTTCTTGAGAGATGCTGCTTATCAAAACTCTGCTCAGAAATCCTTCACAATTCCTTAGATCCAACATGATGTCCCAAATCCTGATGCTGATATATACAGACCAAAGTATGCCTGTATACCTTTTAATGGTCATTGTGGACAGGAGTCTTTAGCACTTTCGTCTGCATTTACAGCCCCCATGCCCTTTACTAACTAATCTGTTCCTGTTACACCTTCCCATGGCCATTTAATGACTAGAGGTGGGACAGTGGATTGGCAGGCAGTGGCTGGCTATATTTCAGCAGCTAACTGTAGTAAGCAGCAGAGATTTTCATTGGCTTCTCAAACGTCACCCAGAAGTCCTGGAAGATAATGTAATCCTGGATCTGGCTGCTAAAACATTCTTCCATTCTGTACCAGTCAATAATAATAATAATAATAATAATAATAATTGTATTTCTATCCCGCCCCTCTGCAACGCAATCGGGACAGCTTACAATATAAAAACTCCATAATCGCAATACCCTAGCCCACCCACCCCTTAAAATAATATTAAATTATGAAGGATTAAAAACATACAATAATTAAAAATATATAAGTTAGAAGAAAAAAATTAAAACATACAATCACAGCCAGAAAGGACAGCTGAGTCTTGGGCCGGGATAATTATTCAGGAAAGGCCTGCCGGAAAAGATCCATCTTGACAGCTTTTTTAAAGCTGTCTAAGGTGGTAATAAGACAGATCTCGTCTGCCAGGCCATTCCATAATCTGGGAGCAGCAGCAGAAAAGGCCCTCTGGGACGTCACTGACAGCCTTGTTTTCATAGGCTGTAACATATTCCTCCCAGAGGACCAAAGTGCGCGGGGAGGGTCGTATGGAAGGAGGCAGTCCCAGAGGTAAGTTGGACCCAAGCCATGTAGGGCTTTAAAGGTCATAACCAACACCTTGTACTGTGCCCGGAAACTAATAGGCAGCCAGTGGAGAGCTTTTAGCACAGGTGTTATATGCTCTCTTCTGGAAACGCCAGAAATCAACCTGGCTGCCATGTTCTGTACTAGTTGAAGTTTCCGAGTCAAGCACAAGGGTAGCCCCATGTAGAGCGCATTACAGAAATCCAGACGGGAGGTTACCAGTGCGTGTACCACAGTTTCGAGGTCCCTAGTTTCCAGGAAAGGGCGCAGCTGGCGTACCAGCCTAAGTTGATAACAGGCACTCCTGACCGTCGCATTAACCTGATTAGTCATCTGGAGCGACGGGTCCAGGAGCACCCCCAGACTGTGAACACAATCCTTGGAGGAGAGTTTAGTTCCATCCAGGACTGGAAGTTGTATTCCCAGACCTGGTTTCTGGCCTGTAACTGTTAGTACCTCCGTTTTGTCTGGATTCAGTCTCAATTTGTTTTTCCTCATCCAGTCCATTACTGCTTTAAGACAATAATTGAGAGGAGAGATGCCATCTGAAGTCGAAGCTGATGACCGAGACATGGAGAAGTATATCTGGGTGTCATCAGCATACATCAGCATACTGATGACACCGCACTCCATGCCTCCGAATGATCTCTCCCAGTGGCTTCATATAGATGTTAAATAGCATCGGGGACAGAATGGCACCCTGAGGAATGCCACAGTTAAGCTCTATTCAGATAGAGCAACTGTCCCTGAGCCTCACCCTCTGGGATCTGCCCGAGAGGAAGGAACGGAACCACTGCAAGGCAGTGCCTCCAATTCCTAACTCCCTCAGGCGATCCAAGAGGATGGAATGGTCTATTGTATCAAAGGCCGCTGAGAGGTCCAAGAGCACTAACAGGGTCACATTACCCCTGTCGATCCCCAAGCGGAGGTCATCAGCTAGAGCAACCATGGCAGTCTCCACTCCATATCCCGTCCTAAAGCCAGTTTGAAATTGATCTAGATAATCAGTTTCATCCAAGACAGCTTGGAGTTGGGAAGCGACCGCCCTCTCAATCACTTTGCTTAGAAAAGGCAGCAAGGAGTTCCTGTCCAAGGGGTCCAGGGAAGGCTTTTTTCAGGAGCGGCTTAACCACCACTTCCTTCAGACAAGGTAGAACGGACCCCTCCCTGAAGGACTCATTGATAATATCCCTAAGGAGTACTCTCAATGTGACACCCCCTTGGGTGACCAGCCAAGATGGACAGGGATTGAGGGGACAGGTCGTTTTCCTCACTCTACCAAGGAGCTTGTCCACATCATTGGTACTCACAGACTGAAGCTGATCCAATAAAATTTCATCAATGGAGTTGCTGGACACCTCGTCTACAGATTCTGTCATAACACTGGCATCTAAGTTGGCTCTTATCCGAGAGATTTTATCTGCAAAGTGGATGTTAAACGCATCACAGCAGGCCATTGTCGGGTTGAGTAAGGGGTTCTGTGCAGGTGGAATCTGTGTCAGCTCCCCCACCACCCTAAACAGTTCTGTTGGATGGGACTCTGCAGATGCAATACGTGCAGAGGAGAAAGACTTCTGCACTGCACGTATCGCCTCTCAATAAGAATCAAGGAAATTCCTATGACGAGTCTTGTCGGATAAGAGTTGAGTCATTAAATGGTTGGGAGAGGTAGATCAGTAGGTAAAGAGAACATCCATGCATGCATGCATCCACCCCTCTATTTATATCCCATATTTTCCCCAAACTGGGACTTAAGAAGGCTTACAAAATAGAAATAATTATAAGAGGACAAGTTTACATAGGGACCACCAAACGCAGTGTGCAGACACGAATCAAGGAACATGAGAGACACTGTAGACTGGGCCAGCCAGAACAATCAGCAGTAGCAGAACATGATATAAACCAACCTGGACACAAAATGTTATTTAAAAACACAGAAATTCTGCACCAGACCAACAACTATCATGTCAGAATGCACAGAGAATTTATTGAAATCCACAAACACCTGGACAACTTCAACAGGAAAGAAGAAACCCTAAAAATAAACAAAACCTGGCTACCAGTCTTGAAAAACACTAAAATCAAAACTCAACGCTTGCAAATGAATTCCACCCAGGAACAGGGAGATTTCCAGCAGAAAATGGGCCATCAACCAACCATTAGCCAAACAGGCACTAATCCTCCTTGCATATCTAAACCCAGAAACTAACCATTCAAATACACAAATTTGCATATACTGCCCAACAGGGGTTCACAGTATATAAACTCCACACACACTCCTACCCAACCCTTCTCTGAAGATGCCAGCCACAGACGCAGGTGAAACATCAGGAATAAACTCTTCCAGAACACTGCCTCACAGCCCGGAAAATAACCAAGGAAAATCTATGAATGCCAGCCGTGAAAACCTTCGACTTCATAAAAAGAGGCTAATTTGTAAGAGGCCTTGTTAATGGAGGTATATCTGATTCAAAATAATCCATCCTTGCATCAATAATGAAATAGCAAAAGATTTAGATCCCTATTATACACTGTTTTCCTTTCAGAAATGGGAGCAATTAAACCCCATTGCTACCTGCCCTGACACCCCCTCCTTTCTGATAATGCATTGATTGGCAATATTTCATCATCTGATGCTTCACATGGTTAGAAGTAGACCAGGACTTCCCCCAAAATAGGGACTGATCAAAGGTCATACAAGACTATCAAAGAAAGTAGGAAGTATTGGAATAGAGGAATAGAGTTCAGCATGATGGGCTATACTACACCTGTCTGAACAGCAGAGATTCATTCAGAGAAGTACAGCTATGCACACCACGTGACACAGCAAATCAACAGAGTAACGGCTTCTGGGAAGTTGAGCACACCTTGGCTGTGGTTTACCTCTTCAAAGCCTGAGAAGAGGTCATGAAAAAATCCCAAAATGCAGACACATCCAGGCAGTAATTTGGCAAATCCTCCTCAGATAGAATTTAGGGTGGGATGTGCTAATTCTTCTGGAAACACCTGGTACTGAGTCATACTTCCAACACAAAACAGTGACTGGAACATCCATTGCTCTGCAAATGGCTTTCCTTCACACATAATAATAATATATAATAAAATTTTATTTCTATCCCGCCCCTCTGCAACGCAATCGGGGCGGCTTACAATATACAAATTCCATAGTCCCAGTACCCTAACCCACCCACCCCTTAAAATAATATTAAATTATAGAAGATTAAAAACATACAACAATTAAAAATATATAAATTAAAAAGACAAAAATTAAAACATACAATGGTTAAAAAATCTAGTTGCCGCTTAGAAAGGACAGCTGAGTCTTGGGCCGGGATAGTTATTCAGGAAAAGCCTGCCGGAAAAGATCCGTCTTGACAGCTTTTTTAAAGCTGTCTAAGGTGGTAATAAGACGGATATCGTCCGGCAGGCCATTCCATAATCTGGGAGCGGCAGCAGAAAAGGCCCTCTGGGAGGTTACCGACAGCCTTGCTTTCATAGGCTGTAACAGATTCCTCCCAGAGGACCAAAGTGCGCAGGGAGGGTCGTATGGAAGGAGGCGGTCCCGGAGATAAGTTGGACCCAAGCCATGTAGGTTTTTAAAGGTTATAACCAACACCTTGTACTGTGCCCGGAAACTAATAGGCATGTCTGACACACAAAGCAGAGGTTTCCTGAAATCCATTGATCTTAATGTTGCAAATATTAACAGCAATCAATGAAGCTGGAGTTTCCATTGTCTTTCTGTGGGAAACTTGCTCAAGTATTATTTCCCACTCAAAGCATCCCTTAAGGGTAAATATTGAGTATAAATATCACCCAAAACACATCTAAGGTGTGCTCAGTTTCCCAGAAGCTGTTACTCTGTTGGTTTGCTGTGTCACATGGTGCACATAGCTGTAGTTCTCTGCATGAATCCCTGCTCTTCAGACAGGTGTAGTATAGCCCATCATCCTGAACTATATTCCTCTATTCCAATATTTCTTACTTTCTTTGATAGCTTTGTGTGATTGCTTGAAGTGTGAGTGTATGTGTGAGTGGTTCTGTGATTATTTTTCAACAAAAATCATTTTATTTTACTTCCTGGCTTGGAGTCTCATCAGTGAGTACTGGTATACAAAGGTCCAAAGGTCCCGTAGTTACTCGACCATATTTGAGCTAATTAAAATGTTAATATCTTGATATGGGTGGGTTGCCACAGACCCCACACAATTTGGGTAACAAGATATAATGTAGGTTTGGGACATACTTAGTCATAGACTTTGCCAATCCAGAACTATATGGTCCGAGGATTCAAAACTAACATTCCCTGCCAAAGTGCTACATTCAAATAAGTTTTTATTGGCAAATTTGATACTTGCTCAGTTTTGCTCCCATTTCATCCAGGGCTTCTCTCTCTTACCTACAAGCAGTGACTACAAGAGGGATTTTGTATTCATGCAGGGAGCAACAAAATGAAGATGTTGCTTTCATGCAGAGAATCCCAGAGATTGGACTACAGAGGAAAGCTTTGCCAAAGGATCGTAAGGCCCTGTCTACACGACCAACAAAAAAGTCCGTTTGGGAGTTAAAAATTCAAAAAGGCAGTCGTTTGAATGCATATGATCTGCCTACATGATTTTTTACCCCACCTGAACTTCATATGACTCCCCCCCCTCACCCAACTGGCTGGAGCAAGTGAGCCAAGTGGAGGTTTTAAATTTCCCACCACTTTTTTTTTTTAATTTTAAATGGTGCCTGTTATGCAGACAGTTGGTTTTTCATATTTACAATATAAAATACAAATGTATAAATGTAAAAAAATCTCCATTTCATGGCCTTACTGGATTCTCACTTAGTTAGTTGGGAATCCAACATGGCGGCTGCTCCCAATTCCTCTTATTACTAGCCCCGCCACCGCTGCTTGGCCAGCCAATCAGATTACACTGCCTATTCATATGTGTGCAGACAGGGTGTACAGATGATCAACAATTTGAATGGCTGTATGGATTTTAGGTCGAGATTTGCTAATCCTCCTGAACACTGAATCCACGTAGTTTACGGGGGATTCGCTAGCCCCCCCTTCTGAAAGACATGAATGCATCTGAACAGCAGTGTGCACACATTATCAGTCTTTCGAATGCCAAACTGATTTTTTTCATTGTGTAGACATGGCCTAAGAAAGGATATGTTCCCACACATAGAGAGAGAGAGAGACTGGCAAAGCTGGAATGAAAAGAGATTTACTGTAGCTGTTGCAAAGATTATTTATTTAGGAGAAGGAGATGAAACAACAGACGTTAGTCAGAACTGGTGGCCACCAAGATTTTGGAAATGTTCCTTGGCCACATCTTGGCCTTTTTTAGCTACCACACAAAACTGCTCACTCATGTTCAGCTTATGGTCTCATAAGACTCCTACATCCCTTTCACATTACTTTTGTCAAGGCAGGTGTCACCCATTCTATATCTTTGCATTTCATTTTTTTTCTGCCTAAGTGTAGCACTTGACATTTCTCCCTGTGGAAATTCATTTTGTTAGTGTTGGCCCCACTCTCCAATCTAGTAAGGTCATTTTCAATTCTGATCCTGTCCTCTGGGATATTAGCTACCCCTGCTAATTTGGTGTCATCCACAAATTTGATAAGCATGCCCACTATTCCACCATCTATAAAAATGTCAAAGAACACTGGGCCCAGGAAAGAACCCCATGTCACCCCAATAGTCACTTCTTTCCAGGATGAACAGGAGCCATTGGTGAAAACCCTTTGGGTTTGTTGGGTCAACGAATTGCACACCCAGCTAACAATATAATTGTCCAAGCTCAAATTTTACTAACTTGTTTGCAAGAATGTCATGGGGGACCTTGTCAAATGACTTACTGAAATCAAGATACACTACATCCACAGCATTCTCTTTATCTGTCAAGCTTGTAACTCTATCAAAAAAAAAAAAAGAGAGAGAGAGAGAGAGAGAGAGAGGGAGGGAGGGAGAAGATTAGTCTGGCATGACTTGTTTTTGAGAAATCCATGTTGTCTTTTAGTGATCATGGGTCCTTGTGAAGCTGGGGGTTTAGATGCAGATTGAGTGGCAGGAGTGGATTGTGAGGTGACAAACTAATTTGCATGTGGATGGTGATTGACTGAGGGAGGGAGAGGAAGGAGAGGCAATGTTTCCTAAGTGGCCAATCAGCACTCTGAGAATGTAAACCTACCACTATTTTAGATCAGCTACTTAAGTATGTCACTATCTTATGCAACCCCCAACCGGGCCCAAGTCTCCCCCAAGGAAGCAGCTGTCACAAGTGATTTTATAAATCTCATTTGCTTTGCTTGAGGAAGCAAAGAAGCAGTCAACTTTGAGATGATTCAAACGTTGCTAATGTGGGAGCTACCAGAATATTTATTCTGGAGAACATGTGGGCTGGAATTCATTATCAAAGCTATGAATGTATACCCTAATGCATTTGTGACTGCTTCGTATTCATGATCCCTATGTATTCAATACTGGTGGGAATTCTACGGTGAACTCGCCACGGGTCAGCGTAAGAGGGGCGCTCCAAAAAAGCGATACAAAGACTCCCTGAAACAACATCTCAGGCTCGGCCAAAGTGATCACCAACAGTGGTCCGTCCTGGCCTCACATCAGGAGGCATGGAGACGCACTATCCACAATGCTGCAGCTTTATTTGAGAACTCACGCCGAACAAGTCTTGAAGAGAAACGACAACGCAGAAAGAATCACAACCCAAAAAAAACACCCAAGGAGATCTTCTTCTGTGCTTTTTGCAACCGTACTTGTTTATCTTGGATTGGCCTTTTTAGTCATCAGTGCGCTTGCAGAAAGCGCGGGATGTGTCCTTCCTGAATCTTCATTTGCGAAGAAAAGCCAAAGAGAGAGAGTATGTATCATGAAAGTACAGCAGGTTGGACTTACTGGGCAGCAGCTGCTGTGAGGGGCCTGTTGATTGGTTGATCAGGACACAGCTGACTAACATTTCCACCCTCTTCTGTGAGTGATTTCTTGTGCAAGAATCAGAAACATGATCCCTGTCATAATTCTTCCTTATACTGGAGTTCACTCAAAGCAGGAGGGTGAAAACATCAGTCTCCTGTTTTGCCCCGATCAATCAAAGAACAGGCCCCTGCTGCTCAAAGCAGCTGCTGCCCAGTAAGTCCAACCTGGGGGACTTTCATGATACCTACTCATTCCCATCATTATTGAATACATAGGACTCATGAATACGAACCAGTCACAAATGCACATACATTCATAACTTTAATAATGAATTCAAGCCCACATGTTCTCCAGAATAGATATTCTGGTAGTTCCCACATTAGCAACGTCTGAGTCATCTCAAAGTTGATTGTTGCTTTGCTTCATCTAGCAAAGCAAATGAGATTTATAAAAATGTCAGCTGTCATCTCACTTGCTTTCATGATTTCACAGCTCTGAATAAAAAAAAAGGCATGAAAACAGAACCTTTAATTGCCTGGACGTATGATTGGCAAACATTAGGCAGTTCTATTAGCAGAGCCTGAGAAGCAAAATGGGTTCTTCTTACCCTCCCCTCACCAACCCAATCCCCGCAGTTCCCTTTCCTGTTTGGACTCATCCCACCACCACCATTGAATTAGGCCTTTTCCAGTCACGAGTTAGAGGGTTAAGCCTAGAGGCTGGGATGATATTTTCATTGCATGTTAAAATGAAGAATGTCTCATTTTGTAGCATAACACTGAGCCTGAAAACATGATGTACATGTGGTTACTATTTGAAGACTCTGGCATTTTCTATGAATAGCATAAAACAAGCAGCAGATCAGTTGTCACATTTTGACAGGGTTGTTCTCTCCTCCCCTTCCCTGAATACTTTCCCCCTCCTCCTTCCCCTTTTCCTTGTGTATGTGCCTTCAAGTCTTTTTTAGACTTATGGTGACCCTGTGAATTTCATAGTGTTTTCTTAGGCAAGGAATACTCAGAGGTAGCTTTGCCAGTTCCTTTTTATTTAAGTTATAAACTCACATTCTTCCCACTCTGATTTCCCCTACTGTTGAAGAAATGAAAATCTGCCAGATCTATGGAACTGAAAGGCTGGTTTGAGATAATCAGCTTGTGCACCACATGGCTTCTGAATATAAGCAGGAACAGAATACCATTCTCCAAAAGGAATCATATCAATTAAAATTTTACAGTGTAACTGTTGCTATGTTGGTGGGATGCATACAAAGGGAGCATCTTATCTCTGCAAGGATCAAACACATATGTGTGCTGTGTGGAAGCCTTGCTATTGGTGTCAGAGTAGAGGGAACCTTCACTGCCTACACCGAAACAACATCCCCATAGAAGGATGTCCCACAATATAATTTAGATGAGGGGCTAGAATCATGCAGTCCTCGAGATTCTGGTAGACTGTGTGATTGAGACCTCCTTACTAGTTTGTTGTTATGTGCTTTCAAGTTGATTTCAATTTATGGCAAAACTATCCTAAGATTTTTGAGGCAGGATCTGTTCAGAGGAGGTTTTCCATTGCCTTTTTTTCTAAGCCTGAGAGAGTGTAACCATGGCTGAGTTTTGTAGTTGTTCATTTGTTACTGAACTCTGACTCCTGCCATGACTAATTTGAGTCCTATGTTATTGTTCCATCCAAAATATTCTCATAGTCACTAAATCTGGATCTAATCTAGTGAATCAAAAGATAAGGTATGGGGGAGTCAAGAAAATCCAAAGAATCACACTGGCAATAGCAAAATTTATCCAAAGAGCTTCATTTATCCTTAGGTTGTTGTGAGATCTTCTTTCAGTGATAGACTTTCAGAAAAAGTGTGCCTATTCTACTATTATAGCAGTTTGATTGCACTTTAACTGCCACAAATACATCTGTATGTAACTGCCTGAGGTATTTGGAGTTCTCTGCCAGAAAATTTTAGTGCTATAGTTCAAGGGAGTGGACTAGGTCTCTCTAAATGAGCATTTTAAGTTTCTCACAAAACTACAAATCCCAGGATCCCTTAGGATGCGGCAATAAGCATTAAAGTAGTGTTGGTCTGCTATAGCCGAATACACAGGTGTATTTTTTCTGGATCTGAAAGTGACATGACCTCTTTTCCAATTTTATTTTATTTTTTTTACCATTTGTGGGTTTGGGATTTCAGAAGGGAAGGAAACAAAACTACCATGTTTGATGTTTTGTTTGTATGGTTTGAGCCCATCTTGGGTGACAATTTCTGCCCAAATTTAAATGGGAGTCTGGATACTTTAGGATGTCCTTAGGGTCACATAAATGGGTTTGGAACTTGCGCTTTCCCCACATCTCGGTGTAAACCTTGCCACAATTCTTGAAGTCAGTCAGTCAGTCAGAAAGAAAAAATGCTTAGCCTTGTAGTTATAAGCATGGGTGAGAACTTGGTGTGTGTCCATTTTTTTTTAATCAAAATTTTTCAAACTTTGCAATATTTTGGATGAAATGGACTTGGGATTTTGGGGGAAGCCACTCAAACTGACAAAGGAACCCATCCAGGCTAAGGGTTTGAGATCTGAGGACTATCTGACTAGTGGCTAATAATGCCATAATTCTGAAAATGAGGAAAGTGTAAAAATAGTGGCATTATTATGCTTATTATTGCACATTGCTGTAATCATGTGAAAGAACCACCATGGAATTATCCCACAACCACCACTAGCACTTTAGGAACAGGACTTTATTTCTGTGTTTTAGCATGGGTGAGATTTCAGCAGTTCTCGCAAGAAGATGCGAGTGCACTAAAAACTCACACACACAAACCTTTATTAACAAAGTAAATCAACACATAAACACTTAAATTCACCTAAAAATGTGCAAACAAAATGGGACAGTTCATACAAAGAGCATCCTGTGGATAGTTTTCATATTCTTACCCAGACATTTTCTCACTTAGAAGAGAGAGGGGAGAAAGAGGACCACCCATTCACACTGTAATCTCACGATTACAGCGGGACATGTTTTCACACGCTCTTCAATACCATGAAAAAAGTGATATTGAGAGCTATTGACGCCTGGAAAGCAACACCTTATTCATGGCTGGAGCACACAGTAAGCATTGGAGGACTATGACGTCATGTGATAGCGGGACCCATTAGTGCTATTGTGGTATCATAATTGTGCAATTTTTGCTGCATCTAATAAAGTCCTGAGTACTTTTCTTTTCAAAATCTTTGAATCCATGTATCTTCAACCATATTCATAGGAATTAGGGTTGCCACCATTTTTTTTCCTCAGAGGCTCCTCACCTTTAATAGCTTTATGTTAGATAGTTATGTCATAGTTCGTTCAATGCCTTGAATAGATTCATTTATCTCATGATTGGAATGTAGGAATAGAGGGGTATAACCTTTATAGGAGAAACAGGCCAAACAGGAAAGGAGGAGGAATAGCATTATATGTCAGGGATATTTACACCAGTGAAGTGATCCATGACATCAATACTGGAAGCCAGGTGGAGAGCATCTGGATAAAAATTAAAGGGGAGGGAAACAACAGGGATGTTATTGTGGGACTCTACTACAGACCCCCAAATCAGACGGAGGAATTGGATGATGCCTTTCTAGAACAGATGAACACACATGCAGAAAGGAGAGATGTAGTAGTGATGGGTGACTTCAACTATCCTGATATTTGCTGGCAATCTAACTCAGCCAAAACTTCAAGTTCTAGCAAATTCCTTACATGCCTGTAAGACAATTTCATGGTCCAAAAGGTGGAAGAGGCAACAAGGGGGTCAGCTATTTTAGATCTGATCCTAACCAACAGAGATGACCTGGTTAATGGGGTGCAAGTGGTGGGATCCTTAGGTGAGAGTGATCATGTTCTCCTGGAGTTTGTTATACAATGGAAGGGAGAAGCCAGGCATAGTCAGACATGCATTCTTGATTTTAGGACAGCTGATTTCAATAAACTCAGGGAAATACTGGGGGTGATCCCATGGTCAGGAATACTAAAAGAGAAGAGACCTCAAGATGGATGGGACTTTCTGAAAAGGGAGATACTGAAGGCACAATTTCAAACAGTACCATTGAGGAAGAAAAATGGGAGGTGTCTCAAGAAACCAGGATGGATAACTAAAGAACTTTCAATGGAGCTAAGTTTTAAATGGAACATGTATAGGAAATGGAAAAGAGGGGAAATCACCAAAGAAGAATTCAAACAGATAGCGAAAACGTGTAGGAGGAAAGTCAGAAAAGCTAAAGTGCAGAATAAGCTCAGGCTTGCTAGGGAGGTTAAGAACAATAAAAAGGGTTTTTGGGGGTATGTCGGCAGCAAAAGGAGGAAGAAGGAAATGATAGGGCCACTACGTGGAGAAGATGGCAAAATGCTAACAGGGGACAGAGAAAAGGCAGAATTACTCAACACCTTCTTTGCCTCAGTGTTTTCAGAAAAGGAAAAGGGGGACCAACCTGAGGATAATGGAACTGAGGACACAATAGGGGAAATCCAGCTCAAAATAAGTAAAGAGGTAGTACAGGAATACCTTCTTAATCTAAATGAATTTAAATCTCCAGGACCAGATGAACTACATCCAAGAGTATTAAAAGAGCTGGCAAATATAATCTCAGAGCCATTGGCAATAATCTTTGAGAACTCCTGGAGAACAGGAGAAGTCCCAGCAGACTGGAGGAGGGCAAACGTTGTCCCGATCTTCAAAAAAGGGAAAAAAGAGGATCCCAACAATTATCATCCAGTTAGTCTGACATCAATACCAGGGAAGATTCTAGAGCAGATCATTAAACAGAGAGTCTGTGAACATTTAGAAGGCAATGCCATAATCACAAAAAGTCAACATGGGTATCAGAGAAACAAGTCATGCCAGACTAATCTGATCTCTTTTTTTGATAAAGTTACCAGCTTGGTAGATGAAGGGAACGCTGTGGACATCGCATACCTTGATTTCAGTAAGGCCTTTGACAAGGTTCCCCATGACATTCTTGCAAACAAGCTTGTAAAATGTGGACTAGACAAGTTAACAGTTCAATGGATTTGTAATTGGTTGACCGACCGAACCCAAAGGATGCTCAGCAGTGGCTCCTCTTAGTCTTGGAAAGATGTGACCAGTGGAGTGCCACAGGGTTCTGTCCTGGGCCCAGTGCTATTCAACATCTTTATCAATGACTTGGATGAGGGAATTAGGGGCATACTTACCAAATTTGCAGATGACACCAAATTAGGAGGAGTAGCTAATACCCTAGAGGACAGGATCAAAATTCAGAATGACCTGGATAGACTGGAGAGGTGGGCCAAAGCTAACAAAATGAAATTCAATACGGAGAAATGTAAAGTACTGCATTTAGGACGGAAAAATGAAATGCATAAATATAGGATGGGAGAGACCTGGCTGAATGAGACTACGTGCGAAAGGGATCTAGGAGTCCTAGTAGACCACAAGTTGAACATGAGTCAACAGTGTGATGCGGCAGCTAAAAAGGCCAATGCAATTTTGGGCTGTATCAATAGAAGTATAGTGTCTAGATCAAGGGAAGTAATAGTGCCACTCTATTCTGCCTTGGTCAGACCTCACTTAGAATACTGTGTCCAGTTCTGGGCACCACAATTCAAAAAGGATATTGACAAATTGGAGCGTGTCCAGAGAAGGGCAACTAAAATGGTGAAAGGTCTGGAAACCATGCCTTATGAGGAGAGACTTAGGGAGCTGGGTATGTTTAGCCTGGAAAAAAGACGGTTAAGAGGCGATATGATAGCCCTGTTTAAGAATTTGAAGGGATGTGACTCTGAGGATGGAGCAGGCTTGTTTTCTGCTGCTCCAGAGACTGGAACACGGAGCAATGGGTGCAAGCTCCAGGAACAGAGATTCCACCTCAACATGAGGAGGAACTTTTTGACAGTAAGAGCTGTTCGGCAGTGGAACACACTCCCTCGGAGCGTGGTGGGGTCTCCTTCCTTGGAGGTCTTTAAACAGAGGCTGGATTGCCATCTATCAGGGATGCTTTGATCAAGATTTCCTGCGTGGCAGTGGGGTTGGACTGGATGGCCCTCGTAGAATCATAGAATCATAGAATCATAGAATCATAGAATTGCAGAGTTGGAAGAGACCACGTGGAAGAGACTCGTGGTCTCTTCCAACTCTGCAATTCTATGATTCTATGATTCTATGATCTCATTTGGCTACTGCATACTTGGGGGGGGGGGTAATCAATGTTTCTTAATTTGAGTTTTGTCTTTTCAAGAATTAACAAAATTTCAAACTTGGAATGGAAAGAATTTGAAGCTTTAAAAATCTGAATGTTGAAAAAAGTAAAAATGACAGAGTTTCCCATCCCTACATGGACCAGTGAGACCAACTTTAGCAGAAGACTCCCTCTGTCCACCATGCCAGCTGGGGATTCTGGAAGTTGTAGTCCAAAAAGTAACTTTACTAAGCTCTGAAGTAAGTATATGCATAATATTATTACCCTAAGAGGTGGGAGGTGCTTTTAGGGCCCCATCAATGATGCCAAAATCTCTCTTCTTATTCGAGGGAATTATTAGCTCAAACAGAAGCGTGCAAGAGGAGGGTAACTTCAGGGACCTTTTCACCTATGCATACCAGTACTAACTGTAGAGAGCACCCCAGTTTAAAGTGAAATAGAGTATTTTATTGTAATAACACAAGGTGGACTCACACACACAACATAACGTGCCTAAGAACCATACAAGGCTGTAGCAGAGTAAGACAGAAAGATTGGATAGAGGGAGAGATTTGGAAATATAGGGCAATAGTTATCAGTCTTGGAGAGAGGAATTTTTTGCAGTGAAGATACTCAGACATGTTTCTGAGGGTGCACAGAAGATTCCAATCCAGGGAGTGTCAAGAAAAAGAGTGGCCAGGTTCGTCCAGTGTGGCAGACTTTACTATTCTTAGGTGACTAATATTTATACCCTATTTGATATTCTGAAGGGGTACTCATAGAATCATAGAATCATAGAGTTGGAAGAAACCACAAGGGCCATCCAGTCCAACCCTCTGCCAGGCAGGAATATACAATCAAATCAATCCCAACAGATGGCCATCCAGCCTCTGTTTATAAACCTCCAAAGAGCGAGACTCCACCAAACTCTGAGGCAGTGTATTCCACTCCTGTACAGCTCTTACTATCAGAAAGTACTTTCTAATGTTTAGGTGGAATCTCTTTTCCTGTAGTCTGAACCCATTGCTCTGTGTCCTAGTCTCTAGAGCAGCAGAAAACAAGCTTGCTCCATCCTCAATATGACATCCCTTCAAATATTTTAACATGGATATCATGGTTATGACAAAGCCTGGATGGCTTTCCCATGGAATAAACAAAGGAAAGTGAAACTCAACTGATTGCATTAATGTCTGGGAGATAGGAATTGATGGGTTTAAAACCACCTCACAAGACTGGACAGGAGAGAGTATAGGAAAGATTTCCGTAGGAGTAGATTTGGGAATGGTCACTTAATATTTTGATTGACTGCATCATTGCTTAGGTGCCCAGGGCTGGAAGAAAGGATTAGCACATACCTCCTTAATGACTGTGTTTACTAAAGGGCTTCCACACATCCCTAAAATGGGCTTGCTTGCCATAATATTTCTAAGACACATCCCAGTGATATCATGGGTAGGGGGTAGTAGGGCATACTAAAAGCATAAACACTTAAGTGTGTTCTAAGAATCCTTTAAGTATCGGAAGATTTTGAAGGAAAACCAAAAGCTTTCCAGAATATGGTGGAAAATAAAAGAGTGAGTCAAACCCCATTTTCATCCCAGGGGCAACTGGTGTTCCCAATTCTCTCTAAATATTTGCATGCTATCAAACAGATTTTTTCCTCTCCAGTTATTCTTTTACCTTTCAGGATCTGGGTGCATTTTATTTTATTTTCCTTTGTGTTATGGGTTTTTTTTTTCCCCTTCAAAATTTGTGCAGTAGCTGGTGTTGATAAAAGCACATTTTGTTCAAGGAAGTTAAGAGGTCAGCTTTAGGTTGATCACAGAAGCTTTTAAACTGTTTTACTGGCCTGAAATTATTAGATTGATGCAACATTCCAGCATAGCCAGTACACCATAAAATAAGTGTTTTACGCTACATTGATATTGCTGGCAGTGCACAAAATGAGACTGCAGGTTTGCAAAAAGACATGGCTCAAATGGAAGATTACATCCTAATATCCACATTTCCCCACAGGAGATGGTGGGGAGAGAGCAGGGAACTGTGTCCTATTGGCAATTCAACTTGAGCAATCCCATTGATTCAAGTTTTTTTTTTTAACAGAACTATTAGCTTGTCATTTGTCAATTGATTAAATACCATTTGGAATACCAATAAGGTTCAAGCATGTGTGTATTCAAATATGCCTGTTTTGTTAGGTGTGTGTGTATGTACATGCATACACTAGGCTAGCAAAACAGAGAGACTTGAATATTATGGCAATATGTTTTGGCTACCTTTCTTAAATGCTACTCTGAAAGGCAAAACCTAAAACTGCTTGTAATGACATTCAAATATTTCTGTCTTGCTAGTCACTCTAACAAATGTGTACAGTAAGAGGCAAGTGCAGCCCTCTGTATGCCAGAACAGAGTTGTCTGAATTGATACTTGAACTGCTATTTCAAAATCCTCTACCTGCAGAAACATTAAAACATGCAACCCTCTTCTTCCCTGGACATACCCTTAAATAGTACAGCACTGCAGGAGAGGTACAATGCGATTCTCCTGCTCTCGAATTTTAGCTTGAATTCCATTTGTCATGCAGGTAATACATAGACTCATAGAATCATAGAACTGGAAAAGACCACAAGGGCCATTCAGTCCAACAGCCTGCTTTGCAGGAGTACACAATCAAAGCTCCCCTGATACATGGCCATCCAGCCTCTGTTTAAAAACCTCCAAAGAAGGAGACTCCACCACACTCTGAGGCAGTGTATTCAAATGTTGAACAGCACATACCATTAGGAAGTTCTTCCTAATGTTTAGGTGGAATCCCTTTTCCTGTAGTTTGAGTCCATTGCACCATGTCCTAGTCTCTGGAGAAAGCAAGCTTGCTCCCTCTTCAGTATGACATCCTTTCCAGTATTTAAAATTGGCTATCATGTCACCTCTTAACATTTTCTTCTTCATGCTAAACATACCCAGCTCCCTAAACCATTCCTCATAGGGCATGGCTTCCAGATCTTTCACCATTTTGGTTGCCCTCCTCTGGACATGCCCCAGCTTGTCAATACCATTCTTTAATTGCAGTGCCCAGAACTGGACACAGTATTCCAAGTGAGATCTTACCAAAGCAGAACAAAGTGGTGCTATTACATCCCTCTATCTAGACACTATGATGGAGCCCAGAACCGCATTGGCTTTTTTAGTTTCCACAACACATTGTTCACTCATGTTCAGCTTGTGGTCTACTAAGACTCCTAGATCCCTTTGACATGTACTGTTGTCAAGTCAGGTGTCACCCATCCTATATCTCTGCATTTATTTATTTTTCTGCCTAAATGTAGTATTCTCCATTTCTCCCTGTTGAAATTCATTTTGTTGGTTTTGGTCCAGCTCTCCAATCTGTTAAGGTCATTTTCAGTTCTGATCCTGTCCTCTTGGGTATTGGCTACCCCTCCTAATTTGGTGTCATCTGAAAATTTAATAAGCGTGACCTCTATTCTGTCATCCAATTCATTGATAAAGATGTTGAATAGCACTGGGCCCAGGACAGAACCTTATGGCACCCCACTAGTCATTTCTCTCCAGGATGAAGAGGAGCCATTGGTGAAAACACTTTGGGGTTGTTTGGTCAACCAATTACAAATCCACCTAACAGTAGCATTGTCTAGCCCACATTTTACTAGCTCAACTGCAAGAACTTTGTTGAAGGCTTTACTGAAATTAAGATATGCTACATCCACAGCATTCTCATTATCTACCAAGCATGTAACTCTATCAAAATAAGATATAAGATTAGTCTGGCATGACTAGTTTTTGAGAAACTCATGTTGATTTTTAGTTATCACTGCATCCCTTTCTAAATTCTTCCAGACTGTCTGTTTAATGACCTGCTCTAGAATCTTCCCTGTTATTGTTGACAGGTTGATTGGACGATAATTGTTTGGGTCCTCTTTTTTTCCTGTTTTGAAGATAGGGATAACATTTCCCCACCTCCAGTCTGCTAGGACTTTTCCTGTTTCCAGGAATTCTCAAAGATTTTTGCCAGTGGTTCTGAGATTACTTCTGCCAGTTCTTTTAATACCCTTGGATGAAGTTCATCTGAACATGGAGACTTGGATTCATTTAGAGTAGCCAGGTATTCCTGTACTATGTCTTTACCTATTCTTTGCTGCATATCACCTGCTGCATCATCTGGTCCATTTTACCTAGGTTGGACACTGTTTTCCTTCTGGGAGAAGACCAAGGCAAAGAAGGTGTTAAGTAGTTCTGCTTTTTTTTTGCCCCCTGTTAGCATTTATCCATCTAAAGCAGGTGTTCTGTGCTTAACTTTGCTGCATTTTAGCTTTGGCATGTTGTCTTTGACACCCATGTCATTTCCCTTAGACCTCCTGGTTGTATTGATTTGGCCATGGTGCAGTGTCTGTATTCAGTTCACAGTGAAATCATGTTTTACAAGTTTACAAGTATAACTGTTGCATATGTAGACACTATGTTTGGAGAGAGGATTTTATAGGGAAAAGTCAGCATCAAAAAGACTAGCTTTTTGTGCAAGAAAATGTATTAAAATTATTTTGTGTAGATATCAGTTTTGTAGAAATCAGAAGACATTTCTTGGAAAATACATTGTTATCTTTCTAAAAGCAAGTTTTGGGGGCAAAGTTTATTTGCAAAGACATCCCAAAATGGGGGGGGGATCTTCAAAAAGAACCTTTAAAGCTATCAGTTATTGAATCTGAGAGTGAAATAAGCAGAGCTTTTCATCCCTAATTCTTTCTCTGCAGCAGGGCCATCATCCAAAAAGGTCTTGTACCATTCACCAGGTGATGGAAAAGGCACGACTTTAAGTATCCTGGTTCATGCCTGTGAAACCCTGGAATTTATAATCAGGGGAAGTACATAGAACCCCTAGTATTGCCACACATAGAGATCACTGACAACAAATTCTAAATACCTTATGAAACCTAAAATATGCAGTATTGTCGGTGGGATTTTTTAAAAAATAAAATCTTATATAAATTTGTAAAAAAAAAAAATTGCTATAACGAATGCAAAATGGATATACCCACTGGGAGACAAAGCTCTACTATAGGGGTTTAGTTAGTATCCTCCTCTGTAGATTACTTAGCCTATTGATGAAACCTGACACATGGCTGGAAGGGAGGGATATTTGTTCAGTTCACTTTTTGGGTAAGATGTTACTTAGTTCAGACTTCTTAAATCAACATAAGAACTACAGCAAAAGTATTTTCTAGTCATTATTTGCAACTTTCAGAATTCTGGTATACAGTTATCTAAAAAATGCATGTACTAAGTGAAAATGTGCACAAAATTGTAATTACCAATGAAAGAAATATACAAAATGCATTATTTTGAGGAAAATCCTTTAAAAATGTATACATTGGCTAACTTTGCATACCAAAGTAGATATATTGGGATGAACACAGACAATAATGAAGATCACTTTTCAAGAAGACAGCTCCAATCCTCATGCAGGAAAGAAAAAGAGCAAAAACATGGGAGAAACTTAAGACAGGTAAAATGAAATCCTGTTGGTGTCTTATGCATGAGTAAATTTCCCTATGGAAACAGCTGGACATTTTTCCCCAATGAAGAATGTCCACATTGAATTCAAGATTGCCAAAGTGGAGTTGGGCATGCAATGGAGATGTGCATGATACCTTGATATTCAATATGCAATAAGCCTTGCACACTCATGTGCCTGCAAATTTGGTTCTGCGTTCCTTAGGAATAACTTCCTGACAGAAAGAGCTGTTCAACAGTGAACTAGACTGCCTCAGAGAGTGGTGGACTCTCCATCTTTGGATGTCTTTATATAGAAGTTGGATTGGCATCTTTCAGGAGTGTTTTAGTTGTATATTTCTGCATTGCAGGGGCTTGGACTAGATGGCCCTTGTGGTTTCCTCCAACTCTAGGATTCTCTGGTTCTATGACTTGGTTCACTTCCTCAATGTTGCCATTTTACAAAAAAAGGTCATGTTGCACTGTGACTGCAACTCAGACTGTGGGGATTTATGCTACACAACCTCAGTCCCAAATTGACAGATTCATCCATCTCAGTTGGCAACAGTGCAAACTGTGGTTCCCCCTTTGCACTACATTTTCATGTCAGAATATGCTGATTTTCAGCTCAAAGCAGGAGAAACTTCCTTTGTTTCCCTTGTTCTTTTGCAAAACAGTCCAGATGTGAGAGGATGGAATAACAGGCTGGTATCTATGGGCCCTTTTGCAGAGTGGGTGTGGAGATGCTAAGGAAGAGTCTTGCACATCTGGAGGAAGGAGGGGGAACATTCCTAAAGATTTTGCTGCAATCAGGAAAAACATCAATGGTTGTCATCCCAACTATCAAAAGGAAGGGGACTTTTTGTTATTGTTTGTAAAGTCTGAGGTTTCAAAACTGTGAAGAGCATCAGAAAATATCCCGAAAAAAGCTACAGACTGACAATAAACACTTCCTATATTATAGACATTACTGGCACAGGAAGAACTTGGGGTCAATCAAAGTGGGAGGTGAGGGAGATGAAGACTTCTGTTCTGTTCAGCATAAGTTTGTTTTTATTTTTAGTATTTTACAAGAAGGTATTTGGGTAAGGAATCAACATTTCAGAATGAGTGTGAAAGAGAGGTTTATGAATAATGGAACATTTCAAATCCATCTGGTTTCTGAGAGATTTTCTCTTTTGGAAAAAAAAATTGCTGCAGTCAATTATATAGCATGCTTGAGTGATAACTGATTCTGTCCTCAGGCTTATTCTTCAGGCTTAATTTCTACAGTGATAGTTGCTACCAACCTGAGAGGTTAGTGGCCATATGGAGGCCCAATATGGCATTTAATATTACACTTGTAATACAGTAGGAAGTAGATTCCCAAAAATCATAAATCTATAATGTGCTAGATGTAAAAAAAAAAAGTGGGGGTGTGGTGGGAAGGTGGGCAGAAACAAAAGAGAAAATGAGTTTTGGAAATTTGGCAGCAGTGGCTATTTTTTTTAAAAAAAATAAAGAGTTTCAAAGACATTGTATAGAATGTGCTTTTTATGGAAATCTTAATTTGTTTTCATCTGAGAACATGCAATATAGGGCTTGTCTAGACCTGCCAGAACACACCAGTTTCCCCTGGCATATTCTGGCCCAGATTAGGCTCCTTCCCCCCATTACCTACATGAAATGGGAGGAAGTACACATGGACTGGCGGTCACCTACCACACTGTTGCACATTGCTCCCTCTGAAGCCAGGAAGGAGGCCTGCAACATGTGATCAAGCCTGATGGGGTTGGGGTCCTTCCTGGCTTCAGGGAGACTCAATTGGTATCAGCATCCAGCTATATGGGCCAATGTGTAGGTATGGACCCTGTGTTCCTTTTCCAGCCTGATCCGTATTTTCCTATGTAACACAAGTTTTCCTAGAGATTTTTTATTTATTTATTTTGGCACTGTTGT
Source organism: Gambelia wislizenii (assembly GCA_030847615.1). Taxonomy (NCBI): domain Eukaryota; kingdom Metazoa; phylum Chordata; class Lepidosauria; order Squamata; family Crotaphytidae; genus Gambelia; species Gambelia wislizenii. The sequence goes on from JAUMIR010000009.1 coordinate 19,791,287, forward strand.
AAAGAGCTTTATCCTCTCCTCCCTCTGTCTTTGCCTTGGGCATCATCTGGACTGCCCAAGGACAAAATGGGGCAAGAGTGCTGTATTTTTGGATTCCAGGGCTCAAAGATGGGGGTAAGAAAGGGTAAATAATCCATTTAGACAAGCCCATAGAGGTGTTTGAGAGGTGAGCATTATTTAAAAGACAGAAGAAATACTCTGGCGTTGCTTCCAATCCTTTATCTCACTTCTTATGCAGAAGAATAAGAGGTTTGTCTTAGGTGAAGATGTGGAACCAACTCCTGGATGCTTTATCCTCACATCAGTTGGGCTTCACTAGCCAATTTGTTCAGGCAGGTGAGCTGGCAAACACCAGTGCACTTGCTTGGGAACCACAAATTTGCTTCATAATCTGCAACACTTAATTCCGACAGTGAAAAGTGATGAGGGCCAGTCATCTTGCCCTCCAAGTTGCCTTCTTCATCTCAGGCTAATTTTCATCAGACTAAGGAGATTATCAGATGCATCAAAAACAGCATTATAATGACACCATGAGATCGCAAAAGTGCTTCCTTATCAGATGACACTGTGCCCCAGTGTTCTGCAAGCATTCTGCTGCTGTTATGAGGGATTTCTTTTTTTATTGTCAGGGAGAAGTCAAAAATTGATCTCCCATAGCATTTGTGTTCTGTATTTTCATGTGTGCAAAAAGGTGCCCTGTTCTGCTGGCGCAATTCCAGTGTCAATGGGTGGTCCCACCAGAACACTTCTGGGTGCGAACGGGAAAACTAGGTACCATACGCTCTTTTTATGAATCTCCCCATCTTGCTTGCAAGTTTCTAAATGTGTATCTGTGCTTTTCTGAAGATGTTTTTTTTTTTTTCAATTTCGGTGTTTGGGGGATTTTTCGTGTGCTTGCGTCTTCTTGCAAGACACGCCAAAATCTTGTTCACGGAGAAATGCAGAAGTAAGTGCTGTGAGCACTTGTATTACTGGATTCTTGAGGCAATTTTGTATCATTAACACAGCAGTGTGCAAAAACGTGTGTCACTGTGCCAGAACACAAATGCTGTAAAATATAGTGCCATACTAATGTTTTTAGGCACTCGTCTGATAATCTCCTAAGGCAAACATTTTCCAGATTCATTTATCACAAAATAGCTGGTATGTAATTATTTATTTTGAGGAACCTTATAATCTTAGTTTTGGTGCCTGTTCATTACTATTTGCAGACATTTATTTCTTCATCTTTAGCTTGCCCCCACACTTCTTTTCCCACACACTGTAAATGAGTGTTGCAAGGCATTCAGTGGATTCTTCTTGACATTACTTAAGGCAAACAGAACTCATGTAGTGAATCCATTAACTGGTCACATGCAGTGACAGCTAACGACTTCCCCATCAATGGGACAGTGAATCCACTCCAGGCTTGACCCTGAAGTTTAAAGGGATTATTCAAGGTAATAATCTTTTGAGGGGGGTGTTGGAGATAGGGTTAAACACTTTGGATAGCTCCTTTACTCCACTGGCATGGAGCTACCAGCCACCACACTGGTCACAAGGGCAACCCTAATTAAGTAGGAATCACAAACTAAGCACTTATGGAACCCTTCCACATCAAGAAGAAAGTCAAAAGAAGGGATTGCTAAAATGTGTGAAATGGAAGTGTGTGAAAAGCAATGCCAAACCACCTCTGAGTATTCCTTGCCTAAGGAAGCCCCATGAAATCCATGGTATTGCCAGAAGTTGAAAGCTGACTTGAAGGCACACACAGAGACATATATAATGGCCTTTAGCTCAGCATTATAGTCTTCAAGGTAACTTTTATTTTTAGTATGGAAAAGGTAGGGATAGAAATAATATTCATAATTTTATTTCAAACTTATCAAATTTGCAGATGATACCAAATTGGGAGGAGTAGCCAATACCCTAGAGGACAGGATCAAAATTCAGAATGACCTGGATAGACTGGAGAGCTGGGCTAAAGCTAACAAAATGAAATTCAATACGGAGAAATGTAAAGTACTGCATTTAGGGCGGAAAAATGAAATGCATAAATATAGGATGGGAGAGACCTGGCTGAATGAGACTATGTGTGAAAGGGATCTAGGAGTCCTAGTAGACCACAAGTTGAACATGAGCCAACAGTGTGATGCGGCAGCTAAAAAGGCCAATGCGATTTTGGGCTGTATCAATAGAAGTATAGTGTCTAGATCAAGGGAAGTAATAGTGCTGTTAGGCAGTGGAACACACTCCCTCGGAGCGTGGTGGAGTCTCCTTCCTTGGAGGTCTTTAAACAGAGGCTGGATGGCCATCTGTCGGGGATGCTTTGATCAAGATTTCCTGCGTGGCAGGGGGTTGGACTGGATGGCCCTCGTGGTCTCTTCCAACTCTGCAATTCTATGATTCTATGATTATCATTATTGTCAGGTAATAAAACAACCAGATGTCCAAATTGTTGAGCTGGGAAGAATTATAGACCAATGAGAATCTATATATATATATAATTCTCTTGGGTATGTTGCCATTCCCAGTGTGCTGATTGGCCACTTAGGAAACTTACCAACCAATGAAAGCTCTCCACTGGGCATCCAGTCAGTACACTTGGGGCGGAAACATGCTGGAAAGCTTCAAGTCCTTTCTAAACATGGCAGTGGCAGAGGGGCTCTCACATCGTGGCATGCATGGCAAGAAGTGTGTTTCTGTAGTGTGCTGTGTGTGTGTGCAATTGCATGGCAGTGGCAGAGGGGCTCTTGCATTGTGGTGTGTGTGTGTGTGTAGCATGGGGTGTGTGTGCATGTGCGATTGCATGGTGGCTATGGAGGGACTCTCACATCCTGCTGCAGATGGTGTGTGTGTACATGCAGTTGCATGGTTGCGGCAGAGGGGCTCTCACATCCTGGTGCATTTGATGTGTGTCTCTGTCTAGCATTGTGTGTGTGTGTGTCCGTGCTTATCAAGTTTGGATATGACACCAAGTTAAGAGGGGTAGCTAATACCCCAAAGGACAGGATCAGAATTCAAAATGACCTTAACAGATTAGAAAGCTGGACCAAAACAAATTTCAACAGGAAGGAATGTAGGATACTACACTTGGGCAGTAAAAATGAAAAGCACAGATATAAGATGTGGAACACTTGGCTTGATGGCAGTACATGTGAAAGGGATCTTGGAGTCTTAGTGGACCACAAACTGAACATGAGTCAGCAGTGTGATGTGGCAGCTAAAAAAAAACAATGCAATTCTAGGCTGCATTAATAGGAGTTTTGTGTCTAGATCAAAGGAAGTATAGTGCCATGCTATTCTGCTTTGGTCAGACCTCACTTGGAATACTGTGTCCAGTTCTGGGCACTGCAATTCCAGAAAGATATGGACAAGCTGAAACATGTCCAGAGGAGGGCAACCAAAATGGTGGGAGGCAATTTAGAAGGCAATGCCATAATCACAAAAAGTCAACATGGTTTTCAGAGAAACAAGTCATGCCAGACTAATCTGAACTCTTTTTTTGATAAAATTACCAGCTTGGTAGATGAAGGGAATGCTGTGGACATCGCATACCTTAATTTCAGTAAGGCCTTTGACAAGGTTCCCCATGACATTCTTGCAAACAAGCTTGTAAAATGTGGGCTAGACAAATTAACAGTTCAATGGATTTGTAATTGGTTGACCGGCCGAACCCAAAGGGTGCTCAGCAATGGCTCCTCTTCATCTTGGAAAGATGTGACCAGTGGGATGCCACAGGGTTCTGTCCTGTGCCCAGTGCTATTCAACATCTTTATCAATGACTTGGATGAAGGAATTAGGGGCATACTTATCAAATTTGCAGATGACACCAAATTAGGAGGAGTAGCTAATACCCTGGAGGACAGGATCAAAATTCAAGATGACCTGGATAAACTGGAGAGCTGGGCTAAAGCTAACACAATGAAATTCAATACGGAGAAGTGTAAGGTACTGTACTTAGGGTGAAAAAATGAAATGCATAGATATAGGATGGGGGAGACCTGGCTGAATGAGACTACGTGCGAAAGGGACCTAGGAGTCCTAGTAGACCACAAGTTGAACATGAGTCAACAATGTGATGTGGCAGCTAAAAAGGCCAATGCAATTTCGGGCTGCATCAATAGAAGTATAGTGTCCAGATCAAGGGAAATAATAGTGCCGCTCTATTCTGCCTTGGTCAGACCTCACCTAGAATACTGTGTCCAGTTCTGGGCACCACAATTCAAAAAGGATATTGACAAATTGGAGCGTGTCCAGAGGAGGGCGACTAAAATGGTGAAAGGTCTGGAAACCATGCCTTATGAGGAGAGACTTAGGGAGCTGGGTATGTTTAGCCTGGAAAAAAGACGGTTAAGAGGCGATATGATAGCCCTGTTTAAGTATTTGAAGGGGTGTCACATTGAGGATGGAGCAAGCTTGTTTTCTGCTGCTCCAGAGACTGGAACATGGAGCAATGGATGCAAGCTCCACGAACAGAGATTCCACCTCAACATTAGGAGGAACTTTTTGACAGTCAGAGCTGTTTGGCAGTGGAACGCACTCCCTCGGAGCGTGGTGGGGTCTCCTTCCTTGGAGCTCTTTAAACAGAGGCTGGATGGCCATCTGTCGGGGATGCTTTGATCGTGATTTCCTGCATGGCAGGGGGTTGGACTGGATGGCCCTCATGGTCTCTTTGAACTCTGCAATTCTATGATTCTATGATTCTAGGTGTGGAAGCCATGCCCTATGAGGAGTGGCTTAGTGAGCTGGGTATGTTTAGCCTGCGAAAGAGAAGATTAAGAAGGGACAAGAGAACCATGTTTTAACATTTGAAGGGATGTCATACTGAGGATGGAGCAAGCTTGTTTTCTGCTGCTCCAGAGACTAGGAAATGGAGCAATGGGTTCAAACTACAGGAAAAGAGATTCCACGTAAGTATTAGGAAGAACTTCCTGCCTGTAAGTTGTTCGGCAGTAAAATACACTGCCTCATAGTATGGTGGAGTCTCCTTCTTTGGAGGTCTTTAAACAGAGGTTGGATGTTGGGAATGCTTTGATTGCTTATTCCTGCATGGCAGGGGGTTGGACTGGATGACCCTTGTGTTCTCTTTTGACTCTATGATCCTATGATTCACCAGGTAAGACTGGGGGGGATGGAGAGCCCTGGTGGTACAGTGGTTAAATGCCAGCACTGCAAGCCACAAGGTTATGAGTTTGATCCCAGAGGGCTCCAAGGTTGACTCAGCCTTCCATCCTTCCGTAGGTCGGTAAAATGAGTACCCAGGTTGTTGGGGGTAATTAGCTAACACATTGTAAAACTTCTTAGGGAGTGCTTTGGCACTGATAAGAGGTATATAAATATCAATGCTATTGCTATTGCTCCCTCAAAGCTCCTAATACTTGGCAGGTTCATATGTGAGATACAAGATTTCAGATAGTCTGGACCTAAGCTACAAAAAATGAACTATTTTACTATAATAATTTACAGATACCCTGGGTGGATGGCAGAACCTTCTTAGAAGAGACACTCCAGTACCTCTGTCACAGAGTAAACAAAGGCCGCTATTAAGCTGTGTGTACACCATCCTTAAAGAAATTTGACCCTTCAGAATGATGGTGCAACATGAAGATTCATGCAAATTTATTAATCAATTAATTGAAACACACGCGAAAATGGAAAATGCTAGGTTCCTACAAGAGAGGGGGAGGCTGGGAGCTTTTCCAAGCCCAGAAAGAGATATAGCTCTATGAGCCAGAGCTTGTCAAAGTTCGTTTAGAATGCTTTGAAGAAGCACATCCGCTTTGTGTTATAAATAAAGAGGCCAGTAATTTGCATGGATTAGGATTGTTAACATTTATCAATTGCTGGCATTTAAAGAACTCCCAAATTCTTGATAATAGTGTCTCTTTGTAGTGAAGGATTGATGGTAGGAGTGAAAAAATCCAATGAATTCAAAAGCTGCAGATGAGAGAAAGTCAAGTCATTCCGATTTAAACCAAGATACCATTAGTGACTCCCATAAATCAAATCATTTTTATAGCCAGGATGCCATTGAATTACCATCTGGACTTTTTAACCCTGGTATCTATTTCCAAACCCTCTTGTAATATTGAAAGTAGACTTAACCCTTCCTTTCATCTCTATGACTCTGACTGGATGCCAGTTCTCATTTGGGAGAAATTATCTTGGCTTTGTTTTGAAATGTAAGTGAGCAAGTAAGTAAAGAACACAATGTCACAATTGAAACAAGATTGGGAAGGCTGTGGGGCTCCAGAGAAGAGGGGAAGGGGGAGAGAACATCATAAAAAATAAAATATGTTCTGTCTTGCAGGAGACTGTTGGGAGCAAAGATTTAAAATCAAGGTAGTGGGAGTGGAAAGAATGGAGGATGGTTTTAATATAAGTGAAGGACAGATTACATGATCCAAGGACACTATAAGAAATCAAGAGCCCTGCAGTTGAAGTTTTGAGTAGATATTTCACATCAGTGTGTGAATTTCAGCGTTCCTCTTCTTGCTTTGTCACTGGATCAGTCTTACAATTTTGCACCCCTTCTTAGATGCCTTCATCTGATCTCTTTACCTTTTGGACCATTTCCTCTGTCTTCTTTCCTCATGTCCCTCTATTCATGTTTTTAATATTGCAGTCTCAGCTTAGCCATTGGTAGGCAATGACTTTCACCTCTGGACCTGTTCTGTGACATCAGAGGAGTTCAGCCAATCACTGTCAGAAGCTACTCCTCCATGTAAGGTGAGCACTTATAAAAACGGGAGGCAATCGGTCCAAAATAATACAAATAGAGTGTCCTTGTTAGGTTGTCTCAAACATGGGCCATACTTCAGGGAAATTATTTAAAGGATTTCTATTGTAAGATGAGAACTTAATTTGTAGCATAGTTGTGAAAAGTCTTCTTCTATGTCAGCCCTCTGAAGGAGAGCTATTGAAAACACTTTGGTATCCTTGAATTTAATTGATTTTGTCATTTCAGACTGTTTCTTTCCCCTTTATTAGTTTAAGTGAAAGACAGTGGGCATGATCCAAGGATAATACAAATAATCAGGATCATGTCATATCTATAAAGTGCTAAACAGATATTTTCAAATTAATAGAGTGAGTCATTTGAGCTAATTTGCTATAGAAGAAGGGAGTAAACTGGATTAATTTTCCCCAGGCTCTTTCAAAGAAAGGGAGGGGGCTAATAGAGCTTGGAGAAATTACTTTTTTGGATTATGACTTCTAGAATAATCTAGCCATTTTGACCCTAGGACCACCTACTCCTGAAATAAATTACTTTTCCAAACCCCTTTTCAGCCCCTACATAGCATTGGCCCTGGTCCTAACCCATTGCTCATCAAAGCCCCCACATCCTCATAGATGACAGCACTCCCACCATGAACATTACATATGCACATCACAAATGCCCCAGGACCAATAATTATGGAACATCCTCTAAAATGAACTTTACTCTCAGAAATGAATTTCACCCTTGGAACTCCACCAAATATGTCATTTTGGACTGACACATAGTAACCCAATGTTGGGTTTTATTTGTTTGTGTTGGTAGTTTTAACCAAATTGGTGTTGTTACTATATCTGTATTATTAATTATAGATAGTACCACCACCCCTCTCTCCCTGGAATATCATCCAGTGATAGCTGATAGATTCCACATTAGTGCGGTGATTAATCCACCTAGGGTTTTAGTGTGAAATGTTAAAGAATTTACTCAAGCTCCTTTAGCACTGTGATGTACCAAGAACCCACACTCACATTCACTCAATAAGAATTATTTATTGGTAAGGAAACATGTGTCAGGAACATGGAACAAAGCCAAAACTGTATACAGGCTAGCACCAACCCCCAGATAAGCCCTTCTCACAGCGTGAGAATGGCATGTAGGGAGGAGAAATGGTCCAGCTAGCACCTGGAGCTGCGACCTTGAGCTGCTGTGGAGAGCAGTGTTCCCAGGCCAACAAGGCGGGCTGGCACCCCTCCAAGGACAGAGGGGCCTAAGCAAAGGAAACAGGCCAAAGGCAGCCTCTTGTCAGGGTCCTTCATGAATTCCACTCTGAACCCTAGAATTCAAGGGTAAGCCTAACATACCGCCCTCCCAAAGAGAAACTTTCCCCCCCCTTTCAGCCCAGCTTATCAGGAAAGCAGGCATGGAACTTTCATAATAAGCATGGAGCATTCACATGTTCGACATTAACCCATTCAGAATGGTCCAAGGGCAAGTGTTCCCATTTCACCAGATACTGCAAGCCCCCCCCCTGTGTACTCGAGAGTCCAATACATCAGAAATTTCAAAATGTTGATCCTTGTCGACCAGGATAGGACGGGGTGCAGGTTCAGGAACTCAATGATGATGATCCAAAAGGCACGCCGAAATGAGTAAGCTAGAATGAAACACAGGGTGGACATTATGGTACAGCTTGGGCAGTGACAGTTCAAAAGCCTAACAATGGGAACAATCACCCTAACAATGGGAAAAGGGCCAATATATTTAGGCCCCAACTTCTTCGACGGTTGTGGACTCTTAAGGAATTTGGTGGACAAGAACACCAAGTCCCCTATTGTGTACTTCGGGGTAGGGTCCCGTTTCTGGTCGGCATGATGCTTATAACATGCTTTTGCAAAATCCAAAGCCGATACAACTTTCGATCATGCGTCTCTAATCTTTTGACTCCATTGGGTCACCGAGACCGGGTCTTTTGAAGTCCCCTCCCCTAAAGGTAGAGCGTTAAAGTCTTGCCCTGAAACAATTTTAAAAGGAGAGAAGCCAGTGCTCTGGTATGTGGCGTTGTTATATGCGACCTCCGCAAAAGGCAAAAGGTCCACCCAATCGGATTGCTGGAAGTTTACATAACACCTCAAATATTGTTTCAGAACCTGATTTATACATTCACTCTGTCCATCACTCTGTGGATGATAGGAGCTGCTTAGCCCTAATTCGACTCCCAAAAGTTTTGTGAATGCCTTCCAGAACTGGAAGGTGAACTGAGCCCCCTCCAATCTGAAATGATCTTAGCAGGAACCCCATGTAATCTGTAAATGTGTTGCAGAAACAGCCTGGCCAACTGGGGGGCTGTCAGGAGCTTCTTACAGGCCACAAAATGTGCTTGTTTTGAAAATAAGTCAGTCACAACCCAAATAACAGTCTTTCTCCTACTCTCAGGTAGCCCTACTATGAAATCCATACTGATGACTTCCCACAGCTTAGAAGGGGTAGGCAAAGGTAGCAACAAGCCTTTGGGCTCCCTCCTCCTTTAGCCATTGCACACGTGGGACACCCTTTGACATACTCCTCCACCTCCCTCCTCATTTTGGGCCACCAAAACTGCCTCCGCGCCAAATGTAATGTCTTCACATATCCAAAATGCCCAGCACTTTTTACATCATGGCACTGTTTAAGGATAGCAGACCTCATGGCCTCTGGAACATACAGGTGCTCCCCCTTCCAAGCCAGGCCCTCTCGGAGGACTACCTCCCCTTGGTGAGCCAAAAACCATGGGTCCTTGGGGAGGGCCGTCGCCATTTGGGCTCACCACCCACCCCCATCGTCTCTGGAGGCAGGGGAAGAGGATGGCAAAGCGGGTGGAGTCGGTGCCACACTGGGGTCTGAGGCCCCTGCTGGTGGCCCGGCATGTCCACTTGCCACAGAGTCCAACCCAGGCTCCAAAGAGGGGCCTGCCGGGGTCTCCTGACGTTTGGCCTTACTGCGCGTTAGGACTGCCAACCCCAAATGGGAGGGGGAGAAGACTGTGTCAATCACCTCCTTCCGTTGACTGTCATGTTGAGGGAGCCTGGACAAAGCATCAGCTAGGAAATTCTTTTTTCCTGGGATAAACTTTAGGGTGAAATTGAACCTGTAAAAGAAACTGGCCCACCGAATCTGTTTAGGGTTCAAACGTCTTGGGGTTTTCAAAGCTTCCAAATTCTTGTGATCTGTCCAAACTTCAAAAAGTTTGGAAGATCCTTCCAGCAGGTGGCGCCAGGTCTCTAAGGCCAATTTAATTGCACACGCCTCCTTCTCCCACACAGGCCAATTTCGCTCCGTCTCATTAAATTTTTTGGACAGATATGCACAAGGCCTAAGCTCCCCCTCTTCACCCCGTTGTAACAGCACCCCACCCATTGCCATGTCTGAAGCATCAACTTGGACCACAAAAGGTTGGGAGGGGTCACTGTGCTTAAGAATCGGTTCAGAGGTGAAAAGCTTCCTCACCTTGTCAAAGGCCCTTTGGCATTGTTCAGACCATACAATCTTTTGGGGAGGCTTCTCTGCCTTCCCCTTCCCCTTTCGTTTCTTTTCACCCACCCCCTTGGTTTTCAGTAGGTCAGTCAGTGGAAGGGCTACCGCAGCAAAGTTAGGGATGAAGGACCGGTAAATGTTAGCAAACCCTAGGAAGCTCTGCAGCTGCTTCCTGGTCCTGGGGGCCTCCCATGCCAGCACCCCCTTTACCTTCTCCGGGTCCATTTCTACCCCCTTGTTTGAGATGCGGTACCCCAGGTAACCTAAGCGGCTCTGATGGAATTCACACTTTGACATCTTAGCATACAAATGGTTCTCCCCCAACCTAGTAAGCACCTTTTTCACCAGTTTCACATGGGACATATAATCCTCAGAATAAATAAATACATCATCCAAATATACCAGTACCTACTTGTACAAAAAATCTCTCAGTACATCATTAATTAAGTTCTGAAAAATTCCTGGAGCTCCACTAAGTCCAAAAGGCATTACTCTGAATTCAAAAGCCCCTAGGGGGCAATTAAAAGCAGTTGTTAAAAGCAGGGTATGTTTAGCCTGGAAAAAAGACAGTTAAGAGGTGATATGATAGCCCTGTTTAAGTATTTGAAGGGGTGTCACGTTGAGGATGGAGCAAGCTTGTTTTCTGCTGCTCTAGAGATTGGAACACAGAGCAATGGATGCAAGCTCCAGGAACAGAGATTCCACCTCAACATTAGGAGGAACCTTTTGACAGTAAGAGCTGTTCGGCAGTGGAATGCACTCCCTCAGAGCGTGGTGGGGTCTCCTTCCTTGGAAGTCTTTAAACAGAGGCTGGATGGCCATCTGTCGGGGATGCTTTGATTGTGATTTCCTGCATGGCAGGAGGTTGGACTGGATGGCCCTCGTGGTCTCTTCCAACTCTGCAATTCTATGATTCTATGATTCCATTTGTCCCCTTCCTTTATCTGCACCCTGTAATAGGCCTCCCGCAAGTCCAGCTTGGTAAATATCTTCCCCTTTGCCAAATGGGCCAGTATGTCTTTCATTAAGAGGAGGGGATACTGATTTGACATGCTGATAGCATTCAAGGACCAGTAGTCCTGGCAGAGATGAAGGGTCCCATCTGCCTTACACCTAAACAACACAGGGGCCCCCAAAGGGGAGGTCGAGGGTCTGATGAAACCCCGGGCCAAGTTTTTGTTTATGAACTCCCGGAGGGCGTCCATCTCAGCCAGTGTCATAGAATAAATCCTGGGTTTGGGTAGCTTGGTCTCGGAAAGTATCTCAATGGCACAGTCAAAGGGTCGGTGGGGTGGTAAAATGTTGCATTCCTTCTCCTCAAACACATATTGGCATGGTTTATATTCCACCGGTAACCCTTTCAGCTCCCCTTGGACTAGAGCAGTTTTGCAGTTCCGTGGTTTGGCCTCTAGAGGGACACCCCCCCTGGGGAAGCTTCACCCACCCTGTGCTCCTGCACACACACAGGATCTGTAAAAGTCACTGTCTCTTTCACCCAGTCTATGGTGGGGTTGTGGAATTTTAACCAGTTTAATCCCACCACTGCAGCGGGAACTAGGCCTGGGGCTATCACAAATTGAAGTTCCCCCTGATATTTCCCCATCCTGTGTCATTTGCCTTGCCTTGCCTCATCATCCCTCCGTCCATCTGAGACAGCCACACTGGCATGTCCAGCTTGATAGTGCTAATTTCAAGTTCACTGACCAAGGAGGGGTGAATTAACACTTGGGTACACCTGCAATCAACCATTAACATTACTTTTCAGGTGACCCCCCTTTTTGCAACCCCTATTTTGGCTTTTAGGAAAAAAGGGCCTTTTACACCACTCACCACAGCACTTGGGTGCCCTTCGGGATTAGCCCGTCCTCAGGCGCTTAGTACGGTGGGCTGGAGCCATTTCCCGCCGGCTCCACATCGGAAGAGGAAGATCCGCTGTCATCTGGTTCCTCTGAAGATTCCCCTGCCACGTGGCCTGGTACCAAGGCGCATACCGCTGCTTTGGGCTTGGGCTTGAACGGTGTCTTGGTTGCTATCAACTTCCCCTCCACCCTCTTGGGCTTCTCGGCTGCCACTGGTTCCCGAGGGCTCCTCTCTGGGCATTTGGCTATGCGGTGGCCCCCCTTCCCGCAGTGAAGCAGAGGCCTTTCCTCATCCTTTGCTCCCTCTCCGACTCCCCCATCATGGTTCCACCTGATTGGGCCACCTTATTTTTCTTCTCAGTGGACCCAGTGGCCTTTCCCTTGGATCCCTGCCGGTGCTGAGCCAGCTTGACGCTCCACCTCAGCGTCTCTACTTCTCCAGCTAGCCGCACCCATCCCAAAAGTGTCTCGGGGTTCCCCTGAAACAATGCCCACTCGAGGATGTTTGCGTTCAGCCCATCCTGGAAGAACTGCACCTTTATGGCTTCGGTCCAGTCGGGGACCTGGCTGGCCAGGCGACGGAATTCAGAAGCGTACTCGCCCACGGACTTCGAACCTTGCCTCAGTTGCCGGAGGTCCGTGCGGTCCCATCTCACTCTCAGTGGATTTTCAAATTGAGCTCGTAGGGACATCATGAAGTCATGGAAGCTCCCTAATTCTGGAGCCCTCATGTCATAAAGCCCCACCAGCCACTGCGCCGCCTCTCCCTCTAGCTGGTTGGACACATATTGCACCTTCTCGGCCTCTGTCTGGAACTCCTTATCCCACTGGGACATAAACCCCATCACCTGGGTTAGGAAGTACGGTAGCTTTGCCGCATCTCCATCAAAGGTCACCTTTAGGTCTCGGTGCTTCAGCCCCCGTGGCCTTTCCTGCGGCTCAACCGGGCCAGCTTCCCCAGGGGGTACTGGCCCAGGAGCCGGCAGGCCAGGGTCACCAGCAGGCACGGCAGGGTCCCCTCCCCCGGGTACTGGGGCTGGTACTTGTGGGTTTGGGGGAGTTTGTCCCCCTCCTGGGGCAGCTGGTGGATGAGGTAGTCTCTGAAGGATCTCTAGGAGGCTCACCTGCATAACCTCCATCTGCTGCTTTAACTGATGGACCTCAGCTCCTACTTCTGCAAGCAAAAAATGCACCCCCAGCTCTTGGTGCCCCTCGGCTAGGGGTTTGTCCCACCGGCAGGATCTGCGTTCCTCCCAGCCTCGTTCTTCTGGCCAGAGCCAACTGGCTCCCATGGCCATTCCAGCTCCATGCACTGGAGTCTCAGAGAATGGTAGGCTGCCCCTCCCCAGGGCTTGCCTGGCTCCCAGCTCCACCAGGTCGAGGGGATGTGTCAGCCTCCCAGCCCTCCAGTGGGCTCGGCTCCATTCTTCCTCAGGCACTCCTGAAGCGTCCCCTGGCACGTTGGCACCATCCCCCGGTGCACCGGCTCCCTGGCCACCACCTGTGGCCAGGTCTTTCTCCGTCTGTGTTCCAGCCTTCACGTCGTCCGACATTGTGGGTAGAACCCCCCAAAATAAGTAGGTTTAAGGTGAGTTTTGGCTTACTGTGATGTACCAAGAACCCACACTCACATTCACTCAATAAGAATTCTTTATTGGTAAGGAAACGTGTGTCAGGAACATGGAACAAAGCCGAAACTGAATACAGGCTAGCACCAACCCCCAGATAAACCCTTACAGCATGACAATGGCATGTAGGGAGGAGAAACGGTCCAGCCAGCACCTGGAGCTGCGACCTTGAGCTGCTGTGGAGAGCAGCGTTCCCAGGCCAACAAGGCGGGCTGGCACCCTTCCAAAGACAGAGGGGCCTAAGCAAAGGAAACAGGCCAAAGGCAGCCTCGTGTCAGGTTCCTCCATGAATTCCACTCTAAACCCTAGAATTCAGGGGTGAGCCTGACAAGCACCTTGTTTGCACCAAGGTCAACCCCTTGGATAGCTCCTTTTACCAACCAAGGCCTAAACTGGGAAACCACAGAAAAATCACCACCACTACTGAGAGTAGTTTCACCACCCAATTCGCATGGAAGCCACCAGATGCCAAAGTGGTCCTGATATGGAAGATCAGAATATATTGTTGCCAGTTTCCTAGGCAGGCAGTAAAGACCACATTGTTTATCAGGGGATTGATGGAGTTTAATATTCTTCTTGCTTTTTTTTTTTTAAAGAACACTTTGTTTATGTTTGTATACTCATTATATTATCTATATATATAAAACTCTTGGGTGTGTTGCCTTTCCCAGTGTGCTGATTGGCTGCTCAGGAAACACACCCAACCAATCACATGCATATTCCCTCTCCACCTCACAATCCACTCCTACCATTCAAACTGCATCTACAGTCCCAGGCTCACAAGGGCACCTTCCTCATCTCACTCCTTCAGCCACTCACCAGTCATGCCTGCGACAGGACCCAGGCAGTCAACTGTCAGTGATGGCAGGCTTCCTGTGATGGGATCCAGGCAGTGGCCTTGGCAGTGACAAGGCAGCAGAATGACTCACCCCTAGCAATTTCAGGAAAAGTGTGGAACACTGAGAAAGGGGAGGAGGAATTTAAAAATCCACCATCCTACCTTACAGACTTGTTGTGATGTCTATTGGGCATTTTTTTGTTTTTTTTAACAGAGTATGTTATGTGGGGTACAGCTAGCATGATTATATTGTTGTTTTCACTTGGAAATATCTTGAGGTAGGTAGAAAAATCAGTGTATCAACAGTGTCCAAATTAAATACACACACTTCTCTGGGTGACCCTGTAGGTTTAGCCACTATTGTTACATTTATTTATTTATTTATTTGAAGAAGAAGTTCTCATATTTGCAAAAAATGTTTTTTGTGAAATAACACAATTACATGGAACTACACTAGACTGTTTTCAGGGCTTTTAAAAACTGCAAGATAGGTTGTTTTCTTTGCATCTTTTTCTTCAATCAGCCTGTTCTACAAACCTCGCCTCATTCTTGTGCTGAAGAACAATTGTGAAAGCTGGTAATTTCTCAATTTCTGTCACTGATAATGAGAAATTGTTCGAATATTTTTTACATCCTTAGGGCTAGTCTGACCAGGCTTGAAGGCCTGAACTTAAAGTTTTCCCCAACCTTATTCATTTGAAATCCTTTAAGTGGAGATGCAATAGTTATATCTGGAATACTCTGCATGTCAAGGGTATTCTTGTGCCATCAAACTATGGCCTTTCTCTGTTTTAAAAAAATCAAGTATGTGTCATGGAATCCATGTTGATTGAGAAGGGGAATGTAGTTTGTGGGGAGCCCTGGTGGCGCAGTGGTTAAATGCCAGTACTGCAAGCCACCACGTCGCAAGTTCGATTCCAGCCGGCTCCAAGGTTCACTCAGCCTTCCATCCTTTCGTAGGTCGGTAAATTGAGTACCCAGCTTGTGGGGGGCAATTAGCTAACACACATTGGAAACTGTTTAATACAGTGTAGATGTGTAAATAGCTATTGCTTAAAACAATTTGTAAGCTGCTCTGATAGCCTTGTGGCTGAAAAGTGGGGTATAAATAAATAAATAAATAATCATTATTGTAATGCAATGCAATCTTGTGTATCCCATGTTAAGTTCAGTTTAGGGATTTTCCCTGCATGCATCAGTTCTTTCACACCCCCTTCTCCTTTCACTAGGCAATTTCAGCCAACTGGAGCAATGGATCATTCATAATGTCTCTTGAGAGTCAGTATGGTGTAGTGGTTTGAGTGCTGGACTAGGAATCTAGAAAATCAGGTTTATTTTATTTTATGTATTCATTTATTTAATTTATATGCCACCTTTATCCCAGAATGGGACCTAAGGTGGCTCACAAAAACATCAAATAAAATGCAATTTAAAATGATTA
The DNA here is from genome assembly GCA_030847615.1 of Gambelia wislizenii. Taxonomy (NCBI): domain Eukaryota; kingdom Metazoa; phylum Chordata; class Lepidosauria; order Squamata; family Crotaphytidae; genus Gambelia; species Gambelia wislizenii. The sequence goes on from JAUMIR010000009.1 coordinate 19,807,266, forward strand.
AAAACATAACAATTTAAACATTAAAAATTATATAAAATATATAAAAATAAAAACAAAATTAAAAATCACACCCCAGCTACATATTAAAAGCCTGCTTGAATAAGCATGTCTTTGCCTGCCAGTGAAAGGAAAGAATGGAAGGGGCCAGCCTAGTGTGAAAAGCATGTGATGAGTTTTGGATGGAATGTAATGAGCGAATGGGGAGAGAACATGAAGGAGGCAGGAAACTGGTATGGGAGGGATCTCCTAGAGTGAAAAGGTGTGGATGACAGTTGAGAGGGAGAGTGTGAGATGTGATGTGATGAGGAGTGTGTTGGAATGTGTGTATATGGTTCTGAGTGCAGCTGAGGGATGTGCCATGGGGATATTTTCCTTGTTATTGTTTTCTGGGCTGTGAGGCCATGTTCTGGAAGATTTTATTTCTGACGTTTCACATGCATCTGTGGCTGGCATCTTCAGAGAATGGTTGGGTAGGAGTGTGTGTGGGGTTTATATACCATGAACCCCTGTTGGGGAGGATATGTGAATTTGTGTATTTGAATGGCTAGTTTCTGGGTGTAGATATGCAAGGAGAGTTAGTGTCTATTTGGCTAATGGTCCATTGTCTGCTGGAAATTCCCCTGTCCCTGGATGGAGTTCATTTGCAAGTGTTGAGTTTTGATTTTAGTGTTCTCCAGGACAGGCTAACCAAACATTAGCCCAACAAACACTAATCGTCCTTGCATATATCCACCCACAAACTAGCCATTCAAATACACGAATTCACATATCCTCCTCAACAGGGGTTCACAGTATACAACCACCACCCCCACACACTCCTACCCAACTATTCTCTGAATATGCCAGCCACAGATACAGGTGAAACGTCAGAAATAAACTTTCCAGAACATGGCCTCACAGCCTGAGGGGGGGGGGACAAGGAAAATCTATGGATGCCAGCCGTTAAAGCCTTCGACTTCATAGTGGGGATATTGTTGAGAGAAATAGAGGCCAATTGGAATACAGAGTGAGAGGAAAGAAAGAACCTAATAACTTGTTATTGAGTCTGGCAGAGTCTGGAGTTACATGGTCAGCACAAAATGGGAGTATCAAACAGACAAATTCAAAGCATTTATGTTATACTGTTTATGGGGGGGGAACCAACCGAGACTCCTCATGAATTATTTCCCTTATTAATATTTATTTGGCACGCTAACACTGTACGTAACTACACACCAATACAAGTACTATCCATAGCAAGTCAAACCCTAGTCCAAGGAAGGGAGAGGGGGAAGTTTGACATAAAGGTGGCAATTGTGGAACTGCAGTCTCCACACCTAGCCTCCCATGGGAAGGAGTTCCAGAGGGTGAGAGCAACCACTGAGAAGGCTCTCACATCCTCACAAAGCAAGTCAGTGATGGTGGCAGGACTGAGAGAAAGCCTTCCACTGATGATCTTAGAACACTTGCAGGTTCATATGGTGAGATACAGTTTTTCAGATAGTCTGAATCCAAGCCCTATAGGGCTTTATAAGTCATGACCAGCACTTTGAATTGTGCCCAGAAATGGACTGGTAGCCAGTGAAGCTGTTTTAACAAGTGAGTTATATGCTCCTTATAACTAGTCCTGGCCAGCATTCTGGCTGCAGCATTCTGGACATGCTGAAGTTTCCAAACAATTTCCAAAAGCAGCCCCTCATAGAGTGTGTCGCAGTAGTGCAAATAGGATGTAATCAAGGCATGTGTCACTGTAGCTAGGTCTGACGTCTCGAGGAACAGATATTGCTGACATACTAGTTTTAGCTGTGCAAATGCAGTCCTGGCCACTGCTGAAACATGGGCACCTGGACTAAGAGCTGAGTCTAGGAGAACACCCAAGCTGTGAGCTTGAGATTTCAGGGGGAGTGTGACCCAATCCAGCACTGGCAGAGTCCCTATTCCCTGATCTGCCTTTCAACTGACCAGAGGCACCTCTGTCTTGTCTGGATTATGTTTAAAACCCATGGAAACCCATGGGCAACTATAGGCAAGTCACACCATCTCAACCTCAGAGGAAAGCAATGGCCAATCCCTGCTGTACTGCTATGATAGTTTCATTTTATGTTTGCCATAAGTCGGGAACAAACTGAAAGCATACAACATCCTATGTAACTTGGGAAATCATGTTTATTATTATTATTATTATTATTATTATTATTCTAGTGACCAGCTCTGAGACAAATCACTAACATGTCATGATCGGTCCCTGATGGTACCTACTGCTGCCATTTTTTGTGTTATACGATAACCTTACTGTTAATTGTGTTTTTCTTTCACTGTACTGTCTAATGGGTGCTTTGTATCTCTCTCTCTCTGGCTTTTCTTCGCAAACGAAGTTTCAGGAAGGACTCATCCAGCGCTTTCTGCAAGCGCGCTGATGACTAAAAAGGCCAATCCGAGATAAACAAGTCCGGTTGCAAAAAGCACAGCAGAAGGTCTCCTTGGGTGATGTTTTTGGGTTGTGATTCTTTCTGCGTTGTCGTTTCTCTTCAAGACTTGTTCGGCGTGAGTTCTCAAATAAGGCTGCAGCATTGTGGATAGTGCGTCTCCATGCCTCCTGATGTGAGGCCAGGGCGGACCACTGTTGGTGATCAATTTGGCCGAGCCTGAGATGTTGTTTCAGGGAGTCTTTGTATCGCTTTTTTGGAGTGCCCCTCTTACGCTGACCCGTGGCGAGTTCACCATAGAGTAGTATTTTTGGGAGGCGATGGACCTCCATCGTAGAAACGTGCCCTGCCCAGCGCAGCTGTGTTCTCAATATCATGGCCTCAATGCTGGTGATCCCTGCTTGCTCAAGGACAGCAACATTTGTCACATAGTCAGTCCAGTGTATATTTAGGATTGTGCGTAGACAGCGCTGATGAAAGCGCTCGAGGAGTCGTAGGTGGTGGCGATAGGTGACCCATGTTTCAGATCCATAAAGGAGGATAGACAGTACGATGGCTCTATACACACTGATTTTTGTACTTTGCCTCAGGTGTTTATTGCTCCAGACTCTTTTGTGAAGTCTTCCAAATGCACTATATGCCTTTGCTAATCTGTGATCGATCTCTTTATCAATATTGGCATGAAGAGATGATGCTTCCCAGGTAGGTGAACTGCTGAACGGACTTGAGCACAGATTTGCCGACGGCAATGTGGGGATGGTGGTGTTCGTCCTGTGGTGCAGGCTGGTAAAGAACTTCTGTTTTCTTCAGGTTGACTTCTAGCCCAAACAGCTCTGCAGCTGTTGCAAAGCAGGATGTTAGGCGCTGCAGAGCTGCTTCTGTGTGGGCAACAAGTCAGCATCATCGGTGAAGAGCAGCCCACGGACTAGATAGTTTAGAGTCTTAGTGTGAGCCCTCAGACGGCTTAAGTTAAACAAGCTACCATCAGTACGGTAACGTATATAGATGCCGTCATCTTCTTCAAGCTCTGCCATGGCCCTTTGGAGCATCGTGCTAAAGAAGATTGTAAATAAAGTTGGTGCAAGAACACAACCTTGCTTCACTCTATTAGTTATTAGAAAGGGCTCTGAAAGAGCATCACCATATCTGACTTGTCCACGCTGGCCCTCGTGTAGCAAGATAATCATTTTAAGGAATTTGGGGGGACATCCTAGTCTTTCCAGGATCTGCCACAGACCTTTTCTACTCACAGTGTCGAAGGCTTTGGTGAGGTCGACAAATGTTACATAGAGACCCTTGTTCTGCTCCCTACATTTTTCTTGCAGTTGCCTAAGGGCAAATACCATGTCTGTAGTACTCCTATTGGCTCTGAAGCCACATTGGCTTTCAGGGAGAAGTTCTTCTGCAATAGCAGGAACTAATCTGTTCAGGAGTATCCTTGCAAGGATTTTTCCAGCAATAGAGAGCAGTGTTATGCCTCGATAGTTTGAGCAGTCAGATTTTGCTCCTTTTTTCTTGTACAGGGTGATGATGACTGCATCTCGGAGGTCTGATGGCAGTTCCCCTTTTCCCCAGCAATTCACAAGGAATTCGTGGAATTTTTCGTGGAGTGCATGACCTTCGTGTTTCCATACTTCAGCTGGGATTCTATCAATCCCAGCTGCCTTGCCGTTTTTCATCTGCTGTATGGCCTTAAGGGTCTCTACCAAAGTGGGAGCTATGTCCAATTCATTTTTCATCAGTTTTTGTATCATATGTTGGATAGCTGAGCCTTGGACTGCTCGGTTGGCACTAAAGAGACTTTGAAAGTGTTCAGCCCAACGTTTCAGGATGGAGGCTTTATCAGTAATTAATGTTTGACCATCTGTACTGTATAAGGAGCTTTGGACCTGATAAGTAGGTCCAAACACTGCTTTAAGAGCTTCATAAAATCCTCTATGATCACCCAGATCTGCACAGCATTGTGTCTTTTCTGCTATATTGATCCACCACTTGTTCTGCATGTCTCGGAGTTTTTGTTGATGTTTAGTACATGTGAGGCAGAAAGCTGCTTTTCTTACATGGCAGGTTGGCTGGGCGAGTTATGCCTGGTGAGCAGCTCTCTTCTTTGCCAACAGCTCCTGGATCTCTTGGTTGTTTTCATCAAGCCAGTCTTGATTTTTCTTGTGGGAAAACCCGAGGGATTCTTCTGCAGACTGGAGGATACTGTTTCTGATATGTTGCCAAAGCACTGTAGGAGAAGGATCTGTAGGATGGTCTTCAAGTTTCATTTGCAGATTTGCCTGGAAGTTGTCTCTTCTGGTAGCTTGTTGAAGATTGTTGACTTGGAGTCTCTTCTTTAAGATGCCACCCCTCTTAGGTTTGAACTTAAGATGAAGATTTAGTTTACATCTGACGAGGCGATGATCTGTTTGGCATTCTGCACTGGGCATCACTCGGGTATGACGGACATCATGAATGTCTCTCTGACGGACTAGAACATAGTCAATGAGGTGCCAATGTTTGGATCGGGGATGCATCCAGGTTGTCTTCAAGCTATCTTTCTGCTGAAAGATTGTGTTTGTAATAGTCAGCTGTTGTTCTGCACAGAACTCTAGCAGGAGGTGTCCGTTATCGTTGCCATTTCCAACACCATGCTTGCCTAAGACACCTTTCCAGGCTTCGGAGTTCTTTCCTACTCTGCCATTGAAGTCACCAAGGATAAAATTTTTATCTTCTACAGGGACTTTTTGTATGAGTTGGCGTAGGTCTGTGTAGAATTTGTCTTTCTCTACAGGGTCGGCTTGCATAGTTGGGGCATATATACTAAAGAGAACAACATGTGGGAGGCGTAAGGAAATAATGCGATCAGAGTGTCCTGTTGGCAAGGTTTCGAGTTTGGAGGCAATGGAGTTTTTAATTATAAAGCCTACTCCTGAAAGATGTTTTTTGGTTTTGGGTTTGCCAGACCAGTAAAGTGTGTAGCCAGCGCCATGTTCTTTAAGGCTGCCTTCCTCATGGAAGCGAACTTCACTAAGAGCAGCGATGTCAATATTAAGCCATGATAGTTCATGGGCTATTAGGGCAGAACGACGCTCAGGCCGTCCACTATCTTCAGAGTCTTGCATGGTTCTGATGTTCCAGCATGCAAGTGTCAGTTTATTTACACCTTTGGAGGCCAGTGTGTGCCTTTGTTTCTTTGCCTTGGTTTGACCGCATCAGAAGATTCCCGTTGGCTGCGGCTAGCCAACCAGGTAGTTGGGGATGAGCTTTCATTAGGCCACCTTTTCTAGGCCCCTCTCCATATGGAGCAAGCAGTGCTCTCCTTAAAAAAGGTTGCTTGGTCATTCAGGATGCTGCCGAACAAGACTGTCATCTCCAGGGTCAGCCTCGAGCGACCAATGTCCTGAGCCGCCTGCATGCAGGGTTTGGGCTGCGGCTTCCAGTGCATCTTTACACCTGCCGGTTTCGTCCCTCGCCTGTCGCTACAGGTCTTTTTTGGAACTGGATTTGTCCTTTGAGCCTGTGCAATGGATTTTTCTGGTGGAGCGCAATGTGCACAGAACTGGCCTCACCCTTTAAACCAGAGATTCATCTGCCGTGGCCTTGCAAGCATGGACGTGGCAGTGAGGTCCTCGGGCCGTAGTTTGATTAGAGTTTCCTTCTCTTAGATGGTTGACCTTACAGGGTTGGACGAGCACCATTTGCCCGGGTTTGGGATTAGAGTTTTCCTTCTCCTAGGACGGTTGCCACAAGGCTAGAGAGCCCATCCTGCCCTTTGACGCTCTTTGTCAGACCCTTCGGTTTTGACCTGTCTGGCATGGGAGACCCTACCAGTGGCTATTATGCCACCGCCAGCATAGCTCAAAACATCATTAGGGTACGCAAGCCTCTCTCCCACGACAAGGGGGCGTCAATGGAGAGGGTGCTTTGTATAACTGTCAGTATAATAGGAATATAAGCCAGCTGGCAGCTGCAGATGTTGCCTGGGAAAAGAAGATGGACAACAGTCTTGGGAGAAAGGGTCAAGGGATTATGGGTAAACAATAGCTGTGTTACCCACCAGATTTCATAGATTCCTAATTTCTTTTCGTATGCTGTTTGCCCCTGAGTTTCAATTCTGACCAACAACATTGTATGATATGCTTCTTGGATTACTGTGCCAATAAAGTTTTCTGTTTTAACTCTGAAACTGCTGGTCACTGCATCTGGAAATGCAAGTACATGCCACAACAACATGGTCTTGGCATTATCTGAGGGGTCTTGTGGGGGAGAGAACCTGTTGGCATCTTATATGTGTATTAAGCTCCCTTACAGAAGTGGTTGTGCATTTTTCTCTCATTAAAAATATCTGCAGAGTGATGAGGATTGAGGAAGTGGAGTTGCATATGTGATGTCATTATGCATGTGCATCACACACAGAAAGTTTGCATTGTGTTAAGATATACACTGTATATTGTGCAAGTAGATATGCAAGCACATTCCGTTGCACTTTCAGTTGCACAATATCACAATTCACTAACAAGACAGTACTGTGCAACTGCTGCATAACTTCATGAGAATAAAGTTATGGTCAGTTTCCTCAAGGAGGCATCTAGCCCTGTGAATCTGTTTGAGGCTTTGGTTCACACACCTTATGGGAGGACACTTGGCATGTTCACAACCAAAGTTTGGGAAAGTTAACTTTTTGAACTAAAATTCCCATTATTTCCCAAATAGCATTGGCAATAGCTGTGTTGTCTGGGGGATTCTGAGAATTGTAGTCCAAACATGTATCTTTTCCAAGGTGAATAGAAAGTGACTTAATGAGCTCTGCTGTTTACTTTACTAAAGAAAAATGCATATTAAATTCTTAATGGTGGTCTAAATAAGAGTGGGGGTTTTTTTGTTTGTTTTTTGTTTTTGTCTTTCTAGTGTATTCTGGGGGGATATGTTTTTCTTGCCTCATTCCCTTTCACTCAGCCTTCTTATTACACATGACCTAACAGTTTTGCATCCAGTTTAATGCCAAAAATCCCCCCCCCACACACACACACTTTTATTCTATTGGCGACATGACAGCCATTTCCTATGTGTCTCTTTCCGGACTGTAGCCAAGGCAGTGCTCTGAGCTTTTGTTGAAATGGATTGCAGCCTTCCGTTCCTCTTCACCGCGTGTCAGTATTATCTGTAAAAGAAGGTCACAACCCACTTCCTGTGACTCTGGACACAGGATGAGGAAATGAAGAGGAGCGGAGTTACTGATTTGATTCGGGAGGTCATAGCAGTCAGCCTGAGGGTGAGGTGCAAGCTCTCCAAAGGAAACTCAACAACCCACAAACTCTCAAGCTGTGTTGTGAGAAACTTTTGTGAGGAGATTTCTCTCCCCCTCTTTCTTTAAAACAAGCAAACAAAACAAACAGCATCCTCTCCCCCCCAGGGGAAAAAAAAAAGAGCCAATGGCCTCTTGACAATGACACTGCGGAATGGGAAGCACTTTTCAAAACAGCTGACAAAACAAATAGGACAACCATGGGTCAATGCTAAACACTTCTGAAGCATATATCATTATTGTCAGAAACTAACTGAAGCTGTCGGGAAGATTCCGGCCCTGTCTTCTGGCTGGCCCCAAAGGGCACCAGGACTATTTTGTCCTCTCTATTGGGTCTTCCTCTTCCAACTCTCCTGCAAAAAAATGGGAGGTGTTAAAGGTTAAGTATCTGACCTGGTGCCAGGCATAAGTCTCTTCTAACCTGAGGGGGGGTCTCCAGCTTTCCTCATTCTTGGGGGGGGGAGTGGGAATATGGCCAAGAACCAGAGAGGATACTTTCAGAGTACTTGGCAGAACCCCAATCCCTCTCAAGTTTCAAGCCTGCTAAGAATCTGTATGCAAAGCAGATAGTATTCCATCACCTAAGCTGCAAGCACAGTCTCACTGTGTGCTTCAGAGGTTGAAACCATGAGCTGATCTTCATAGTCCAAATAATTATATAGTACCACTATGTTGGGACTACTGTACTTCTGAAAGTCTGGCACAGGTACAATCTCCCCTTCCCCCATGCACACATGCATATATACACACCTAGACCACTTAGAGGACATGCTTCTTCATATTCAGAGGACTGCAAGAAGAGGAAAATCTCTTTTGAAGATTTGAAGAAAGTGGACACTGGGATGGGAGAACTGAATGATTAGATGGGGGAACTAAACCTGCAGTATTGCTGAGGTAACCCAAAGAGGTTTGAATTAATTTTGCTCTTTCTTCTACGGTTTAGGCACAGCAGAAGCTGGATTGGTATACACTTTGTACTTGAAGCCTCATATCCTCTTTGAACTCAGCTCTGCTTCCCCCTCTATGGGCTACTGAAGGGAACAGGGCCACCTTGGCACACCCTGCAGAAAGAGGAGGGCATGGATATGTCATGACACTAGTCATGAGGCACTCAGCAACAGGGAGGGATTTGCCGGAGTAAAAATCTCAACATCTTGATATCAGACCCTCTTCTTTACTGGTCAGCCCACCCTGTGGATCAGTGCTAGGATTATCAGCTCTGGACCATCCCAGGCCCTGAGATTTTCAGGTCAAAACCTGAGACCTGGGGAAGGCCTCTGGTGATATCATTAAGCATTATATACTAAATACCAACTATACTTGCTCACAGCTTGTCACTCTCTCTCTCTCTCTCTCTCTTTCTCTCTCTCTCTCTCTCTTTCTCTCTCTTTCTCTCTCACCCACCCACCCACCCATACACACACACACACACACGAATGGAGAGAGAAAACAAAGTTTCCTGTTTAGAAATGAAGACAAAAATCTTAACTAAAGAGGCTGTTCCCAGATTATGATGAATGAGGGGATTATTCCTTCTCACTTATTTAGAAAGATGGGATAAGGAACCCTTAATTTAGCCTACTTACTTCTATACAGAAGGTGGTTGCAGAGTGAAAGGTGGACCCTGGCACCACAATAACTGAAAGGGAAGGAGGAAGATAACTAAACAGTGTGATGCGGCAGCTAAAAAGGCCAATGCAATTTTGGGCTGTATCAATAGAAGTATAGTGTCTAGATCAAGGGAAGTAATAGTGCCACTCTATTCTGCCTTGGTCAGACCTCACTTAGAATACTGTGTCCAGTTCTGGGCACCACAATTAAAAAAGGATATTGACAAATTGGAGCGTGTCCAGAGAAGGGCAACTAAAATGGTGAAAGGTCTGGAAACAATGCCTTATGAGGAGAGACTTAGGGAGCTGGGTATGTTTAGCCTGGAAAAAAGACGGTTTAGAGGCGATATGATAGCCCTGTTTAAGTATTTGAAGGGATGTCACGCTGAGGATGGAGCAGGCTTGTTTTCTGCTGCTCCAGAGACTGGAACACGGAGCAATGGGTGCAAGCTCCAGGAACAGAGATTCCACCTCAACATGAGGAGGAACTTTTTGACAGTAAGAGCTGTTCGGCAGTGGAACACACTCCCTCGGAGCGTGGTGGGGTCTCCTTCCTTGGAGGTCTTTAAACAGAGGCTGGATGGCCATCTGTCAGGGATGCTTTGATTGTGATTTCCTGCGTGGCAGGGGGGTTGGACTGGATGGCCCTCGTGGTCTCTTCCAACTCTGCAATTCTATGATTCTATGATTCTAAATACATAGACTCCCTACAGAGTCTTTGCAAATTGAATCAACAAATGAATTAAGCTTTGAAAATTGTAGCAAACTGCCACTTTGTCAACTAAATTAGAGATCTGCACGAAGTCTGGAGCTGAGGCCCCTCAGAACTGGAGAAATTGCACCATCATCTCCTTCCTGAGATGACACATTTTATATTCACATCCTAACTCTTTTTGTTGACCTTACTTTACATATGTGGGAGAGAAGCTGTACCCAAAATTCCCCCCCAAATCATGACCTTTAAAGGGAGATTTGGCCAGGACTGACCGCAAGGGTAGTTCCCTTCTCATCCTTCCTGACATGACCCAAGAAAACTGAAAACTTAGGGCCAGGCCCTGAGATCCGATAACCCTCATCAGTGTAGGCTTCAATTGGTCGCTTTTGAGGCTGGTTAAGAGTTTCTGGTCCTGTCATCTGATTAAAAATATTATAAGAAATATTTTGCTTCCCCTTCACTGTTTGTTCATGGGACATTTGGGAATGAGTGGTTGGATGTTGCCATTAAATAAGTCAAACAGGAGTGGGTGGTGTGGAGAGGGGTAAAGGGACTGGAGGATAGGTAAGAACCTATAGCTCACCTCTTCTGTGAAGGATTGTACCTGGACTATCACCTCAAGTTGTGTGGGGCTAAGGTGTTGAGAAGGGAACTACCCCTTGAGGTCAGGCCTGACCAAATCTCCCTTTAAAGGTCAGGGTTTGGGGGAAATTGTGGGTGCAGCTGCTCTCCCACATATGTAAAGTAAGGTCAACGAAAAGAGTTAGGATGTGAATATAAAATGTGTTTTGTGTGTGTGTGTGTGTGTGTGTGTATCAAACATAATAAATCACTAAAATAATCCACACACATAAATAGCAGTATGGGAGAAGGTCCATAAGTCACTGATGAAGGCTGCTAGTCAAAATGCATCTGGCTTCTGTTTTAATGAAGAATCCAATGAGACATTGAGCCATCTTTTTTCCTTCATAAAATGATTTATATCCTATGGACCTTCTCCCATAGTGGGGTATTGAGAAATCTCCATAAGAAAGCTTTAGTGCCTCATCAAACTACAAACCCCAATATTCCATAGGACATAGTCATGGCAGTTAAAGTGTAGAATCATATTGCTGTAATTGTGTAGTAGTGTGAAACGGCCCCAGACCTACATATTACACAAAAAGAGGTGGCTCATCTACATGTTAGAATGTTTACCTCTAGCACTACATTGACACAGATGGGAGAGGAGTGAAATTTCTGTATATGGTCCTGCATGTTATCCAACTATCTCAGATTTTACAGACGGCCTAGCATTTTCATGCTATGGGCTTGTGTACATGGGCTACATGTCTTGCCCCCATCTCAGAGCCCTGCAGTCTATACAATGCAGGGCATTTGCTCCATTCTGCCCCCGGGCAGTCCTCACCACCCCTGGAGCATATATGGAACTGAGATGGGGGGAAAGTAGGATAGGACATGATAGAACATTTTAAAAAAATGCTTACTCCATTACCACCAGCAAAAACTGGATTAGGTGCACTGGGCCCAGGACAGAACCCTGTGGCACCCCACTGGTCACATCTTTCCAAGACGAAGAGGAGCCACTGCTGAGCACCCTCTTCGTCTTGGAAAGATGTGACCAGTGGGGTGCCACAGGGTTCTGTCCTGGGCCCAGTGCTATTCAACATCTTTATCAATGACTTAGATGAGGGAATTAGGGGCATACTTATCAAATTTGCAGATGACACCAAACTGGGAGGAGTAGCTAATACCCTAGAGGACAGGATCAAAATTCAGAATGACCTGGATAGACTGGAGAGCTGGGCCAAAGCTAACAAAATGAAATTCAATACGGAGAAATGTAAAGTACTGCATTTAGGGCGGAAAAATGAAATGCATAAATATAGGATGGGAGAGACCTGGCTGAATGAGACTACGTGCGAAAGGGATCTAGGAGTCCTAGTAGACCACAAGTTGAACATGAGCCAACAGTGTGATGCGGCAGCTAAAAAGGCCAATGCAATTTTGGGCTGTATCAATAGAAGTATAGTGTCTAGATCAAGGGAAGTAATAGTGCCACTCTATTCTGCCTTGGTCAGACCTCACTTAGAATACTGTGTCCAGTTCTGGGCACCACAATTCAGAAAGGATATTGACAAATTGGAGCGTGTCCAGAGAAGGGCAACTAAAATGGTGAAAGGTCTGGAAACAATGCCTTATGAGGAGAGACTTAGGGAGCTGGGTATGTTTAGCCTGGAAAAAAGACGGTTAAGAGGTGATATGATAGCCCTGTTTAAGTATTTGAAGGGATGTCACGCTGAGGATGGAGCAGGCTTGTTTTCTGCTGCTCCAGAGACTGGAACACGGAGCAATGGATGCAAGCTCCAGGAACAGAGATTCCACCTCAACATTAGGAGGAACTTTTTGACAGTAAGAGCTGTTCGGCAGTGGAACGCACTCCGTCAGAGCGTGGTGGGGTCTCCTTCCTTGGAGGTCTTTAAACAGAGGCTGGATGGCCATCTGTCGGGGATGCTTTGATTGTGATTTCCTGCGTGGCAGGGGGGTTGGACTGGATGGCCCTCGTGGTCTCTTCCAACTCTGCAGTTCTATGATTCTATAGGTCCTGTGTGTCTGCAGGAGTCTGTTGAGCATGCTGTCCCTTGCTGCCACTGGAAGCCACAAAGGAGTTCTTCAGCTTCTGGTCAAGGCTAGTCACATGTAGGGGGACATCAGTCCCATATCCCAGGGCCCCTTCCTGCCTTCCGAGTCAGCAAAGAAAATGGTGACAGTGGCTGCAGTGTGCCTGTTTGTACTCTGGCCCATTCTGTACCAGTAATGGGGGAATAATGAGCCAGCTCCACAGCCAGGATACACCAGCAGGGAGCCAGTATATCCTGGGGCATGTAGATAATCCAGGAGCAAAACCTTTGAGTTATTATTTCCTGATTTGCTGATTGATTTCAAGTAGATGCAGTCTGTGATGGTACAGATGCAGTTTGATATCATTTACTACTGCACAATGTGCAACAGCACATTGAGTTGTTACAGATACAGAAAGTATCAGGGAAACACTTTCCCTTCTGTAGACTTCGACATTCTCTATTCAGAATATTTTTACCTATTTTAGCCACAATCTTAATTGTACTTCAGTATCAAAATTAATTATGTTTTCTCCTAAAAGGCCAGCATAGCTTAAGGTTACTCCAGGGTCTTGGAAGCCAATGCATCTTCCATAAATGGCTAGATGGCCGTCTGTGTAGAGGAGCACAAGGAGAGATTTGCTTGACCAAGGCTATACATTACAGCCCAATTAACGTGAAGATCACTACATGGGTCTTTAACTTTAACCAGTAACTGTTGGCATTGCTAATGGCTACTCTTCGATCACAAGGAAAGGCAGAATCCACCTGATCCTGCATTAGGGTTAAAGCCAAGGGTCACTTTATCCTCTGTAGGGTGAGCACTCCTGTCCTAAATACATCAAGGAGGTTCTCATGGCCATTTTCATGACACAGGAAAAATCTCCACCCTGATGTTCAGTAGATCTGTTTCTGTGAGATTGGTTGTATAAATAGTTCAGTTTACCCTAAGTACTCTGGGATCATGGAGACCCTCTAAATATCAAGATTAATTTGGTAAATTAATTTACTCAACTTGACAATGCAAGAGGGGGGTAACGGCAGCATCTTGTGACCAGTACTAAATACCAGTACTAAAGAGGAGATGTAAGCTAGATAGTATAACAATGATCTTTATTTGGAAAAGTAACAATAACTACATTCATGCACACATTCAGTCATCAAGCATTCATGCAAGACTAGGGAATAAAGTGGGAAAGACTGCGATAGAGGAATAGTGAGGGAGGTTTCCAATGGGGGATACAACAACTTTTCCTGTAGAGATGAGGTAGCAGAAGAAATCATCAGAATGGAGGTCCCGATCTTGAATGGCTGCATAGATAGACAGAGTCCCCTCAGGAAGGGGATCTGTGAGCATTTGAGTAGAGTTTAGAAAGTGTTTTTATAGTCAATATTTGCCTTCTGGGGATGTTTTTTAGAGTAGAAGACAATACTTTATGCTGTTGCTCCAAAAGCGAAAAAGGCTTTAAGGCTAGGTTAAGAGGGTTTTAATGGTTGAATGCTTTGCAAATGAAAGGGAGGAAGCGACTCCCTTTTGTTTAGGTGAGGTGAAACTATTGAGGGTCATTTACAGGTTTCAAGTTGCCAGCCTGGGCAGTTGGGATTAGCCAGGTGTACGTGCCTTCAGTTGCTTTGCAAATTAGCATTTCTTTAGAATTTAGGTTGCCCTCCTTAAGTGCATTCCTGACTGAGCAATGTTTGTCTCATGTTTTTTCCCGTAGTTCCCTAGGTTATGTTAATGGCTCTACTGCATGGTAGACCATGTTTGAGCTAATTATTAAATATTGCCAATTATTAATATAGATGTGGGGCTGGGGGTGTCAGGGTAGGTAACACAGTGCATATCCAAGTATTATCTGACAAGGAATCAACAAACTTGCTTTTATTTTAGTTTCAGTGGATATCTTGATGACACCTCTATGTTTTGGCAATTGCTTTTAGCCCATGGCGAATGAAACAAGGCATTCTGGAACACAAGCCAGAAAAATTGATGTGGGATATCCCCATGCAGTGGCATCACTAGCATTGATGTCACCCAGTGTGGTATTTCATGATGTCATGGTATTATTATTTTCTTAACGTGCCACAAGCATACTTGTCACATAGCCTGGAAAAGTTTCTCTTGTGGACTATAAACTCCCAGAATCCCCCAAGTAGCAAGCTAGCTGGGAGCTGAAGTCATAAAGGAGGGCAATCCCCACAGCCATTCTGAGCTAATGTTTTAGACATCTTCATTCTACTTTTAAAACAACGTGAAAAAGAGACAATGCAGAGACTGAGAAGGAGGGGGAAATCAAACCAGCTCATGATGCACCATGAGCTGATTGGCTAATCAACTCCCAAGACCCCAACTCTCCATCCAATCAGCAAGGCAAGGAGGGGGGCATTCTGAGAGGAGTGCTGATGTCACAAAGGAGGTGGGAGGGAGCCCCAGTCAAGTCTTAGGGAAGTTCAAGCTTTTGTTGTTCAGAACATTTTGCATATCCATTTCTCCAGAGGGAAAAAGCACAGAAGGGTGGGCAGCACACTGTGGGAATGGTGCCACTGCCATCAGAATGTGGTGGGGATGGGCACTGCTCCATGGCCAGCAAGAGCAGCTTGCCCATGGCCTCAGGGAACCGGATTCACTGCCACCATGCCAACCAGGACGGGGAAGAGAGAGAAAGCAACCACCCCCATTGTGCCCCCATCTGTGCTTCCTTCACTGTGCTTCTTACTTGGGGAACACCTCCTCTAGGCAGGTATAAACCACTGCAGAGATTCATGTCTACCTAGAAGTGGTGATCCCCAAGTAACCAGCACAGTGAAGGAAGCACTGCGGGGGGAGGGGGGTTGGCAGTGGCTCCTTTCTCTCTATAGCCCAGGGGAGACAAAGCAACTGCTGCCATTGCATACACACACATCACACCATGCCTACTTTACCGAGCTGCTGTGGAGGTTCATGCCTGCTGAGAATGCTGACTCCCAAGTAAGTGGTACACAGCAAAGTAAGCATGGTGGGGGTCAGGCTTTCCTCAGCCATCATGGCACCACCCCCCTGCAGTACTTACTTCACTGTGCCACCTACTTGGGGATCACCCCCTCTAGGAAGTTACAAACCTCTGGAGGTTTGTGGTTGCCTAGAAGGAGTGACACCCCCCAGTAAGTGGCACACAGGGAAGTAAGCAAGGAAAGCGGGAGTGCTGCAAAGGTGGTGGTTGCTTTCTCTTCTCGGCCCAGGTAAGCAGTGCAGCGAATTAAGGAGGCAGGGGTGCCAGTGGCACCCCTCTAAAGGTGTAACCTGGTGCAGTCAAACCATCTGCACCCCATAATGATGCTAATGTCCCCATGGCTGAAAAAAAATGTACAAAAAAGCTAAAAAATCAATAGGTTGCACTATCAACCTTTTCTGATCAAATGTTTTGGTTGAAAAGAACCATTTTGTTCTTCCTATTGGTAAAAGCAACCAGGCTAGTGATAAACGATAAGCCACGGAGGCAGACAATAGTTTAAGAAGTTCTTAGTAGCAGTTATTTTGAATCAACCCAGATTGTGTATAACTCAATAAAAAGAAGAAAAGCATCCAAGAAGCAGATTCTGACTGGGAGAAAATTCCAATAGATGTTCTTTCTAAAACCACAAGCAGACATGCTTTGGTATCCATAATGATGGGGTAAGAATTGTCCAGCCCTCCAGATGTTACTGTTGTTAGATTACAACTCCCAACATTCTTCACAATTGGTTATGCAGTCTAGAACTACCAGAAGTTGCAGTCCAACCAGTTCTGGAGGGCCAGAATGATTCCTACCTCTGCTATAAACCACAAAAACAGACAGGCTCAAGGGGAGAGGTTTCCACAAGAATTCATAGTGCTTGGTCTTTAACAAGAACATTGTGGCTTTAGGCCTATGAAAACCTGTCTGGGAAAATTCTGTATCTCTGCTCCAGTACATAACATCTTGAGCATTCACCATTGGTGGAAGAATGCTTCCCTTTACACATGCAATACTAAAAGGCTTTCAGTGACATGATCCTTTTAGTGGTATCCCCATGTCTGTGAAATTCTCTTCCTCAAGAAGTGCATAGGGCATCATCTATAGCTACCTATAGGAGGACCTAAAAACCCTCCCTATTTTGCCAAGTGTTTCATTCTTTGTTATTAGGAATGTAAGAAAACCCTTTTGATTTTGTTGCATTTCTGTGAATCTCAGTTGGGTTTTTCCTGCTTCTCCTGTTCTTGTGTTGTATCACTTTGTGAGACTTTGTGTTGGTGAGTGGTGGGCTGCATGGAAATGTGTGTGTATTTTACTTAATTTACACATATTCCCCACTCAATAAAATGCCTCTTTGTGTGCATCCCCTCCCCCCAGTATTGCACATCTTAGCTGTTCAAATTTTAAGATGCACAGTGTTTGGGAGAAATGAAGTGCACATTCTTTTGTGTCACTTTCTCCAAAACACCCCCACAATGTCTTACAAATGTGTGAATTCTCAAGGTGGAGTGTATTTTTTCTCAGAAGGATTTTCAAGAAGTGTGAAAAGGCTATTTTTGTCAAGATTGTTAAATCCAAGGAAGTTAATCCCCACCCCACTTTGCTAGGCATGCTTCATAAGGCTGTTCCAAAGTTGTTTTTTTTATTATTATTATTTCAAAACAAATCTAGTTAAATTGATTGATTTTAATTGTATATCAACTATTGGATTCCCCCCCCCACACACACACACAATTTTACAACTGTGCTAAGAAAGAAGGGTTTCTTCTCCTAAAAATAAAAGTATGAATCAAGGCATGAACTTCTATTCCAAAGTAGTTTATAGGGTCAGGGATGTGCAATGCAGTCTTGGGGTTACTTGTGGCCTTCAAAACTGTTTATGAGGTCCTTGAGCCTTCCAGACTCCCAGATTGTCTTTTTCTAAACACAAAAGATAGTATGAACATCAGTAGCAATAGCAATAGTATTTATATTTCTATACTACTTATCAGTGAAAAGCACTCTCCAAGCGGTTTCCAAGGTGTGTTAACTAATTGCCCCCAACAAGCTAACCCATGAGAGTAGCCACTAAAAAGGCTCTTTCCTGTGTCGTTCCCGACTATATCAGAGAAGGTGGTGAGGATGAGAAAAAGCCCCCCCCCATCAAATATCTTAATACTCTGGTTGGCTTGTATGGGGAGACATGATCTTAAAGGTAGTTTGGACCCAAACAATGTAGAGCTTTCTCTCTCTGGCTTTTCTTCGGAAACGAAGATTCAGGAAGGACTAATCCCGTGCCTTCTGCAAGCGCGCTGATGACTGAAAAGGGCAATTTGAGATAAACAAGTCCGGTTGCAGAAAGCACAGCAGAAGGTCCCCTTGGGTGATGTTTCCGGGTTGTGATTCTTTCTGTGTTGTTGTTTCTCTTCAAGACTTGTTCAGCGTGAGTTCTCAAATAAGGCTGCAGCATTGTGGATAGTGCATCTCTATGCCTCCCAATGTGAAGCCGGCACAGACCATTGTTGGTGATCAATTTGGCCAAGCCTGAGATGTTGTTTCAGGGAATCCTTGTATTGCTTTTTTTTGGAGTGCCCCTCTTGCGCTGACCTCTGGCGAGTTCACTGTAGAGTACCATTTTTGGGAGGCGATGGTCCTCGATCCTAGAAACGTGCCCTGCCCAGTGCAGCTGTGTTCTCAATATCATGGCCTCAATGCTGGTGATCCCTGCTTGCTCAAGGACAGCAACATTCATCACATTGTCAGTCCAGTGTATATTTAGGATTGTGCATATACAGTGCTGATGAAAACGTTCTCTTCCAACTCTGCAATTCTATGATTCTATGATTCTATAAGTGTTGGTGATAGATGACCCATGTTTCAGACCCGTAAAGGAGAATAGACAGTACAATGGCTCTATACACACTGATTTTTGTGCTTCGCCTCAGGTGTTTGTTACTCCAGACTCTTTTGTAAAGTCTTCCAAATGTGCTATATGCCTTTGCTAATCTGTCTCTTTGTCAATCTTGGCATTTGAGGAGATTATGCTTCCCAGGTAGGTGAACTGCTGAACAGACTTAAGCACAGATTTGCCTATGGCAATGTGAGGATGGTGGTGTTCATCCTGTGGTGCAGGCTGGTAGAGAACTTCCATTTTCTTCAGGTTGACTTCCAGCCCAAACATCTCTACAGCTGTTGCAAAGCAGGATGTTAGACGCTGCAGAGCTGCTTCTGTGTGGGCAACAAGGGCAGCATGTTGCTTTCTAGATTCTGCTTTCTGCTTTCTCAGCACTCACAACCCAGCCCTGGAAACTCCTCCCTAAAGAGATACACAGGCATATTTATACATTTTTTTCTAAATGAATTAAATGCTAATCTGTTATTTTCTGTTTTACTCTGTGGGTGGGTGGTATTTTTGTATGTGTTGTATTTTGTGTTCAAACGCATTAGGTAGGGCTCAGGTGACCTGAATTATTGAAAAGTTTACTCATCCTGGGCTATCATTAGTCTGCATCATATCATGCTTTGAACAGAGTTCAGTCTGAGTGGATTACTACTTCACATACCAATAGCATCTACATTTGTGTGACAGAGTAACACTTAATCTCATTGATTTGTACGCTCACCTGGAGACGTATCTTTTTCCCCCCAACCTGCGATTCTTCCATCCCTCTGCCAAACAGTACCCAGGATGATGCATAATGGTAGGTAACAATAGAAAAGAGCAAGACTCTGTGCCTACAATGTCCATTTCATGTCCTTCCCCATTTCTGTCCTCCCACACATGCCATCATACCAGTGGTTATTATGAGCAAGTCTTGATTCAGACAGTCAGGCAGGTAGAAAGAAACTGCATTCATAAAAAGAGAAATCCAGCTAATTTAGTTAGTAATCCAATAGTTTCCAAGTGAACACCTGGTTCAGCCACAAACCTGCAAGTTTACAGAGCTCTGAAAATGATAAAAGTATCTGCAAAGCAGAGCGATTTCACATTTGGTGGTTTCCTATGGTCAGACTGAACACTGTAATATCCCATAGAAATCCATGGGGGGCACTTATGAGACTGCAATATCCTTTAAATTTAACCTTTGTAATGAAAGGAAGGCACTCTGGTCTACACACACAGAGAGAGAGCTCACTGCAACCAATCAGGATTGATTCTACCAGCACTTCCCAAGCTATCTCTGTGAATGTCCAGAAACCCATGAGCTGAGAAGAGTCTATCATTCCATGTTGTGTTTTAGGATTGTCAACAAATGGCAAGCCGTGAGGGAAGGGGGTCTTTCTTTCTTGACTCCCCATGAGATGAAGAAGAAAGAAATACGAAGAAAGTATTGTACTACAGACATGAGGCTAAAGTCAATCGATAGTCTCAACTAGAGTAGATCTATTGAATCAATTGCTCAATACAAGGTGTAAATCTCACTGATCAAATGAATCTACTCTAGCTGGGATTACTAATTGGATTTAGACTCCAGGCTAAAGTACCATTTAATGATGGAAGAGTGTAAGAGGAGAGCAATGGCAGCTGGCTAGATGACAGCATGAGGAAGTTCTCCTGAGACCTATTCCACTACACACTGACATCACTATCATATATATATATATATATATATATATATATATATATATACACATATATATATATTTCTCTTGGGTTTGTTTGTTGCCATTTTCAGTGTACTATTTACTATTGGCTGCCTAGGTGTCAGGATCTGTCTCTCCTCACAGGACTAGGCCCCTGGCTGCAGCAGCTGGCACAGCCTCTTTGCAGGCTCAGGCCCTGACTTTGGGAGTATTGGAAGAACCAGGGCAAGCTATCATGTGCAGCTGGCTGCAATCATGCAGCACACCTGAAGCAGCCAGGGGAAATGCTATTTAAGAGTAGCATTCAGCCCTCAGTCTATTCCACCACAACATGGTCTTTTGTGCTTTCTATAGCTGTGCCTTGCTTTTGGGTTGAGGCCTTGGGTGCTGTCTGTAGCTGGGCCTGGGGCCTTCTGCACTCTCTGTAACTGGGCCTTGGGCCTCCTGTGCTGTTTGCAGCTGGGTCTTGATTCTTGAGCCTTCTGCCTTCTGTGCTGTCTGTAGTGGGCCTTGGTCCTGAATATGTGTTATGTGCTCTGACCTTGGACTGTTTTTGAACTTTGGCTTATCTTTAATCCTGCCTGGACTTTAGACTGTCTTTTCTGTTGCTGACCTGGCCCTGTTTCCTCTGCTCCTAGATCCTATTGCTGATGCCCTGGACCTTGACAGTAGGAAAATTCACAACCAATCAAAGCTTCCTGTTGGACAGCCAATCAGCACACTGGGGGCAGAAACATGTGGAAAGTTTCAAGTCCTTTCTAAACATGATGGTGGAGGGTCCATGTCTTTGTGTGTGTGTATGTAGCATGGCAGTGGTGGAGGGACTCTCACATCCTGGTGTGCATGGTGTTTGTGTGGTGTGTTTGTGCAATTAAATGGCAGCAGCAGAGGGGCTCTTGCATCCTGCCATGCATGGTGTGTGTAGCGGTGTGTGTGTGTAGCATGTTGTGTGTGTATACATGGTTGCATGGTAGCAGCGGAGGGGTTCTCACATCCAGGTGCACATGGCATGCATATGTGTGTAGTGTGGTGTGGTGTGTGTGTATGCATGGCTTAATGGTGGTGCCAGAGGTGCACATGCATCCTGCCATGTGTGGTTTGTGTGTAGTATGGTGTGTGTAGATGCACAGTTGCATGGTGGCAACAGAGGGTCTCTCATGTCCTGGTGCACATTGTGTGTGTGTGTAGCATGGTGTGTTTGTGTACGTGTGTACGTGCAGTTGCATGTACTGGAAGCCACAAGTTTGATCCCAAGGGCTCCAAGGTTGACTCACCCTTCCATCCTTTTGTAGATTGGTAAAATGAGTACCTGGCTTGTGGGGGCAATTAGCTAACACACATTGGAAACCACTTGGAGAGTGCCTAGCACATTTTAAAAGGCGGTGTAGATATATAGGTGCTATTGCTTAACAATTTGTAAGCTTCTCTGAAGCCTTTGCGGACCCAGACCAGACAGCCCCACCACCCTCCTGAATAAGCACAGACACTCAGATTCGATTAACTTTGTATTGATTACAAATATAAAACTTCAGAAAACAAGGTTAGGTACAGGTTAGTAATATACACACGTTGAGGTAGATAAGATAATATATGTGTTGGCAATAATTGGCCGCAACTTGCAAGCTAATGGTTGGTGGCAATGGATGGGTCGTGAACACAACGCTGCCCACACATGTGGGTGGCGCAGGGGCCGGTCCATCCCGGTTCCCTTGCGTGAAGGAGAGAGGTACTGGCTGAGCCACCTACTCGACGCTCTCTCCTCCCCTGTAAACAAGCATATGTTAGCAACTAACAGGTGTCTCCCTTGAACTTGAACTTGGATTTGAACTTGAACTTGCACTTGAACTTGACGGAGACCCCTGAATTCTTACAACTTCTCACGACCCAATACATCTGCCACAAAGGCGTTCCCATGGAATCGCCTTCCGCCAACCATTACCCCATCGGCAGGCAGGCCTACTGATCCCCATGGGCCACTGGCCCGGCAGGCAGTGCCCTCCCTGGTCTGATGTAAGCAGCATAGGCCCTGGAGCGCCATCGCCCCAGGCGCATGATTGACTCTGTGGACATGCCAGCTTCTGCTGCCATGGTCGCCGCCCCAATCCGGAAGGAATGGCTGGTGAAGTCCTCGGCTGGCAGGCCCAATCCCCTGAGGGCCATTTTTTAACACGCTCACAAACTGGAATCTGGTGAGAGGTATCCCGTCCTGGTGCTTGAACAAGGGGCCGTGCCCGAGCTCCCGTACTTCCAAAAACTTCATGCTCGCCATGGGACACAGGGAAGAACTCTCAACCCTCCGTAGATGCAGGGTGGCCCCATGGCCGCGCTGATCTGCCTTTGAGCGCGTGATGCGTAGGGACAAGTCGTGAGCCCCCAACGATACATTGCCAATCTGCAGTGCCATGCCCGAAGAGTCCGTCTTGGAGGAGCACACCACCTCCCCCAACCTCAGGGCCCCGAAAAAGGCAATCATGTATGGTGTGCCGAAGAGCAGCGCCTCATAGCTAGAGTGGCATATGGATGGCAGATGATCCACCAACAGTGCTAACATCGCGTAGGATAGGGGGCGCTGAGTGTCACACGCCCTCGGTGCCATCCTCCTCCAGCCCTCCAATGCTTTCCTTACCATGAAGGAGTTTCAAGGGTCCCCGTACCCCGCCGCCTTGCTGACGAAGGAAATGCCCGCCGCCTGGCCGGCTATCATCTTTGACACCATTCCTCTGTCCTTCAAGGAAGCCAGATAGTTCAGGACTTCCTTCTCCGTTGCTGGGCCAGCGGACCCGTAGCTGTGCTGTTGCCTGAATCGCGTGAACTGCGCCGCTGCCCTCTGGTAGCTGGCCTGTGTAGAAGGGGCCAAGGAATCCGCTATGCCCTGGAGCACGGTTTGCTCCCAAGGCTCCAGAGGTCTGCTGGGAACTGGGTCTCCTTCTCGTCCGCGTCCAGTGCCAGCATGCGGAACTGGTCTTTCTGAAAACAAGACAAGGCATCTGCGATCTCATTGTCAACCCCGGGTATGTGCCGGGCATGAAAGCTGATGTTGGCCCCCAGGCAGGCAAGCACAAACTTGCGCACCAGTCTCATGACCCTTTCAAACCTGGAGGACTGCCTGTTGATGATCCTCACCACTGCCTGATTATCACACCAGAAGCAAACTTGTCTCTGAATTGCCCGCCCCACAACGTGATGGCCACCACTATGGGAAAAAACTCCAGAAAAGTGAGGTCTCTGGTGATGCCCCTTTCCGCCCAGTCATTTGGCCAGGGCTGAGCACACCAGTGCCCATCATAATATCCCCAAAATCCAGACTGCCCGCTGTATCAGAGTGAACCTGCAGATTGTTGCCCACCTCCAGGCGGCCCTGCCATGTGGTCACCCCATTGTAATTCTTGAGGAAAGATCGCCACAACCTGATATCCTCTTTCACACCCTTTGTAAGGCAGATGCGGTGGTGCTGCGCCCACGCCCCCCTGGTGAGTCTTGCAATGCGCATGCAGAATGCTCTCCCCGGGGACACCACCCTGCAGGCAAAGTTCAGATGCCCCAATAGTGACTGCACTTCTCTGCGTGTGGTTTTTTCTTTCCTCAGCAGGTCAGCCATCAAAGCCCTCAGGCTGTGAATCTTATCGTCTGGCAATCTGGATATCCCCTTATCCAAATCAAGCTGTATGCCCAGATACACCAGGGACGTCGCTGGTCCAACCGTCTTGTCAGGTGCCAACGGTACCCCCAGCTCCGCCGCCAAAGCCTGGAAAGAGGAAAGCAGAAACCCGCATTCTCCCCCCCCCCCAGCTGGGCCCATCATCAGGAAGTCATCCAAATAGTGTGTGACAAATGGGGAACCTGTGCGCTGCTGCAAGGCCCATTCCAAGAATGTGCTGAATGTTTCAAAAGCAGAGCAGCTGATGGAACAGCCCATGGGCAATGCCATGTCGTAGCACCATTTGTCCTGGAACCTAAAGCCCAAAAGGCAGTGATCCTCAGGGTGCACCGGCAGGAGCTGGAAGGCTGACTGAATGTCACATTTTGCCATCAGCGCACCCTGCCCACATTTTGCAGTAGGCGAACCGCGTAGTCCAATGAGGCATACCTCACCGTGCAAAGTTCTGGTGGGATTGCATCATTGACTGACGCCCCCTTTGGGTAGGAGAGGTGGTGAATGAGCCGGTGCTCGCCCAGGGCCTTCTTGGGCACCACCCCCAGTGGGGAGACCCTTAGGTTAGGCATGGGTCATTGGTCTAAAGGCCCTGCTATGCGCCCAGTTTCAACCTCCTTTTTGATCTTGTGAGCCAGCACCTCAGGCAGCTGTGTTGCGGACTTCAGGTTGCCTGAAATGGTGGCTTCCCTTGGGCCCTGGAAAGGTATGCGGAACCCGAATTCAAATCTCTCCGCCAAATAAATGGCAGCCTCTTTCTTGGGGTAGGCTGCCAAGAGAGGACACATGGCCTCCACCCTCACTGGAGTGAACGCCATGGGCCTCCCAACCTCAACCCCCACCTCATTTTGAGTTGCTGTTGGTGGCATTCCCGCTGGGACCGCTCTCTTTCCTGCTGCCAGATGCAGTGGGGCAGTTGCTCCGAAAGGACTGGCCGCTGCTACCCTGACATGAACAGTTGACCTTTGGATGCCGCCCCCGCAGCTGTCGCAGGCATGCTCAAATCTGCACTTGTATCTGGAGCACTTGCCTCCATTGTACTCCCAGCACACCGGCCTCTTCCGCTCTTTTTTGCGTGCCACCTTTTGGGGTTCACCCTTCTCCCATCTGCCCGGCCCCATGGCTTGCAGCCAATTGGGGTAGTCAATGGTCTCCCATCTGTGCATGGGAGACCGAGATGCTTTCTTCCTGCACTCAATGTCGTACAGTATTGCGTTGGAGTCCCCTGCCTGGGCCCGCACCAGCAGAACCTGGCGGAAGTGATTGATCAGGTGCCATGCACGCTCAGGGAAGACCAAAGCCACCACCGCCATGTAGACTGCATACCCATTGAGCCAGTTGGCGAAGATGTGTTCCAAAGACTCAACGCTGGCCTTGCCGCTTTCTTTCTTATTGCTCTTGTGCACCCTGGCCTCAGCCCCGGGGGGGCAGGTCCAGAGTGAAGATGTCCACGTAATAGCCTTGTAAAATCTTGGAATGCACCTTGTGATCCAAGTGCCCCCCCCCGGGGGATCCTCCTTGGACTTGGCCTCCCATAGCTCCTCCCTTTGTGGGTGTTTTCCCTCTGCCTTCCTGTCAGCCCCAGCTTTTTCCCAGGCTATACGCAGTTTGTGGGCCCATGCTGGCAAACCCGGCTTGAATGCCCCCTTCTCCCAATATCTGTATTTGTCCTCATCCGAGGACTCACCTGATGAGGATCTGGAACGAGACCCGCGACACTTCCTGTGCGGACTCCGCCTCCCATCAGACCTGCTACACCGCTATGATGAAGACCTGTGCGAGCCCGACCGCCTGGAGTCCCTGGAGCCGCTCCTCTCTTTTGACCTGGAACATCTCCACTGCCCACCACTGCTAGGAGCACCTAAACTGGAAGAAGTACTGGGCACCGCAGCTTCGGCAGCCTCAACCACCTGTGGAGCCGTCTGATCCAGTGCGCTGCCAGCGGCAGCCCCCTTGTCCATCTTTTGCAAGACCACAGACAGAGCCCCCATGACATCAGCCAAGGTGGGAGCTGGTTGGCCAAAGGCCTCCACAGGAGGTCAAGGTCCCTGCGCCGTGGGAACCCCACTGCTGCTCCCCTGCCCTTGTGTCCCGGCCCCCTCGCCTGCCGAGGCAGCTCCCCCTGGCTACGGGGGTCTGGGGTCCGCTCATTGGCGTTGCTTCGTAACCCTCTTAGGCCCCATGGCCTCTGTAGCCCTTTTCACTTGAGAGCAGTGAAGCATGGCTTGGCTTCCAGCTGGGCATCTGAATGAATGCTTAGTGACTATTGGCTTTGGTTTTTTTTTAATTGAATGCTGGCCGCCGCCCCGCAACCCGAAACCTGCAAGGAGAAAACCTCACCGTAGTTTACAGTGCACGTGTGCAGGCCTGTATGTGTACCAGCGCCCCCCATTGATCCAAAGATGCGCTGCTGGATGTGGGTGGGTGGGGGTTGGGTGAGACCCTGGGAGGAGCCCCTCTCCTGGTCCCACCAATGGGGAGGGGAAATGCCTGGCCCACCGTGTGCCCCACTGTTGGCCCTGAGGCCCGCTCACCTGGCCTGCCCCGAAGGGGGGTGATGACCCGCACTCCCGGTTAGCCCGTGCTCGGCCTGCTGTACAAGGACCCGAGCCGAGAAGGGGCCAGCTGGTCAGGCCGAGAGCCATCCGGCCAACCAACCGGGCCTCATCCGCCCATGCCCCATCCGCACGCCCCGCGGCCTGAAGAGCAGGGTGACCACCCGTTCCCTGCGGCCCACACCCACCCCTCGTGAGGGGCGCCCCCCCATGCCCGTTGAAAATCCAGGGCCCCGGAGGCCAGCCACCCCCATCCCTGTGAGACCCGCCACCCGCCTGCTGGTGGGGCGGACGCACAGCGGCGCTCCAAGCGTCCCTGGCCTGGCTGTGAGTGGCGCCGGATGGGCGCCCGTTCCTCACGGCTCATGCAACCCTCCGGGAGGCGCCCTTGTTGAGTTACGGAGGCCCGGAGGCCAACAACCCCCTACCCCCCGTGCGGCCCGCCCCACGCCCTGCACGTGCGGCAGCCTTAATGCGGCGCTCCTATTCTTCGCCGCCTAGATGCCAGCAGCGATGGCCCGCCCTGCTCGCTGCAGGGACCCCCCCAGTAATGGCCCGCCCAGCATCCCCTCTCCCTACTAGCCCATACCTGTGGAGAGGGGGGGGGTTGCCACTTTTGGTGTGACGGAGGGCGCTGCTGCTACCTCCGTCGCCACCTCAGATCTGGGAGGGGTGCGCCCATGCGCATCCCTTTATCCCAGATCCCCGGGCCAATCAGAGGCGAGCAAACTCGACCCTGATTGGGCCAATCTCCCTTTCCCCTCCCCACCGCTAAGGATGATGGGGAGAAGAAAGGGAAGATGGTGGCGCGCATGGCGTGACATGCGGCCAGCCCTCCCCCCTACTCCTCTCCCCCACCCCTCCGAGAACAATGCCAGGCAAGCGGGGGCGGAGCCAGAGGGCTGAAGTTTGGGGCTGCCGGCCGGGCCGCAAACAGGCCTGCCGGCCAGCGGCAAACCCCCTTGTGGCTGAAGAGTGGGGTATAAACACCGAAAATAAATAATTTTGCCCTTTGTGTTATTGTCGCATCCTAAATAACATGGTTTTGTAGCAGTAGGTACCTCATCTGATAAAGTCCTAAGTAGCTGACAGAAGATTCACGCCAATATTTTCATAATTTCAAAAGAGTGGAAGGAGCTGAGGAACTATGACAGTGACTTCTTGGTTGTGACACCACAGTTATAGAACTCTCCCTCAGGAACCTTTGTTAGTTTGTTCTTTCTTCTCTATTTAGATCTTCCTGTTTCATCACACATTTCTTCTGCTTGTATAATTCTCTTGCTTTTTTCATTACAGTTCTTTTTCTTTTTTTGCTCTCTGTTATCAATTATTTTTTTATTGTTGTTTTTCTTCTATATTATTCTATTGTATTTACTTTATCTATTTACTCCATGTATACTCCATGTGTCTCCTGTCAAGAGACCAAGGAACTTTAACAAATTTAAAATAAAAATTTAGCTAAAATTATTACCGTTATACCTGTTAAAATAAATTAAATATCAGTGCTATTAAAAATAAATCATTAAAAACAGATTAAATACAGTTTAAAATACAATTAAATCATAGAATAATAGAATCATGGAGTTGGAAGTGACCACAAGGGCCATCTAGTCTAACCCCCTGCCATGCAGGAAAACACAATCAAAGCACTCCCATCAGATGGCCATCCTGTCAGGAAATGACATGGATGTGACCACAAGATGGAGCTGTAAGCTTAGTAATGAAAGTAGTTAAGCTCCAGTGGCAGGTGTGTGTGTGAGTCAGGACTTGAGAGTATGCACATCTGAGATGCCTGATGTAACAGCATTGTTTAACTGCCTATAAAAAGGAGATGGGAATTATCTCCAGTGTGGGTTTGTTGTGGATGGTGGACGGCCAAGCAGTTTGTTGGTTTAAGAGAGATTTATGAGTATTAGAGACGGCTGTCCTATACTCTGTATATATATTGTAAATATACTGCAAACAAAGATTCAAGCCCTCAAGTTGAGTGAAGGCTGGCCTTGTTGCTGTCTTTATTTGGCAAGCCAGAGCTCAAGGCAGTGTGCTGGGGTGAAGGAAATTTTCCTTCTCAGCCTGAAGTCTTTTGCAGAAGTCACTCCAGACGTCTTGTCGACGTGGAACAACTCTGCAGGTGGTCATGGTGGACACAGTGCATCTTTCTATGCCCAACACATCCATCCTCTGTTTAAAAACCTCCAAAGAAGAAGACTCCACCACACTCCGAGGCAGCTCATTCCACTGCCAAACAGCTCTTACAGTCAGGAAGTTCTTCCTAATGTTCGATCCTTGAGGGCTCCAAGTTTCATTCAATCTCCCGTCCTTCCGTAGGTCGGTAAAATGAGTACCCAGCTTGTTGGGGGCAATTAGCTAACACATTGTAAACTGCTTAGGGAATGCTTTGGCGCTGATAAGTGGTATAAAAATATAAATGCAATTGCAATTGCTAATGTTTAGGTGGAATCTCTTTTCATGTAGTTTGAGTCCATTGCTCTGTGTCTTAGTCTCTGGAGCAGCAGAAAACAAGCTTGCTCCATCCTCGGTATGACATCCCTTCTGTCATATGGTTAATATCAGTGAAAGGCCTGCCTAAATAAAAAGATGTTAACCTGCTGGGAAAAAGAGGGCAGGGTAGGGTTAAGAAGACCTAATATGGGAGGGAGTTCACAACGTGAGAGCAGCTACTGAGAAAGCTTTCTTCCCTGTCCTCCCAACTACAGCAGAGCAGGTGGTGAGGCCCAGAGACAGCCCTCCCCAGAATATTTTAAAACTCTGGCTGTCTCATACGGGGAAATACAGTCTTTCATGTAGGGTGGACACAACCCATGTAGGGCTACAAAGGTCTGAACTCTGCCTAGAAATGGACTGGCAACCAGTGAAGCTGTTTCAACAGGGGAATTAATTATCCCTGTAACCAGGCATTTTAACATTTTAAAATGCTGTAAATCATGTTGTGATGGTGGTTATTATCTTTGGGGTTTTTTGTTTTTTGTTTTTGTTTTGTTTTTTTGTGGGAAAAGGTGGAATAAAAATAAACAACTAGTACTCAAGGCAGCTTGAGGATCCAGTTGCTGAAAGTTCAGTAAACTTTAAATGAATAGATAAATTAATACAAACAAATGAACAAACAAGCCTGTGACTCAGTTTGGAAAGAGAACACTTTGCAAAGCCTTAAACATAAAGTCTTTTTCAAAAAAATAAATAAATAGACAGACCACTACTACACTGAGTGACAGAATGCTGGCTGTCATAATGTGCCAGTTAACATGTCCAATATGAGGCGATCGTTTAGTGTCTCCAGGGATTAGAAGACAGAAACATGACAAAGAACAAAGAACTGGGATCAATAATGCTTGGGGGAAATAAGACGGAGAAGGTTATTTACTCTGCATTGATCTGTAGCTGTGCCACATAAACTTGGTCTGTTTTTCTTTTTTGTTAACCTTTAAGCTGGAGTACACTCACAAGCAACTGGGGAGCCAACTAACAGGTGTAGATTAAGGATCGAAGGAGGTCACTGTACCTCTGTCACCG
The DNA here is from genome assembly GCA_030847615.1 of Gambelia wislizenii. Classification (NCBI taxonomy): domain Eukaryota; kingdom Metazoa; phylum Chordata; class Lepidosauria; order Squamata; family Crotaphytidae; genus Gambelia; species Gambelia wislizenii. Next base: position 19,837,180 of record JAUMIR010000009.1, read on the forward strand.
CCAGGCACCCATGTAGCAAGATCCCCGAAGAAATTTAAACATCAATAGCTATAATAAGGGCAAATTTATCAAGCTTGGCCTACTTTTTGCTGGGAGCCTTGCAGTGTCCAGTCAGTTTGCCCTCGCTAAAGCTCAATTGATTTGGACATTCTTTTACTCTTGTTGATTATCAATTGTGACACAGCAAATTTGTTAGCTTCCAAGCACTGAAATGGTGGTGGCTGTTGAGAGTCTGTGAAGTAGAAGCACCTGGAGTGGCTTAGCTTTTCTACACTGGTTGGGGAAATAAGAGAGCAAAGAGGGAGATGGTGTTCTGGGGTTATTTGGTGGCTCTTTTTCTAGGAAGATACTGAGGAAAGAAGCCAGACTGGGGGGGAGGAGGGGCTATTCTACTTGATCTTTGAAATTCAGAATGCCCTTCCATGTCAAATGGCATAACTAGAGGACTTTGCAATTTTATCTGGAAATGTAACTGCCTTGAGATATGCAAGTACCTTTGCTGGACACCTTTTTGGTAAACTGATTCACAAATGCAAGTAATCATACTTACAAGCTGTAGTACAAGCATGGAGATAGAATATTTACTAGACCAGGGTGGGCTGCATCTGGACCCTGAACCCCACTTTTGCGGCCCCTGAATCCACCTACCAGACCCCAAAGCACCTATTCCCACAGGGTTTTTTTAAAAAAAAAATAGCAATAGTTGGGGGCAGAACATTTCCTAATTGTCTAAAAATATGCAGACACCCCCAAGCATTCCAGAGACCCTGCTGCATTGCATCCATATACATCCATTTTCCTCTGCAGTCCTTCTCAAAATGGTGATGGGGGTGTTATCCAAATTGCTGGGGGTCTGCAGTGGACCCACCCATGACACTAAAATTACACTATTGTTGGGGGGAATTATTACTAGCTCAAATGAATGGCCGTGAGAGGTCAGATAACATGGGACATCTTTACACCTGTGTATACCAGTACTAACTGCCGAGACTCCAGGTTAAAGTGATTTAAAATGGTTTTTATTGGAAAATAATCATAGAAGCATTCATACATGCACTCACAAGTACCACATAAGGCTAACAAAGAGTTAAAGCAGAAAGGTTGGATGGCGGAATAGATTTGGGGAACTATGGGCAATATTTAACAGTCTTGAAGAGCAGAGTTTCGGGGAGCAAAGAAAACTCAGATTTGGGGTTGAGGGTGGCACAGCAATCCAGCAGAGTGATGGTGTCAGTTGAACTCTGCACACTCAACTATTATTTGAGGCTAATATTTATATCCAATTTTGTAACCTGAAGGTGTGTTTAAGTAGAAAACAGTCCTTAGATGGGTTTCCCATAGTTAAACAAAGGAAACTGTGACTTCATTAATTGTTGCTAATGGCCAAGACATTGGAGTTGATGGGTTTATGACAAACCTCCTTATTGTGGGATAGGAAAGGTGTGAGGAGAGATGTTTCTGGGCATAATGGGGGTTCTCCTCACTGTTTGTTTGTGATTGATGAGTCACTGCCATTGCATTCATGAGGGGATAGCACATTCCACCTTGATGGCTTTGTTTACTAAGGAGCTCTGCATAATCTTATTTTAGGCACGGATGCCAGTAGTTTTCCACAATTCCTCCCTTAGGTCCTGGTGACCTCCATTTGACCTCACTTATGGGCCTCCCCAATCTACTAGACCACATGGGGCATCTTAATATTGCCAAATTATGAAATTTTCTTGGGAGGGGGTGTAAGGCATGGTAACAGGGCCATCACATCTTGTTGCCATTTTGAGGGGGATTATAGGGGAATATTGGAGTAGTTGGGCTTGCTATGAGGGAATGCATCGTCCAGGGAGGTTGGGGGAGGGGGAATTGGCCTGTGGCCCCCAGACAGCTTCCAAGCAGTATCCTAGACCAAAGTACATATCTCTCAGAAATCACATATGTCCATGGATGCCTGTAATGTGGCCCTGATCCCCTACCACCGCTGAAAGCCAATTGAAAGCAAGGGGACAGGGACTGGGCCAAAGCTTCTTCCCAATAGTAGGATTGCCAGGTGAAAAATGAGACAGAGGCCCTGTACCTTTAATGGGTGTGTGAGATTGCTTTTTGTTGCTTTTGATTATATTGATTGTTCAATTATATTTTAACTTTGCTTTGGTGTGCACTTTTAGCTGTATCTGTTTTAACTGTTGTAAGCCACTTTGAGTCCCAGGGATGTGGAAGCAGGGGGACATAAACAAATACATGGAGGAAAAGAAAGTGGAGGGGAGATGAGGAGGAGAGGAAATGACAGCAGGTGCAGCTTGCATGACAAATAACACATGATAAATACTACACAACTATTAAAAATGCAGAGTCCCTACCCTGCTTTTCGCTTGGCAAAACTACCTCCGGTAATATTGAACCACCTCCCACCACCTAAGAAATCTTGCCCAAGGTCTTGTATAAAGTGTTCCTGTGCACACACATATATGTATGCATGTGCATGTGGGTGCAGCCTATGTATAATCTGTCAACACATGAAGTAGCATTCTGAGACACTCTTTTGAGAAAATGGTCAGGTGCCACAAGATTTGTTTAGTTTTTTGAGACTTTCTTGTGAATAGTTACTTTGTACAAACTACTTGGGGGTTTTGTGTATAAAGCCTCAACATTTTGTGCTGAAACTTATGTGCTTAGCAGAAGACACATTGCTTTCTGCACAGAATTTTGCTTTTGTAGAAAAAAGAAAAATCTACAAAAAGCAAGATTTTAAGTGCAAGTGATTTTTTTGTTTAAAAGTTCAGAGTGCAGAACAGCATTAAAAATATGCAAAAATGTTAGTATTCTCACCCAGTGGGGAGAAAACTTTTACAATTATCCATTCTTGTACTCAAGAATAAGAGTAGTAAAGATTTACATTCCTAGTCTTTGGCCTTGTCTACACCAGATAAATACCCTCTCTTGCTCCTGCCTCAGAGCCCTGCAGTCCATATGATGCAGGGCATTTGCCCTGTTCTGCGCCCGGACAGTCCTCACAACCCCCAGAGAAGATATGGGCTTAAGATGGGGGGAGGGGGAAGATGGGTTAGGGCTCAATAGAACATTCTTTAAAAATACCCAATTTACTCCATTGCCACCACCAAAAACCAGATTGGGCCCTATGTGTTTGCAGGAGCCTGTCCTACATGCTGCCCCTCACTGCCACCACCATCTCCCTGGCTCTCCTGGAAGCCAGTGTGGAGTCCTGCAGGATGTGACCAGGTCTAGTCACATGCAGGGGGTCTTCAGTCACATGTTGTAGGCCCCCTTCCTGCCTCTGGGTCAGCAAAGAAAATAGCAGCAGCTGCTGCAATGACCGGCTAGCATTCCTGTTTGGAATCTAGCCCATTTCATCAAGGTAACAGGGCAGAACAGGCCAGCTCCATGGCCAGGATACACCACCAGGGAGCTGCTGGATTGTGGAGATGAGCCCTTTGAGAGCAAAGTTTTCTAGCCCCTAGATCAACATGAATTCAGTGGGCCTCCTCTCGCCTACTCACTGTCTTGGAGATCACACAATAATATTCCTATGACTATCCAGTGAGATCTTTTGTTAAAAGAGTTCAGACCAAAGCAAGAGAGGCATGGAGTCTTCCACAAAAATCCCATGTGTGCTTTGCCAAAAGAAAGATCTTCAAATTCATTTCAGATTCACCAATAAAATGCAGTCAGAAAATGGCATCTCAAAATCTCCTCCTTCCCTACTGGGTACCTTTAATAAACAAAGAAACTGACAAAAAATTGAGTTTTGCTCAAGTGACAAAGCTCTAGTTTCCAAAGCCCTGAAATAGAAGCTGAACAAACCTTTTGAGCCTGCTTTTACAGTCAGATATGCAAACTGAAACATGTTTGATTATCTATTAAGAAATCCCATTTCCTGGTTGCATGCTCAAGCTCAGATGCCTACCTCACCCAAAGGGCTTGTCCGGGTTGACCCTGTTTGCTTGTATTGGCTGGTTGACTGCTTGGCTCCTTTCCCAGAAGCCAATGCTTTCTAAGCATGATATATATCATTGATGTAGTCACGGAGATGGCACTTACCTGATGGGGTAGGCAGAAGAGCTCTCTCTTGCCATATGCTGGGAATTGTCAATGGCTGCTTGAAACCAATGTTCATGCCTTCTCATGCCAAGAAACAGGACTTCCCCTAAATCTGCCAGATGAAGAGAAAAGCCAATTTCTCAACTGCATAATTGCTTTCAAAAGGAGTGATTATGGAACAGTAATGATTAGGAGGTCTTTGTTTTCCAATGGCTTGTTCCAAAAGATTTCAGAGGTCTATCTAACGGTCTTCTTGGATCTTTCAGCTTTCCCATGAGTAACTGACATTATAACAGACAAGACATTCTTCTAATTCTCTGAATGATTTGTGTCTATGTTTAGACATGATGGCTTTGAATATATTCCACACTTAAGCTATTTTCACACTCCTTATGACATCTATGGAAAGGTTGAATTCTCTCACATCAGCAAACAGAATCTGAGAAATCTTATTTTTGGAACAGAAAGGCTATCCCTTGCACAAAAAAATGATGTTTTCTGTGGAGAACTACCTCATGTGAATTGTGCACAGAGAAAATCCAAAATTGTGAATAATTGTCAAAAACTACACAATTTTCAAAGACGTTAATGTAGTGGGTTGAAAACTGCTGAAATTACTCATTACTACTTCCTTTGAGAAGAAAATTAGTGAGGAATAACATATCTACTTGATAAATGACTTAGAACTGAGGGGGCTAGGTCCATATTTAGGCTTGTGCACTGGGCTTGCTGAAGCCACCTCCTACTTCTCATGACAATCCTTCAGCCCTCTAAAGGGGCTACACAAAGGGTAGGTGAACCCAACTGTATGTCATTGGCTGTGGCTGAGACAGAAGAAGAGATCCCTGAAAATTAAGTAAAGACAATTCCTGTGAGTGTACCCATTCTATTTCTGGAAGGTAGAATCTAGATTTGCATCAATATCTTGATATGTCAACCTCCAGGCTGTTGTTGTTTTTCTTAAACCAAGTTTCTAGCCTTTGAGCCTATAAATTTTGGCTTGAATGGTTATTTTAATATTTGTAGAGCAATTCCATCAAGCAGTTCTGAGTATGTCAAGTTAATTATTTTGTATTCTCAGAACAAGGTTGTTAGAATGAAAGGAAGTATTGAAAACCATAAGTTCAGTTCTTCCACATATTGAAATGGAAGTGTAAACTGTTCAAAAGTGCTGTGCTTACCTTTCTCACTAGACCAAACTGGGGTGGGGGTTCATTTTCCACACTTCTTGTTATGTGCCTTCAAGTCATTTCTTAGTTAAGGCAACCCTAAGATGAACTCATCACAGAATTTTCAAGGCAGAATTTATTCAGAGGAGGTTTGCGTTGGCCTTTGAGGCTGAATGAGTGTGACTTGCTCTAGATAACCCGGTAGGTTTCCATCACTGAGCAGTGATTCAAACCCTGGTCTTCCAGTGTCCTAGTCCAACACTCAAAGAACTACAACCTCTCTGGCTCTCTTTTCCACACTTAGCAGAGAAAATATTTATTAATCACAGCATATATCACCAAAATTGTTCAGGAGGTGGGAAAATCTGCTTTATTTTTTTCATCCATATTCACTTTCACATGTTTTTTAATCACCCCTCCAAAACATATAGGAGCCCTGGTTGCCCAGTAGTTAAATCTCAGTACTGCAAGCACAATGTTGCAAGTTCGATCCCAAGGGCTCCAAGGTTGACTCAGCCTTCCATACTTTCATAGGTTGGTAAAATGAGTACCTGGCTTGTGGGGGCAATTAGCTAAAACACATTGGAAACTGCTTAATGCATTATAGATGTGTAAATTGCTATTGCTTAACAATTTGTAAGCCACTCTGAGAGCTTTTGTGCCTGAAGAGCGGGTATAAATACCTAAATAAATAAGTAATAAATGTAAAATCTTTCCATTTTGTTTTTGCATCAATCTATACATTCCTTTTATTTTTCATAAAAACATATATTTAATAATTACACATTTGACTAAATACTTTGTTATTCTTATCATATGTAATGAAACATGCATTTTCTGTCCAGATATGAGTTCATATTCATAGAATCATAGAATCATAGAAGTGTAGATTTGGAAGAGACCACGAGGGCCATCCAGTCCAACCCCCTGCCACGCAGGAAATCACGATCAAAGCATCCCCGACAGATGGCAATCCAGCCTCTGTTTAAAGACCTCCAAGGAAGGAGACCCCACCATGCTCCGAGGGAGTGCGTTCCACTGCCAAACAGCTCTGACTGTCAAAAAGTTCCTCCTAATGTTGAGGTGGAATCTCTGTTCCTGGAGCTTGCATCCATTGCTCCGTGTTCCAGTCTCTGGAGCAGCAGAAAACAAGCCTGCTCCATCCTCAGCGTGACACCCCTTCAAATACTTAAACAGGGCTATCATATCGCCTCTTAACCGTCTTTTTTCTAGGCTAAACGTACCCAGCTCCCTAAGTCTCTCCTCATAAGGCATGGTTTCCAGACCTTTCACCATTTTAGTTGCCCTTCTCTGGCCATTCTCCAATTTGTCCATATCCTTTTTGAATTGTGGTGCCCAGAACTGGACACAGTATTCTAGGTGAGGTCTGACCAAGGCAGAATAGAGTGGCACTATTACTTCCCTTGATCTAGATACTATACTTCTATTGATACAGCCCAAAATTGCATTGGCCTTTTTAGCTGCCGCATCACACTGTTGACTCATGTTCAACTTGTGGTCTACTAGGACTCCTAGATCCCTTTCGCATGTAGTCTTGTTCAGCCACGTCTCTCCCATCCTGTATCTATGCATCTCATTTTTCCGCCCTAAGTGCAGTACTTTACATTTCTCCGTGTTGAATTTCATTTTGTTAGCTTTGATACATTCAAACTATGTATGTTGCAATATTCAGAGATGTGTGAAATCCACTGGAAATCAAAGTTGCTATGCGTGCACCAGAGGGGCAACTCAGTCATTTTGTATAGGATTTCTCAGAGTGCAGTCCTTGAATCTCCTATATATTTTCTTCCAGTCACAAGATGCAGAGACTGTGCTTGACTATGAGGCCAAAGTTTACCACAGCTTCCTTTAAAGCATGAAAGATTTCAAAGAATTTTATATATATATATTTTATAATTAAATATTTTTATTGAACGTTTAATTAACATACACATTAACATACACATTAACATACACATTAACATACACATTAACATACAAATACAATAAAAAACACAAAAAATAATAACGATAACAGTAACAAAACTAAAGCAACATAACCCAAACATCACATAAATTTAAAAAGGACTTCCCACATATTCTCTTCGTGCCCTTGATAATCTTCATATCATTCTCTCTCCTACAAAACAAAGTTGACTTATTTTTCCCACCCTAACATATCTTATATTTACAAGTATTTCTTACATTGTCTTTTTGCATTATATCCATTAGGTGAAGTTATCCAGTTGTTCCATTATAGTATCATTATGTAATTATTAGTTATCTACAATTAATTATGGATACACAATAGGTCCACAACATCAGAGAAAGGAGACTACCAGAAATATACAAATCTAGAAATATAAATTGAGGAGTTTTATGTTTAGAAAACTACATAAATTCCCTCAATTCCTAAGCACTAAATCCCGTTATGCTATTTTCTCCCCCCTTTCTTTTCACATAATTTATAAATGGCTCCCATACTTTTAAGTAACACTCTATAGCCTTCCCTCTTACCCAATTCGTTAATTTGTCTAATTGTGCGAATTCCATTACCTTTTCTTTCCATTCTAATTTCGTGGGGATTTCTTTAGATTTCCATCTTTTCGCCAAAACCACTCGCGCTGCAGTTATTAAATAGGTTAGTAATGTTCTATTTTCTTTCTCTTTTCTACATTCTAAATTTACCATATTTAATAAATACAGTTCCGGTCTCAATCCCACTTCAAAGCCAACAATTCTTTCAATTTCTTTATTAATTTTATTCCAATATCTCCTTACTTTACCACATTCCAAAGAATTTTTTTAAAAGTCTGTTTCTGCATAATTCAGCAATTTCCCTTTTCTTCTCTTATATGTTCTCCCCACCAACTCCAAACACACATTCCTCTTCTCTCTCTTTCTCTGTCTCTCTCTCACACACACATTATTGCTAACTTCTAACAGATCTATGTATGCAAACTCTATGAAATAAGGACAGTCATACCAGCTGTTCCTTTTCCTTCCTTAAAAAAAGGAGGATAAACAAAGTATCTTGGTAAAAAGAGCTGACTGTCAGCCTTAAGGTTTCTTGGATTTTTATATTCAATTCAAGTGCATTTCACATTTCCACATTGCTTGCTTGCTCAACTAACTTGGGCATGATTTTGCTGGTGTTGGCAGTTTTAAGGTGCAGATTCATGCAGGCTATTTACAAAATGCCAAGGGATGTCAACTTCTCAGAGTGCTTTTTTCCTGTTCCCAACTCCCCTCCCCTCTTCCTTCCTTCTCACCCTTTCCCCTGCAGCCATTCTCTGACAGCAAAAAGAGTCGGCACCTTATCAGTTCCATTCACCAATATTTAACGTGGTAACAATGCAATTCTGTATGCATCCACTCAAAAGGAAGTCGACTTCAAGAATGCTTACTTCCAGGTAAGTAAGCATAGGATTGCAGCTTCAGTGCCACTGTTCATATTCAAGAGAAGATAAAGTGTAATCTTGCTCTAAGCCAACCTCACCAGAAGATTGTGCTATATGAGAGTAAAGTGTGAAGGACATGTTGTTTTTGTTACTTTTATTATTTCTAAATCTATGCTTTCATAGAAATTATGTGATATAATTTGCTTTTAAATGCTGTTATATTATGGATGTGCAACTTTGCAAAACACTCCTCCCCGGTTTGGTTGGTCCCATAGCCCTCTTGGGCTATATATATATATATGGAACATTTATACCCCACTCTTCAACCAAAAAGGCTCCCAGAGCAGCAAATTTACTTCTCTGTACTCAGGCTTTTAGGACTTCATCAGACTAGCATCTAAAAATGCTGTAATTCCATGAATGAGGAAAGCAGAAACATAGTGGCATCATTACACTTATTGTTGCACAATGTTGTAATTGTGTGAAAGAATCACTATGGAATTATCGCATGACAACACTTTAAGAACAGGATTTTACTTCCGTGGTTTAGCATGGGCAAGATTTCAGCATTTCTCCTGAGAACACACCAGCATCCTGTGGATAGTTTTTACATTATCACCTGGATGTTTTCTTGCCAGGAGTGTGGGGGGAGGACCACCCATGCATGCTGTAATCTCATGATTATCTAGTCCTCACTGTAATCTCACAATTACAGCAGGATGTGTTTTCACACACTATTCAATACCACACACACAAAAAAAGAGGCGGCATTGAGAGCTATTGACAGCTTGTCCCATCAATTGAAAGCAATGCCTTATTCATGGCTGGAGCAAAGCTTGATCATGCAAACATGATAATGTTGTGTGATATCAGAAACAGTTTGCACTGCCGTAACATTGTAATCATGCGATTTTTGCCACATCTGATAAAGTTCACAGTCTAAGAGAACATGAAACACAAGGAAACACAATCTGCCACCACCAATTTTTAAAAAAAGCTATTTACCATGATGTGTGCAAGCGATATTTCATATTTACAAGAGAAAAAATAAGAAAAAGAGAAAGATCGCTATTTTATCTCCTTACCAATCTCCTGCTTAGTTGAAAATTCAACATGGCAGAAGCAGGTGCTTTACCTGTTTGCTCCCATCCCCTGCTCATCCAGCCAATCAGCTTACATTGCCTCATCACAGCAACATGAATGAGATTGTCCTAATGACTGCACATTCGCATGCCCTACAGAGCTTTCTAAACATTCTGAGAAAAGCTCTGAAGGGAAAGCCTTCAGAGATTTACAGTGGATTTGGCTACCCCCCTGCTGAATGAGACATATTGATGCAAATGTCCATTTAGACAGACCGCCTTCCATGCGATTGCCATTTGGATTATTTTCACCATTTGGATGGGACCTTAATGCTCTTAATCTCACTACTATCAGATATACTTTTGGTGAAGATGTAAGTGGCTGTTCCTTCCAAAAGAGGCCAGACTGCCCACTCCCTATTGCCCTTCAAACACCCTTTCTTAATTTATTTATTGAGGTGGGCTTTTAAAACTGAGTGGCTTTTAAAAACCAGGACATTTTCTAGGTAGGTGTTATACCTCCTACTGTTTAAAGGTGTTGTGGTTGTTGCTGTTTTTATTTCAATTGATGTGTTTTTAAAAACTGTTTTTAAGTCAATTACCTTTAATCTTATGATTTATTTAATGGTTCTTTCCTATTATTGTGTAACTGTTTTTTAATTTTTATTTTTTAAAAGTAATATTGTAAACTGCTTCTGTTTCCAGTTCTGGAAGAAAGATGAGGAAGAACATAAATACAACAGTTGGCTACTACAACCATCTTCACAGAACTGAAGGTCCCTCACCAAAGAGTTTTAGTATGGGTTATATATGCACAATAGGTGTGACTTAGGTTTCCAGCTGTTAGCAGGTGGGAATTAATGGCAAACAATTTCATTCATCTTTCAGATGTGTACATATGTGTGAGTTTCATTCCTGTTTCCTAGTTAAGTCTCTTGGTCTGACTAGATGGATAGGTAGACAGAACAAGAGATTAGTTCTCTTGACCTGAATCCTGTTCCTAATAGGATTACTAGACCGATATGAGGGCCGGTCTAGATGAGGGAATAAAATGTGAATTGGTGTGCAGAAATGCCAATTCACAGCAGCTGTCCTCTGTCTCAACAACCTTTTCACAAGATTGCTGGTATGTGAAGCTCTCCGTGTTTCCTGTTCACACAGAGGCATGCCAGCAAATCAAGATGGTGGCCAGGAGTAAATTACTTGAGGTTTTGTACTCCCCAAATTGCCTCTGCCAAACAGTACTTAAAAAAAACTAATTCCAAGGTGTGGAAGAGTGATATTTTGCTTAAATAACGAAAAAAAGAAGGAAAGAAAGACAGTTTCATCTCCTCAATGCACGATGGCTACGGTGACAATCCAACATGGTGGATCCACGATCTACCATCTTGGCAAGCTCCACCCCCTGCGCACATCCAACCAATCAGCTATCCTGTTCAGCAATATGCTCTGATGTGATTTTGCTGTCTTAACATGAGTGAGTGAGCATTTCCTCCACAGTTGTCAAAAAAACTCAGGAAATGTCCTAGAGGCTTCTGCCATGGACTTTTCCCAACTTTTGCTCCCCCTCCCTCTGAAAAGGATGGAACACTGTGGGATCCCATTTGGACACAGGGGATTCCATGAGTATTTATTTCACCATCTTGAGTACCTCTGAGATTGCCCTAAGTTTAAAATCTTCAGTTAAGGGCTTTCTCTCAGTCCCATCACTGTCACCACCATGTTTGGTGAGGAAATGGGAGACAAGTTTTCTCAATGGCTGCTGCTAGGCTGTGGAACTCCCTCCTATTGGAGGTGTGGTTGGACCCCTCTCTGCTCTCTTTCTACCACTAGGCCAATATCTTTTTATTTAGGCAGGCCCTTGTCTCTAAACTCATGTGGCAGAAGAGTGTTTTAATATGGTTCCCAGTGCATTTTTTTTAAATTATACTTCAGTGTGTTTTAAATTGTTTTAACATTGTGCTTTAATAGAATTATTCCTGTAACTGTTTTGTAACTTTTGTGTAATAAGATTTTAGCTATACTTTGTTTAAATTTGTTGTAAGCTCCCTGTGTCCCATGCCAGGAGAAAGGATATAAATGGAATAAATAAACAAATTCAAATTAGAGTAGAGAAATTGAACCAATAGGATCTATATACGTGTTGACTCACCATTGAAGAATTGATTTGACAGAGCTACTTTAGTTGGGACTAACCAATCGGATCCAGGCCCTTGGTGGTATAGCCCTTCTGGCACAGTGGTGAAATGCCAGTAACTGCAGCCACAACGTTACAAGTTTGATCCCAAAGGTTCCAAGGTTCACTCAGCCTTCCATCCTTTTGTAGGTCAGTAAAATGAGTCCTGGCTTTTTAGGGTGGTTAGCTAACACACATTGGAAACTACTTCGTGTCTAGCATGCTATAAAGTGGTGTAGATGTGTAGGTGCTATTGCTTAACAATTTGTAAGCTGCTCTGAGAGTCTTTGTGACTGAAGGGTATAAATACCTAAATAAAAAAATTAATATCTTTGAGCAAAGCAGGTTTTACACTGGCTCATGTTTAGCTCCATTTGAACTCATTGCTCTGGGAATCTTCTTGGTCAAAAGGCAATATATAAAAAATGGCTAGCATCCTATTCAGTGTTTTTTTTTTAACTGTAAGCTAGACTTAAAACCTCATAAATTTTGCTATTCACATTTACAATTGTGGTATCATTGCCATGACCAGAAAGCCCCCCACCCACCCACAATCCACCTTAAAAACCAAGCAGCCACACCAAGCAGTGAATGGGACACTGAAGGAGGAAAGATTCAGTCTCCTTCCACTAGTGAGTCACAGTGCAACAAGGAGTTGTGGCAGGACCCTGCAGGGGTCACTGCTTCTGCTTGTTGAAACATTGCCTACTGGTGGGAGGGGGCTGGACATGCAATCAGTGCCACAAAACTTGCTTGGTGCAGCTGCCTGTCTTTTAAAATAGGTTTTGGAGACTTGGACTGGGAGACAAATCATAGCTACATCATTGTAGCTACATATGATGATTTATGATTTTTTCTATTGTGTATAAATAAGTGTCTACATATTTCAAGGAGAATCCCCCACATTTTTGCTTAAGTGAAGCTAGGGAGTAACTGTCTTTTCACTGGGTTCTGGTGAATGGAAAGCAGTAAAGATCCTGACTGTAGTTATGGGGTGGGGAAAAGCAGAAAAAATATTTAGTTGTCTGATGAAATGTTTTAAATGCATAGGGTTCACCTTGGGGTTGGCTTTTGCTCAGATTTTATCCATTAACAACACATAGGGCTGCCACGGTGCTCTCTGGGGCTTATAGGAAAAATCGTACCACTTACAGTTCCTTTGGTTTGCCTGAGGGAGCAAACACCAACCAAAAGCAGCTGCTATCATATATTTGAGAACTGGAATGTACTCCATGAGAGGGAAACAACTCTTTACACTGAAAGCCAGGAGTTCCATTAAATCAAAAATAAAAATCAACGCACGTGTGTGTGTGTGTGTGTGTGTGTGTGATGTACACCTGTGGCTTTCTGTAACCCCAGGTACATTTCTCCCCACTGTGACATTTTTTGAGATAGGGAGGTGGACACCACTGGGCAAAGGTATAAATCCTGCCTGCCTGAGAAAATATAGAAAGGAAAGGAAAGGAATATTTTTCCCTGTGAGAGGGTAAGGTGGTTTTTTGTTCTTTTTTTAGTGGGTTGTAAGTCCCAAAGATGTTTAGGGGGGCATTTTTAAAATAGTTTTTTTTAATGCATCCTTGAAAAATGCGAGACACCTTGGGTCCCACAGTGAGAAAAAAGTGGGAAATAATTCGATCAGTCAGCTAGTCAATCAATCATCCACCTATCCCAACCTTCTTTCAATATATATCCCAAATTAAATAAAAAGCACAAAAGTGAAAAAATGTAGTAAGGCTTTAGCTATTTGTACAGACTAGTTAACTGAACAGGTTACTTAGGTTTTTATGATTGTTCAGCTTGTCCTGTTGTGTCTGTTGCACATGTATATTAATCACTTCACAAAAGAAAAAGGCCCTAGTTTGCTGCAGAGGCATTTTGCACAAAATGTGGAAAACATGACCCAAACTCAGTTGGGTGCTTCAATCTCACATTATTGCAGAGAGCCTCAACATACACAGTGATGAGGTAGCCTGTGTAGACCAATGTGTCAGCATCAGTGAGATTCCCCACTACATCTGCTCATATCCCTAGAAAAGAGTAGTTTTATTGGATTATTTTCTCACCCTCACTCCCCAGGTTGGTATTTGACCCAGCAGGAAAGCAGGGAGAGAATCTCAAATATTAGAAGAGAGAGAAATCTCAACTATTAGATGAAGATAGATTAAAAAAAAAAAAGTAAAAGAGGGACACAGGGCTTGTCTATATGTACCCATAAAAATGGAGTCCCTCATAGTAATGATATTTCGTAGCAGCTGCAACCTGTCCTTATGAGTTTTTTTGTCCCCATAAGCTTTGCACGCCCACTAGTAAATATGGCAGCCACAAGTGATTTATTCACATTTGCACATACCTCAATTTGCTGCCACTGACCTTATTTTTTTAAAAAATGATGTCCAAGGTGCAATTGAGTGATTTTTCACTTGAACACAAAAACAATTCCCCCAGCAACAACCTGTTTTCTTGCCTTAGTGCTTGCCTGCTAAGGCAAAAATCCAACATGGTGGCAGTGGGTGCTTGCCTTGCTAGCAAGCCCCGCCCCCTGTGCTCATCTGGCCAATCAGATTTGTGCTTCTTCTCATTTGGGCAAGCAAATCAAATCAACTTGCTTGTCCTAATGAGCAAAAATATGCACCACCTCATTTAAAAAAAAAAAAAAGACAGGAAAAGCCACAAAGGCTTTTTTGGTGAGGTTTTGGCCTTTTTTGCCCACCTCCTTCACAATACAGCGAAATCACACAGAATGACAGTAGGACAAGTAGGATTCTCCTCTCATTCCATGAGGAGTATTTTCACTATTTGGACAACCCCAGAATGATTGTGTGTGAATCAAATATAATTCACCTCATGTATTTTTCAGATCAGGTCTCAGCCGCTTTGTCATCTGAGATTACTTTTCTGCATTCCCCCTCCCCAGCCCAACTACACACATACACTAACAAATTTTGAGTGGAAAATAATACTTAAAATAATGGATATTTTCCTACAAGGTAGACTAACACAAAGTAGACAGAATGGTCAAGATATTACATCTGAGGTGTAACTATGGGATCATTGTTTGGGATGGCTGACTAGCTTTTAAGGTGGGTTTTAGGGACATTTGCACTGTGTCATAATGCTACCATGATTGCAAATGTGAATACATAGCAGTTACAAGGTCATAAGTTTACCTGACAACATCCTAAGTGCCTAACAGGATGCCAGCTGTGCTTCATCTCCCTTCTCATTGATTTGTATCTCTTTCTTCGTTATCTTTTAGAAATAATAAATACTTTCCACAGGTATATACAGAAACACCCCAGTGTGTGTGGAAGGTAGGGAATGCTTTCTTCCTGACCACAGCTTTTGCTGAGATAGAGCATCATAGAGTTGAAAGAGACCACAAGAGCCATCCAGTCCAACCCCATTCTGCCATGCAGGAATACACAATCAAAGCACTCCCAACAGATGGTCATCGACCCTCTGTTTAAAACCTTCAAAACAGGAATATACAACATTCTGAGGTTGTATATTCCACTGCCTAACAGCTCTTACACACAAGGACACACAGTTTCAGCTTAAAAGTGTTTTATTCAATTTATTAAGCAGAATGTATAGTTAAGCTATCTCCCCAGTAGTTTTTGAGTATATCATAGAATCCCTACTGTGGTTATATTTAACAGCAATTATTGTCAAGAAGTTCTTCCTAATGTTTAGGTGGAATAGGGAGAATCCACACTACACAAACAATCCAGTTTGAAACTGGATTATTTGCATGGCTCCTTCCTATGGAATCCTGGGATTTGTAGTTTTACAAGGTCTTTAGCTTTCTCTGCCAAAGAGTGCTGGTGCATCACCAAACAACAAATCCCAGGATTCCATAGGAAGGAGCCATGCAAATAATCCAGTTTTAACCTGGATTATTTCTCTAGTGTGGATGCCCCCACTTTTCCTGTCATTTGAATCCATTTCTCTGTGTCTGGAGCAGCAGAAAACAACTTTGCACCATCTTCAAAATGAGGCAATCTAGCAACATAAGGCTACCACCCCTTTGGAACAGAGAAAATCTGGTACTAGCAGATTCCATGGTAGATTTCAACACCACCTCTAAGACAGACAACGTTTCTGTTCCTATTTAAGGCCACTCTTTGTTAATTCTTTATGTTTAAATTATCTTATTGAAGCAACAACACAAAGGAGGGTCATTATGCAATTAAATTATTGTCACTGGCCAGTACTCAGCATACGCTCCAGGCTAGGTGATATTTTATTCTTTCATCTCATGATAAGGCCAAGAAAGGATCTGGCATCCAAATTCCCAAAGCATTAATATCCTCAAGATGTCTGGGCTGAGTTACATTGTTTGGCCTTCCTTTCAATGCATGCCATTCACATCCTTATATTTCCAGGAATTATTTTTTAAATGGGGCTGGAAAGTTATTAATATGACTCCTGTGGTGTTTTTTTTAACAAAATGAAGGACATTAATGAGTTGGCAAGAGTTTGAATTTTTGAACTGTTCTCCCTAGACATTAATCAAAGAAAAATATCTCTGTCTTCCCCCCTCCCCAAGAAGTTGGGGTTTCTTGGTCTTCAAGTCCGGTCATATATGCTTATTTACCACTTGATAACCTTCATGTGATTATCTCTATGTGTTAATGGCACACCAGAGCTACAGAGAGCTTTCATTTCGCTCACATCATATTGCTTTCTTTTTAACCCAGTGTCTCTGGATGCAAGAGACTGGGGGATTTCTTTATTACATTAGTTACCTGCTTTTCTGCCCATCCCAGGCACTCAAGGAAGCTAATGCTTGGGTCCAGAGTATCTGAAAGACTCTCTATATGGGTCTCCCTCATTTTGTGATCTTGGGAGAAGGGTTTTCTCTTAAGTTCCACCACCATTATAGTCCCGTCTGGTGAGGACCTGTGAGAGAGACTTCTCAGTTGCTGCTCCCAAGCTGTGAAATTCTCTTCCACAGGAGGTTAGGTTGGCCCACTCTTTGTTCTCCTGCCAGCAAGTAAAGACCCTTTTACTTAAATAGGTTTTTGGCAATTAATTGGTTGTACTGAAAAGACTGTGTGTGTGTGTGTGTGTGTGTGTGCACACGTGCACGTGCGTGCGTGCGTGCATGCATGCATGCATGTAATTCTATCCTTACTATTGCATTTTAATTTTGTTATACTGTTTTAAATTAGTGATGGTTTACTAGGATCTAGCTAGCTAGCTATCAAATACTTGGGTATGTTTCCCTACCCAGTGTTCTGATTGGCCACTTAGGAAACATACCCAACCTATCCCCTCCTCTCAGTCCCTCAGCCACTCACCAGTCTCATGTAAAACAATGAAGTATTTTTTTCCTAAAATAATAGTGTGTAGGTGAATCATGTGGAAAAACCACATCTCCCCCCCCCACACACACAATAATAGTGTGTAGCTGAACCATGCCAACCTTTCAAATCTACTATAATGGTGTATGTTATACTGGGTACAGCTAGTAGTTTACTTAATTGTTGTTGTTTCTGTGTGCCTTCAGGACTTATGGATACCCTAAGGTGAACCAGTCACAGAATCTTCTTGGTAAAATTTGTTTACAGAGGTTTGCCACTGCCTTCCTTTAGGCTGAGAGGGGAGGACATGGGCAAGATCATCCAGTGGGTTTCCATAGCCAAACAGGAATTTGAACCCTTTTTTCCCAGAGTCCCAGTTGAATACTCAAACCACTACACCAGACTACCTCTGTTTTGCTTTTAAAAAAATACATTTTAATGTATTTTTTAAAGTTAGACTTTGTTTTAATTTGTGCTGTGAGCTGTCTTGCTTCTTGGCCATCCTCTGCTCTCCACCAGCCATTCCGAGAGACTCAGGTGGAGGATGGGTTGTCAAGTGGGGAGTTGGGTCATCGCACAAGGGAAGAAAAGAATTCTGACTTCTTCAACAACTACTACAAAAACATATGCAGGGGTAAGATGGACTTATGCCTTCATGTATTACTATCAGAATACTAGCTGTCCATTCCAGAAGAAGGATCCATGATAGTTCATGTGGTATCAAGCTGCTAAAATCATCAGGCTCATTGAGTTTGAAGAGGCCTCATGCGCCATCGAGTCCAACCCCCTGCTCAATGCAGGGTCTCCTGTTAAGGCAACCCCAGCTTTCCAGTATTTTTTTTTTTTAAGATGTCCAAGGAAGAACTCACCATCTCTCTAGGCAATTGTTTTCATTGCTGAACCACTCTTACTCTCAGAGAAGCTCCTTCTAATGTTCAACCCAAATCTACCCTCTGTCTTTTTGGGAGCTAATAGAACCCCTAGTTCCAATGCCAGCAAGCCAAATTCTTGCAACAAATTTAAACACTGTCCTGTGCCAAATTGCCACTGAATTTTAAAAAAATGTCCAAATAGTGGACCACACCCATTATTCCAAGTCTGCTCTTGGTGGCCAACTCCAGAAAGCTACTAAAGGTCTCAAAAGCTGCGCAAGAAACAGAACATCCCGTTGGGAGTGAGTGGTCCACGTAAAACTCACCATAAAACAAGTTCCCAACAATTCAAAGTCATTAGGAGGCACCAGCAGAAGGCAAACAGCTGACTTAATATCATATTTTGCCAGTTCTTCCCCTATAACATGTCTGCACACCTCTGTGATAGCTGTGCCAAATGAAGTGTATCAACCATGCATAAATCAGGGGGAACTGGATCATTCACTGACTCCCCTTTAGGGTAAGAAAGTTGGTGAATGGGTCTAAATTCACCTGGAGCCTTTTGGGGGACTACTCCAATGGGGGCACCCTCAAGTATGTGGAACAGGAAGCAGGAAAGAGGCCAACAACTCTCCCTTCAGCTACCCCCTTTCTGATATTTTTGTGTATGACCTGTTCAAACCTTTACTGATTCATTTTCTGTGGGGGGGGGGGGTCCAGGCTCTGAGACTGTATTCTGGGAGAGTTTATTTCTGACATTTCACCTGCATGTGTGGCTGGCATCTTCAGAGAATGGTTGGGTAGGAGTGTGTGTGTGTGTGTGGGGGGTTATATAATGTGAAACACCTGTTGGAGAGGATATATAAATTTGTGTATTTGAATGGTTAGTTTCTGGGTGGAGATATGCAAGGAGGATTAGTGTCTATTTGGTAAATGGTCCGTTGTCTGCTGAAAATTACCCTGTCTCTGGGTGGAGTTCATTTGCATGTGTTGAGTTCTGATTTTAGTGTTTTTCAAGACTGGTAGCCAGATTTTGTTTAATTTTAGGGTTTCTTCTTTCCTGTTGAAGTTGTTCATATGTTTGTGGATTTCAATAGCTTCTCTGTGCATTCTGACATGAGAGTTCTTGGTTGGTCCAGAATTTTGGTGTTTTTAAATAACATTTTGTGTCCAGGTTGGTTTATAACATGTTCTACTACTGCTGATTTTTCTGGCTGGACCAGTCTGCAGTGTCTCTCATGTTCCTTGATTTGTGTTTGCAGATTGTGTTTAGTGGTCCCTATGTAAACTTGTCCACAACTGCATAGTGTGCGGTAAACTCCTGCAGCTCTGAGAGGGTCCTTCACTGTGCACAAAAATGGATAGATTTTTTTTAATAGGAAGAAGGGTGGGGGAATCCACATGAACTGATCAGAAACAGAGTTGGAGGTGGGAAAAGAAAGAAATTCTTGGAAGTTGATTTGAAATATTTGCCCTTCCATGTAACTGGTCAAACACAAACACCTTGCAGATTCAGCTTTCTCTCTGCTGTATGGGAAAAATAACATTGACCCAGGTAACAGGGTTATTCTAAAGCAGGTTTGGCAACTGGACAGGAGATGGAAGCCATCCTGCCCACCCTCTCCTTGCATGCCAGGTGGGTGGCTCCAGTATGTTTAGGCACACACAGATTAATGCAATATTACTTCCAGCCACCAATGTGGGCAATTTGGAGGCAGGGAGTTGGAAGGGAATTTGAGGGACTCTGGAGAGTTAGTGGAAGCAACCTGCCTCATTGCCAGGCAATTTTAACAGCATGGGGGTAATCTAGGGGCAAAAAAATGTGTAAAAATGATATAGGGTTGGGGAGGAGGGCTTTAGGAGCTTCATTTAGTAGATGCACTTTGGCCACCCCTGTTTTAAAAGATACCATATCAACTTCACATGAGTTTAGTTTTGAGTCCATTTTGTCTTATTTCTGCTTCACTCTGCAATGTGTTCGTCTATGTGTGTGTATGTGTACACACACATATATATATACACATATGTATATACAAGAAAAATATGAAAAATATTTTATTATTTTACTCATAAATGTTTCTATCCATTTCATCCTAAAACAAGTGTTTATGACTTTTAACCTGAAATAAGTGTTTTAATATGCATTTTGGCATTTAATCATTTTACCTGTATCACAGAATTCAAGGAAGTGCAAAAATGGAAGGATCCTATCACTCCTGGGCGTCTCTTGCATGGGGTGCCCTTTCATCCCATGGATGGCAGGGGCAAGGGGGAAGCTGGGCACCTTCCCTCTCTTCTCTTCTCCTCCCTGCCCTGGGTGAAGCTTCTCTTCCCAGCAAAGCAGGAAACTCTATTCTAATCCTTGTATTAATCCACTGGGGAGGTTGGTTTGCTCAAAGATGTAAACTCAGTAAAATCTTTAGAAATTCCTAATGTTACATCATCCAAGGTGTGGATGGAAAGTTTTCATTCAAGATAACATTGTCCCACAGTTCACAACTTTAACTTCCTCACAGAGATAAATTGCCTTAGCAATGGACAAAGTGTGTGTGAGTGTGTATATATGGAATGGATGAATTGGTTTAATCCCAGTCTATTTAAGTTTCATGAGTATTTGGTCACAAGTCTGTTTCATATAATTTTCTCATCAGTCTTTAATTTTGTAAAAAAATAATAATCAGATTTTCCTCATTTATTTTTGTACTGTCTTCCCAAATGTATGTACACCCTAAACATCTACATTTTTGTGTACTGATTCACTCACACACACAGAGAGAGTACAGTTTTGCAGCTGAGAACTGCAAATTTGTGGAAGCATGTTGTCTCATAGATAACCATATTCCTCTGTCATAATAATTTTGAAAAGGTAAATTAGACCTGTTCACTTTAAAATGGTTTTAAAATATTTGTTAACATTTTAAAATGAAATTATCAGAATATATTTCTCAAAAGACCTTAACTGCAGTCATCACGGGGAGCATATTTGTCAGGAAAGAAGGGCTAAATTTCGCTTTATTCTTTATTCTTCTTCTTAGAACAATAGTATAGAGGGTGGTTCACGGGATGACTGTGAAAAAGATAGAAGCGGAGGGGTGGGAAATGTAGATGGGATGTAGTGTAGTATAGCCGCCCCGATTGTTTTAACAGGGGGCGGGGTATAAATAAATTTTATTATTATTATTTTATTATGTGCTTTAATGTTGTATTCCCAGACACAGCCCTTCTTCTTATAAATCTGTGTGTACTGTCCAAGGTTCATTTGAAATTTCATCTTCTGCAGTTCAAAGGCATGCCATTCTTACCTGTTACAGTGGAATAAAAGTAGCTGTTTTCCTGGCATACCACTAGGGGGAGTGGAGGGTAAATGCTGAGCATGGAGTCTATGTTTCTTTTATTTCCCATACAGTGTGTCAGAAACACAGATTAAAGAATCGCAAAAGACATCTAAAGTTGGCACATTTTGCAGAGTGTCTGAATTCTCCTCAAAAGCTGGCCCGTTGTACACCAGGACCTATGGCTGAAAGATGAATACTTGTCAAACCTTCGAGGAAGCATCACTCATCTGAATATGAGTGAGAAGACCATCAATCAAGTTCCCATGGAATGTTTGGAAGTCTGGTCATCCCCAACATGTTGGAGAAAATGCTGACTTTTTGAAATGCTTCAGAGCTGCTCGCTGGAGACTCATTTAAGTATGCTTCAAGTTCTAACACCCAGACTGCAAAATCTCAGGAAGCAGCTGGGTTCCTAATTAAAATGAATCGTTAGTAGATTTAGTAGGCCAAATTTATGGTTTTCAATTAAAAACACTTGTGTGCTTGATATCTGCTACTAACTTGAGTGGGTGGCTATATGTGCTTATGTGAAGAGGAATATTACTTCAAACATCTGACTTTGGAATGCCAGCATTTGGAAGTAGTGGATTAGATTCTTGCCTCATGCCTTTCCTTTATTGTTCTAACAATTAAAGCTGCCCTACTTTCTACTTCATCAGAAGTCAGTTAGGAGAACTTCCATCATCATCATCATTGACTGAGGCATGTGTAATATGGTTTAATCTCTGTACCATGATGTAGTAATACATTTCAAAGTTCAGAACTTCACCATGATGACAATCTTTATAGTGATTCCCCCAAGGAAAATCTAAAAATTCAGGTAGCTGTATTTAAAAAAAGCCATTCCTTGCAACTTTCATCACCTGAAGCAAGGCTTTTGTAAAACTTATCTCTGATATCTTGGATCGGCTACTTAGTTATGAATGTATAGCTAAGTAACACCTCCAGTCCTGACCATGCCCGCCCCCACTTTAACAGTCAGGAGCCACATCAGGTGAAGGAGGCTTGCTCAGCTGTGATGGGATCCTACTTTGAACAGTTGCAGCTTTGCTCACTGTTGGGAGGGGCTGGAAATATCATTCTCTTTATGCCCTGATTGGCAGCTAAACAGACCTTCTTTGCTCAATGTAGCTGCTGGTTGTTAAGACAGGCTGGGGAGGGCATTTATGAAAATGGCAATAGTACCACAATTGTGACTACAGTCATCCCTGCACATTCACGAAGGTTAGGGGTGCAGGACCCCTGTGAAAGTCAAAAAGCCATGAATACTTACAGTACAGTGGAGGTGAGGGCAGAGCTCCCGAGATGACTTGTGAACTGAGTGGCTGGAGGCGGGAGAGTACAAAGAATGTGGACATGACAGGCAGGTTCCTCAGCCACCACCTTGCTTCTGGAAGCCCCATGATGCTGTGCTAAGTGCTTAGGGAAAGCAGAGAAGAGAAATCTCCTTTTTAAAAAGTCTCCAATCCCAATGAAGAAGCAAGTTTCAGGGGCTCAAGGTTTCTGCTGCCCTGCTTTCTCCCAGCATGCACTGAAGTGCTAAGTGCTGGGGGAAGACAGAGAAGTGAAATCTGCCTTACAAATAGTCTCCAAAGCCTGTGAAGAAGCAGGCTTCGGGGGCTCTTTGCAAAGGAGATTTCTGCTGCTCTGCATGCCAGCAGCTTGCAACAGAAGGAATGTGGTGGGGCAGTCTTTCAGCCAAGAAAGGTTTTGTGAGTGAAGCTTGGCAATCCTAGTTGCATGGAAGAAACCAGAATGAGTGGCTAAAGGCTTTAGCAGGGCAGGAGAAATTCGGAAAAAAGAGGAAACTGAGGAATGTGGTGAAGAGGTCTTTCAGCTGGGAAAGGTCTTGCAAATGAAGCTGGGTGATCCTGATTACATAGAAGAAACTGAAGTGAGTGACTGGAGGCTTTGGCAGGACAGGATATAGTGGGGGAAAGAAGGAACAGGAGGGGAGTGAGGAGGCTGGGCTACTTAAGCAGCAAATCATGACCCGTCATCTTGCCAAGCTGGACCTGGAAAAAGAAACATCATTAGTTAGGCAAGCCATTCAAGAAAGAAGAGGGCATGCATACCTTTTGAAAGTTGCCAGTTTCCAGTGCCCTATGCATTGAATTGAATGAGGGGACAATCCCATAGTGGAAGCTGTAGAAGAGCTCCAGTTCTAAATGAGTGTGTGCCAAACTCAACACCCTACAGCCCTAAATCATAGAATCATAGGGCCACCCAGTCCAACCCCTGCCATGTAGGAATACACAAACAAATCATTCCTGACAGATCCAGCCTCTGTTTAAAAACCTCCAAAGAAGGAGACTCCACCATATTCTGAGGCAGTGTATTCCACTTCCAAACAGCTCTTACTATCAGGAAGTTCTTCCTAATGGTTAGGTGGAATTTCTTTTCCTGCAAAGCCTTAGATGTGACCAACCACAATTGATACCTAGTTAGGGGTGAAGGGTCATTATGACAGAAAAGGAACCCAGGTCTCCCTCTCCCCCACCTCACTTTTACATAGGCAACCAGCCAAGGCGAGGAGCAATTCACAGATAGCAATGTGGCAGTCTGCCCAGAACTCCTGGCTTCACAGAAGCACAGTTGGTAGGGCAGAATATCTAAGTAACCAAAACAAGTCCACAAAAACAGAAGGGTTGTCCAGTTACCAATCCAAAAGTCAAGGGTCATGGCAAGCAGGGTTTCTAGTCCATTCTGAAGATCAAAGTCCAGGCAAGGCAACATGATTATTCAGGAACATCAAGGCAGTCAGACAAACTCTGACAAGTTGGCAGAGCATCTGTCCCTGATTTATACCAACTCAGTGATTGCACAGCTGTTCCCTGATAACATGACATCTCTCATAAACATGCTGAGACTTCCACTCCTTCTCCCTGTAAGATCAGATTACAAACTATCATGGGCCCATTCCTTGGCCCAAGAGTTCACACTCCAGTGTCCATGAAAGTACAGTCCAAACTCTATGAAGCCTGCTGTCTCTGAAGCAACTTGCAATGCACCTCGAACATGTAACTAATCCTTCCAGAGGAAATGCTGCTAAAGGAGGCCAGATATTCACCCCATACCTTTAGGTCCTCTATAATTTCTTTGTAAAGCTAGATATGATGACGGGGTTTCCGAAGATCAGCAATTGCATCACAAAGGCAATGTAAAAAGGCCCTGCCTTGAGCTTCAACCCAACAAGCAAAATTGAGATGCCCTGTGAAATCTTGATATCCTTTTAGAGTGGCTTTACTTAGCTCTAGAAAAGCTGACACCCTGAAGTTGAGATCCTGTAGTTTTTCTAGCAGCAGCCAAGAAAACAACTACAGTGTCAATCTCAATCCCTAGGAAAACCAAGCATGTACGGGGGCCCACAGTTTTTTTTTTTCCATGTGCAAGGGGTACTCCCAGACATTTAGTCTATGTAATGAAGTCCTGTAACAATGCGTCACACTGCCCCATTCCCACTCTACCAGGGAATAAAAAATAATCTAGGTAATGAATTGCCCCTTTCTGTCCAAATCATGCCCGAAAAGCCCACTCCAGAAAAGTACTAAACTTTTCAAAGGAGCTACATGACACAGAACATTCCATGGGAAGAGCCTGGTCCATGTAAAATAAACCCTCAAAGGAAAAACCCAAGAACTCGTAAGTCCTTGGGGTGCACAGGAAAAAGGCAAAATGTGGATATAATATCACATTTTTCCAACTCCACACCCACACCATTCCTGTGTATTACACACACCACTGCCCTATCAAAAGACCTATAAAGCACCACAGAAGGCTCTGCTAAGATGGAATCATTAAGTGACTTTCCCCTTGGAAAAGAAAGTTGGTGAATGAGCCTGTACTCAGCCAGAGCTTCTTTTGGGAACAATGCCTAATGAGACACTGTCAGATTAGGAACTGGTGGGGAGTAAAGAGGCCTACCATTCTATCTTCCTTAGCCTACTTATTAATTTTAGCTCAAATCACTTCTTTGAAGCCAACAACTGAATGTAAATTTCTAGAAGAATACAGCCCATTTGTTCTGATGGTGCTGACTGACCCTTAGCTGTAACCCCAACCTAGGACCTCTGCATGATGTGCAACAGCAGGGACATGGGTTGGTGAGGCACACGACTTCTCAGGAGTTCCTGGTAGTAGGGGAGAATTGAGAGCCCATAAAATTTGTTCTTGAACCCACCAAAGATTACCCCATGGTGTTGGAGCTGAATTGGCTGCAGTTTCACGATCCAGCCATCAGCTGGTCCAAAGAGATGATGATTTTTCCTGTCCCTGGGTGTAACTCTCACACAAAAGAATGGTTGTCAGGATCTGCCTCTCCCTGCAGGACTAGGCCCCTGGCTACAAAAGCTGGTTCTACCTCTCCTTGCAAAACTAGGTCCTGACTGTGGAAGTCTTGCAGGGACCAGAGCCAACTTATCAGGCACGGCTGGCTACACTCAGGCAGTACACCTGGAGCAGTCAGGGGAACAACTATTTAAGAGAGTCATTCTCCTATCAGCTCTTACCACAGCAATATGATCTCTTATGCTGCCTGTAGTTGTTCCTTGGACCTCAATCTGCTTGCCCTGTCTACCACCTTTCTGTGTTTGGACCCTTGCTCATTTCCTGGGCCTACATTTACCTCAGGCCTTCCTGGTAACTTCTGGTATGTGTCTTAGACTCAGCTTGGTTTTGGGGACCTTGGCTTATCACTGACTCTACCTGGACTCCACTTTCTGTGTTCCTGACCTGGTGTCTGCTTCCTGAAACTGGCTTATCTCTGATCCTTAGGAGTTTGATTCTCTGCCTCCCTGCCTCCCCAGCTCAAGCATCTCAGCTCAACATCCTTTCCACCTATGCCTCTGATCATGACAGTGATGCCAATAGAGCTATTCATCTCCAGAGACCAGAGCAGCAGCTTCAGAGCCCATGGTGATGGCCATGGGAGCAAGGGAAGAGAAGATGGGAGAGCTGACACCAAAGGTAGCAGCCAGTGGTGGTGAGAAAGGGATGTCCTAAATTCCTGCTGAGTATTGGGACCTCTAAGAAATGTTCTCAGAAAAATGATGTGATTTGTTGCCTTCCTATCAACAGACTGATTGTGCTATAGAAATAACTCCAGGAGTAGCATTATCTAAGCCCAAATTGTATGTCATGTCTCCCAAAGAGATTGGAGTGTTGCACATGTTCATGGACTGGAACTTAGTGCAAGGGTTTATTGAGCTGGCTCCTTCACCAGTGGGAGCCCCTGTGTTCTTCAGGGAGAAAAAAGGTGGGGGATGAGGTTGGTGACAGACTATTGAGCATTACATGCTATCAGTGTGAGTAGCTAGTACCCCATTTCATTGATCCAAAATTTGCTTACCCAGTTGGCAATGGGCGAGATCTTTACTAAGTTGGATTGGAGAGATGCTTACGTTAGAGTAAGGGTCTGAAAAGAGGATGCATAAAAAACAGGATTTAGCTGCCTGCTGGGTTTGTTTCAGTACAAAGTGATGCCTTTTGGTTTGGTTGAAGCCCCTGGGATTCTTATGAATCTCATTAATGAGGTGCTACATGAATTTCTGTACAAGGAAATACTGGTTTATCTCAATGATGTGTTGATCTATTTGCAGATGTATGAGTCCCATGTGCAAATGGTACAAAGAGTACTGTCTAAACTGTTGGAAAATAATTTGTATGAGAAATTATCAAGATGTGTGTCAAAAATTGGATTATTTGGGAGAACAATTTTCTATCAAGGGGATAGAGATAGATCCCACCAAGGTGGAAGGGGTGGTAAAGTGGGAGGTACCATGTACCCTCGGGCTGGTGCAGTCCTTCTTGGGCTTTGCAAATTTCTATTGAAATTTCATCCCCGGGTTCCCACAGGTTGCCCTGCCTATCACCAATCTGTGAAAAACTAAAAAGTGAAAAAAAAGAAAGATGCTCAGGGAGCTGCAGAGAAACCGAAGCTGCAAAGTAAAGTTGTCTGGGATGTGAAGTGTCAAGAGGCATTTGAACACCTCAAGTGGATGATGAGCTCTGAGTTTAAACACCCTGAAACACACAAACTGTTTGTGATTCAAGTTGATACCAGTGATGTAGTGTTGGAGGATGTACTGTTACAAAAAGATGATGAAAGGAAAGTGAGGCTGTGTGCCTATTTGTCAAAAGGAGTTTTCAGACACTGAAAGGGCATGGGCAATTTGGGAAAAAGAGGCTGCAACCATCAAATTGGCATTAGAGACATGAAGGCACTCCTTGGAAGGGGCCACCCATCTCTTTGAGGTTTAGACTGACCACAAAAATGTGGAAGTGTTGCAGTCCTCCAGAAAACATAGTCTAAAGCAAGTGAGGTGGGCTAAGTTGTTCTACAAGTTTGATTTCACCCTAAAGTTTGTGCCAGGAGGAAAATTATTTTTGCTAACACTTTGTCTTGGTTGCCTCAATATGACAGCCAATAAGCAGAAATGATTGACAAAGTTTTTATGCCCAGGCAGTTGGGGCTAGCCATGGTCACTTGTAGTCAGGCAAAACAGGCAAGCAGACATCTCGAGTAAAGCTCTCTACTTTCAGCAAGTGCCAAAAGAAGCCTATGAGGCTGATTGGTTAAAAAACTCACCAAGGTGAGCTCAAGTGTAAAAACGACATTTGGTATAAAGGGGAAAAGGTTTATGCACCTGATAAGTTGAGATGTGAAATGCTGAAATGATGTCATGATGTAAAATCAACACTTCGGATTTGTAAAAATGTTGCATTCTGTAATGCAACTGTACTGGTGGCCGGGACTTAGGAAGGACATAGTAGACTATGTGAAAAGGCATCCTGTCTGTGCTACTGCTAAGCTTCAAGGGTTATTGCAGCCACTGCCTACTCCATCCTGTTCCTGGGACCACATTAGCATGGATTTTATTGTGGATCTTCCTAACAGTACTGGGAAACTGTTATATGGGTGGTGGTTGATTTGTTTTCCAAGCAAGCCCACTTTGTGGGGTGTAAAACATTACCAACTGCCCAGAGATTAGCTAACAGTTTCGTTCAACATGTGTATAGATTGCATGTGCTGCCCAGCAAAATAGTCTTCGATAAAGGCAGTCAATTACTGCATGACAGGCAGTTGGACTGGATGACCCTTGTGGTCTCTTCCAACTCTATGACTTTATGAATTCACTTTCTAATTTTGGAACATGTTTTTGAAATTGTTGGGGAAGGATGGAACAGTGTATGAGTATGTCTCATCACCCTGAAACAGATGGGAACTCTATACTAATTAATCAGATTTTGGAGCAGTACTTAAAGTGTTAATGTTAATTACCAGCAGGACAAATGGGCTGAATTGTTGCTATATGCTGAGATGGCATATAACTCATTGCCTGTGAATATGGGACTGTCACCCTTTAAGGCTGTGTATGGAGTGGAACTGTGGGTGTGCCAAGCCTTGAGATCATCCAGACTGACCCCATTTTTTTGCAAGAGTGGCCTATGCAGGTGATGTCAGTGTGTCCACAGACTGAGTCAGTATTGGACTATGCTAAACAGACTTACAAGAAATATGTTGATTGTAAGAGAAGACCCAATTGGAACTTTACAGTGGGTCAGTAGGTGTACCTCTCTGCAAGGTTTTTAAAGACTCAGCAGGCATCCAAGAAATTGGCTGCTAAATATGTGGGACCTTTTGTGATTAAGAGACTTGTGAATTCTGTGACTGCTGAATTGGAATTGCCAACAGCTTATAGTAAAAATCCACCCTGTTTCATTTCAGTTTGTTGAAACCAGCGAAGTTAATACTCAGCCTTCCATCCTTCCGTAGGTAGGTAAAATGAGTACCCAGCTTGTGGGGGCAATTAGCTAACACACATTGAAAACTGTTTAATGCAGTGTAGATGTGTAAATAGCTATGGCTTAAAACAATTTGTAAGCCGCTCTGATAGCCTTCTGGCTGAAGAGTGGGGTATAAATAACTAAATTTAAAAAAAAAATAAAAAAAAATAAGAGACTTGTGAATTCTGTGACTGCTGAATTGGAATTGCCAATGGCTTACAGTAAAAATCCACCCTGTGTTTCATTTCAGTTTGTTGAAACCAGCGAAGATGGATGATGTGTGGAGACAGCAAGTCCTGTGCTTTCCTCCCATCATGGTGGATGGGGATCAGCATTTTGTGGTGGAGGAAGTCTTGGACTCTAGGTTTTGTAAAGGACACTTGCAATATTTCATTCACTGGAAGCACTTACCCTCAGCAGAGAGGGAATGGATGGATGCTAGGCATGTGATGGCTCCAACATTGTTAAAAGCTTTTCATCAGAAGTATCTGGCAAGTCTGGCCATGAGTGAAGACCCAGGTGGCTTTGGGGTAGCTGGATGTCAGGACTGGTCCCAGATATGACCTTGCTGCCAAGTTCAGTTCTGCTGCATAACTTTGTGGCTAATTGTATTTTCATTCTTTCTGTACTGCTAATGAGTATGTAGCCTGACTGTAAAAGGGAGTATGTGCTCTGTGTCTGGAGCAGTTTGCTTAGCCCCCTACACCTGTGCTCAACTCTGACAAAAAGAGAGCTAAGGTCTGGTACGATAGGAAATGGGAGCGAGGATAATGGATAGCAAATGACTATATACCCTGCCAAATTTTGTAGATTGGAAAATGCTTTTAGTATATTGTTTGTTAGTTAGGTTTCATTCTGAGCAACAAACTTGTAGGAATAGCTCTTTGGACTACTGTGACAAAAAAAGTTTTCTGTTTTTAACTCTGAAACTGCTGGTCACTGAGTCTGGAGAAGCCAATACATAACACACTTAGATAAAATGGTAAAATTAAAGTTTGCATTTTGGAATTTTGTGGGGGGGGGCAATATTTTCAAGCTGTGGGTGGTGAAATCCATTGATGACAAGTCTGTGGATTCAGAGGGCTGACTGTAATTTCCTTTACATGGATTTTTGGAAAAATTCAGCATTCTCCCCCCACACACATGCGCGCGTGCACATTGCTACCATCTTAAGCCAACAGTACAGTGAACATTATAATAAGACTTTCCCCCCTGTAGTCACACACACAACCATTACAACTCTACTGGTTGTTGCAGCTTCCAAGAATATGCATGTTCAACATCTGGACGTGAAGACTGGGGGGAAAAGTCTCATTGTAATCTTCACTGTACTGTTGGCTTATGATGGCAGCAGAGTGGCAGGGGGAGGGGAGAATGCTGAATTTTTCCAACATTAATGACTCACTCATTAATCAGAATAGAGAATTCAGACAAAAAAATGATTTAGAATCATAAAGTTGGAAGAGACCACAAGGGCCATCCAGTCCAACCCCCTGCCATGCAGGAACACACAATCAAATCATTCCCAACAGATGCCCATCCAGCCTCTGTTTAAAAACCTCCAAAGGAGACTCCACCATACTCTGAGGCAGTGTATTCCACTTCTGAACAGCTCTTACTGTCAGGAGGTTCTTCCTAATGTTTAGGTGGAATCTCTTTTCCTGTAGTTTGAACTCATTGCTCCATGTCCTAGTCTCTAGAGCAGCAGAAAACAAGCTGACTCCATCCTGAGTATGACATCCCTTCAAATATTTAAACATGGCTATCATGTCACCTCTCAACCTTCTCTTCTCCAGACTAAACATGCCCAGTTCCCTAAGCCCCTCCTCAGAGGGCATGGCATTGAGCTGCATACATTGTGCGTCCTTCTATGGATACTATGGACTGCGAAAATCACAAATGAATGTGTCCTAGGGTGAATCAAGCCTAAACTCTCCGTAGAAGCCAAGATGACAAGTTGAGACTGTAATACTTTAAACATATCATGAGAAGAGATGACTCACTAGAAAAGACAATAATGCTTGGGAGGGTAGAAGGCAGTAGGAAAAGAGGAAGACCACATTCCAGATGGATACACTCAATCAAAGAAACCATGTCTCTGAGTCTGCAAAACCTGAGTAGGGCTGTTGGTGACAAGGTGACCTTGAGGTCCCTCATTCTGGGTTGACATATGTTGAATCCAACCTGATGACAATTAATAGCAATGAAGGCCATCATAGAAATGCAAGAGATCCACCATGTGGAGGGGAACATTTGTTTAGCAACAGCCTCTACATCTACAGACCCCTGTATCTCCAGCATGATTCCTCAGGCACTGATGTGCTGGCTTATGGAGGGTTAGCAATACTTGGTAGAAACTAGTTTCTGCAGAAACTTCTAGAACCTTTTCTTGCCTACATAAGTAGGCAACTATCAGGATTGGTCCCAGACATGACCAATTCCTGCCAATTTCAGTGTTCCTCTATAAACTTACTGTTGTGTTTTCATTTTTTTCTGTTCATTAACAATTGTGTTGTGGTGCCTGTGGAAGGGGAGTATAATGGTTGATAGTGAGAAGGGATAGAGAAGCCACAGCTGCACAATCAGCTTGGGAAAAGTGGAATGGATGTTACATCTGAAGATCGGGAAGGGGATGATTGTTAACCTATAGTGTTGAAGCTTGCCATATTTCATAGATTATAATATGCTTTTATTATACTGTCTGTTTTCTAAGTTTCAATTCTGGGCCACAACCTTGTATGATATGCTTTCTGGATTACAGTACCAATAAAGTTTTCTGTTGAACTCTGAAACTGCTAGTCACTGCATCTGGGAATGCAACTACATGACAGGAACAGGCAGAAGGACCTGTCTTCAGCAAGCCCAGTTGTGAAACACAATTTCATACAGCTCAATGCCTTTAAAACCAACTGAATGAATTTTTTTTAAAGAATGAGAGGAGAAAGAAAGAGAAATGACATTTCAAAAGAAAAGGAGAGAGATAAAATCCAACAGCTGCTGACTCTGAAGGCTAACTCTCCCTTGCTCGTAACTTTGAACGAGAGGACTATATCTCACTTCCTGTAAGTGCTTGTCCCTCACACTGTCTCAAGGACTTGGCTAAATTCCCTTTTGTAAATAGCACAATGTTTTATATTTCTCTATTACACTGGAGCATCTCTATCAATAATTCTGGAAAGGCATCCATCCAGTATTATGATATTATTCTTCTGATTTCTGCTGACAGTTATGGTAATAGTTTGGCAAACAATCTACTCCACCATCAATGACCTCCAATTACAGCTGTTTTTAAAAATCGTGGAGTCTGTTGGATGCTTAGAAGATTGATGGTGGGAGAGAGAGAGTGTGTTAATCTTTCCACGTTTATGTAAGAAGTTAAGTGCTTAATTTCTTTCTTTCTTTCTTTCTTTCTTTCTTTCGGTTCAATTTCTTATCCATTTAGTTTAACTGTTTAGGATAATGAGGATGGAGAAATCACATTGTGTTTTTTCTCACAATGATTTTTTTTTCTCACACACTGAAATGTTTAAACTTCAGGTCATTTCTATTCCAAATATTCCAAATATGTGATCTGCAAATTTTGGTAAACAATTCCACCCCCTGCCAAAAACAAAACAAAACCAAAACAAAACAAACAAACAAACAAAAACAAACAAAAAACCAAACCAGAAATGATTTACTTAACTATCTGTGCCAACTGATGTCAATAGGTGCAGCTATCCTCACCAAGGGAAGGACAACATTGTCCCTTGCTCTCCTGAGTTTGATAAAGACAAGGAACCTATCTTTAAAATGTGGGGGGAAGGGAGGGATATAAAGAGAAGTAGCAATCTTAAACCAGATCTAATCACTGAATTATATAAGGGTTCACATCTAGACTTTGAAGAATTAAACATTCTCTGGGTCTAAATGGACAGACTTGACATTTTCTATTTATCCCTCATTTGAGAGTTTAAAAAAAAAAAGTTCTTTTCTTCTTGAATATGAAAAAAATTGCAAATTTTGGATTTTTTTAAAAATCCCCAAATGGAAATAGAATTCCTCTCCATCTCTTTAGATTAATAATAAAGTGGTGAGAGAAACAGCAATTTGACCCCTGCAAGAAATTTCAGACATCTACCATACTTCCTTCCTTCTCTATTTCCTTCCTTCTCTTCCCCTCTCTTTTCTTTTCTTTATTTTTGTTCCCCTTCTAATTCTTTAGAAGATTCTCCCAAACAGGAATCTCCAACTCTAGACTGAAAAATTTTGATAAGTGATATTGTGTGGCAGATGCAATTATAATCCCAGAGTTTGTCAGCTTTTCCTCATTGTGTGCAAAGTTTTGTTTCAGTCACAGACAGAATTTCAGTAGGACATCTGCTTCTACCTTTTCTTTCTTTTGGATGGGTCTTAAATCAGTATTTGCTGGACTACCACATATTACTATGGAAACAGTTTTTGACTTCCCTTGAAGTTCCTCTCATGTTTCTCCTCAACAGGATGCTTTAAACTCACATTCTACAAATTTCAGTGCCACCATTACTTGTTGGAAGCAGTGTAAAGGCCACAGGATGCTGGAACATAACTGTATTCTCTCTCTCTGGCTTTTCTTCACAAACAAAGATTCAGGAAGGACTCATCCCATGCTTTCTGCAAGCGTGCGGATGACTAAAAAGGCCAATCTGAGATAAACAAGTCCGGTTGCAGAAAGCACAGCAGAAGGTCTCCTTGGGTGATGTTTCCGGGTTGTGATTCATTCTCCGTTGGCATTTCTCTTAAAGACTTCTTTGGCGTGAGTTCTCAAATAAGGCTGCAGCATTGCGGATAGTGTGTCTCCATGCCTCCCGATGTGAGG
This sequence comes from Gambelia wislizenii, assembly GCA_030847615.1. Taxonomy (NCBI): domain Eukaryota; kingdom Metazoa; phylum Chordata; class Lepidosauria; order Squamata; family Crotaphytidae; genus Gambelia; species Gambelia wislizenii. The sequence continues at coordinate 19,871,193 of JAUMIR010000009.1, forward strand.
CCAAGGCAGACCATTGTTGTTGATCAATTTGGCCTGAGATGTTGTTCAGGGAGTCCTTGTATCACTTTTTGGAGCGCCCCTCTTATGCTGACCCATGGCGAGTTCACCATGGAGTACTATTTTTGGGAGGCGATGGTCCTCCATCCTAGAAATGTGCCCTGCCCAGCGCAGCTGTGTACTTAATACCATGGCCTCAATGCAGGTGATCCCTGCTTGCTCAAGGACAGCAACATTCATCACTGTATTACTGGGTAAATAATTACTGAAATCCTACAGTACATCAACTACTTACAGATACACTACATCCACAGCATTCCCTTCATCTACCAAGCTTGTAACTCTATTTAAAAAAAAAAAAAGATAAATTTAGTCTGGCATGACTTGTTCTTGAGAAATCCATGTACGTGATCACAGCATCCCTTTCTAAGTTGTTTCAGACTGACTGTTTAATGATCTGCTCTAGAATCTTTCCTGGTATTGATGTCCAGCTGAATGAACAATAATTGTTCGGGTCCTCTTTTTCCCTTCTTTTTGAAGACGGGGAAAACATTTGTCCTTCTCCAGTTTTATGGAACATCTGTTCTTCAGGAATTCTCAAAGATTATTGCCAGTGGTTCTGACATTACCTCTGCCAGTTCTTTTAATACCCTTGGATATAGAACACTTGGCCCTGGAGACTTGAATTCGTTTAGAGTAGTGCACGTATTCCTGCACTAATTCTTTACCTATTCTTTGCTGCAGTTCCCCTACTGCATCACTTATTCCATTCTTCCTGGGTTAGACACTGTTTTCCTTCTGGGAGAAGATTGAGGCAAAGAATGTGTTGATAGTTTTGCCTTCATTCTGTCCCTTCTTAGCATTTCTCCGTCTTCTCCACACAGTGGCCTTACCATTTCCTTGTTCTTCATTTTGCTCTCTCTCTCTCTCTCTCTCTCTCTCTCTCTTTGGCTTTTCTTCGCAAATGAAGATTCAGGAAGGACTCATCCCGCGCTTTCTGCAAGCACGCTGATGACTAAAAAGGCCAATCTGCGATAAACAAGTCTGGTTGCAGAAAGCACAGCAGAAGGTCTCCTTGGGTGATGTTTCTGGGTTGTGATTCTTTCTGTGTTGTTGTTTCTCTTCAAGACTTGTTCGGCATGAGTTCTCAAATAAGGCTGCAGCATTGTGGATAGTGCGTCTCCATGCCTTCTGATTTGAGGCCAGGGTGGACCATTGTTGGTGATCAATTTGGCCGAGCCTGAGATGTTGTTTCAGAGAGTCCTTGTATCTTTCTTTTTTGGGGGGAGTGTCCCTCTTACGCTGATCCATGGCAAGTTCACCGTAGAGTAGTATTTTTCGGAGGCGGTGGTCCTCCATCCTAGAAACGTGCCCTGCCCAGCGCAGCTGTGTTCTCAATATCATGGCCTCAATGCTGGTGATCCCTGCTTGCTCAAGTACAGCAACATTCCTCACATAGTCAGACCAGTGTATCTTTAGGATTGTGCGTATACAGTGCTGATGAAAGCATTCGAGGAGTCGTAGGTGGTGGCAATAGGTGACCCATGTTTCAGATCCATAAAGGAGAATAGACAGAACAATGGCTCTATACACACTGATTTTTGTGCTTCACCTCAGGTGTTTATTACTCCAGACTCTTTTGTGAAGTTTTCCAAATGCACTTTATGCCTTTGCTAATCTGTGATCGATCTCTTTGTCAATTTTGGCATCTGAGGAGAAGATGCTTCCCAAGGAGGTGAACTGCTAAATGGACTTGAGCACAGATTTGCCGACGGCAATGTGGGGATGGTGGTGTTCATCCTGTGGTGCTGGCTGGTAAAGAACTTCTGTTTTCTTCAGGTTGACTTCCAGCCCAAACAGCTCTGCAGCTGTTGCAAAGCAGGATGTTAGGTGTTGCAGAGCTGCTTCTGTGTGGGCAACAAGGGCAGCAGCATCAGCGAAGAGCAGCTCACGGCCCTAGATAGTTTAGAGTCTTAGTGTGAGCCCTCAGATGGCTTAAGTTAAACAAGCTACCATCAGTACGGTAACGTATACAGATGCCGTCGTCTTCTTCAAGCTCTGCCGTAGCCCTTTGGAGCATCATGCTGAAGAAGATTATAAATAAAATTGGTGCAAGAACACAACCCGCCACTCCATTAGTTATTAGAAAGGGCTCTGAAAGAGCATCACCATATCTGACTTGACCCTGCTGGCCCTCATGTAGCAAGATAATCATTTTAAGGAATTTGGGGGGACATCCTAGTCTTTCCAGGATCTGCCACAGACCTTTTCTACTCACAGTGTCGAAGGCTTTGGTGAGGTTGACAAATGTTACATAGAGACCCTTGTTCTGCTCCCTACATTATTCTTGCAGTTGTCTAAGGGCAAATACCATATCTGTAGTACTCCTATTGGCTCTGAAGCCACATTGGCTTTCAGGAAGAAGTTCTTCTGCAACAGCAGGAACTAATCTGTTCAGGAGTATCCTTGCAAGGATTTTTCCAGCAATAGAGAGCAGTGTTATGCCTCGATAGTTTGAGCAATCAGAATTTGCTCCTTTTTTCTTGTACAGGGTGATGATGACTGCATCTTGGAGATCTGATGGCAGTTCCCCTTTTCCCCAGCAAGTCACAAGGAGTTTGTGGAATTTATCGTGGAGTGCATGACCTCTGTGTTTCCAAACTTCAGGTGGGATTCCATCAATCCCAGCTGCCTTGCTGTTTTTCATCTGCTGTATGGCCTTAAGGGTCTCTTCCAAAGTGGGAGCTATGTCCAATTCATTTTTCATCAGTTTTTTTATCATATGTTGGATAGCTGAGCCTTGGACTACTTGGTTGGCACTAAAGAGACTTTGAAAATATTCAGCCCATCAATTCAGGATGGAGGTTTTATCAGTAATTAATGTTTGGCTATCTGTAGTTTATAAGGAGCTTTGGACCTGATAAGTAATAATAATAATAATAATAATAATAAATATTTATATCCCACCCCACTGTGAACAATTGGGGTGGCTTAGAAGAGTAAAATAATACATAATATAAAACAACTCAAAATCCCTTCCCCCCCTTAAAACATTATTAAATCAATACAAATTAAAATCAACATACAATACAAATATTATTAAAAACCCTTCCTAGCGAGCAGCAACAGTTAGGAGCTCCAGAATCAACTTCCAAAGGGGGGTCCTGAGGCTGGGATTAGCTATTCCGGAAATGCCTGCCTGAAGAGATCCGTATTGACAGCCTTTTTAAAGCTGTCTAACGATGTCAATAGGCGGATCTCATCCGGCAGGCCGTTCCACAATTTGGGGGCAACAGCCGAAAAAGCCCTCTGGGAGGTGGTCGCCAGCCTAGATCTTTGTGGCTGCAACAAATTCCTCCCAGAGGACTAGAGAGCGTGGGGAGGATTATAAGGGAGAAGGTGGTCCCTGAGATAGCTTGGACCCAAGCCATTTAGGGCTTTAAAGGTGATAACCAACACCTTGTACTGGTCCCGGAAGCTGATAGGCAGCCAGTGGAGGGACCTTGAAACCAGAGTAATGTGGTCCCTTCTAGATGTTCCCGAGACAAGCCTGGCTGCCATATTTTGTACCAGCTGTAATTTCTGAACCAAGCACAAGGGTAGCCCCATGTAGAGTGCATTACAGAAATCAAGACGTGAGGTTACGAGTGCATGCACAACAGTCTCAAGATCCCTTACTTCCAGAAAAGTGCCCAGCTGGCGTATCAGCTGAAGCTGATAACAAGCGCTCCTGACTGTCGCATTTACCTGATTTGTCATCAGGAGCAACGAGTCAAGGAGCACCCCCAGACTGCGAACACAGTCACTGGAGGAGAGTGTGACCCCGTCCAGGACTGGAGGTTGCAACTCAATTCTTGGTTTCGGGGCTGCTACCGTGAGCACCTCCATCTTGTCTGGATTCAGTCTCAATCTGTTTTTCCTCATCCAGCCCATTACTGCCCGAAGACATTCATTGAGAGGAGAGATGCCGTCAGAATTCGAGGCCAATGAACGAGATACAGAGAAATAGATCTGAGTGTCATCAGCATACTGATAACACCCAGCTCCGTAACTCCAAATGATCTCACCCAGTGGCTTCATATAGATGTTAAATAACATCGGGGATAGAATAGCACCCTGTGGTACTCCACAGGTGAGCTCCCTTTTACTGGAGCTACTGTCCCCAAGCAGCACTCTCTGGAACCTGCCCGAGAGGAAGGACCGGAACCACTGCAAAGCAGTGCCTCCGATGACTAACTTCCTCAGGTGATCCAGAATAATGCTGTCATCTATCGTATCAAAAGCTGCTGAGTGGTCTAGGAGCACCAACAGGGTCACACTACCCCTGTCGATGCCCAGACGCAGATCGTCGGTCAAGGCAACCATGGCAGTCTCAACCCAAAGCCTGTCCTGAAGCCAGTTTGAATTGGGTCTAGATAATCAGTTTCATCCAAGACAGCTTGGAGTTGAAGAGCAACCGCCCTCTCTATCACCTTGCTCAAAAATGGTAATAAAGAGACTGCCCTATAATTTTTCATATCCAGGGGGTCCAGGGAAGGTTTTTTTCAGAATAGGCTTAACAGCCGCCTCCTTTAGACATGATGGAATATATCCTTCCCTGAAGGATGCATTGATGATGCTCACAAGAAACTTCTGCAATGCATCCCCTCCCTGGACGGCCAGCCGAGATGGGCAAGGGTTGAGGGGGCAGGTAGTCTTCCTCACACTACCAAGGAGCTTGTCCACGTCATCGGTACTCACAGATTGAAGCTGATCCAGTATAATTACATCGGCGGAGTCGCTGGACACCTCGTCCATTGTTTCTGTTACAATAGCAGCATCTAAGTAGGCTCTTATCTGAGTGATTTTATCTGCAAAGAAGTTATTAAATGTGTCACAGCAGGCAGTCATCGGGTTAAGCAGGGGTTTTGGCTCAGGGGACACCTGCGTCAGCTCCCTCACCACCCTAAACAGCTTTGCTGGATGAGACTCTGCAGACGTAATACGTGCAGAGGAGAAGGATCTCTGCGCTGCACGCATTACTTCCCAATAGGACCAAAGAAAGTTCCTATGGTGAGTTTTATTAGATAAGAGTCGAGTCTTTCGCCACCTGCACTCTAGTTGTTGTCTAAACCGCTTCATTTCCCTAAGCTCAGGCGTATACCATGGCCTATGGTTAGAAGCGGATTGGCAAGGACATTTGGGAGCAATCGTGTCGATAGCTCTGGTGAGATTGGTGTTCCAGGTATTAACCAGAGCATCGACAGGATCACTGGCCTTTCCAACCATTAAACCCTCTAAGGCTTTCTGGAAACCCATAGGTTCCATTAGCCTTCGAGGGCGGACCATTTTGATGGGTCCACCACCCCTGGTGGGGCGGATGTAGGCTCTAAGTTCCATCTTGACCAGGAAATGATCCGTCCATGACAAAGTGGAGGTATTGGTTACCTCCGCCCACAGATATGCCTGATCCGAACTAAAGACCGCATTGAGTGTATGACCTGCACAATGCGTGGGCCTGTTGACCAATTGGGATAGGCCCATGTTGGTCATGGTCTCCATGAGCTCCTGAGCCGCACCTGTTAAGCTGTTAAGTAGGTCCAAACACTGCTTTAAGAGCTTCATAAAAATCCTCTATGATCACCTAGATCTGCACAGCATTGTGTCTTTTCTGCTATATTGATCCACCACTTGTTCTGCATGTCTCGGAGTTTTTGTTGAAGTTTACTACACATGAGACGGAAAGCTGCTTTTCTTACATGGCAATTTGGCTGGGCGAGGTATGCCTGGTGGGCAGTTCTCTTCTTTGCCAACCGCTCCTGGATCTATTGGTTGTTTTCATCAAACCAGTCTTGATTTTTCTTGTGGGAGAACCCCCAAAAAGCCCTCCTTATTGTTTTGAACTTCTCTAGAAAGCCTGAACTCATTCTGTGCTTTAGCTTTTCTGACTTTTGCCCTAATGTGTGCTGGCTCATAATTTGAATTCCTCTGTGGTGATCCCCTCCCACCATTTCCATTTCTTATACATGCCCTTTTAAAATCTTAGCTCAGTTGAAAGTTCTTTAGACATCCATCTTGGTTTCTTAAGACACCTACCACTTTTCCTCCTCATTGGAACTGCTTTAAGTTGTGCCTGCAACATCTTAATTTTAAGAAACTCCCATCCATCATGATTCCTAAACATTACGAAGAACTTCCTGACAGTAAGAGCTGTTTGGAAGTGGAATACACTGCCTTGTAGTGTGGTGGAGTCTCCTTCTTTGGAGGTTTGTAAACAGAGGTTGGATGGCCATCTGGCGGGAATGATGTTATTGTCTGTTCCTGCATGGCAGGGCATTGGACTAGATGGCCCTTGAGATCTCTTTCAACTCTATGATTCTATGAACTCTGTTCTCTTTTAGTATTCCTGACCATGGGATCAAACTTATTTCCCTATGTTTCCTGAAATCAGCCTTCTTAAAGTCTAGAATTCATGTCAGACCATGCTTTGTTTCCCCTTTCCACTGTATCACAAACCAGGAGAACATGGTCACTCCCACCTAAGGATCCTGCCATTTCCACCCCACTAACCAGGTCCTCAGTGTTGGTAAAGATCAGATTTAAACTAGCTGATCCCCTCATTGTTTCTTCCAGCTTCTGGAGAATGAAATTGGCTGCAAGGGAAGTGGGGAATTTGTTAGACATTATAATCTTGGCAGAGTTTAAGCGCTAACAAATATCAGGATAGTTGACATCTCCCATTACTACTATATCTCTCTTTTCTGAATTTGTGATAGAATCATAGAATTGCAGAGTTGGAAGAGACCACGAGGGCCATCCAGTCCAACCCCCTGCCATGCAGGATATCACGATCAAAGCATCACGGACAGATGGCCATCCAGCCTCTGTTTAAAGACCTCCAAGGAAGGAGACCCCACCACACTCTGAGGGAGTGCGTTCCACTGCCGAACAGCTCTTACTGTCAAAAAGTTCCTCCTAATGTTGAGGTGGAATCTCTGTTCCTGGAGCTTGCACCCATTGCTCCGTGTTCCAGTCTCTGGAGCAGCAGAAAACAAGCCTGCTCCATCCTCAGCATGACATCCCTTCAAATACTTAAACAGGGTTATCATATCGCCTCTTAACCGTCTTTTTTCCAGGCTAAACATACCCAGCTCCCTAAGTCTCTCCTCATAAGGCATCATTTCCAGACCTTTCACCATTTTAGTTGCCCTTCTCTGGACACGCTCCAATTTGTCAATATCCTTTTTTAATTGTGGTGCCCAGAACTGGACACAGTATTCTAAGTGAGGTCTGACCAAGGCAGAATAGAGTGGCACTATGACTTCCCTTGATCTAGACACTATACTTCTGTTGATACAGCCCAAAATCGCATTGGCCTTTTTAGCTGCCGCATTGCACTGTTGGCTCATGTTGGATCATCTGTACTAGGAAGGCATCATCTACATCCTTAGTCTGGCTTGGATGGGGTCTATTTTTGATCACCACAATGACATCCCTGCTCTTTCTCTCCTCCTTATTTTTTACCCAAATGCTCTCAACCTGCCTTCCAGGATTTAGCTCATGAATCTCTTCACAGGTGTAAGCATCTTTGATCTATAATGCTAATCCTCCTCCTTTCCTGTTTGGTCTAGTTCTCTAAAATAGATTATACCCCTCTATTATTACATTCCAGTCATGAGACTCATTCCACCAGGTTTCAGTTATGCCTATTATATCATACTTGTTTTGCTGTGTTAAGAGTTCAAGCTCATCCTGTTTATTTCCCATGCTCCCATTAGTGTAGAGACATCTACGTCCATGGGCCATTCCCCATAGCTGCTTTTTTTTTTCTGATGCTGCTATTGGATTCTTGTACTAAGAGCAGTTTAGCAGTGGAATAGACTGCTTTGGTGGACTTTTCTTCTTTGGAGGTCTTGAAACAGAGGTTGTATGAGCATCTTTCAGGAGTGTTTTAGTTGTGTATACCTGCATGGCAGGGATTTGGACTAGACGGTCTTTGTGATCCTTTCCAAATCTCTGATGCTGTGATTCTATGAGGCATATTGAGTTTTTCTGCTGCCCTATAATCAGGGTGTCTAACTTCACAAGAATTAAGGTTGCTCTCTTTCCCCTCCTATCATCTTTCTCGCGTGCACACACACACACACACACTCAAACTGAGAGGGCTGTACCTCTCCCCCAATTTCTTTCCCCATTTAAACATATATATATATATATATATATATATATATACTGAAAAAGGGTCCTTGCTCCTTTAGGGGCTACATGAGGACAATTTAACAAGTTCTTTGGGGCTCAGGCTTTTTTAGGCCAATGAAATGAATGGAAGTGACTTCCAGTTTTAAGAAAAGAACCACACCCCAACACCTGAAACAACCTGTGCAGGAAATCTGGCAAAATTGCCATCTGGGAGCAGAAGCCTACTTAGGATTGCATGTTGCCACTAGAAAGACAGAAGGCCTTTTCAGTAAAATAAAAAATGGAGCTTGAGCAACACTGAGTTGAGTGACACTGGGGTTCCTGGACCATGCAGCCAACTGGCTATATTTTGTTCCAAAAGAACTATTCATGGCTCATGATGACTGACACCCTGCTCAGTAGTTAAGAGATTGTAAACTGGACTTGTGATCTTGTAACATTTTAGATTCACGTTTATGGTCATTAACAACCAAACATGACCTCAAGAACCTACCCCTTAAGCCAAGCAGTACCCTGACTGAAGGTTTCCCAACTGCAGATAGGAACACTGGGGAATGATGGCTGCAGTGTTTTCCCAGTTGTGGGGCACATTAAAAAAAAAAGCAGTTGTGGCAAGACCCTGATGGGTCTCTCCAGCTGCCTATCACAATGTGTCCCACAACCATTAGAGTGTTGCATTTGTCATTTCCCTATGCCCAGTCTTCAGTACATCAGAAACCCTTCAATTGGGGCTCTGCCTGGCTTAAGAGGTTGGGGTAGCATCAACATAAGTACTTGTGATGATGGAGCTCCATTGTTGTAGCTACATCTGCCAATGAAAGATCTTGGCCAAAAACCAGAATATGCTGGCCGAACCCAAAGGGTGCTCAGCAGTGGCTCCTCTTCGTCTTGGAAAGATGTGACCAGTGGGGTGCCACAGGGTTCTGTCCTGGGCCCAGTGCTATTCAACATCTTTATCAATGACTTAGATGAGGGAATTAGGGGCATACTTATCAAATTTGCAGATGACACCAAATTGGGAGGAGTAGCTAATACCCTAGAGGACAGGATCAAAATTCAGAATGACCTGGATAGACTGGAGAGCTGGGCCAAAGCTAACAAAATGAAATTCAATACGGAGAAATGTAAAGTACTGCATTTAGGGCGGAAAAATGAAATGCATAAATATAGGATGGGAGAGACCTGGCTGAATGAGACTATGTGCGAAAGGGATCTAGGAGTCCTAGTAGACCACAAGTTGAACATGAGCCAACAGTGTGATGCGGCAGCTAAAAAGGCCAATGCAATTTTGGGCTGTATCAATAGAAGTATAGTGTCTAGATCAAGGGAAGTAATAGTGCCACTCTATTCTGCCTTGGTCAGACCTCACTTAGAATACTGTGTCCAGTTCTGGGCACCACAATTCAGAAAGGATATTGACAAATTGGAGCGTGTCCAGAGAAGGGCAACTAAAATGGTGAAAGGTCTGGAAACAATGCCTTATGAGGAGAGACTTAGGGAGCTGGGTATGTTTAGCCTGGAAAAAAGACGGTTTAGAGGTGACATGATAGCCCTGTTTAAGTATTTGAAGGGGTGTCACGCTGAGGATGGAGCAGGCTTGTTTTCTGCTGCTCCAGAGACTGGAACACGGAGCAATGGATGCAAGCTCCAGGAACAGAGATTCCACCTCAACATGAGGAGGAACTTTTTGACAGTAAGAGCTGTTCGGCAGTGGAACACACTCCCTCGGAGCGTGGTGGGGTCTCCTTCCTTGGAGGTCTTTAAACAGAGGCTGGATGGCCATCTGTCGGGGATGCTTTGATTGTGATTTCCTGCGTGGCAGGGGGGTTGGACTGGATGGCCCTCGTGGTCTCTTCCAACTCTGCAATTCTATGATTCTATGATTCTATGATTCTATTATTATACACTGATTATTAGCAATTTTTTCTCCTTCATGGTTATAAAAAAGATGAAGTAGGGATGAATAGGGTTAGAGCTGAAGACTGTGCCAGCTTTTCAAAATTCAGGTGGGGTTCATTTGTCTTTTGAACTGTTCACCTAGGCCCCAATTAGATTTATATTAACCTCCTTAAACAGAGAATGGCTGTGATCTTAACATTACTCCAAAATGGTCTATTAGCTACCCATTTCCTGGAAACACCTATAGTAGGTCATTCCGTGGCATCCGTTGATGAATTCAGTGAGCTATAATGAGTGTTCCATCTACCGAGAACTCAGAAAGAATAAATGTGTAGATGTATATTTCTTGTCTGCATGTGTTTCTCAGTCTTTAACAGTATGGAGAGAAACATTCACACACCGAAAGAGACATAACATTCTCTCTAGCACACTGCATAAAACTGGCATTACAATACCATATCCCAGGGTCTACTAATGGCTTGCTTCCTGATTCCAGGGAGGCCTCCCTTCCTATTCCTGTCACTACTTGCAGTTAGCATACTCCTTTGGATTTCGGACAGGTATGGTTTCCCCCCCAAATGGCATTCCAGGGTGTGCTGTCATGCTGATGTCATGCAGGGCTGTGCTAGCTTATTTAAGGCTGACCCAGGCCACTTCACTGTTTCTGCTCCTAACCTGCCCACCTCTGTATAGTATGGAAACTTCTAGTTGCCTTTTACGGGCTGTGTAGGAACGTTTTTATCATGCCATGATTGGCTGGTGACACTTCTTTTTTGCCTACTTCATGCTATTTAATGTTTTAGCCTGTTGGCTACAGTTTTCTATTTGGCTAATTGATTAAGCAACAGTTAAGTCGTAACTGGTGGGATGTTAGAACATTATCATAGGCAGCAAAAATCATGGGACTGCAACATCAGGGTAGCACAAATGAGCCCTGCTATCACACAACATCATCGTCTTCATGTTCTTACACTGTTCTCAAGCTGCGAAAAAGGCATTATTTACAGTTCATGGGACACGCCATCAATAGATCATCAATAATGCATTTTTTTGCACTATTGTGCAAAACCATGTCCCATTGTAATCACAAGATTACATCATTAATGGGTGGTCCTCTTTCCCTCCTCTCTGTTTCCAGCAAAGAAACTTTCAGGTGAGAATGCAAAAATGAAGCACAGGATGGTCTTTTTATGAACTGTTCCATTTAGTTTGAACATTTTAAGGTTTGTTTCAGTGCTTGTGTGTTCATTTACTTTCTTAATTAAGGGTTTTTGGAGTTTTAAGTATGCTCGCATCTCCTCATGAGAACCGCTGAAATCTTGCCCATGCCAAATCGCGGAAGTAAACTCCCATGGTGTTTCTTTCATGTGATTACAGCTAAGAGTATGTGTGATAATAAGTGGTATAATGCTGCAATGTTCCCGCTGTCTCCATTCATGGAATTACAGCATTTTTAGACGCTAGCCTGATGATGTCCTTTGTGTTCATTGGTTCTTTTTGAAGGCTTTTGTCTTCAAATAGACTACAAATTCACTCATTTCCCTATCATTGCTGACTGACTTGAGGGGAGATGTGTGGTAGGTTGTTGTCCCAAGATGACTTCCACAGGAAACAATGCCAATCAGTGCCACCTTGGGGAATCCCTTGGGACCCTCTGATCCCTTCATGGAATAAGGCTAGATGAACTGCAGGGCCTATATCTTGGGTTTTGAGGCAGAAGTCTCTGATGGGAGATTGGACGTAAGCAGATCACCACATTCAATTTGTGCCCAAATGTTCCATTTCCTGCCATGTTGTAATTCTTGAGGTTAATAAGTTTCATCCAAATATTGTGTGTATCATCATTCAGGTGGAAGGGCAACTGAGGCTTTGGTTATAGAGAAGGGAAATGGGATTGAGGGTGCTCATGCAGGCTTGGATAGAAGAAGCCAGATTTGTGAAATAACTTTGTTAAATTTAAAGCTAAAAAAAGATTGTGAAATAACTTTGTTAAATGCAAAGCTAAATAAAAAAGAAGCTTTTTGTACTGAGGGGGTTGTCATTGATCACAATCAGCCATGTAATGTTGATCATAGTTATGCTGCATTATGAATTTTATAGTCAAATATGCTTCAACACTAAATTCAGGGGTGGTCATCTTCATGGAATCCAAGGGTTAATGTTTTAATCCCCCACTCCCGCATGCACTTTAGACTCATGAGGGTGCAAAAATGGCCAAAATAATCAAAACCAGAAGTCTGCTTTCAATTTTGCTTGGGTTTTAGGGTAGTGGTGTAGATCTTCATTTATTTCCATTCTTGTATTAAAAAGCAGAGTTTTGAAACTCTGGTACAGTTACAAGCATTTTTGTACATTTCTTTATGAAATTTCACAGTTCAAGATTTGTTTGTTTTAAAAAAAATGTTTGCACAAAAACATTGATTGAACAGGAAACAGCAGGGAAAATATTTTATGCATAAGAGGCATTGCTTTTTTTCCCAAGGAAAAAAAGTATAAAAATGTGTTTGCCTGTTTTTCTCAAGTACATTTCCTAATGCATGAAACATCACCGCAGATAATGTGACACTACAGTTGGCCCTCAGCTTTGGTGGGGGTTAGGGGTGTGGGATCCCTGTGAAAGTGCAAAAAATGCAAATATATGGCACTATATTTTTTACCTGGGAGAACACATCTCTAGGGGCTCAGTTACATGGCATTTTTTTTATTGCGATAGTTTGCGCTTTAGCGATTTTTCACACCGGTGCCAGATAATTTACATGATTTCATGGGAAATCAGTTGATCTGTTTATTTTTGCACTTTGCAGTTCACACAGGCAAAGGTGTGTGGGGGGGGTGTTGGCTCCCAAGCACATCTGGGGGAAGATGCTGGGAAGATGAAAGGGAGAGAGAGAGAGAGAAAGTGCTGGGATCGTTCCCTCCTCTGATTACCAGAGGAATGACTGCTAAGTTTTCATGCCTTAGCAGGGAGTGCTCCCTTTTCTTCCCAAAGCTAGAAGGGTGGGAGGAAGGAGGCAGCCTTTCAGTGCTGAGGAGCCATCACCCTCAAGCCCCCCTTCCCCTCACCCTCTCTCTCTCTCTCTCTCTCTCTTTCTCTCTCTCTCTCTCTCTCACACACACACACACACAGACTAACTGGAGATTCTTTAGCTGAAGCAGCCAAGCAAGCTTGGAGGCAACAACAGTGGCTGGATCTTTTCATTTGAGGCTCCTCCATCTCTTACAAGTCCACCCCCTCCGTGGTCAGTCCAACCAATCATGGCTTAGCTATGCTGTTGTTGTTTCAGGAAGATTGCTGGTAATTCACACAGACTTTTCCAAAATAGTAGTTCACACAATTGATAGTGCTCTAAGTTGGGCTACTTTTTAAAAATGTCAGAAAAAGTTCCAAAATCCTTTATTACGCTACTAATGGGTTTTTGTACCCCCCTCCTTCTGAAAGAGGTGACTTTGTGGCACAATGCGTGCAAACAATTAGGAATCTTAGTGAATTCTTCTCATTTTTTTCCATCATGTAACCAAGACCTAGGCATTTCTAGATCCTTTAGAGTGATTCTATGGCCAGGAAAAATCAAATCAATTAATGCTTAACCTGAAAATGTGAAGGGATGACTGAGGATGAGTAAATAACTGAGGATAAGTAAAATGAGTCTTTGCTTCCCTGCTTAGCATTTGTGAGGTTTGAATGAACAAAGCCTCACTTTTCTTCTGGAGTGCAGAAGTGGAGAACATGGCATGGGGGGTGGTTCTCAATGGGACTTGGAGGCTGCATCGATGGCTTTGTGGGGCCACATTTTCCTTTCTCTGACTTTATTCTTCCATATCTCTTCTTTTGCCTACTGCTGCATTATATTGTGGGTTTAATAATGCAGCATTGCAATCTCTCTCCCAAATGAGAATGTTTTTTTTCTCTAAAACAATAAAGGCAAACAATTAATGAAAGTTGGACTTACCTCAAACTTATTTAAAACTAGGTACTTGAGGTATGAGTCCAATAGTATGATAGTGATGTAAATCTTTGATTATTTTGTCCCCATATGTGAGGCTCAATAGTTAAAATAATTTTTCCCCTGTGGTAGGAGAGAAAGAAAATTTCTCTACATTTGAATAACCCAAAGTGTTGCAAAGGAATTACTATGTGGAGGGGGAAAAAAAACATGTTTCCTTGTGCAAAACAAAACAAAGTTTTCTGCACCAGAAACAGTGTTTTCTTCTCAGTTAAGCAATTTTCTATACTGAAAATATTTCTGTGCCAAAAAAACTATTTTTGTCCCCAGAATAGTTCTGTACAATAGTTCAGGATGTCAGATACCAGGCGAATCATAGAAGCATTGAGTTGGAAAGGTCCTCATGGGCCATCAAGCCCACTCCCCCCACAGAAAATTGTGTAGAATTCTTGCTTGTCTATAATTCTTTCTGACCGGGACTCCAGCTGTTGGGAAAACCATTTTCTGACCTGGGTATGAATAATTGTGATATTTTTTTCCATTTCTAGTATAGTGTTGAGACAAATTGCTCTCTTTTCTCTTCCTTAAAAAAAAAAGTATATTTAATGGACATGCCTCACTTGACTGCATTTTAGGAATATGGTCTGCTCGGTGTGGCATTATTTGTCATGTGTCACTCCTAGCATGTGTCATAACACATCTTTGGCTGTTGTTGTTGTTAATTGCCTTCAAGCCAGCTTTGACTTATGACAACCCTTATGAACGAGAGATCTTGAAGACCTGTCCGGTTAACATTTTACAGTCTCAGGGCTGTGGCTTCCTTGATTGAGTCTACCCACCTGTAATGCAGGCTTTCTCTTTTCCTACTGCCTTCTACCATATCAATCCATTGTGATTACTCATGAGTCATACCTTCTCATGAACGGGTCGATCTCTAATTCAGTATTAATGAACTGAATTGAAAGGGATGGAAACCCAGACTTAAAAGCTTAGCCTGAGGAACTTCTTGACAGTAACAGCAATTCAGAAAAAAAGATTAAACAATCAAAATATTAAAACCAGATTAAAACATGCACCATTTAACACACTCACACATACATGAACACATCGGCACATTAATTAGCAAGACCCAGAACATTGTTTAGGAGATACAGGCCTTATACAATCACTCATCACATATCTGTCCAAATAGAAAAGTCTTCACTTGTCTGTGAAAATAAAGTAGGGAGGGTGCCAGTCTAACATCTCTGGGAAGGGAGTTCCAGAGCCTAGGGACTTCTCCTTTGTTCACACCAGATGTACCTGTCAGGTGGTGGGGCAGAGAGAAGGGCCTCTCCAGAAGATCTCAAAGCACTGGCAGGTTTGTAAGGAAGAATACAGTCCCTCAAATAATCCAGACCTCAGGTAGATAGGGCTTTATAGGTGAAAGCCAGAACTTTGAATTGTGCCTGGAAACAGACCAGCAGCCAGTGGAACTGCTGCAGCAAATGAATTCCAGCAAATCAGAAGGGGTGTGTGTGTGTGTGCGTGCGTGCTTGCACAGTATATATTGCAAACATATTTCAGTGCTGATTGATCAGAAGCAAGACTTGTTATACATACAGGAACTATGAATGGCTTAGGAGGAATCAAATAATTGCATACTTGGTAACATCTATACAAACCGCGCTGCAAACCTGCGCTCCCGCAGGGCCGAGGCACTCTCATGCAGCGGCTACTGAAGCCAATGGCAGCGGCAACGCGCCTCAACCGAGGCACGCACACCCCAGCAACTGGGATAGTCCAACCAACAAGGGAAGGGAAAGGTAATTGGCCTTTAAGCCAGCAAGGCTTGTGCCAATCTCTCCCAAATCTCCTCCCCCACTAGGTTTGCCTCCAAACCGTGTCAAGGATATCAGGAGACTCGTTTCAGGAAAAGAGGAGGACGTCAGGGGCGGCAATGGTTTAGATAACATGCTAACTCCGCCCCTGCATTCTCCCAGCCATGGTGTGATTACACTACGGCCAATCCCTGACTCGCTTCGCATGAGGCCACTAAAGCACCTCCCACTGCCAACTGTCAGTGGGGGTGGCATTATAGGTGAAAGCCAGAACTTTGAATTGTGTCTGGAAACAGACCAGCCGCCAGTGGAACTGCTGCAGCAGATGAATTCCAGCAAATCAGAAGGGGTGAGTGTGTGTGTGTGTGCATGCACAGTATATATTGCAAACGTATTTCAGTGCTGATTGATCAGAAGCAAGACTTGTTATACATACAGGAACTATGAATGGCTTAGGAGAAATCAAATAATTGCATACTTGGTAACATCTATACAAAGAATCACAAGAGTTTGGTGAGGATCCAAAAGGTGGTTTAACGCATCAGTTTAAAAATATTTGCAAAAATGCATCTTAGGGATGAAGACCTGATTCTTCTTTTATTACTGATCATTTTTCCTGATGTACAGTATCTAGTTTTTTAAGCTGTTGCATAAATGCTGGATGCAGTTCCAAAGTTTTCCCTCTATACTCATAGACAAAAGATTCTCTAGATAGAAAAGTCTACTTCCAATACTCAATTTTGTGCGTATGCAATGAAACCCTGAGTACCCAGTCCTAAGTTGATAATATCAAGGATTGCTTATTGTTGGCATCTGGTGTTATGACATTGGCTACATCATAAGCTTGCTAAATCAATCTTAAATGCTATTTTCTGTATCTCAGCACTTCCCCAATGACTAGCTCATTAAAATGATGTAACCTTATATTAGCAGAGATCTTACCAGCTGGCTTGGTGTGCTGTTTTTTGTTGTTGTGTTTTTTTAAAAAAAAAATCACTTGCGAATTGCTACCTTTAATCCCCCCCACCAAAAAAAAGGAGAGAGGAAAAGTAATAATATGGAGCCTGCCACTATTAAAGAGATTGAAAGCTGAAGGTGTGCATTTATGCCACCAAGCCAACTTAAATGTTCATAAAGACAATGAAATTTCCAGTATCCCAAGTTGTTGATTTCAAGCGTCAGGTCAGAGACAGATGACTCCATACTGAGATTTATTACTGAGAGGCAAAGCTTTGGAGTTTGTGTCAAGGTGGGCCCATTCATCACAAGGAGAAGTCTGCCATAATATTCTGCTGTCACATCCCATCTGCCCTTGATCAATCGATCAGCCGGCCTACTTAAGGAATGGGATGCAGGTCCAGTGTAATCTACTTAGACACCCAGAAACATGGACAATATGGTTAATCATGCAGACAAAATGGAAAGAGCGTCTGAACTGAATTTTACCCTGTTGGAAATATTTCAGACATTCACAAGTGTAAGTCTTCAGGAAGGGTTCTGTCCATCTCACACCTACTCTTTCGTTGGGTGTGCACGCAGCTGCTATATGTGTGAGGGTCAAAGACAGTCGTGTTTAAGATGATGGGTGTTTGACCTAGTCGTTGCCTTATATGGTTGGATTGTTGGTGCATGGTCAACAGCTCCAGAGGTCATGCTGATCCATAGCTCATATTGTTTAGACCAATTCACAACAACTCACCAGTGTTGCATAAGTTCTTTCCCAGCAGCACCCAGAAGTAGTAGGGAGTGCACCTAAGACCTACATAGAGACTATGCACTCCACCACTGAGCAACAGTCTTTATCCTGAATTCATTGATTTCTACATGGACACATGAGGGTGGTGAACAGATACAGGAAACAGAAAGCTGATGACTGTAAACCAAAGGTAAGCAATAGGATTACTGATCAGATTCAGGGTTCACTTCTTCTTGGACCACTCCAAAAACTAAAAGCCGAGTTATTCAAATGAGTTGGAGTGCAGTTGAAGTCTCCTGTCTGACCAGACCCAATGAATGTTCCATGTTAATATATAATGAGTGGGGCATGTAATGGTCTCAAACCTTGAATTCTTTCTCTGTAGATTTTAGATGGACATGCTGATGCCTGATGACAGAAGTTGGGAATTGATGTGGAGCACTGAGATCAGGGTGAGCATCTGGCAGCAACCCCCACCACTTTGGACTCCACAATCTATGTCTTTTGAAGCATGACAACTTTCTTTTGCTACCTCCACAGGGTCCATGTCTTCACTTGTCACTCAGATAGCATGATATGGATCTGTCCAACTTAATCTTTTAAAAAAGGTCAAAATCAGTGGCATTACCAGGGTGTTTTTACCATCTTTACCCACCTCCATGGGCCCTACAGGCCCAGAAGAAACCATGTTTTAAACAGGAAGTGAACTGGAGGCTGACTTCTGGTCACTTCCAGTTGGCAAAAAAGACCTCTCTTAGACCTAACAAAAACCCAGAAGGGCCAAAATGTGCCAGAAATGTCCCCACGGGGCAAAAAATATATATTAAAAAATCAGGATGGGGCAGTAAGGGGTGAAACACTGCACTGACTATGTGAGGAATGTTGCTGTCCTTGAGCAAGCAGGGATCACCAGCATTGACGCCATGATATTGAGAACACAGCTGCGCTGGGCAGGGCACGTTTCTAGGATGGAGGACCATCGCCTTCCAAAAATAGTACTCTACGGTGAGCTCACCACAGGTCAGCGTAAGAGGGGCACTCAAAAAAAAACAATACAAGGACTCCCTGAAACAATATCTCAGGTTCAGCCAAGTTGATCACCAACAATGGTCCGCCCTGGCCTCACATCGGGAGGCATGGAGACACACTATTCGCAGTGCTTCAGCCTTATTTGAGAACTCACGCCAAAGAAGTCTTGAAGAGAAATGCCAACGCAGAAAGAATCACAACCTGGAAACATCACCCAAGGAGACTGTCTGCTGTGCTTTCTGCAACCGGACTTGTTTATCTCAGATTGGCCTTTTCAGTCATCAGCATGCTTGCAGAAAGTGCGGGATGAGTCCTTCCTGAATCTTCGTTTGCGAAGAAAAGCCAGAGAGAGACATTGGCTACTTAGTTATCTATGTGCAACTAAGTTATGTCTCCTGGCTGCTTCTTATCAGCTAGCAGCTGCTTCAGGTTCAGTTGCCAAATGAGACACAAGAAAGATGATATTTCCAGCACTCTCCCACCAGTGAGCAAGGCTGCAATGAGGAATTGTGACAGGGTCCTGTTTCTGATTGTTGGTTGCTGGCTGTTAGTGGGCTAGGTGGTGGGGTATTATGATTATGCTAACAGTGCCACAGTCATGACTATGGACTTTATCAGACAAACATCTTCAAATGCTGTAATGATGTGAGTAAGGAGGCTGGAAACATCATGGCATAATAACTGGAACTATCAAACAACCACATCTTAGTTTTAAGAATGGGGTTAAAGGTCCTGCTACAGTAGCTCTTCCCTTCACATAGCCTTATAATCACACTGTATTAACACTGTGTACTGGCACGTTCATGTTCCTTTAACAAAAATGTCCATTCCTTTGTTAGCCAGGGTGCGAGATCTTGGCAGTTCTTGCAAGAAGACACAAGTTCATTTAAAAGCACCAAAAACACTCAAAATAAAAAAAAAAAATGTACAGATCAGCCCTGAAACAAACATAAAATCTTGACAGAAAGACAGGACAGGGCAATTAGCTAACACACATTGGAAACGGTTTAATACAGTGTAGATGTGTAAATAGCTATTGCTTAAAAAACAATTTATAAGCCGCTCTGATAGCCTTGTGGCTGAAGAGCAGGGTATAAATAAATAAATAAATAAAGCATCCTATCGATTGTTTTCATGTTCCCACCCAGGAGTTCTCTCCCTAGGAATAGATGGGGGGGGGGAGAGGACCACCCATTCATGCTATAATCTCACAATTACAACAGGAAATGGTTTCAGATGTTTTTAATATTGCCAATAAATTGATATTAAGGATCTATTGATGACTTATCCCCTCAATAAAACGTGATGACTTATTTATGCCTGGTGCACACATTTTCCACGGGAGGAGGACGAAGTCGTCTGATAATTTAATCTGGTAATGATATTATCACATCGTTATGACACAATTTTTGTTGTGTCTGATAAAGTCCTATGTAGTCTTACTGAATATGGAGCAGTTACAGATCTTTAACTCTAGCTTATGAATCCCTAACTGCAATAAGGAATATTAGCAATTGTTGTTGTCACTATTGTTGTTGTAATAGTTTATTTAATCCTCACATTTCCCTCAAAATTGGGAATCAAGGCAGGTTACAAATTAAAATGATTGCAGTTTAGTTAAAAACATACAAAGGTCAACATTAAAATGGAATTACAGTGGGCCCTCAGTATCCGCTGGGGTTTGATTCCAGGAATGCCTGTGGATACCAAAATCCATGGATGTGCAATGTATAATGGTGTAGTAAAATGGGGTGCCTTATATACAATAGCAAATAGCTAGGTTTGCTTCTTGGATTCCTGCCCACCACAAATATTTTTGAGCCATGGTTTTTTGAATCCATGGTGGGAGACTCCATGGACATGGAGAAGTGATCGTAAACTATTGATAATATTAAATATATTAAAACATACACTTAAAATATTTTAAGCAATAAAAAACAGCACAATTTAAACAGCACAACACCTTGTGAAAAGCCCTTCTTGGCAACTTCAGAAGATGCTAGGAAGGCACAGGAGAACTGTCAATGGCAACATTATATTAGATGGATCCATGCTCTATAAGCTATAAAGTAGCTTCATGTATCATTTCTTATTTACTGGGAATAGTTACCCAATGTTGGGACCATTCTTGGTAGATAAAGATCATTGGAAAGTGTGAGAATCTAAATCTATGCAACTGTAATTGAGGCAGATAAAGGAGGCAGCATGATATTTTATTCCTGTTCAGAACCTAGGCTCCAGTTTGGGAGTGGGGGTGTCACGGGCCCTCAGATAGAACCAGCACATTTGATATGATGTCCCCTTAGGGAGCTAGAAAACTGAAGAGAGGGGGATCTTCACCATATCATCTTTTGCAGAGCAACCTCCTGGGGTTACAACTATACTTTAAATTACTTTAAACCACACCTCTCTGTGGAAAAGCAATGAAGTAAGCTAGCATAGATACTGACAAGTATTAAAGGAACAGTAGCTCTTGACTGTAGTGGATCTAGTTCCTTCCTTTTCTCTTCAGAGGCCTCTGAGTCAATAACCCTGAATAATCCCAATTCTTTCCGTGCAGTCTGTGCTTCATCCTTTGAGCTGATGCGATGCCATCCTTGGAGCCTTTGTACACTCAGGTTCCCATTTCGGAGCTCTTGCAGATTCGTTGCCACTGCTGAGCATTTACTGAAGCCAAGACATTAAGAAAGATGATTCCCCCCCCCCATGAAATGAAGCAGACCAGTGAACTGTGATGGTGATGTAATTCCATCACTTTCAAAGGAGTTGAGTCTGTTATAGTCAGCCAACTATAACAACACTGCATCTTTTAAGTGAGTGAAAGCAAAGGGGTGGATGGGGAGAAAGAGAAACATGTTTTATTGTTTTTTTTCTTCAGTTGAAAAGCTTGGCAGGGTAATGGCAAATGTGACTCAAGATGCAACACAGGTGGCTCTTTTGTAGGAGAGATGTGAAGCAGAGGTTGTCTGACAAAGTCCATTAGCTGCTCCATCAGAAGGCTGCTGGTTCCAGGGAATTGCTTTCTGACTCAGTGCCCTCTGGTCCATCGGTGAATTGGAACATATAACTGAGAGGAGGAAATAACACCAGAATACTGAAAGCATGTCTCTACTATCTATCTATCTATCTATCTATCTATCTATCATAAAACAGATAGCTAGTGTGGTGTAGTGGTTTGAGTGCTGGACTAGGAATCTGTGAGACCAAGGTTCAAATCTCTGCTCAGCCATGGAAATCCATGGGGTGACCTTGGTTAGGTCAAACTCTGTCAGCCTAAGTGGAAAGCAAATGGCAAACATCTTCAGAATAAATCTTTCCAGGATAACTCCATGATAGAGGCACCATAGACTGGTGTAGACTTGAAGGCACATAACAACATCATATAGGACTTTACAGACTTGCCAAATATGACACCATAATGACACCTAATGAATGTGAAAGGCACACATTCCAAACAACATTGTGCTTTTGTGGTTATGTCTTGAAAATAAGGTGTTCTTTTTTATTGATGGGCCAAGCGATTAATAAATCGGCAATGGCATTTTTTTTTTTTTGCCAGTATTGAGAGCGTTTGAAACCTCACACCATTTTGATCTCGTGAATACAGTGTCAATGGGCAGAACACTTGTGGTTCAGAAAGCGAAAGCCAGGTAGGGGACACTCTTTTTATGGACCTCCCTGGTTTACTTTGAACTGTTTTAGTGTGTTTCTGTGCTGGTGTGTACTTTTTGTGTGTTTATTTTGTTGTATTTTAAATTTTTACTATGCTCGTGTCTTCTCACAAGAGTCACCAAGATCACGAAAGCAGAAGTAAACAGGACTCCATTTGTGCTACAGTAATGCTGGGGCTGCCTTTTCATTGAAGGTAGGCCTGATAACAATGGTTCTTTTGCCAGCAGAAATATGCTGCAAATATAGTGCTAAAGAGACATTTTGGGAGGTTTGTCTGATAAAGTCTGAAGTAACTTAATGCTCATATAAAACAGGTGAGAAAACCTCTTCAGCCCTCCAGATATTGTGGAATACAATCCCAGCAGCCTTGGGCTGGGAGACAGAGGTCCAAAATATCTAGAGTAAAAGATTTCCTAAATCAGCAATTACTTATACAGATAAATATATAAAGGTCAGTATCTGGTTGCTGTCATACCTGTTCATACATTCCTTTGTGCATACACCTGCACTTTATTGAACATGCCGCAACTATTGTATTCTGTTTACGGCTGTGCAATTAAAGTTCCAGAAATGCAACCATTTCACGTGCAGTTGAGCATTTTTGTATAGCGCATAACTATTTATCTGGGTCTCAAATTTATTTATTATTTATTTATTTGAAGTATTTCTATATTGCCTTCCAGCCCATAAGGATTACCAAGGTGATCAACAAATAAAAACCAATTAAAACAATAGCGTGATAAAAACATTTTTAAAACACATTAAAATACTCTTTTAAAACTCCTAAAAGCAGGCTAAAACAATCTTAGAATGCAGTTTTAAAATAGTTAGAACAGTAATTTCAAACACTGAATGCCATGTGGAACAGCACTGCTTGGGTTGGCCATTGGAAGCTTAAAAGAGATGGGGGCAGCAATCAAGGCACTGCTACAGAGAAAGCCCTGTTACCAAGCTAACTGCATGAGGTGTTGGGACATACAACAGGGCCTCCTCTGAAGATCTCAAATTTCTAACAGGTTCATATTGGAAGAGATAGTCTTTCAGATATCCTGGCCCAAGTTGTTTATGGCTTTGTAGGGCAGCATCGGCACCTTGAGCTCAGAAGAAAATTGGAAGCCTGTGCTGTTCTTGCAATACAGGTGTTATATGGTCTGTAAAATGCACACTTCACACCAATCTGGCTGCTGCATTTTGCACTAGTTTCAGCTTCCAAACACTTTTCAAGGGCACCCTCATGTAGAGTTCATTACAGTAGTCTAATCAGGAGGTAACTAAGGCATGAACTATTGTAGCCAGACCTGCCTTCTTCAAAAAAGGGTGCAGCTGGTGCATCAACCAAAGCTAAGCTAAGATACTCCTGGCCAATGAAGCAACTTGGCTTTCCAGGAGCTGCACTGGGTCCAAGAGCACCCTGAAGCTATGAACCTGATCTTTCAGAGAGAGTGTAACCCCATCCAGAAAAAGCTGAGAGCCCAAATCTCAGGTTGGTTTTTCTACTGACCAGCAGCACTTCCATCTTACCTGCATTAAGCCTCAGTCTGTTCATCTGCAACCAGTTATTTACTGCATCCAGATGATTCAGTACCGTATATTCCGGCGTATTAGACGACTGGGCATATAAAGCCACCCCCCAATTTCCAGCCAAAAATCTAGGGTTAGGCATATATTCGCCAGGTAAGACCACCACCACCACCACCACCCCCAATTTGGCTGGCTGGGGGGGCCTTGCCAGCTGATCCTCTTTGTTTCCCAACTCATGAGGATCTCCTCGTGAGTTGGGAAAGCTAACAGGATCAGCTAGCAGGGCAACATTCGCCCCTCTCTTCAACCTTCCAGTCAAACTGGACTCGAAGGTGGAGGAAAGGGGCGAAAATGCCCAATTTGCCTCAGCAGCCCCCTTCCCTCCATCTTGGCTCTTCCAAAGGGGACCAATGCGGGGGAAGCGGGGGCGACCGCGGCAAACCCCTAGATTCGCCCCCTCTCCCCACCTTCAAGGACGGTGGGGAGAAGAGGCAAACATGCTCCGTTTGTCTCCATAGGGAGGACGCGGGGCGTGGAGCCAAACCCTGGGATTCACCCCCTCTCCCCACCGTCAATGAAGAGGGAGAGAATCTAGGGATTTAACTCCACAGCCCCGATCCCTCCTTCTGGGCTCCCTCCTCCCATGATTCCCCAACCCACGAGGAGGCTGCCCAGCCCCCTTTTGGGTTGGGGAATGCCAGATGGCCATCTGGCTAAGGGGGGGTTCTCCCTCCTCCCGCGATTCCCCAACCCACGAGGAGGCTGCATAGCCCCTTTTGGGTTGGGGAATGCGGGATGGCCAGCTGGCTAAGGGGGGTTCTCTCTCCTCCCACAATTCCCCAACACACAAGGAGGCTGCCCATCCCCCTTTTGGGTTGGGGAATGTGGGATGGCCAGCTGGCTGGGGGGGTGGAGGGAGGGGGCTTTGGGGATGGTGGAAGGGTGGTTGGAGGGAGGGGGCTTTGCAGCCACCCCCCTCCCCGAAGCCGCGATCTCCAGCCGGATCGTGGCTTTAAGAAGGGGGGTGGATGGACGGAGGGTGCTGGAGGGACGGTGGATGGGTAGCTGGGAGGAGGGGGCTTCGCAGCCCCCCCAAAGTGGAATCACAGCTTTGGGGAGGGGGTGGATGGGCGGAGGATGGACGGGTGAATGGGAGGAGGGGGCTTCGCAGCTACTCCCTGTCCCCAAAGCCACGATTCCAGCGGAATCGCGGCTTTGGGGAAGGGGGGTGGATGGGTGGAGGGTGGATGGGTGGCTGGGAAGAGGGGGCTTCGCAGCCACCCCCTCCCCAAAGCCGCAATTCCAGTGGAATCACAGCTTTGGGGAAGGGAGGTGGATGGGCAGAGGGTTGACGGGTGGCTGGGAGGAGGGGGCTTCGCAGCCACCCCCCTCTCCAAAGCGGCAATTCCAGTGGGATCGCGGCTTTGGGGAGTGGGGGTGGCTGGAGGGAGGGTGGCTGGGTGGCTGGGGGAGAAGGGGCGAATCCCAGGGTTTGGCTCCACGGCCCCGTGTCCTCCTTCTGGGCTTCCTTCGGAAGGGAGCCCAGAAGGAGAGATCGGGGTCGTGGAGCAAAACGGGGCATTTTCACCCTTTTCCTCCACCTTCGAGGAAGGTGGGGGGAAAGGGTGAATCTAGCGGTTTGCCTCGGCCGCTGCAGAGGTGATCAAGCGACGGCCACGGCAAACCGCAACGTTCACCCCCCTCCTCTGTCTCCGTTGCTCCCCAAAGGGGGAGAAGGCAGAGAAGGGGGGAAAATGAAATGGAAAAGCACTTTGCTTCACCCCCCTGTCCCATCTCCTGCCTCTTCGCTCCGTTTGTAAAGAGGCAGGGGATAGGCAGGCAGGTGAAGCAAATTATATCCGGCATATAAGACGACTGTCGATTTTGGAGGGCACTTTTGCATGCTCAAAATCATCTTATACGCTGGAATATACGGTACTTGCCACATTCTCTGTGGTGTCAGTTGTAAAGGAGAGACAGAACTGGGTATCATCTGTCCAGCTCAATACAGGATCCCAATCTAGAGAATCCCTATCAAGTAGGTGTCCAGCCTCTTTCTGAAGACATCGATAGAAGGAGACCTCACCACCTCTCTAGACAACTGGTTCCATTGCCAAACTGCTTTCATTTTCAAGAAGTTCCTTCTAATGTTTAATTCAAATCTACCTCCTGTAACTTAAAACCATTTGACCTAGTTCTACCCTCTGAGGCAGCAGAGAACAAGCCTGCACCCTCCTCTTTGTGGCAGCCCTTGAGGTATTTAAAGAGTATGATCATGGCACTCCTCTGTCTTCTCTTTACCAAGCTGAACATGCCCTACATGTTATGTACCACTGGGATGGCAGAAAACGCTTTGCTTACTCTCCGTTGCACAATGGGACAGCAAGCATGCATACTGGCAGATATGCAACCAGTTGCACAACACTGGTATTCAGCAAAAGGCTTGTGTTGTACAACCACTGTGTAAATATGTGAGTGTAGATTTCTGCAATGGAAACATGTTGTAGGATTTCAGCCCAAATATTGGCATACTTAAACTCTCACAGTTCCTGACCATTGTTCATGCTGGCAGGGGGTGATGAAAGCTGCTGTTCAACAACATCTGGAGGGCCATGGGTCCCTCATCCTGGTGTAGAAAATTATAGGATTTGCAATGCATTGCTGTGATGCTGTGATGCTGAGGCTTGGACCATATGTGCATTTACGGGGTAGAACTCTCAAGGGTGACTGGTAGCTCCCACTTTTGTTGCAATGGTTAATCAGTTCTGCATTTTAGTGTGAACTTCAAAGGAGGTATCCAAGCTGCTGAGCCTTGTCCCAAAAAGACTTCCAACACTTTGGATAGCTCATTTAATGTTAAAACAAAGTCCAAGTTCATCACCCACACTAACAAGGAATCCACCAGATGCCTCTGGAAACTCTACAGCTACTGAGACCATGTAACTATGTGTGCATAGGGAAAAGTCTCTGAAAAAATTCTCTTTTTTCCTATTGAAGAAACAGCCCCCCCCTCTGAAGTCATTGTGTCTTCCTCTTTCAACTCCTGTCCCTTGTGTTTTGCAATATTCACACCCATAAAACCCATGTCAATATTTGTCATGTTCTCAATGCCTGTGAGAGGCTGAGCATTGCTTAGAAGTGGAGGAGCACATATCAAGCCTGAAGCATCTCTGTTTCAAAACAGAGAAAGGAGACATGAGGAGAGAAGGATGTTCTCCCAGGAGCCCAGATTTGAAATGCCAAGCTTTAATGATTTGGAAAGAAACACATATCTGCACTCCAGTGGCACAAGTACATCAGAGGTATAGTAAGAGAGCAGCTGCAGGTCTTTCCCCTAAGTAGCTAAGGGGGATTTTTTTAAATGTTCAACCTTACTGATGTCCCTCCCAAGAGTAGAATGCTAACAGGGCAGTCATATTGTCAGTGTCAGGTGATAGTGTATTATATCACCAAAATTGTACTGAGGCAACTATGGTGGGATTAGGGTGAGGTATTTGACAGATGCTGTTACAATGCTGTAGACCTCCCCCTCTTTGCTACTATAAATAGCAAAGTGACAACAGGGCAAGCATTATTGTTCTGTGGAACCATTACCTCAGAACTGATTCTTTACCTGAGAGGCCTAAGTTAGAGGCCCAAATATTTAGAAGGTGTTACAATTCTTGCTTGAACCAGCTACTGTTTCCCATTAATAGTAACATTATGATTGCTTCCTTCCTTCCTCCATAGTGTCAGCAGTTTCTGATTTCTAAACAACTCACAGTTTCTAG
The DNA here is from genome assembly GCA_030847615.1 of Gambelia wislizenii. Taxonomy (NCBI): domain Eukaryota; kingdom Metazoa; phylum Chordata; class Lepidosauria; order Squamata; family Crotaphytidae; genus Gambelia; species Gambelia wislizenii. Next base: position 19,898,719 of record JAUMIR010000009.1, read on the forward strand.
ACCAGGGTTTCTCAGCCAGGGTTCTGTGGAAAACTAGGGTTCCATGAGAGGTTGCTAAAGGTTCCACAATAGATCATTACCGGGGGGGGGTGTTTAAATGTTTTTTGAGCTGTATTGATAATTTTTATGCAGCGGTTCCTTGAGACCTGAAAATTATTTCAGGGTTTCCTCAATCATTAAAAAAAAAGGGTTGAGAAAGGCTGATCTGCACAAAGCTATGAGATAGTTCAGTTAATATGCCCTACTACCCTCTCCCCTTGGTTTCTCATAACTGTAAATATTGGACACTTTTCGGGGTCAGGTTAGCTTTAGGCCGACTAGAGGTCAGTTGGAGTCATGTTGACCTAGGATATGTCTAGAAATGAAGTGGTGAGAAAGCCCAAATTAGGATTAAGTAGGAAGCCACGTAATGGGTTTCTGCTAACAACTCAGTCATTAGAAAGGTATGTGCTAATACATTCTTCCAGCTTTGGGCATCACAAGCAATGATTCAATCAAGCAATTATGTGAACATTCCTTAATTTACACCCTATGGTAATCTGTCCTCATACTTCCTCCTGTCCAACCTTACAAAGTTGACGCAAAACCATTAATGTTCTATCTCTCTGCAATTAAAACAATCAGTTGAGTTTCAGTGTCCTTTGTCTATTCCATTGAATAGTCAGCCAAGCTTTGTTATTATTAACTTTGCCCCTCCAAGGCATGGAACAGGATATAAATATTAGAGCCCTAACAATAGTAAAGTTTGCCACAGTGGGTGGATATGGCCACTCTCTTTCTTGGCACACCCCAGATTGGATCTTCCTGTGCCACCCTCAGACAACTATCTGAGTACCCTTGCTACATGGAACTCTTCTCTTCAAGACTGGTAAATATCCCCCTGTCTTCCTGGACCTCTCCCCCGCTATCCAACCTTTCTGTCTTACTCTGCTATGGCCTTGTATGGTTCTTAAGAATGTGTGTTGTGCATGTTAGTTCACTTTTGTGTTATTCCAATAAAATATTTTATTTCACTCTAACTGGAGTGCTGTCTACAGTTAGTACTGGTATACATAGGTGAAAAGATCTCCAAAGTTACCCACCTCTCACAGGTCTCCTTTTGAGCTAACAATTCCCCCAGATATTACAGGAGATTTTGGCATCATGGGTTGGTTTCCAATGTACCCCCACACACACACACCTCTTAGGATAACTGTTTCATGGTGTGATTCTGTAGAATCTAACAGGTGGAACCAAAATGCAATCTAGCTAGTCAGAAAAGGAACCAAGTAGTTAAATGGTTGGTCATGGATGGAGCAGGAGTGACAGAATGTGACAAGCTGAATACTGGTTCCTTCCCTGAGAAAGTAGTTTTACTTTCTGAATCAGTAAAATCTTTGTTTGTATGCTTAGCAGTTTTTGCCCCCATTGCCACATTGTGTGTGTACACTCTGTACTACAGAATGTTCAGTTTCTCCAATCAACATTTTCATAGCTTTCAAAGGTTGCATATGAAATGGCTTTCAGTTACATGAGGAATACATTTTCCAGGCATTAGAAGAAAGCCCCCTAATCCTTTTGAAGGTTAAAAAGACTCTCCTTCACTAACAGAGTGATGTTGCTCAAGTTTATAATTCCTTGGCTTGGAATGTGAATCCCAGTGACTAGTAATACGTGCCTCTCCCTTGACATTGGTATTATACCCTCCAAAATCTTCTATAGCCTTGATTTTAATCCATGCTGGGGAAGCATTTCTTTACCCAACATACCTAGATATTGGACACACACCCACACCCGTGTGTGTGTGTGTGTGTGTTTGAGAGAAAGAGACTGAGAGAGAGAAAGTTAGCCACCCAGGACTACCCCAGGCCCTGAGATGGGTCCTATCGAGGGAGAAAAGTGGCATATAAATGAAATAAATAAATAAAATTTCATGGCCAAATCCCGAGACCGAGAAGACCTCCCCTTGGGAAGTCATGGGGGTAGGCCCTGGTGATGTAACAAGGGATAGCTCCTGGATATGTTTTTAAGCAAAATACTTCAAGCATCAGCCAAAGAAACATAGACTATATAATTCAAATAAAAAAGCAATTCAAACAAATGATTCCTAAATGCAGTTGCTAGTCCCAATGAGAGTAGACTTGGTGGCTAGAATCTTGTTAGTGACATATGCATGCATAAATATGGTTTACATGTGCATATGTCTCTTTTTGGATGGGGTGCTACTCTGTAGCCCCTTATATGGTGTCTGAAACTTCCCCCTAGCCTCAAGCCCCAGGAGGAGACATTACTGCTGGGGAGGGGAGGAAGGAGAACACAGTTCTGATGTAGTTCTCTGGGGAAGGAATGGGAGGGTGAATGCTGTTGCCATGATTTCCTTCCCTCTGGTTCTCCATCAACTGACTTGCTGCTCTGCTCCAACCCCTCTCCAATGGTAAGCAGCATCACCCACTTGACATCTGCAAGTAGGAGGTTTTGTATAGGGCACAAAGGGATAGAGGATAGCCACTTGTCCTCCATCAGAAAAAAAGTACATATGTGATGGGATGAACATGGGACTTTGCAGGCAGTGTTACATTCTACCTGTTTGATGCAGGATCTTGAGCATTCAATCCACTACTGAATTGTAAGTCCTGTTATAATAATATAAATCCCATTAGTTTAATAGAACTTACAGGGATTGAGCCTGTGATCTTTTGTACACAATCCATGGGCTCTCCAACTGAACAATGCTCTTTCACTTTACAATGGCCTTCAGCTCATCCTTGGCCAGAGGTTATAGCAAGGATGTGCATTAAGCAGTGAGCATGAGTGCAAATACGGTTATGCCATCTGCTCAAATATTTGGCATTTTGGTTGAGTGATGCAATATTGCTAATCAACACAAGGGTTGTGTAGCACTAATAACTCAACATTTGGAGATTTATGCCACGCAAGCCAGGTAGGATCTCAGCCCATGCTTCATCTATTATTAAAATATTTTACTCAAAGATTTCAGGTTTGTCAAGTTGAAATCAAAAAGGAAAGATGTAAATAGCAAAGTGAAATTAGTGCATAAATAGGCTTTCTATCCTGGAACTGTGTGGTTAAAGGAATCCCCTTTATTTTTCCTTTCCACTCCATCCTGCTTCTATCTCTTAGTCTGCACACATTTTACATATCAATACAAGCACTTTAGCCAGAGTGAAGTGGAGTGAAAGATCTCTACCCAGGTGTAGCTAAATGCTAGTAAAAGCCTTGTTCCTTTATTATCCTCAAAGATTTAATAATTCCACTCACTAATGTAACAGTACCAGAAACATGACCCCACTCTGATATTTAAATGTGACTTTTTCTTAAAACCACAATATAGTTGCTTGTTTATATGATACTTAGCTTGATATTCTTAATCCGTTTATATTTAGGCCAAGGCACATTCTGAAAGACACCAAGGACTTCCAACATTCTATCTCATGGGTATGAACAGTCTGACCTCTTCACTGCTCCTTTGCTTGGTCAACAAGTTGTTTACGCATTTGATATGTTTCAGGACATGTAGCCATTATATAGAGTGCAGTATGACACCCTCATTCCTTCACTTTAGTCCTGTTCTGTCACCTAGCTTTAATAAACATAGGCAGATGGGAGCACACTGCCATCCCTTATCATTTTTGGACACTCCTCAAATGATTGGGAACCATGATTTCTCATGCTTCCTGATAAGTGGGCGTACTTTCAAATGTCCCAGTTTGGAAGAGGCAATCCTGATTAATCCTCTGTCACCCTCCTTTTTTCAACTGCTTTTAACATGTCTCAGATTCTCTTTCTTCCTCCCACTTTACCTCTTTGTCCTCAGCTTCCTTCCCTTGCTGCAAACTGAGTTCAAAGTGCAAAAGTAGTTTTCACTCAGTTACTTACCAGGGAGAAGAGACGAGAAGAGGGCTACAAACTAGCCCTTCCCAGTAGGCTCAGGCAAAAGCAAACTGCTGCACTCTCCCCCAGCTTGTGTGTTCTTCCTCATCAATAAATTTTGCCATCTTGATCTACCTTTGCTATTGCTTGGACACACGTGTTCCAGTTTTTTCATTTGAAATCTTGGAAGGTATGCATTGAGAGCCTCCATGAGTAAAGGAGTCTCTCCTCTTCATATTCTCAATCTCCACATACAGAGGCCCTGTCTACACGATAAGAAAAAATCTGTGCAAATTCGAATGATCGGTCATTCAAATTATCGATAGCCCGTACAAACGATTACAAATTTGAATGTTTGTATGGATTTTTGCTGAGATCTGCTATTCCTCCTGAACTCCAAATTCACAGACTTTACAAGGGATTTGCAGGTCCCCCTTCTGAAAGACACAAATGTATCCGAATGGCCGTATGTACACATTATCAATCTTTCAAAGAGCGTACGGACTTTTTTCATCGTGTAGATGGGGCCAGAGAGTTACTACAAAGTTACCATGCTTTCATCATGTGTTTAGTTAAAATGAGCAACAAAATACCGGTATAGAGCTAATAACACCTGAGGCTTGACTCCAAATGATGAAAAACATCTGCCAGAATAGTAATTCCACCTCCTCCAAAAGGAAGAGTTCTGATTTTCCTTTTAGAGTCAGAGGCATTACTTACACTCAGGACCTTGTTGGTTGTTTGGTTTCATTTATATGCTGCCTTTCTCTAAAAATGAGACCCAAGGTGGTTTATATGATTACCTCACCTCAGAGGTCATTCTTACTTTCTCCTGTGGAAAACATAGTCCCAGGGAAACTTATGGTCTCAAAGAGTATGTTTTTATGTTTTTATAGGTGTAAGGACCACTGCAGTTATTTGGCCAATGTGATTCCAGGCTCCATTAGTAGGAGTATAGATCAAGGGAAGTAATAGTGCCACTCTATTCTGCTTTGGTCAGGCCTCAACTGGAATACTGTGTTCAGTTCTGAGTACTACAATTCAGGAAGGATATTGAGAAGCTGGAATGTGTCCAGAGGAGGGTGACCAGGATGGTGGGAGGTCTGGAAGCCATGCCCTATGAGAAGTGACTTAGGGATCTGGACATGTTTAGTCTGGAGGAGAAAAGGTTGAGAGGTGACATGATAGCCATGTTTAAATATTTGAAGGGATGTCATACTGAGGATGGAGCAAGCTTGTTTTCTGCTTCTCCAGAGACTAGGACATGAAGCAATGGGTTGAAACTACAGGAAAAGAGATTCCACCTAAAATTAGGAGGAACTTCCTGACACTAAGGGCTGTTTGAAATGGAATGCACTGCCTTGGAGTGTGGTGGAGTTTCCTTCTTTGGAGGTTTTTAAAAAGAGGCTATATGGCCATCTGTCAGGAATAATTAGATTATGTATTCCTGCATGGCAGGGGGTTGGACTGGATGACCCTTGTGTGGTCACTTCCCCACTCTAGGATTCTATGATTCTATGCTGGGGACAGATAAGAAACTAGTTTCAGATTGTCTTTGGTGAGAATTTAACAACAAAAAAACCCCCATACATTTCTTCATATGCAGATTGGAAATAATTTGAATCTTTTAAATATTCAGATGTGAGACAAATAGAAATTGACAAATTCATCTATCTAGGCCCAAGGTTAACACTGCTTAACTCTTAAAAGTCTGGGTTGGAATCACTGGGGAGACAAAATTTCACTCATTTTGTTCTTGAAAGAAGCAACAATAATGTTAGCAATTTTCTTCATGCGGAGTCTCAAACACTGTGCAGTTTTCAAAAACTATTCACTTTTCAAGACTTTTCCAGACAACCCTCTAAACACACACACACACACACACATACTTTTGAACAAAATACCTTTACTTCACAGAAATCTTGTTTTCTGTACAGGAAGTCATGTTTTGTGCAATTTTCTGCACCCACAAATACGGAAATGTCCCAAACAGCAAATAACCTCCTTTTTTTCTTTATTTTTTCTTCTCTCCTCCCCACCACCACTTTTTTTTTTTAACTTAGATGCAACAGGGTTCTTAAATTTCTCCATGCTGTCATTAGCTGTGATTTAAACAGAATGAATTTCAGTTCATATTGGAAGAATTTGCCAAAATTTACAAATCATATATTCAGGGTGGAAAGAAAAAAATGAACGCAAGAGAAAGGAAAACCTAGACGTTATCCACACCAGCTGAATGGCATCCTGAGTTCATTTCTGGACCTCATGGTAACTGCTGGGTTTAACCCTATAAATTCTTGGCTGGCAACCAGTTTACCTTTCCCCATATATACCTACCTGATCTTTAAGATTCTGTGTCCCCTCAGCAGCTATTAAGGGAAGAATCTTCTTGGTGGTGACTCCTAGGTTTTTGCATAGCCATGATTCATGAACTTTTTGGAACCAGGTGTGACTTTTCTATTCATATAGGCATTACTTTAAAATAAGAATAACAGTTGCATTTTAAATAGAAGGAAATTATTATGCCATAGCTTTATGTTTTTAATTGTGGTATATTGTGTTATTTTAAAAAATGCATTTTGCTTTGCTTTTTGTTTGTCAAGTACCCAGATGAATTCTACAATCCTGTTTGGATCAGTGTAATGCAGTAGGTCCATATATATGTAGGGAATTATTGGTATTTCCACTAAGCAAAGTAAAGTGTATCCCAGTGAAATATGAGCTTGTGCTATAAAACCTGATACAAATATGAAGGATGCTCTAGTAAGGTTAAAAAGCAAAACATACATTTATTGTGGAAGGGAATAGCTCTGAAATAGGAAAATAGTTAGATAGAGTTATCTAACTTGGGTACAAGAGTCCCTAAGAGCTGACTCTCGTGAGCTGGAACATGTCCAGAAGAGGGTGACCAAAATGGTAAAAGGTATGGAAGCCATGTCTGATGAGGAGCAGCTTAGGGAGCTGGATATGTTTAGCCTGGAGAAGAGAAGGTTAAAAGGTGACATGATAGCCATGTTTAAATATTTAAAGGGATGTCATACTGATGATGGTGCAGGCTTGTTTTTTGCTGCTCCAGAGAACAAGAAGAGGCTGGATGGCCATCTGTTGGGAGTGATTAAATTGTGAATTCCTGCAAGGCAGGGGGTTGGACTGGATGGCCCTCATGGTCTCTTCCAGCTCTATGATTCTATGATTCATCTTCAGCATCTCTAATGCCATTGAGCTAAGAAATGAGTTTGAGAAACAATTCTCAGCACTCTCGTTAGTATGCCCTACTACTCCTCCCCAAGGTATCTCATAACTGGAAATATTGGAAACATTTGGGGGTCAGATTGGCTGGGGCAAACAAAAGATCAGTTGGGATGTGTCTAGAAATATAATGGCAAGAAATCCCATGTTAGAATTATGTGGAAAGCCCTTTAGAAAACACGGTCATTAAGGAGCTTTGTGCTAATCCTTTCTTCCAGCCCTGGACATTTAAGCAATGATTCAAACAATCAAGTGACCATTCCTTAATCTATTCCTATGAAAATCTCTCCTATACCCCTCCAGTCCAACCTTGCAAGGTTGTCACAAACCCATCAATTTCTATCATCCAGCAATTAAAACAATCAGTGGAGTTTCATTCCCTTGGTCTATCCAGGGTGAAAGCCATCCAGGCTTTGTCATAACCTGATTACCCCTTCAGGATATGAAATAGAGTATAAATATCCCCACCTAGAACCCAGCTGAGTGTGCCATAGACAGACACCAAAACTCTGCCAAATTCTCTGTGCCACCCTTGGCTGCTTGTCTGACCATCTTCGTTACACAGAACTCTTCTCTTCAAGACTGGTAACTATAACCCTATTCTCCCAGACCTCTCTCTATCCAACCTCTCCACCTTTTCTTTCCAATAGTCTTGTATGGTTCTTAGGAGTGCATGTTTTCTATGCTAGCATATCCCCTGTGTTATTTCTGATAAGAAATACCTTATTTCACTTTAACTGGAGTGTTCTCTACAGTTAGTACTGGTATACATAGGTGAAAAGATCCCTGAAATTACCCTCTTCTCACAGGTTTCATTTTGAGCTAATAATTCCCCCAACTAATAATAGAGATTTTGGCATCACAGAGGGGAGCTCTAAAGCACTCCCCACCTCTTATGTTAACACTCTTTTCAAACTACACATCCTTGGATTCCTAGTAAGACAGTTGAGGTAGTTTTCAGTATGGATGTGAGGTATGAGAGAATATCCTGAAAATCAATATTGTAATGTTGGAAAAGTTACAGAAAAGGGGCAATCCAAATGAGCAAAAGACTATAGCAACTTTCCTATAAGGAAAAGTTACACCAGTTTGGGATCTTTACCTTAGAGAAAAAATGGAAAGGTAAATGCAATAGAGATGTATATAAGGAGGCATGGTTTGGAGAAATGGAGAAGTTTTTCTCTCTCAGAATAGCAGAACCTGAGGCCATCCACTGAAGCTAAATGGTATGTGATTCAGGATAAATAAAAGGAACTAATTCACACTGTGCATAGTTAAACTGTACACTATCACAAGATGCAATAATGGTCTCCAATATGGAAGACTCCAGCGGATCTCAGTGCTACTGTAATCATTTCATGTCTGGGTATAGTGATCTAGCCAGATGGTTCTGCGATTCTGCCCATTATGCAAGAAACAGATAATGGTAATGTGAGGGGGGGAGGGTTCAGAGGCTCTTCAGTAAGTAGGGAGTAGTTTTGGGATCTGTGGAGGAAGAAAGGGAGTACCAATACTAGCAATGCCCAAAAAAAGGATGCCAGCCTATATCTGTAGCCCTATAAGTACTACCATGTAGACAACAGTCTATTTTGAAATATCCTATTCCTTACACTTAAACTTTCTTAAAGCCATCTGTGTTTGTCTGAGTATGTGTATGATAGTTAACTCAGGGCAAGTATATAATTCTGTCCCTTTTTCTTCTGCCCTTTTTTCCTTCAGAGGGGCAAATTAAAGGTCAAGTTAGACATTTGATCTATTTTAATGCAGGCAGCTATGCAGATGAACCGATCTGACATATTTAAATAAAACATTCTAATGGCATGTTCTGGCCTTGGGGGCCTTAGGCAGCATACATTGTATTTGTTAGACACTATGGTTTAATTACTCTCATAAATGAATTATACCCGTTTCATTTTAAAACCATAAGTGTTGCATTTGAACTAGGGTCAAATTAAACTTTCTGTCAATTATGCAGATTACTTAAGCAATTATGTAAATTGTTAATAAATTCTTAAGCAGAGAGAGGAAAATGGAGTTTGATAGAAATATATATATATATATATATATATATATAGTCTAACTGTACTGCTACTGAGCTTATATGGGAGAGAACAAGAAGAGATTTGGAAGATATTTAGCGCTATGTAAAGTTTATGGCGCTATATAAATAAACGTAATAATAATAACGAAGACATGCTTTTTTGGAGGGGGAACCAATATTTTCTTCAATAGGGTAATTTTGCAATGCTATGAAGAAAAAAAATCAAAATTTGTAGTTTGATCCCAAGGATCTGAGAGTTATTTGTGTAAAATATTTACATTTCACTTTTCCAGTTCACATGAGATTTCCAAAGTGGCTTACATCATTTTTAAAACAATGAGAAAATAATGGGAGAAAAATAAGTGGTGAATAACACAGCACATTTCAGGAGAAAAGAAAGGGGGAGGGAGAAAAACAGAAATCAGAAGTCAATCAGGCTGGGGATGGAAAAGAAATCCACATTAATCCAGAATAGTAATGTTGAAATACTGCCGGTGTAGGAGTCAAATTTATCTCTCATTGCAAGGGGCTCTAGAAACTTGGCACTTCTAGAGATAGTGTGAGTGTATCCACACTGCCTAATTATAACACTTAGATACTACTTTATCTAAGTAAAGATACTACTTTATCTAAGTGTTATAATTAGGAATTAGTGTTAGTGTTATAACAACCACTACCATATATTCCGGTGTATAAGATGACTTTTGAGCACTCAAAAGTGCCCTCCAAAATCGACAGTCGTCTTATATGCCGGATATACTTTGCTTCGCCTGCCTGCCTATCTCCTGCCTCTTTGCAAATGGAGCGAAGAGGCAGGAGATGGGGCAGGGGGGTGAAGCAAAGTGTTTTGCAGTTCATTTGGGGAGCAACAGAAGACAGAGGATGGGGGCTAACGTTGCAGTTTGCCGAGGCTGCTGCTTGATTGCCTCTGCAGCGGCTGAGGCAAACCGCTAGATTCGCCCTTTTCCCCCACCTTCAAGGAAGGTGGAGGAAAAGGGCGAAAATGCCCCGTTTTGCTCCACGACCCCAATCCCTCCTTCTGGGCTCCCTTCTGAAGGAAGCCCAGAAGGAGGATGCGGGGCCGTGGAGCCAAACCCTGGGATTCGTCACCTTCCCCCAGCCACCCGTCCACCCTCCCTCCAGCCACCCCCGCTCCTCAAAGACACGATCCCACTGGAGATCACGGCTTCAGACAGGGGGGGTGGCTGCGAAGCCCCTCCCCCTAGCCACCCATCCACCCTCCCTCCAGCACCCTCGGCCCATCCACCCCCTTCCCCAAAGCCGCGATCCCACTGGAATTGCGGTTTGGGGAGGGGGGTGGCTGCAAAGCCCCCTCCCCCAGCCACCAGTCCACCCTCCCTCCAGCACCTTCCGCCCACCCCACCCCCTCCCCAAAGCCACAAACCAACTGGAATTGCAGTTTGGGGGGGTGCCTGTGAAGCCCCTTCCCCCCAACCACCCGTCCACCCTCCCTCCAGCACCCTCCGCCCATCCACCCCCCTCCCCAAAGCCACGATCCCACTGGAATCGCAGTTTCAGGAGGGGGGTGGCTGCGAAGCCCTCTCCCCCCAGCCACCTGTCCACCTTCCCTCCCCAAAGCCACGATCCCACTGGAATCGCGGTTTGGGGAGGGGGGGTGACTGCGAAGCCCCTCCCACCAGCCACCCATCCACACTCCCTCCATACACCCCCCCTCCCCAAAGCCGTGATCCCACTGGAATTGTGGAGATCCTCGTGAGTTGGGAAACAAAGAGGATCAGCTGGCCAGGCTCCCCCAGCCAGTCAGCCAGCCAGCCAAATTGGGGGAGTGGTCTTATACGGCGAGTATATGCCTAAGCCTAGATTTTTGGCTGGAAATTGGGGGGGAGTGGTGGTCTTATACGCCCAGTCGTCTTATACGCCGGAATATATGGTAATTGTTATAGTGGTCACTTTGTGAAGGGATTCACAATGATCAGATTACTCCAGTATCTTTGGCCTGACTGAAGCACATCCTACTTCACTTAGAATTCCTCAGATATTTTGTCTGAGAGAGCTCCACATTCCCTGAAGAGATCATTTTAGTTGAAATTTCTTGCTGGGATCAGTAAAGATCAAAAATTTTAAGCATTCCTATTATTTCAGAGTAAGGCCGTGGCAAACTACATATGAGTAGTCCTTGTCTAGGAAAACCCTATGAAATTAATGGGTTGCTATAAGTTGAAAGGTGACTTGAAGGTACATGCACATATTAAAGATATATTGCAAATGATGTCCCCTCCAAAAAAAAAAAAAAAGAGAGAGAGAGAGAGAGAGAGAGAGAAAGTTTTGTGTTTCTTGCAAATTAAAACAAATGGAAACCTCCTCAGGTGAAGGTAATTAGAAATGTTTTCACCCAGAGTGTTAATTTGTCAGGACTTTCCTGAATTCTTGCTTCAAAATTTAGAAGCTGTGCAGCCCACTTGGAAGCTATTTGAATGTAAACACCAATAAGTTACTCCCAGGGGTGGCCCATAGGGAATGTCTCAATTTATAGTGGTAGGATAAGACAAATCTCCCCCCATCACTTGCACCATGGTTGCCAATGGAACCCAAGTTTCTTTTTTCCTGCCTGATTTAGAGCAAAAAGTAGCACTACTGTCCCTGAGACAAGGTACATGGGACTGAAGACTTATTGAATTATTTTTTCACCTGAGGATAAAATCATACACGTAATTCTCCACACCACTCCCCCATGATAAAACTGTCATAAATTATATATCCTGAATCCTATTGTTGGTTCTTACTAGAATAAACCTATTGAATCAATGGGATTTACCTATGTGTTGAGTCACCATTGTGTAATAGGGAGTCCTGGTGGTGCAGTGGTTAAATGCCAGTACTGCAACCACAACTTTGCAAGTTTGAGACCAAGGGTTCCAAGGTTCACTTAGCCTTCCATCCTTCCATAGGTCAGTAAAATGAGTACCCAGCTTGTGGGGGCAATTAGCTAACACACATTGGAAGCCGCTTAGTGCCTAGCATGCTATAAAGTGGTATAGATGTGTAAAATGCTGTTGCTTAACAATTTGTAAGCTGCTCTAAGAGCCTTTGTGGCTGAAGAGTAGCATATAAGTACCATAAATAAATAAATAAATAAATAGTTTGATGGGTCATATCTAGCTGAGACCAACCAATAGGATTCAGAACTTTGTCTTCATAATATTCATTGAGCACCACACTCATGTATCTAGGGATGGAAAGAACATTCAAAAATATTCAAAAATTGTGGAAAACATGGTTTATTTGTTTGAGAGTTGAGAAACCATGATGAGAATAACCCTCATGATAATTCTTTACAGATTCCAGTGTCTGTGTCTTTATTCTGGGAGGGAAGCGGGGAGTATGGCCTGGGACCACAACAACATTTTCTAAGCAGGCAACAGTATCTTCTGTGCAAAAAGGACAGATTCTATTCTATTTAAAAAAGTTATTCACTGCATGGAAAATGCTGTATTTGGAAACTTATTCTGTGCAAAATTCATACATGGCTTATTTGCATAAAGAACAGAATTTTCTGTACAGGAAAGAGCTTTTACTGCACAGAAAAGAATATTTCTGCATAAACATTTTATTTTATGTGCAGAAAATACTATTTTCTGTTACAAAACAGCCACATACACATTTTGTGCAGGATAAACCCTGAATTGGAAATGCCTTATGAAAGGCTTAATAAACTGCATGGTTTTTGAAGGCTTTCATGTAGTAGAGGGGGAAATTGCTAAAATTATTTATTGCTTCCTTTAAGAAGAAACTCAGTCAAGAATTGCATCTTTACATTTATCTGATGTTTTAATGCCATTAATTCAAAAGGTTTTCCTTGGCTTTACAAATTACTGGACCACTTGATGTGTTGGCCTAAAGCAGCCAAAAGACAACACTTCCCCAAAAAAATCTTATTAGTAATTCCAAGTAGAGTAGACCTATTGATTCAATGGGAGTTACCTATGCATTAACTCTCCATTCAATAATTAATTCAATGAGTCTCTTCTAGTTGAAACTAACCAATAAGATGCATTCCTAACACTGAAACAGGATTGGCATATGACATATTAACAATTGTTGCTGTGCACCTTCAAGTTGTTTTCAACTTATGGCAACACTAAGGCAAATCTATCACAGTGGTTTCTTGGCAGAATTTGTTCAGAGGTTTGCGCTTGCCATCCTCTAAGGCTGAGAAAGTATGACTTTTCCATAATCAATGAGTGGGTTTCCATGGCCAAGTGGGGATTTGAACTCTGGTCTCCCAGTGTCCTAGTCCAACACTCAAACCACTGCAGTATGCTGGCTGACATAATAATTGAGGTCCCTTCATCACACCCAAAATGCACTGCCTAAAATGTCTCCCTCACTTGGCCTAATATTAGGACCAGTCTTGAATACCCAAATAAGTGTGCATAACATTTCAAGTCATATAGTATGTTTATTTAGAAAAAAAATGTCACATACTGTTCAATTGGGTTTATTCCAGGCTAACTATGGCCAAATAGCATTGGGAATGTGTTGTCATAGTACCTGGAAAATAATGCTACTGGCTTCTCTGCCCAATATAAATGGAAACCTGGTAATGCCACATGGGGGGAAGGAAAGGAAACTTTGCAGTGCTCTCTTTCTTTTTTTCTTTTCAGTTGTCATCTGGATTAAAATCTGGGTATTCCCAATCTCAAGCACAACTAATTGAAACCCTAATAAAGATGAGGCCTCAGACCTTAATCCTCTAGGCTGTTTACCTTGTGCAAATTAACATTTTTACATCAGTTACTAAACGTGCTACATTTCTAAGTGGTGATGGAAGAAAGTAACAAATGTGCTAAAATATACATATCAAAGCCAGAAAGGAAATGGGAAAAATTCAGCGAATGCTAAATTATGGATCTAGAGAGGACTGCCTTTTTTTAAAAAAAATATCTACATAGCAGTATCTTTAAACTCCAGAGCATTCAACCAAAGGCACAGGGCCAAGCATACCTACCAACCTTTTTACTTTTTTATTCTTTGCAATGCTTTATAAAATAATAGATGAAAGGCCTCTTTCAAAACTGCCTTTCCTTTTTGTAGTGCCTCTCTCTCAAGCTGTTCTGCATAGTAGAAGTCAGGGCCACCTTGAGTGGATTATATCTATAATTCTTTTCTTTCTCTCTTTTATTAAGTACATGCTTTTAAAAGCTAGCATTTGCCCATGAATAAAGATCCTCTGGCTTTCAAAATGGGTGGGGAGGCAAACACTTTTTGTATTTTCCCCCCACCCAGATTTCTACCTGGTATCCATCAACTGTCCCTCAGGTGAAGGTAGCCATGACTCCCTTTTGCTCAGAACTTTAGATTCTTCCGGTTCTGAAAGAGCAGAATTAACAATGATTAATCTCCAAATTCCACATGGAACAGTTTGTTGAAGATGAGGTATTCTTCTATGGAAGAATCTTCCTGAACTTTGACCAGGACTGACTAAAACCATTGAGTTGGCATGAGAAGCTCTCAGACATTCTCAGGTTATACTAGTGCTGCCATCCAGAATACTCCCAGCCCCCATGTGCCCCAATAATTGACAAATATTTAATGATTTGGCTCTAATGTGGCCTTCCATGTGGGAAGACAGTTAGTAAACCCGGAACCCCCTGGAGAATTCAAAGACACTCACTGAAAATAGGCAAATTCCAAAACGAAGGTAAGAAACTATTTCCTGGTAACATCTGGTGTCAGACAATAATCTTATTATCTGTATATTTTTAATAATTTTATTTCAGAAAACATAATATTTTTTTTAACAAAATAAAAAAGAGTTAATTTCATCTGTGTTTGAACTTGCACCATGGCTTATTTTAGACTTTCTTATACAATTTCTATTTATGCTACTACACAATATAACTACAGATACAATATGAAACATGTTTCTTCCAAACACTATTTCCTATTCTGTCGTATCTCCCACAAAAGAATTAACCAAGGTTTTGTCATTTCCCTTTTTAGTCTGTAAACCATATATCCGCATGATTGCCCCATTCTGTTTTCCAGAATTCTATTAATTCTTTCCAATTCTCTCTAAATTTAGTTATTGATTGATGTTTAATCCAACAGGTAAATTGATCCATTGTTGCTGATTCTAGTAACTTAAACATCCATTCATCTATGTTTAGTACCTCTTTTTGTTTCCAGTATCTAGCATATGTAATTTTTGCTGTGATGGTCATATATAATGTTATAGTTTTTAAATCTTTAGGGAAATCGTTGTCAATTATATTTAGTAAGTATAATCTTAGTTTTAAACTAAGATCAATTTTTAATATTTTTCTTACCAATTGTGTATATCAATCCAGAATTTTCTGGCTACTTTACATGACCACTACATATGATATGGAGAGCCATCCATATCCTCACATTTCTAACAGCAACTTTTCTTTTCTTTATACATTTTTGCTAACTTTTGGGGTGTCATGTACTACTTAAATAACAGTTTGTAACAGTTCTCTTTAAGTTCATTACATGGAGAGAATTTTATATTCTTTTTCCATATATTTTCCCATTCCTCTAAGGAAATATGACAACCAACACTCTGTGACCATTTGATCATACAGTATTTTATCGTTTCCAATTCTAAATCCAGTTTAAGCGAGAACTTGTAAATATTTAATATTGTGAATTTATCTTTGCCCATTAACAATAAATCAAATTCTGTCTTAAATTGTTCTATTCCTTGTTATTTCATAGAATCATAGAATCATAGAATTGCAGAGTTGGAAGAGACCACGAGGGCCATCCAGCCCAACCCCCCTGCCACGCAGGAAATCACAATCAAAGTATCCCCGACAGATGGCCGTCCAGCCTCTGTTTAAAGACCTCCAAGGAAGGAGACCCCACCACGCTCCGAGGGAGTGCGTTCCACTGCCAAACAGCTCTTACTGTCAAAAAGTTCCTCCTAATGTTGAGGTGGAATCTCTGTTCCTGGAGCTTGCACCCATTGCTCCGTGTTCCAGTCTCTGGAGCAGCAGAAAACAAGCCTGCTCCATCCTCAGCGTGACATCCCTTCAAATACTTAAACAGGGCTATCATATCGCCTCTAAACCGTCTTTTTTCCAGGCTAAACATACCCAGCTCCCTAAGTCTCTCCTCATAAGGCATTGTTTCCAGACCTTTCACCATTTTAGTTGCCCTTCTCTGGACACGCTCCAATTTGTCAATATCCTTTCTGAATTGTGGTGCCCAGAACTGGACACAGTATTCTAAGTGAGGTCTGACCAAGGCAGAATAGAGTGGCACTATTACTTCCCTTGATCTAGACACTATACTTCTATTGATACAGCCCAAAATTGCATTGGCCTTTTTAGCTGCCGCATCACACTGTTGGCTCATGTTCAACTTGTGGTCTACTAGGACTCCTAGATCCCTTTCGCACGTAGTCTCATTCAGCCAGGTCTCTCCCATCCTATATTTATGCATTTCATTTTTCCGCCCTAAATGCAGTACTTTACATTTCTCCGTATTGAATTTCATTTTGTTAGCTTTGGCCCAGCTCTCCAGTCTATCCAGGTCATTCTGAATTTTGATCCTGTCCTCTAGGGTATTAGCTACTCCTCCCAATTTGGTGTCATCTGCAAATTTGATAAGTATGCCCCTAATTCCCTCATCTAAGTCATTGATAAAGATGTTGAATAGCACTGGGCCCAGGACAGAACCCTGTGGCACCCCACTGGTCACATCTTTCCAAGACGAAGAGGAGCCACTGCTGAGCACCCTTTGGGTTCGGCCGGTCAACCAATTACAAATCCATTGAACAGTTAACTTGTCTAGCCCACATTCTACAAGCTTGTTTGCAAGAATGTCATGGGGAACCTTGTCAAAGGCCTTACTGAAATCAAGATATGCAATGTCCACAGCATTCCCTTCATCTACCAAGCTGGTAACTTTGTCAAAAAAAGAGATCAGATTAGTCTGGCATGACTTGTTTCTCTGAAACCCATGCTGACTTTTTGTGATTATGGCATTGCCTTCTAAATGTTCACAGACTCTCTGTTTAATGATCTGTTCTAGAATCTTCCCTGGTATTGATGTCAGACTAACTGGACGATAGTTGTTGGGATCCTCTTTTTTCCCCTTTTTGAAGATGGGAACAACGTTTGCCCTCCTCCAGTCTGCTGGGACTTCTCCTGTTCTCCAGGAGTTCTCAAAGATTATTGCCAATGGCTCTGAGATTATATTTGCCAGCTCTTTTAATACTCTTGGATGTAGTTCATCTGGTCCTGGAGATTTAAATTCATTTAGATTAAGAAGGTATTCCTGTACTACCTCTTTACTTATTTTGAGCTGGATTTCCCCTATTGTGTCCTCTGTTCCATTCTCCTCAGGTTGGTCCTCCTTTTTCTTTTCTGAAAACACTGAGGCAAAGAAGGTGTTGAGTAGTTCTGCCTTTTCTCTGTCCCCTGTTAGCATTTTGCCATCTTCTCCACGTAGCGGCCCTATCATTTCCTTCTTCCTCCTTTTGCTGCAGACATACCCAAAAAAACCCTTTTTATTGTTCTTAACCTCCCTAGCAAGCCTGAGCTCATTCTGCGCTTTAGCTTTTTTGGCTTTACTCCTACACGTGTTCGCTATCTGTTTGAATTCTTCTTTGGTGATTTCCCCCCCTTTCCATTTCCTATACATGTTCCATTTAAAACTTAGCTCCATTGAAAGTTCTTTAGTCATCCATCCTGGTTTCTTGAGACACCTCCCATTTTTCTTCCTCAATGGTACTGTTTGAAATTGTGCCTTCAGTATCTCCCTTTTGAGAAAGTCCCATCCGTCTTGAGGTCCCTTCTCTTTTAGTATTCTTGACCATGGGATCATCCCCAGTATTTCCCTGAGTTTATTGAAATCAGCTCTCCTAAAGTCAAGAATGCGTGTCTGACTATGCCTGGCTTCTCCTTTCCATTGTATAACAAAGCCCAGGAGAACATGATCACTCTCACCTAAGGATCCCACCACTTGCACCCCATTAACCAGGTCGTCTCTGTTGGTTAGGATCAGATCTAAAATAGCTGACCCCCTTGTTGCCTCTTCCACCTTTTGGACCATGCAATTGTCTTCCAGGCATGTAAGGAATTTGCTAGACCTTGTAGTTTTGGCTGAGTTAGATTGCCAGCAAATATCAGGATAGTTGAAGTCACCCATCACTACTACATCTCTCCTTTCTGCATGTATGTTCATCTGTTCTAGAAAGGCAACATCCAATTCCTCCGTCTGATTTGGGGGTCTGTAGTAGAGTCCCACAATAACATCCCTGTTGTTTCCCTCCCCTTTAATTTTTATCCAGATGCTCTCCACCTGGCTTCCAGTATTGATGTCGTGGATCACTTCACTGGTGTAAATATCCCTGACATATAATGCTATTCCTCCTCCTTTCCTGTTTGGCCTGTTTCTCCTATAAAGGTTATACCCCTCTATTCCTACATTCCAATCATGAGACTCGTCCCACCAGGTTTCAGTAACGCCTATTATATCATATTTGTTTTGTAGTGCAAGGAGTTCTAGTTCATCTTGCTTATTTCCCATGCTCTGTGCATTAGTGTAGAGACATCTGAGACCATGTGTTCCCTTTACTTGCTCCCTGTGCAAGATTTTTTCCTCCCACTGTTGGGTCCTTGCGCTGTTCGCCTTGTTCCCTCTATGACAGTTTGACTATTTTCTCCAGCCCTTTTGCCTTCCAGAATACTGTCTCCCTCCCCCATATGACTCAGTTTAAAGCCCTCCTGATCAAATTCTTGAGACTGTTGGCAAAAATGTTTCTTCCAACTGTTGTAAGATGCACCCCATCTCTTGCCAGAAGTCCCCCCGCATGGAAGCGCAGTCCATGATCCAAGAATCCAATTTGTTCCCGGCGACACCATCTACGGAGCCAGTTGTTTACGTCGGCTATTTTCCTCTCCCTTCTTGGACCATGCCCTTCAACTGGCAGAAGAGACGAGATGACCACCTGTGCGTTCATTTCTTTCAGCTTCCTCCCCAGGGCCTCATAATCTCTTCTGATCTTGGGAAAGCTGTGCCTTGCAGTATCATTTGTTCCCACATTTCTTATCCATATTGTACCTTTCTGTCATTTGACAGTGTTGAAACCAGTTGCATTTTATTTGCTCTTTCTCTAATTCTTCCCTTGTTTTCAACTTACTTACTCCTTTCTGAAATATTATTACGTCTTTATATGTCCACCATTTCCCCTCATGTATCATTTCTGTATATTGAAAAGCTTCTTATGGGGAAACCTATAATGGCAGTTTACTGTATAAACTTGTCTTTAATCCCTCCCATATTTTAAAAAGAGCTTTCCTGATAAAGTGGCTATTAAAATTCCTATCTATTTTAGCTCTGTCATAAGAAAGATACACATGTAGTCTGAATCTTAAATTTGATCCTTCTAGTGTTGTTATCCTATTGTTTAATGTAAACCAACCATACAACCAGCCCAGTGCACATGAGTAATAATATAATTCTATGTTGGGTAGTCCTAATCCTCCCTGTTCTTTCTCATCCTGCAAAATTTTGCATTTTACCCTTGGTTTTTTATTTTGCCATATGGATCTAGAAAGATCTTTGTTCCAAAATTGGAATAAGCTATTGTTATCTATTATTGGTAAGTTTTGGAATAAAAAGAGCATTTTCAGTAAAATTCTCATTTTTACTGCCAATATTATCCCCAAAAGGGTTACATTTAGTTGTTTACATTTTTTCTAAATCTTTTTTTTTAATTTCATTCCAAATGTTTCTATAATTATTGTCAACCAGATCCATATTATTTTTAGTAATTGTAATTCCTAGGTATTTGTTTTTTTTCTATCCTAAAGCTAGTTTTCCTGCTCAAATTTTCTTCTTCTTTTTATCTATGTTTTAGTTAAGATTACAGTTTTTTTCTTTGTTGACCCTAAATCCTGATACTTTGCCATATTCCTCTAAGACTTCTTGTAGAGTTTGAATTGTTTCTTGTGGATCTTCTACAGCTATGACTAGATCATCTGCAAAAGCGCACAATTTGAAAACTTGTCTTTTTATTCGTACACCTTGTATTATTTCCTCCGATCTTATTTTCCTGCATAGTCTCCCAAGAACCATTATAAATAATAATAGAGAGAGTGGACAACCCTGTTTTACTCCCTTTACATTTTGATTAGAGGTGTTTTTTGACCATTAGCTATATTTTGAGCCATGTGGTGTTCATAGATTGCTTTAATCCAATTCATGTAGTTCCTACCAAGATCTATTCAAGACTTCTTGCATAAAGTACCAGTTCATACTGTCAAAAGCTTTTGCATGCTGAGGTGAGATGGTCCCCCTCCTGTCGCCCCACCTCCCAGTCCCAATAAAGACAATAGACCAAGTATGAAGAAAAGGTGTATTGATACAGTTAAGTAAAGAGATACAGATAAGAAGACATATAATGGATATTATATAATAGGATATAATGGCAAAAATTGGCCACAACCCGTCTCGTTGATAGTTGCCAGTTTGGCATTTGAGCATGGGAAGTAAACCAGGCATCAACCACCCCGCCTACTGGTTGATGTCGTATCGGTTAGCCCGACTGCTAACCGATCACATGACTGGTCACATGATAGGATCATATGATCCAAACCTGGAATGGGGGGTCCTGTCTCTCCCCCCCTTTGGTCCCCGTGGCCATGAACTTGAACTTGACCTGTGGATGACCTTGGCCTGGTCCGGAGAACCCATACCCAGAGTTTGGATCCAGAACCCCCCAGGCTCACCTCCACTAAGCCGAGCCGCATGCCCCATACTGCTCGGCTTCCACCAACCCAGCAGCCATCACCCAGGGAGGCTGGCCCTTCTGACTGGAGGGACACTGTACAGGACCTGTTAGGTAAAGGTGTTGAGTTCCGGCTGAATATAAGTGGTGTATGCCCTGGAGCACCATCTGTGTAGCCGCTGGATCTCTGGCATAGACAAACCTTCTCCAGATGCCATGGTGGCAGCCCCGATGTGGAAGGAGTGTCCCCCATACTCGCATGCTGGGCAACCTAGTTGTCTCAATGCAGCCCTCAGAATGCTGGTGAACTGGAAGTGCGTCAGGGCGGATGCATCTTCATGGATGAAGAAGGTTTACATGGATGTCCAGGCATCGCTGCAGGTACTGCCGCATAAGGAAAATGGGTCTACGAGTGCCCTGTTCCAGTGTCCTGCTACGATGCCATCCTTTGACAGCTTTGTGGACTAAGAAAGTACTTCAGGGGTTCCCCTGCCCAGCCACCTTGCTGAAGAAGGAAATGGCCACCAGATGAAGCAAGATGGACCTTGGTGCATGCCTTTCTCCTTCATGATTGCCATGTAGTGCAGCACTTCACGTTCCGATGATGGCCAGGAGCTTCCATACTTGTGCTGTCTCCTGAAGCTGAAGGACTACCTTACAGCCCTCGAGTAACTGGCCTGGGTGGAAGGTGCTAGGGAGTCAATGATTCCTTGGATCACCGTTCCTTCCCAAGGAGCCAGAGCTCGGCTGGAAAGGTCACTGGACGGCGGTCTGTTCCTGGAGCCAATTCGCAAAACTGTCATCCTGGAATCGAGACAATGCATCGGCTATTCTGTTATCCATGCCCGTAATGTGCCTAGCTGAGAAGATGTTAGCTGCCAGACAGATGAGCACAAATTCTGTGACGAGTTGCATGACGAGGACTGCTTATTGATAATCTGGACCACGGCCTGATTATCACACCAGAAGCAGATCCTTTTGTCCCCGAACTCCTCCCTCCATAGGCAAACCGCTACCACAATGGGAAAAAATTCCAGGAAGGTTAGGTTCCTAATAATTTCACAGTCCCTCCAATCAGAAGGCCACCATTGAGCGCACCAATGCCCGTTGAAGTATACCCCAAACCCAACTCCTCCCACTGCATCAGACTGTATCTGTAGTTCTTCCCCCCAAGCTGCCTCCTCTTGCCAGAACGTGACCCCATTGAAACCATCTAGGAAGCACAACCACATCCCTAAGTCCTCTTTAACTGCCCGGATGAGCCAGATGTGATGATGCGGCGACCGTACACCTGCCATGATCCTGGTCAGCCTGCTGCAGAAAGCCCTGCCCAGAGAAATAACCCGGCATGCAAAGTTGAGGTGGCCGAGCAGTGACTGCACCTCATAGAATCATAGAATCATAGAATTGCAGAGTTGGAAGAGACCACGAGGGCCATCCAGTCCAACCCCCTGCCACACAGGAAATCACGATCAAAGCATCCCTGACAGATGGCCATCCAGCCTCTGTTTAAAGACCTCCAAGGAAGGAGACCCCACCACGCTCCGAGGGAGTGTGTTCCACTGCCGAACAGCTCTTACTGTCAAAAAGTTCCTCCTCATGTTGAGGTGGAATCTCTGTTCCTGGAGCTTGCACCCATTGCTCCGTGTTCCAGTCTCTGGAGCAGCAGAAAACAAGCCTGCTCCATCCTCAGCGTGACATCCCTTCAAATACTTAAACAGGGCTATCATATCGCCTCTTAACCATCTTTTTTCCAGGCTAAACATACCCAGCTCCCTAAGTCTTTCCTCATAAGGCATGGTTTCCAGACCTTTCACCATTTTAGTTGCCCTTCTCTGGACACGCTCCAATTTGTCAATATCCTTTTTGAATTGTGGTGCCCAGAACTGGACACAGTATTCCAAGTGAGGTCTGACCAAGGCAGAATAGAGTGGCACTATTACTTCCCTTGATCTAGACACTATACTTCTATTGATACAGCCCAAAATTGCATTGGCCTTTTTAGCTGCCGCATCACACTGTTGGCTCATGTTCAACTTGTGGTCTACTAGGACTCCTAGATCCCTTTCGCACGTAGTCTCATTCAGCCAGGTCTCTCCCATCCTATATTTATGCATTTCATTTTTCCGCCCTAAATGCAGTACTTTACATTTCTCCGTATTGAATTTCATTTTGTTAGCTTTGGCCCAGCTCTCCAGTCTATCCAGGTCATTCTGAATTTTGATCCTGTCCTCTAGGGTATTAGCTACTCCTCCTTCACCCTAGCCTTCTCTCTCCCCAATAGGTGCCGCAGCTTGCCCCCAATGCTAAGTAACTTTTCTTCTGGGATGCATGATACTTGTGCCACTGAGTCCAGCTTGATCCCGAGGTATACGATCGTGCTGGACGGCCCCACCGTCTTGTTAGGCACCAGTGGGACACCACGTTCCTCTGCCAGCACCTGAAAAGCATGAAGAAGACTCCCACATTCCTCCCCCCAGCTGCCCCTATCATAAGGAAATCATCCAGGTAGTGGGTGACTTAGGACAACCCCGTCCTGTGTTGTAGCGCCAACTCCAAGAATGTGCTAAATGCCTCGAAGGCAGAACAGCTGATGGAACACCCCATGGGGAGGGCCATGTCATAGTACCACTGCCCCCAAAACTTGAAGCCCAGCAGGAAGTGGTCCTCCGGGTTGACAGGGAGGAGCTGAAAGGCTTACTGAACATCACACTTAGCCATAAGAGCGCCTGGGCTGCATGCCCTGACCAGCCTAATCACGTGATCAAATGATGCATACTTAACAGAGCAGAGTTCTGGTTGTATGGCATCATTGACCAATGACCCTCTAGGATAGGATAGGTGGCGGATGAGCCTGAATTCCCCTGGTGCCTTTTTTGGTACCACTCCCAATGGAGAAACCCTGAAGTTTTCCATGGGTGGAAGGGGCCCGCCACCCTACCAGCCGCACATTCCTTTGCAATCTTAGCTGCTAGTACCTCTGGCAGGGCAGCAGCAGACGTAAGATTTCCTGATTCGTAGGCCAACCTAGGGCCTGAAGCTGGGATCCTGAAGCCTACGGAGAATCTCTCCTGCAAGTAGGCGGCAGCCTTCTTGTCGGGATAGAGCTCCAGGAGGGGAAGCATGGCCTGCAGCCTAACAGGGGTGTAGGCCAAGCGGGGTGGAACAGGGGGGCTCCTAGCTCTTCCTACCCCCTTGTCCGGCGCCACTCCAAGACCCCGCCTCTTTTTTGACGCCAGTGGAAGCAGGGCATCCCGAATGAAAGGACTGGGAAGAAGACCCAGCCCGGGAGCAGTTGGTCCTGGGGTGGCTTCCATAACAGTTCTCGCTGTAGTGCTCGAACTTACAACACGAGTGGGAACATTTCCCAGCATTGCATTCCCAGCAGACCAGGCAGCGGGGGTCCTTCCTCTTAGGCAGCTTGGCTACCTCAGCTTTCCCCTTAATGTGGGATCCCACAATGGCTAGCCACAGCTTATCATTGATGAGGTCCCATCTGGCCCTAGTATTGCGGGAAGCCGCTTACGGAAGGCAGCATTGTATTCGATGGCTGCTGCCTCCCCAGCAATTGCCCTGGCTTTTAGCACATTCCCCAAATGGTTAATCAGGTGCCACCCTCTCTCTGGGTAGGCCGATTCGACCACCCCCATGAAGACAGTGTACCTGGTCAACCAGTTGAAAAAAGTGCGCTCAACTGGATCGGGATTGGCCTTATCCCCACCCTTTTCAGTTTTGGGAGTGCTGCCCACCTCCCCCTCTGGTTTTAGAAGGGTGAAGAAGTCGACATAATATCCCTTAAGGATATTATCCCTTGTCTTCCTATCCAGGTGGATCTCAGGTTGGTCCTCGTGGTCCTGGAATAGGCTGGGGGTGCCAGGCGCTACCGCCCCATCACGCCAGGCCCTGGTAGGTCCTGAGGTGGAGGAACTTGGTAGGGCCCGTGCCTTAATGGCCCAGGCCAGCAGCCCTGGGACCAGAGCTGCCACCCTCCAATATCCCACCCTGTCCATGTCCTTGTCAGAAGACTCACCGGAAGATCCATCACTGTCTGACTCTTGTCTCCTTTTGTGCTTGGAGCATCTCTTCTTTCTTTCCTGTTTTGCCTTCCTTTGTTCCTTCCTTACCTCTTTTGAGCGTTCTGGTGATGAGGCTGATGAGGAGACCACACTGACATCACTCCCGGAGGGGGAGCAGTGCCTGCGTTGTCGCCCGGCTGTTCTAGCTGATTGTGAAGGCTCACCAACCCCTCTGGAAGTTGAGCCCCCTCGCTGCTGCTGTGCCCAGTGGCTTCTTGCACACCTGACCCGTGGTCCGTGCTGGACTTCAGCTCCACCATCTGTTCCACCAATAACACCACTGCCTGAGATAGTTCCTGTAGGTTGGGAGCATTCTTTCTGGACAGGAACTCCTGGGCAGCAACCAGATGGTCGGCTGACCGGGGGGTGCTGTTTTTGCTAGTTGCCACCGTCCTACGTCCCCTTGGTGCCAGCTCGGCCCAAGATCTGGATGCCCTGCAAGTTTGCGCCCTGGTTATTGGCCTATTGGGCTGGGATTTTTTCTTGGGTGGCATGGTGATGTCAGCTGGCACATGGTGCCTGTTAAGTGATTTCAGCCCTTCTGTTTATCTCTCCTGGCTTGCCCGTTCAGTTTGCTGGCCCTGCCTGGGCCTTTGTTGGCTGTCCGCCCCAGTCTATCTAGCTTGTCTGCCCTTCTCTGGGGGAGGGTGCCATATGCCCCTGCAACTCAGCTGGGAATCCCTGACTGGGTTGTTATTGTCACCTCAGGCACCTGCCCGGCTGCAGGCCGCCTCTACCCCCAGGAGCCACTGGAGACTCCTGTCTGCTGGAGGCCACCAACTGACCCCAGCTGCCACCCGTGCGGCTGCGGTCGCCGGAAGCTGCCTTGCCAGACTACCCCACTGCCACCCTTTTTTGGCCCCGGGCTCCTTCAGCTCTTTTTTTATGATCCCCCCCAGCTCAAAGCCTGCCGAGTTGGGTCTTCCTAGCTGGCCTCCCACCACCCACACTGCCACTGGCCCAGCTGCCACATGGCTGCAGGCCCACGCTGCTCCATTGTCGGCCTTGCCGCCGCTTTAGCCGGCCTCGCTGCTTCTGCTGCTGCTCCTGCCGCCGCTTCTGCCGGACTTGCAGCCGCTGATCTCGCGGCCACTCACCACTGTCCCTTGCTGCTTCTGCCAGCCCCACTGCCACCAATCTCACCGCTGCTTCCTGCTGTCGGCTCTCTTTGATGTATACCTGGAGCTCCCTGGAGCTCCTGATTCTTTGGCTCTCGGGAGCCAACTGATTCAGGTCTGGTACGGGGCCATGAATCATAGAAGCATAGAATTGTAGAGTTGGAAGAGACCACGAGAGCCATCCAGTCCAACCCCC
Organism: Gambelia wislizenii; assembly: GCA_030847615.1. Classification (NCBI taxonomy): domain Eukaryota; kingdom Metazoa; phylum Chordata; class Lepidosauria; order Squamata; family Crotaphytidae; genus Gambelia; species Gambelia wislizenii. The sequence continues at coordinate 19,925,015 of JAUMIR010000009.1, forward strand.
AGCCACGCAGGAAATCACAATCAAAGCATCCCTGACAGATGGCAATCCAGCCTCTGTTTAAAGACCTCCAAGGAAGGAGACCCCACCATGCTCCGAGGGAGTGTGTTCCACTGCCAAACAGCTCTTACTGTCAAAAAGTTCCTCCTAATATTGAGGTGGAATCTCTGTTCCTGGAGCTTGCATCCATTGATCCGTGTTCCAGTCTCTGGAGCAGCAGAAAACAAGCCTGCTCCATCCTCAGTGTGACATCCCTTCAAATACTTAAACAGGGCTATCATATCGCCTCTTAACCGTCTTTTTTCCAGGCTAAACATACCCAGCTCCCTAAGTCTCTCTTCATAAGGCATGGTTTCCAGACCTTTCACCATTTTAGTTGCCCTTCTCTGGACACGCTCCAATTTGTCAATATCCTTTTTGAATTGTGGTGCCCAGAACTGGACACAGTATTCTAGGTGAGGTCTGACCAAGGCAGAATAGAGTGGCACTATTACTTCCCTTGATCTAGACACTATACTTCTATTGATGCAGCCCAAAATCGCATTGGCCTTTTTAGCTGCCGCATCACATTGTTGACTCATGTTCAACTTGTGGTCTACTAGGACTCCTAGATCCCTTTTGCACGTAGTTTCGTTCAGCCACGTCTCTCCCATCCTATATCTATGCATTTCATTTTTCCGCCCTAAGTGCAGTACTTTACATTTTTCCGTATTGAATTTCATTTTGTTAGCTTTGGTCCAGCTCTCCAGTCTATCCAGGTCATTCTGAATTAGAGAGTACGACCGGGAAGATGGTGGCGCCCATGGCGCTGCCACGAGGAGGGTGACTCCGGGGGCACCCCCAGCTGCAATTTACGGCCACCAGGGGTGAGTCCGGCAGCCGCTTTTCTGCATCTAAAAATATAAGTATTAAATTTTTGGTCAGGAAGTTTGTCAAAATGTTCAATCAGATTCAATATTGTCCTGGTATTACATCTCAAAATCTCTTTGGTAAGAAACCTATTTGATCATTATGTATCCATCCATTTAAAATTATCTTCAATCTCTCTCTCTCTCTCTCTCTTCCCCCCCCCCCAGATATAGGTAGATATAGATATATGTAGAGCCACATAATGACAAAGCTATTTCAGGAAGTGGAAACAGGCCTATAACTAGACAACATTGATGTTGTTGTGCAGATTCAAGTTGTTCCTGACTTAGGGGAATCCTAAGGCAATTGTTCAGGGAAGTGCATGTCAGCAAACCAACATAGCTATTAGCTGTGTGTACCTCCACTTAATAGGATGTCTGAAACCCCTCTGAGCTGTGGGGAAAGAGGTAGAGGAATCTTCTGGAGCAGGGAGGAAACTCTCTGCCTCATTGTCATTTGGGCTGAACAGAACATCCAGGAGCAACCCTGTAAATCACACTGGAACATTAATGTGTTCAAGAGGATCACTGAATAGAGGAGGTCCAAGAAACATGAGAGGACAGCAGAAGAATATAGGATGAAGAACAAGGCTCTCCAACACAGATATTGAGAATTGTACAGTCACAATTCATACAGTGTTCATGGCACAGCCACCATGCCCTATTTCAAGGAGTTGGACAACAATCTTCATGGCAATGCTACCACACACTCCAAGGTCCTGGCTCACAGCAGCACCATTCACAGGGTCCCTGTTGGGGAGGCTTCCAGGGTCCAGGAACTGTATGATGACCCCTGGCAGAAGGCTCCCAGGAACTCTTCCAGAACATCCCAGGTACTGTGGGTAGAAAGGAATTTGGGGTTGGAATGCTGGGGGGTTCCTTGGGTAGAACGAGCACTTCCATGGCCAGGATGACTTCCATAAACTCTTCTTCTATAGTAGACTCAGTAACTCTGAACTGCTTGGCTGCTTGGTGATAAAAATCATGAGTTTGTGAGCATCCAAATGATTATTGCTACTCATTCTTCTGAGAACGAGAGCCCTCCTCATTGTAGTGTCTGATTTATTTATTTATTTATAACCCGTTCTTCAGCTACAAAGGCTCTCAGAGTGGCTTACAAATTGTTAAGCAGTAGCCTTTACACATCTACACTGCATTAAGCAGTTTCCAATGTGTGTTAGCCATTTGCCCACACAAGCTGGATACTAATTTTACTGACCTATGAAAGGATGGAAGGCTAAGTGAATCTTGGAGCCCTTGGGAATGAATTTGCAATGTTGTGGCTGCAGTACTGGCATTTAACCAAAGTGCCACAAGGGCTCCCTCCTCTGACTTCTGTACTTCAAATCAAAACACCTCCATTATCTTGTGAAATGTAGAGCGAGGTATTTGGAAATAGCACAGCTACTGCTCATCTGCCTATACCAACAAGATGAAATGGTCCCACCATTTGCTGCTGCTTGGGCATGCCCACCGACAACGTGGCCATCTAGACACTCACTGTCTGATCGCAGCTGTGCTTAGAATGCCCAAAATGGCTGCACCCTCCCACACAGCTGTTTCACAGCATAGTGGTAACTCTCCATCTTCTGATGCTGCTCTTGTTTTTTGAGTGTTTTGTGTGCCCTGGTACATGTGTAGCACATTGCTCACTATGACAGCAGATTCCAGCATGAGTCACACTGCCAGGCAGACCTCCAGAGGGTGCTGCACTAATCTGTCATTGTGAGCAGTGATGAACAGGTAAGGCAGTGGAATGATCACGCAGGTAAAATTGAATCTCCAGATTCCTGCTCCGTTCTGTGAGCCGTCCAATAGGGATGCAAAAAGGTTGGACAAGGGAGGTGATTGACACCTTGTAGTGATGTGGAAATACATACATTCACATGTTTGGGGGGGGGGGACTGGAGTTGCCACGGCCATGTTGGTAACAGATACTGCAAATTATCAGACCAGGGTGAGTTCAGAAGGGAGTATTCTGTGGACAGTGCTCCCAAACTTGCCTCAGTGTTTGTGGTGAACATGTAGACAAGCCTGTGGTTGCTGAGGATCAGGATACCCTGAAGGTAAGCTGGATTTTCCTGTTGACATAAACAAGCCCCCTATGAGTGAGAGATTACCGACACCCTATCCTCAAAAGCTCTGCTCAGGTCTTGCAGACTCAGATCTGTGGCTTCCTTTGTTGAATTTATCCATCTGGAATGGATAGAATCAATCATTTCCTACTGTCATCTACCTTACCAAGGTTTATTGTTTTCTCTAGAATCATAGAATTGCAGAGTTGTAAGAGACCACAAGGGCCATCCAGTCCAACCCCCCTGCCACGCAGGAAATCTTGATCAAAGCATCCCCGACAGATGGCAATCCAGCCTCTATTTAAAGACCTCCAAGGAAGGAGACCCCACCACGCTCCTAGGGAGCGTGTTCCACTGTCGAACAGCTCTTACTGTCAAAAAGTTCCTCCTCATGTTGAGGTGGAATCTCTGCTTCTGGAGCTTGCATCCATTGCTCCGTGTTCCAGTCTCTGGAGCAGCAGAAAACAAGCCTGCTCCATCCTCAACGTGACACCCCTTCAAATACTTAAACAGGGCTATCATATTGCCTCTTAACCGTCTTTTTTCCAGGCTAAACATACCCAGCTCCCTAAGTCTCTCCTCATAAGGCATGGTTTCCAGACCTTTTACCATTTTAGTTGCCCTTCTCTGGACACGCTCCAATTTGTCAATATCTTTTTGAATTGTGGTGCCCAGAACTGGACACAGTATTCTAAGTGAGGTCTGACCAAGGCAGAATAGAGTGGCACTATTACTTCCCTTGATCTAGACACTATACTTCTATTGATACAGCCCAAAATCGCATTGGCCTTTTTAGCTGCCGCATCACACTGTTGGCTCATGTTCAACTTGTGGTCTACTAGGACTCCTAGATCCCTTTCGCACGTAGTCTCATTCAGCCAGGTCTCTCCCATCCTATATTTATGCATTTCATTTTTCCGCCCTAAATGCAGTACTTTACATTTCTCCCTATTGAATTTCATTTTGTTAGCTTTGGCCCAGCTCCCCAGTCTATCCAGGTCATTCTGAATTTTGATCCTGTCCTCTAGGGTATTAGCTACTCCTCCTAATTTGGTGTCATCTGCAAATTTGATAAGTATGCCCCTAATTCTCTTATCCAAGTCATTGATAAAGATGTTGAATAGCATTGGGCCCAGGACAGAACCCTGTGGCACCCCACTGGTCACATCTTTCCAAGACAAAGAGGAGCCACTGCTGAGCACCCTTTCACATCTTCTCATTGTATTTCTAAAGTACATCAGTTTCAGTTTAGTCAACTTGCCTTCTAGGGAGTGTTCAGGCTTGATTTGCTCTATGGTTATTTGTCTTTTTAACAGTCCACAGTATCTGTAGAACTCTTCTCCAGCACAGCATTTCAAATGAGTTGATTTTTTTTTTCTTACTTTCTTCACTGCCCAGCTTTTACCACCATACGTAGAAATTGGAAATATGTCACAGACAATCCTAATAATAGTATTCAATGATATATCTTTACACTTCAGGATCATGTCTATTTCCCTCATAGCTCCCCTTCCAAGTACTAGACTTCTTCTGATTTCTTGATTGCAGTCTCCATTCTGATTAATGACTGGCCCAAGGTATAGAAAATCTTGAACAATTTCAATGTCTTCATCGTCTACTTTAACATTATGTAAACCTTCTGTGGTCATTATTTTTGTTTTCTTAATGTTCATCTGTAAACCTGCCTTTGCATTTTCTTCCTTGTCTTTCTTCAGTAATCATTCTAAATATATTCTGCTATTAGTATTATATCATCTGCATATCTTAAATTGTTGATGTTCCTCCAGTTTTCAGGCTGCCTTTCTCCACATCTAATCTTGCTTTACATATACATTCAGTGTACAAGTTAAACAGATAGGATGTTTGTTTTGCTTTTGCAATTGTATTTACATTGTTCCTATTATAAAGCTTTATTTTGGTTTGGGACCCTTGTCTAAAGCATTAAATATACACATTTTGCATAAGTAGTAGAAAATGGTGCATGTCTATAATATCATGACCTTGCCCTTCTCTTCACAGTTCTTTCCTATTTTCTTTCTTTCTTTCTTTCTTTCTTTCTTTTCCTTCTCGGTTTCCCTCCATGACATTAGAGAGTCCAAAGTGACATACATTTTTTATAGCTTCATAAAGTCGTCTCCTGACCGGGTCACTCTTCTCATAACTAGGGAGCAGAACACTTGAAAAAAGCCATTTATCAACGTGAAAGGAGATGCTGTCTACTGGCTCCAATATGTGCATGGTCTGGCAAGATTCAGCTCCGTGCAAATGCTAAGTTACTTCTTTGCTAATGCTAGATGACCTGCTCCCTTCTATTAGCACTCCAAAGGGGATGGGAAGGACAGCACAGGCTGTCTAGGTCTGAATAAACATCTCAGGATGCAGCCTGAGACCCAACTCTGTTTGCTAAATGTACTGAACAGATCCTCCAAACTAAATTCATATTTATACTAATTAAAGATTCAATTAAATAAAGATAAAAGATGGGAAGAAAATTTGTTCCTGCCTAATGGTCTATGTCCCATTTATTATTTCCTATGCAAGTTCCCCAGGGAAAAAAAAGCTTGCACAATTACTATTTCTGGTTGATGTCTTTAGTTTTACAGGCACACACTTATTTTTAGTGCAATTGCACTCATTGGAATGTGCATGGGGCAGAGCTTGCTTTGGCAAAAAGGATGTTCGTTACTTTATTAGGATGGCATAAATCAATGTGTGGCTTGACTGTTGGGGTGGAGAAAGTACGTATGTGGTGTTTCCATGGCCTCTGATTCAAATCTGAACAATAATTATGTTTTAAGATAGGTGTGGACAAATCTATCATTTCAATTTCTTCTGCATGGGCACATTTTAAATATCAAAGGCTTCCCTCCTCACCCCCACCCACTCATGTATTTATAAAGCTATTTGCAAACACTGATCTTATATGTATGTCAGCCCTAATTTTCTTTATCACAAAAATGGTTGAAAACATAGGGAGACAACTTATACATCCACTGTATGTATAAGATTGGGTACATCATTAAGGTGCATGTGTTGAAATTGCAATAATGAATTTATTTTCCATATACTGTCTAGTGAGAGCCCAGCATGGCTTGTTTGAGTGTTGGACTATGACTCTAGGAGACCAGGGTTTGAACTTGAAGGCACATCACAACAACAAGAACAAAACTAAGTAGATAATGTAGAATATGGGCATAGATTTTGTGCATATGTGTGTGCATGTATGTGGGTGGGTAAATAGACATATAGGTGATGTCTGAACCAATTTAATATCACATATGTTGTCTAGTGAGTAATCTTCAGTAAATATCCCTGTGCATTGTGCCCCAATCCCCCATTCAAAGTATGGACAGCATATATAAATTAATGCAAAACTGAATCATCACAATGTGTTGGACAACAAAGGATTTTCATACACAGCAGGTATAGGAGGAATGGACCAGTGGCAGTATTATCTCTGGTCTTAGCTCAATTTCTGATCTCATCAAATTAATATAATTGTAGATTCTTCAAAATTGGTCTGTTAGTAACCAAAAAAGGAGGAGCCAGCATACAATGGGTAACACCTGGGTCGCTTTTACCCTATACAGTTATATTACCTGAATTACAATGGCTGCATCATATGGAACCCAGGGATATTTGTAGTTTGGGGAGACCCTAGAGGTGCTCTCTGGCAGAGGATTCTAAAACTACTTGAAACTACAAATCACATTCATTATAGATTCATTATAGATTCAGTTTCCTGCCAGGGAGAAGAAGGAGAGCAGCTTCTGGAAAGCCAGTTTCCTGCCAGTTTCCATGACAGTTTCCTGCCAGGAGAAGAAGGAGAGCAGCTTCTGGAGAGCCATTTTGACTGGGGAGATTAATTTAAAAAAAAAAACTGTTGGGAGAGGCTGCTTGTTGCTGAGGCAAGCGCCTAATGGCGCACAAATTTCAGTGACCAAAAAATAAATGCAGCATACCTAAAAGTACAGCTTTGTGTTCTCAGCATTACCTAAGAGTGCTTAGATTACCTAAAAGCTCTCACTATGGACACTGAGGGGACTGCGGCAGTCACCTGCAACACTTGTGCGATGTTTATCTTCTTGTCTACAGACGTGGAGAACTTCACATGCACCAAGTGCAAGCTGGCAGCCCTCTTGGAGGAGAAAGTCCAGCAGCTGGAGACACGGGTAGCTACACTTCAACAGATTCGTGAGCAAGAGGTCTTCCTGGACAGAACAGAATGAACAGTCTTGGGTGGGGACCGCACAGAGGAACTGGCTGGGGAGGAGAGTGTCACTCCACAGACACAGGAGGTTGATAGCTGGAGGAATGCACACACAGAACAAGAAAATCCAGGGATTCATCGAGCAGCTTGCAGCTACAGAATCGATTCAAAGCCCTCTCCCTTATCAAGGACAACGAGGAAAAACAGTATGGACAGACTTCAGGGGTAGAGCAGGGGACCTTGAGAGTACCACCGCAAGGAACAGCAGCTGCGAAGCCTCGGCGGAGTCGTGTGGTGGTGGTGGGGGACTCCTTGCTGTGGGGTACAGAAGCAGTGGTTTGTGGGCCTGACAAGATGTCTCGGGAGGTGTGTTGTCTCCCTGGGGCAAAGATCCGTGATGTGACCAAGAGGCTGACAAGACTCATCATTACCCCTTCCTTTTGGTCCATGTGGGAACCAATGATCAGAAGAGACTATGAAGCCCTGGGGAGGAAGCTGAAAGAAATGGATGCACAGGTTGTCATCTCGACTCTTCTGCCAGTTGAAGGGCATGGTCCAGGAAGGGAGAGGAAAATAGCCAATGTAAACAACTGGCTCCATAGATGGTGTTGCCGAGAACAATTTGGATTCTTGGATCATGGGCTGCGCTTCCATGAGGGGGGATTTCTGGCAAGAGATGGGGTGCATCTTATGACAGCTGGCAGAAACATTTTTGCCAACAGTCTCAAGAATTTGATCAGGAAGGCTTTAATCTGAGTCATATGGGGGAGGGAGACAGTATTCTGGAAGGCAAAAGGGCTGGAGAAAATAGTCAAACTGTCATAGAGGAAACAAGGCAAACAGCAAAAGGACCCAACAGTGGGAGGCAAAAAAACTTGCACAGGCAGCAAGTAAAGGGAACACATGGTCGTAGATGTATCTACACTAATGCACAGAGCATGGGAAATAAGCAAGATAAACTTGAACTTATAGCACTACAAAGCAAGTATGATATAATAGGCATTACTGAAACCTGGTGGGATGAGTCACATGATTGGAATGTAGGAATAGAGGGGTATAACCTTTACAGGAGAAACAGGCCAAACAGGAAAGGAGGAGGAATAGCAGTATATGTCAGGGATATTTACACCAGTGAAGAGATCCATGACATCAATACTGGAAGCCAGGTGGAGAGCACCTGGATAAAAATTAAAGGGGAGAGAAACAACAAGGATGTTATTGTGGGACTCTACTACAGACCCCCGAATCAGACGGAGGAATTGGATGATGCCTCTCTAGATCAGATGAACACACATGCAGAAAGGAGAGATGTAGTAGTGATGGGTGACTTCAACTATCCTGATATTTGCTGGAAATCTAACTCAACCAAAACTTCAAGGGCTAGCAAATTCCTTACTTGCCTGGAAGACAATTTCATGGTCCAAAAGGTGGAAGAGGCAACAAGGGGGTCAGCTATTTTAGATCTGATCCTAACCAACAGAGATGACCTGGTTAATGGGGTGCAAGTGGTGGGATCCTTAGGTGAAAGTGATCATGTTCTCCTGGAGTTTGTTATACAATGGAAAGGAGAAGCCAAGCATAGTCAGACACGCATTTTTGACTTTAGGAGAGCTGATTTCAATAAACTGAGGGAAATAGTGGGGGTAATCCCATGGTCAGGAATACTAAAGGAGAAGAGACCTCAAGACGGATGGGACTTTCTCAAAAGGGAGATACTGAATGCACAATTTCAAACAGTACCATTGAGGAAGAAAAATGGGAGGTGTCTCAAGAAACCAGGATGGATGACTAAAGAAATTTCAATGGAGCTAAGTTTTAAATGGAAGATGTATAGGAAATGGAAAAAGGGGGAAATCACCAAAGAAGAATTCAAACAGATAGCGAACACATGTAGGAGTAAAGCCAAAAAAGCTAAAGCGCAGAATGAGCTCAGGCTTGCTAGGGAGGTTAAGAACAATAAAAAGGGGTTTTTTGGGTATGTCTGCAGCAAAAGGAGGAAGAAGGAAATGATAGGGCCACTACGTGGAGAAGATGGCAAAATGCTAACAGGGGACAGAGAAAAGCAGAATTACTCAACACCTTCTTTGCCTCACTGTTTTCAGAAAAGGAAAAGGGTGATCAACTTGAGGAGAATGGAACAGAGGACACAATAGGGGAAATCCAGCTCAGAATAAGCAAAGATGTAGTACCTTCTTAATCTAAATGAATTTAAATCTCCAGGACCAGATGAACTACATCCAAGAGTATTAAAAAAGCTGGCAAATATAATCTCAGAGCCATTGGCAATAATCTTTGAGAACTCCTGGAGAACAGGAGAAGTCCCAGCAGACTGGAGGAGGGCAAACATTGTTCCCATCTTCAAAAAGGGGAAAAAAGAGGATCCCAACAATTATCGTCCAGTTAGTCTGAGATCAATACCAGGGAAGATTCTAGAGCAGATCTTTAAACAGAGAGTCTGTGAACATTTAGAAGGCAATGCCATACTTACAAAAAGTCAACATGGGTTTCAGAGAAACAAGTCATGCCAGATTAATCTGATCTCTTTTTTTGATAAAGTTACCAGCTTGGTAGATGAAGGGAACGCTGTGGACATCACATACCTTGATTTCAGTAAGGCCTTTGACAAGGTTCCCCATGACATTCTTGCAGACAAGCTTGTAAAATGTAGGCTAGACAAGTTAATTGTTCAATGGATTTGTAGCTGGTTGACCAGCCAAACCCAAAGGATGCTCAGCAGTGAAAGATGTGACCAGTGGGGTGCCACAGGGTTCTGTCCTGGGCCCAGTGCTATTCAACATCTTTAACAATGACTTGGATGAGGGAATTAGGGGCATACTTATCAAATTTGCAGATGACACCAAATGAGGAGGAGTAGCTAATACCCTAGAGGAGAGGATCAAAATTCAGAATGACCTGGATAGACTGGAGAACTGGGCCAAAGCTAACAAAATGAAATTCAATATGGAGAAATGTAAAGTACTGCACTCAGGGCGGAAAAATGAAATGCATAGCTATAGGATGGGAGAGACCTGGCTGAACGAGACTACATGCGAAAGGGATCTAGGAGTCCTAGTAGACCACAAGTTGAACATGAGTCAACAGTGTGATGCGGCAGCTAAAAAGGCCAATGCGATTTTGGGCTGTATCAATAGAAGTATAGTATCTAGATCAAGGGAAGTAATAGTGCCACTCTATTCTGCCTTGGTCAGACCTCACCTAGAATACTGTGTCCAGTTCTGGGCACCACAATTCAAAAAGATATTGACAAATTGGAGCGTGTCCAGAGAAGGGCAACTAAAATGGTGAAAGGTCTGGAAACCATGCCTTATGAAGAGAGACTTAGGGAGCTGGGTATGTTTAGCCTGGAAAAAAGACGGTTAAGAGGCGATATGATAGCCCTGTTTAAGTATTTGAAGGGGTGTCACGTTAAGGATGGAGCAGGCTTGTTTTCTACTGTTCCAGAGACTGGAACACGGAGCAATGGATGCAAGCTCCAGGAACAGAGATTCCACTTCAATATTAGGAGGAACTTTTTGACAGTAAGAGCTGTTCGGCAGTGGAACACACTCCCTCGGAGCGTGGTGGGGTCTCCTTCCTTGGAGGTCTTTAAACAGAGGCTGGATTGCCATCTGTCGGGAATGCTTTGATCAAGATTTCCTGCGTAGCAGGGGGTTGGACTGGATGGCCCTCATAGTCTCTTCCAACTCTGCTATTCTATGATTCCATAATAGATTGGTAGAACATAAACCTCCACCAGCATATTTATCCCAGGGACCTGGGCAACAGAGACTGCTGTCTTCATTTCTTCTCTGGGTGTGCAACAGCTCCATCCCTGAGGCACTGATCAACTGCAGGCAATACAGTCTGATTGTCTAGTCTGGATGCATCCACACACTCAAGGAAGAAAATGTAATCTCTGCCCCTCATCATAAGGCTACTTCTTCATCTCCAAGTTGTCAAAGCTCCAGGCACATTCTCAAAGCTAATCAGTAGCTGCAGGTGACAGACATACACCTGGGAGCCTACCTGATACTGTTGCCCATCTGCCCTACAATTCTACATCAGCACAACATAGCATGAATATCCCCCAGCAGAGTTACGCCAGGTTAGCACAACATAATCCTCACACACAGCAGCAAAATTGCAGAACACATGTTCAGGAATGGGCCCCATTGAGCAATGCACAATGACAGGTCCAGATGAATGTATCCTTTTTATGCATCCATATGCACAACAGTTCCACATGTGCAACTTTGTTTCCACCACAGTGAATTGGATATGAAAATTACTCAGTTTTGAAATATCTATTTCTACATGTGTTGTATAATTTATGCTTCTGTATGTTGCTAACAGGATGCCAGCCCTGGGGTAAGTAGATATAACATTGTTATGTTGGTATAACCAGGAGTTTGTAAGGATCAGGATAAAAAGCGACCTTTTCCTACCATTAACTCTGTGTGCTGTATGCATCGCTAAAAGAATTCTAGCCAAGGAAACATTCTTTTCTGCCACACAGACATATGCATAAATGCACAACTTCCCCCTATTTCCCTTTCTCCTTTACCCTTTCTGTAGACTGCTGTTGCTGCTGAGAATCTCTTTAGTGACCTTCAGAAAAACACAACACTCCAAAGGATGCACCTTCTACGGTCAGCCCTCTGAACATGATGGCTACAAGGTAATAAAGTAGAAATCATTGGCAACCCAAAATCAGCAGTGGTGAGGGACTGGATCACTTGATGAGCTGTAGAATTAGCTAACACACATTGGAAACCACCGTAGTGCGTAGTGTGCTATAAAGTGGTGTAGATATGTAAAATGCTGTTGCTTAACAATTTGTAAGTTGCTCTAAGAGCTTTGTGGCTGAAGAACAGGGTATAAATACCTAAAAATAAAATCAAATAAATAAGTGACCCTTCTAGGACCCCAGTTGGATGACAGCTGGTGGTTATCCATATTTGGTGTACACTGATGGAGAGTAACTCTCCATGGTTTCAGCTAGAAGTCTTTCCTATTCCCACCTGAGGTGCCAAAGACTGAAGTTGTGACCTTGTAGATGAAACACACGCACTTTATCCAATGAATTATGATCTGTTCCCTGAAACATAGAACACTGTCTTATTCTGAGTCACTTAATTTATTCATCTATCTCAGAACTGTATATACTGTTTGCCAATGGAACTTAGGAGCTCAAACATAGGACTTTTCCTGGTTTACTTTTTCCTGACTCTCATTAAGTTCTCTCTCAAGAAAGTAATGGTAGATAGTCAAGGTAGTGCATACCTCAGAATCCAGATATGATGGCAGATTGCAATTGGCATATATATTTTTTTAATGATTGTGAGGTTGTGGTATTGATTTGTGTTGAGGAAGAAGAAGAAAAAGCAGTCAACATGGAAGATTTTGCAAATATCAGCACTTCAAAGTACCAAGTGAGATGAAATAGGGCCAGGGGATTTGGACGATTGAAGAAATGTACTTCAAATGTTCCTATTGACAGCTTAAAAATCTTTCCAAAAATGTACTCTCTTGGGGCTTTCTTCTCCTTCTTCTCTTTTAAAAAACATGTTGTAAACTGTAAAGACACAAACCTACAAAGCAACTCAAAACACCTTTTGTTGAGTTTGAAATGCTGTGAGCCTTTGTCAAATCCCATTCACTTCAAAATATTTCAAGAACTCAGTAGAACTGTACTGTTGACAACTTTGAAACTTTCCAGAACATCCTACCATACTTGTCCTGAGAATCAAGTTAACTTTCAACCCAAAAGAATGTATAATGGTGATGAAAACATCACATCATCATTTTCTCAGTTTCTCAGAGAATGGCTTGCTTCCTATGGCTAGTGACCCCTTCAACAACCTGGAAAAAAATCATTTACAAAAGCTTATACATCTTTGCTTTCATGATTTCAAACATTCTTTCAGACTTTTTTTTTTTTTTTACAAAATAAGCACCAACCAGTCTATCTACTTAAAATCAAAGACCTTTGAAAAACAGAAGGCAAAACAGCCCCAACAGAGAAATCAATACAACCATAAAATCTTCAACCATAAAATACAACTGAATCTTCCTTTGCAAAGAGAAGCCAGAGAGATTGCAAATAATCAAAGATAATATGCTGTAGTACATATGGATTATGGATTCAAACTACAGGAAAAGAGATTTCCACCTAAACATTAGGAATAACTTCCTGACAGTAATAGCTGTTGGACAGTGGAACGTGCTGCCTCATAGTGTGGTGGCATCTCCTTCTTTGGAGGTTTAGAAATAGAGGCTAGGTAGCTACCTGTTGGGAATGCTTTGATTGTGTATTCCTGCAAGGCAGGGGGTTGGACTAGATGCCCTTTTTGTGTCTTCTGACTGTATGATTCTATGTGGGAACAGGAAAGCCTGGTCCCTGAATGGCTAAAATTGGCTTCAAGTTGCTCATTCCAGGAATCCTCTAACCTGGTTCACTCCAATCCCATTCCACTTCCCAGTCCTGAAGCTGGGCAAAAAAGACCCAAGCCTAAGGTAGTGCAGAAAAATATGAACAACCAATTTGGACAGGCAGGTAAACCTTGCTACTATTCTGAACTGGTTCAGAATCAAAACTTGGTGTCTTAATATATATGATTTAGTCCCTCAAATCTTCCTTGCCAGGGTTTTTTGTGTAGGGTTACCATATTCCACTGCCTTAAATCCACACATCTAATTTTCGTGTTGAAAATTTGCATAGTAATTCACATAGCATGCAATTATTCTAAATACAGTCAACTTTTATGGGGGTTCAGATGCAGCTTGCTCCCCAAAAGTAGAAAAACTGTGAATATTTCTAGGTCTCCCAAACCAAATTTAACACACACACAAATACCTGTACTGGTGGGGCGGCTGGACCCAGCCTGTCAGGGATGATGGGAGTTGTAGCTCTTCACCCTTGGCCCTAACTCACCACCTTGTCATGCAGCAGAGCTGAACAGCTTTGATCAGTGGTTAACGCTTTTCTCCAAAGCAGCAGAGTTTCAGAGAATAGGCTGAAGATCCTGACAAACTCTCCAAGCCTTCTCTCTTTTCTTCCTCAGATGTCTCCAAAACTTTCCCAGGATTCTGCTGGCTCTTGTATCTTCACTCAGGACACCAGGCAACTCAGTAGTCTTATATAAGATCTACTTTATTCTTCTATATACAAATACTATGTGCTCAACAAATCACAATTTCTACAAATCTCAACTACCCACAATATCTCCAAACTACTCCACAATATCTCCAAACTACTCCACATACATACATTGGCAAACATTGCTATTATTATAGCCATTGTTAATCACCACCCACTAGTTAGTTTCCACCCAGTGGGTGTGTACATCCATTTTGATTGGTTCACATAGTTCAACCCATGCTTAAGACCAACCCAAGTATTTCATCATTTTACCTTGTACACTTAATGGATCTCAGGTGTTTCCAATATGCATTCTGTAATTCTGTCCTTGGCTCTCAAGACTTCTAAATTACATTAGCTTTTGCACCTGTGTAGCTTCATAATTGCTCTTGCTTAGTCATTGTGGCTTTCACATACATATTTTATTTCTATCACTGTATGTCCCATGTTGCATTTTCCTTAACAATCCCCTCCGAAATAAAAATATTGTATGTGTGTTACAATGTCATTCCAACCATTTGTGTCAGCCTTTTATGTTTTTCTACTGTCAATGCTTTTGTGAACAAATCTGCTATGTTGTGTTGTGTTTCTATATATCTCAATTCTATTTCACCCTTCTGAACCATGTCTCGCACATTTTGATATCTTACACCAACATATTTTGTTCTGTTCTTCAAACTTTCAGTTTCAGCCATCACTATGCATGACTGTGAATCTTCCAGAATTTCCACTGGTATCTTGAAACTTTCATTTAAATCATTTAACAATTGCTCAACCCACTGTACCTCATTTACTATCTCATTCAAAGCTGCGAATTCTGCTTCAGTCATACTCAATGCTACATTTGTTTGTTTTCTACTTCTCCAAACTATTGGACTTTCACTATATTTAATTATCATTCCTGTAACTGACTTCTTGTCTCCTAATTCTGACGCAAAAGAACTGTCCACATAACAATCTAAATCTGAACTACTGCTTCTGATTATCAATTTCTTATCTAAAGTTCCTTTCAAATACCTCAATAAATTTTTTACTGCTGTCCAGTCTTCAATTTTTGGATCATTAACCCTTCTAGACAATACATTTACAGCATAAGAAATGTCCGGTCTGGTGTGGCAAGATATGAATTGTAAAGATCCTATTATACTCCTGAATAAAGTCTTGTCCTCAAACGCTCTAGTTGTTTCTTCAGACACAAAGCCAGTTGTCATTGGAGCTCTTACTATTTTAGCATTTTGTAATCCACACTTTTCAATTAAACTTTCAATTTTCTTTCTCTGACTTAACACACAATGTCCTTCTTCTGTCCATTCAACGCAAATACCTAAATAAGACTTCAATAAACCTAAATCCTTCAAAACAAACTTCTCAGACAATTCTATTTTTACTGACTCAATTTCCTGTTTTGACTTTGCTGCTACGCACAAATCATCTACATAAATCTCTAACACTATGTCTCCTTTCGTATAGACACAGACATCTGCAATGCTCCTTTTGTATCCTAGCTTAACTAACTCATCATTGATGCAAAAATTCCATGCTCTGGCACTCTGTTTTAAACCATACAATACTTTCTTTAATTTATAAACTCTCTGACTACCATTTTCTTCAAAACCTTGTGGCTGCTCCATAAAAATTTCTTCATCCAAAACCGCATTCAAGTAAGCTGTTTCAAAATCAAAATGCTCTACAACTAAATTCCTTTTTGCTGCTACAGCTAGAACCATTCTCAGACTTTCTGGCTTTGCAGTTGGAGAATATGTCTTATCATAGTTCTCATACTGCTGTTGTGCAAAACCCTTAGCTACTAACCTAGCTTTATATTTAATACTTCCATCTGGCATTTCTTTCCTTTTGTACACCCACTTACAACCAATTACTTTCTTGTCTTTGGGTCTGCCAACAATTTCAAAAACATCTTTATTTACCAGGCACCCAAACTCATTATCCATTGCATCAAACCATCTTTCCTGTTCTTCTCTAGAAAAACTTTCCAACTCTTCAAAACTTTCAGGCTTTTCTACTGCTAAACAAGCTCTTGCCTTTGTCACAACAAACCTATCTGGAGACTTTCTAACTCTATGACTACGCCTGGGAATAAAATCTGCTGATCTGCCTCTTTCATCCTCACTTTCAATACTAGGAGTTGTAGTTCTACAACTAAATCTCTTGTCTTCAGTCATTCGAGTAGTAATAGGCCTAGATGGTGTCTCATTATCAGAAGAACTATCACTACTGCTAGTTGATGCTTCTGGCTTAACTGAAACCCCTCCGTTTCCTGAGGTTGGTTCAGTTTGTGCTTCTGGCTCATTTGAACTTCCTAACCTCAAAAAAACTTCTTTATTGGCATGCAGTTTGTCCTAACCAGCATGTGTCTCGAAATTTGCAGACCTAGAATACTGCACTTCTTTTCCACCCAAATGAAACTTGTAGCTATTTCCAGAATACCCCAAAAACATAAGCCTTTTGCTTTTGGGTTCTCCTTTCCTCCTGAAACAAGCAGGTGTGTAAACATAAGCAAATTGTCCAAAAACTCTCAAATACTTGTAATTTGGCATTCTCCCATACAATACCCTGTAGGGAATGTCTTCAATTTCTGAATGATACAATCTGTTACTAATAATTATTGCTGTCAAAGTTGCTTCTGCCCAAAAGCTATCTTTCACCCCTGCATCTGCCATCAAACAAGCAGTTATTCTTTTTATGTCTTGTATCTTTTTCTCTGCTAAACCATCCTCACTAGGACAAGCAGGGTTTGTAGTTTTATGCTTTATTCCCACCTTTTGAAACCAGTTAAACAGTTGATTATTTAAAAATTCTCCTCCTCTGTCAGTAACAATGGTGCCTACTCTGCTATCAAATTGTCTTTCCACCATTCTCACCCACGCTTTTAAACTTTGCCCAGCGTCAGATTTGTTTTTCAATATTCTCACAAACGCAAACCTTGTAAACCTATCAACAATTACTAGGAAATACTTGCTTCCCCCTAAAGACAAGCAATTAGCTTGGGCAACATCTGCATGAACAAACTGAAATGGTCTTTGAGCAATTCTTTTTGTTTTCTTGGCTACTGGAAAAGCTCTGACCTTTACCTGATTACATACTGTACAATCTAAATGATTTTTGCATTCAGCAACTTTTAAATCTGGACACATACTGATTAAATTCTTTAAACATTTGAAACTAGCATGGCTGAATTTTCTGTGGAGCTCGTGTATGCAGTCTTTGTGGATTGGACTATTGTCTATGTTATTAGCATTTTCAACCCTGTAGCTATCAATATTGTCCTCCAAAAAATAAAGTTTATCCTTTTTCAAGCTTATGCCACGCAATTCCCCATTCAGTTTTATCTTACACAAGTTCTTTTCAAAAATGACTGTGTAATCTCTGTCTGTTAATCTGCTTACTGATAACAAATTATTTTCTAACTCCTTTACATGTAAGACATCATTAAAGTTTTCTTTTAGCCCTGGAATGAAAACTGTACCCATTTGATTTACAGTACTGAGCTCTTTCCCGTCAGCCAAAACTACAGCATTTACATTAGCTGATTTTCTATTACTTATTAAATTAATATTATTACACATTGAAGATGAGGCTCCTGAGTCAACCAGCCATTTAGAATTTGCATTTTGTTTTTCCTTAATCATGGTTTCAAACCCCTTTTTATTACCACTGTCCTTCAAAAATGGAGGTCTGGACTGTTTTTGATACTGCCGCGGCTGCCATCTGCTCTCTATTTGCTTGCTTCTCTCAGCAGCAAATTGTTTACAATGTCTCTGCAGATGACCAATCTTCTTACAATAAAAACACCTCCGTTGCTCCCTTGTAGAAGCTGCTTCTTCCTGCTTTCACAAATCAGGTGCTTTTGTTGTTTCGGCACAGTCTTTAAACTTGCTGAGTCACCCTGCTCAGACTTTCTCCTCTGGTTCTCTTCCAATATTCTGGCCACAATTAAGTCTCTGTTAAGCTCAGCTTTGGCAAATTTTGCAAGCTGTTCGTAATGTTGTCCCAAGAAGAGTCTAGCGATTCTAATAAAATGTAACATTGCTGCTCTTTGCTAATTTCCACTCCCCTCAGTTCAGCTTGCACAAATAAATCTTGCATCATTTTTAAATATTCTATCACACACTGCCCTTTAGTCATCTTTTGCCTGTATATTCTTTTAGACCATAGCATTTTTGCAAAAGCAGTTGAAGGAGTGTGTAATCTCTGCAAGGTATCCCACACATCCTTGGCGGACGCTTTATCTCTGACGTCATTAATCAAGTCTTCTTCAAGCATGAGATAAAGACAGGCTTTTGCTTTATTATCTCTTTCTCGAGTGGCTGCATTAGCATCGGCTGCCAGCCCTGTTTCAACTGTCGACCACAGACCTTCCTTTACTAGTAGAGATTGGGCATAAATCTTCCAGATAGAGTAGTTGTTTCTATTTAATTTACTAAACTTTAGAATTTCCATCTTAATTTGTGCAGTGACTCAATTTGACACAGTCTTCCGAGTATGCACAGCTGACCCATCTGGGCTTAAACAAAACACAAAATGATTTACTTACGAGGCTTATCAGTGCAGCGCAAACAGCTTGCTCTGATCTGTCGTCCACAAAACTTTCTTCTACTCTCTGGAACTTTCAGCTTCTGTGGATGCTGGTTGCTCTAGTATCTGGGCCCATAACCCATGTCAGGGATGATGGGAGTTGTAGCTCTTCACCCTTGGCCCTAACTCACCACCTTGTCATGCAGCAGAGCTGAACAGCTTTGATCAGTGGTTAACACTTTTCTCCAAAGCAGCAGAGTTTCAGAGAATAGGCTGAAGATCCTGACAAACTCTCCAAGCCTTCTCTCTTTTCTTCCTCAGATGTCTCCAAAACTTTCCCAGGATTCTGCTGGCTCTTGTATCTTCACTCAGGACACCAGGCAACTCAGTAGTCTTATATAAGATCTACTTTATTCTTCTATATACAAATACTATGTGCTCAACAAATCACAATCTCTACAAATCTCCTCAACTACTCCACAATATCTCCAAACTACTCCACACACATACATTGGCAAACATTGCTATTATTATAGCCATTGTTAATCACCACCCACTAGTTAGTTTCCACCCAGTGGGTGTGTACATCCATTTTGATTGGTTCACATAGTTCAACCCATGCTTAAGACCAACCCAAGTATTTCATCATTTTACCTTGTACACTTAATGGATCTCAGGTGTTTCCAATATGCATTCTGTAACTCTGTCCTTGGCTCTCAAGACTTCTAAATTACATTAGCTTTTGCATCTGTGTAGCTTCATAATTGCTCTTGCTTAGTCATTGTGGCTTTCACATACATATTTTATTTCTATCACTGTATGTCCCATGTTGCATTTTCCTTAACACAGCCATGCATGTGTTATCTCGCTTGCTCACTCACTTCTCACATGGGCAGATGAGGGGAAGGCAATCAGTTGGGTAAGCAAGAGGAGGGAGAAAGGGGACACCCAGCCCATTTATGCACACTCCATCCTCAAATTCCCACACAAGGCTGGGTCCAGCCACCTGGCTAGTTTGATTTCCTCCCAACGACATGGGTGTTATTGAAGCTCCTGTTTAAAATGGCATAGAGCAATGGTGGCAAGTATAGTAATCTGCAAATAATCTAATTCGCAAGTGCTCAACCTTCAATTGTGGAGGGACGACTTTACTCTAATTTTCATGTTAATGATACAAATTCAGCACATTAATTGTTGCACATTTCTTCCACTAAGTTTCAACCTCCATGTTCTGTTTTACAGTTACAAATGATTTGAGAGAACCAGTATAGGGTAATGCTCAAAGTTCTAGACTTGGAACAAGGAGTTCGAAACTTTGCTTGGTCATACAATTTACCTTGGGCCACCATTACCTCTCAGCAAACCTACCTTCTTGCTTCTTGCACTCCACCACTCACAACATTCACTCTCCCTTCCCTTCTGCTTCCCCCTTCGCCTCACCTTGTGCCCTCACAGGACAGCCTTTACTTGCTTCCTGCACTATGCCACTTGCATGGCTTGCTCTCCCTTTCCGCCACCACCTACGACTCCTCGAGCGCTTTCATCAGCGCTGTCTACGCACAATTCTAAATATACACTGGACTGACTATGTGACGAATGTTGCTGTCCTTGAGCAAGCAGGGATCACCAGCATTGAGGCCATGATATTGAGAACACAGCTGCGCTGGGCAGGGCACGTTTCTAGGATGGAGGACCATCACCTCCCAAAAATACTACTCTACGGTGAACTCGCCACAGGCCAGCGTAAGAGGGGCACTCCAAAAAAGCGATACAAAGACTCCCTGAAACAACATCTCAGGCTTGGCCAAATTGATCACCAACAGTGGTCCGCCCTGGCCTCACATCGGGAGGCATGGAGACGCACTATCCACAATGCTGCAGCCTTATTTGAGAACTCACGACGAACAAGTCTTGAAGAGAAACGACAACGCAGAAAGAATCACAGCCCAAAGACATCACCCAAGGAGACCTTCTGCTGTGCTTTTTGCAACCGGACCTGCTTATCTCGGATTGGCCTTTTTGGTCATCAGCGCGCTTGCAGAAAGCGCGGGATGAGTCCTTCCTGAATCTTCTTTTGCGAAGAAAAGCCAGAGAGGGCAGAACAATCTCAAAGAGTGACTCTCCATTTTACCCCTTATCTTGTCTCCAGAAAGGGCTAGAATATTACTTAAAACAAAACAAAGTGAACCGGCTTCCCTGGTGGCCAGTGGAGCCTCCTGTCCAGGAAGCCCATTTATGGACTGCAGCAGAGATCAGAGGCCCCAGATTGTGACATTGCTGGCCGCTGCCAGCAATGCCAGGTGAGGGGTGGGGCCAGAGCTTACATGAAGGCTTGCTACCCCTCTCCTCAGCCTCTTCTCTTTCAGTGACCCACCCTCCCACCACTGGAATAGTATGATAATGGTTGCTTCGGAGCCGGGTAGGAATTTTTACCCCCCTTTTCTCAGGTTTTTTTTCACCTACCCCATACTAGGAATGTGGCACAATGGGAAAATTTGTCTAGGGTGGAGTCTAATTAGGTTAAATTTGCACCAATCAGAGTGGGAAAGGGTGAGGCGTAGCTTACGGTGGGCATCTATGGCACCGATTTTGGTGAAGGGATGGTCTCTGGAAGGGTCTCCTTAGGCCGTATGATCTGGAACAACAGAAGGAGAGTTACTTTGGGATTGGCCTGAAGGATAATCCCCCCACCTTAACCTGTATGGATTGGGTCAGGGACTTTGGGGCTGATCCTCCAGATATGAGCTGGCTGGAGAGTAACCCCAAGTTCACCATGAGAAGCTAGGGGCATAAGTCCAGGAGGGACGATCTACCCCAGCTGCTCCCACACTAGGTTGCCTCCCCCTCCTGAAGATTTAATGGCTTCTAAATAGGCAGGGTTAAAAATCCCATATCTGTGTGTGGTCTCGTTATTTCTCTGAGTCAGTCCATAAAGTTTAGAATCCAGGCTGGATGACAGCCTGAATTGATGCAGAGTGGCATGCCTCAAATCTGGGTAAAACCCAGCTGAACCAGGCATATGACAGCCCTATGTGTGTCTGTTATGTGTGTTTATCAAACAAATACCACAGATGAGTTGCTGGTAAGGTTTCCCATGTGATCAATGAGTTACTTTGATTTGTCAAGATTTTTCAATACTGTCACCTTCCATTTTATCTCCATCACCATCTCCTACTCCTCCTTTCCCTTGAACAGTTTAACTTAGAAAGGCCCAGAAGGAGGAGGGGAGAAATAAGATTTTAAATAATTTATTTGGAGAAACAGTCAGTGAAGAGGAACAAATAATGTTTCACTAAGAGAAGCCAGACCTTTGACCCTCCCCTTTTCGCTCTGATACCTGAAGCCTGAGCCCAGTTGCATTAGTGAAATTCTCATTTGATGGCATTTTAATATTCTGCCTTGATGACTTTTTAGCAGCATTTACTTTCTGAGGTCTTGAGTGTTCCCTCGGAGGAAATGAAACATGTCAAAGCCCATTATAAAAATCAAAATTTAAATACCTTGGCCACGTCAGGGCTCTCACACAATCCCATCAGCGCTTAGATGGTGGTTTCTAGCTACTCATTTGCTCACTTGTTCAATAATGAGTACACTTGATGAAGCATTCTGGGGTCACGGAACATACGTTACTGATCTAATTTAACCCATTGATTGCTTATACACCAAGGACTGGGAGCGAAAAGATTTTATCACTACAAAACACTGAGCTAATTTCTGCTGGTAGTAAAGGGAAGGGCTTCTTTTGCCATCTTAACCATAACAATTGCAGTGACAAATTGAAATTTTAATAGCAAAATATAGGTGGGCTCTATTTAAAGTTATGGGGGAAGCAAAGGCAATTTCTATGATGGATTAGATTCTGTAAGGTGATTGGTAGGCTCTGTTTAAAGTGAGGAGATTCCTCCTCCACCTGCTCCATTTTGGGGTTCAATATTTTCCAAGTGATACGAGAGGTCAAAAGGAACCTTCAGCACATTGAATGCTTGGGGTAGGCTTTGAAACATATATTTACATCAGCAGCACAGTTAAGTCTGGGAAGCAGAATCTAGTAAGGGAGAATGTGTTCTGGGTTGAGGATGATTCATGGCTGCATGCATATTTGCAGCAAGGATGTAAGGATTACTTGCTCCCATTTTGTTATTCTCGATGAGAAAGTAGGTCTCAACAGATTGAGAGTCCACACTGAGGAAATGGTCAACCACCACAAGATTTTTTTTTAACTTTTCAGGATTTACTATTGCAAAAAATGGTAGCAAATTTGTAAACATTTTTTTTTTTGCATGGAAAAAGTGCATTTTGTGGAAAATTCACTGTTAGCTGTGCAAAACTGTTTTTGTGTAAAAAGCATCACCTGGCATCCCGTTAGGGAAATGCAGTGTCATGAGATGGACCTATATCATTGTGACTCACTTTTATGGTTGTTGTATAGGTCAGAATTCTTTTGTGACACACAACAGCCAAAAGTCTCTCAAAATTCAGCTTGTAAAGTAGTGTAATCCCCTCTAATATGTTCTTTTCTGTGTTGCTATGAAGTGGGGGGAATGAACAGGGACATGCCCATTTATTTTCTAATAGTCACAGCTTTATCAGATGAACCACCATTAATATTTCTTTCCCACCATATTTTTCTGCGTAATTGTCCTGGCAAAATAACGCTTTCTATCAGACCTTACCTTCAGTAGCATTAAAGGGCAGCCCCAGCATTCACAGAGCACAAACGGAGATCTGTTTTCTTCCACATTCATGATCTTGGTGATTCCCACAAGGAGATGTGAGTGTGGTAAAATTTAAAAAATACAAGAAAATCAATACACCAAATGTACACACAAGCACAAAAACACACTTTAAAACTTCCAACTAAACCAGGGAGGTTCATAAAAAGAGCATCCTGTACCTTGTTTTCACAATCTCACCCAGAAGTGTTCTGGCCATTGACGTTGTATTCACATGAGCACAATGGCAGGCAAAAATTTGAAAAAAGTGCCACAGCAGATCTATTGATGGCTTGAACTGTCAATAAAAAGGAACCTTATTTACATCTTAAAATCACCATAGCATGACATCGTGTGGTATAAGCACCCTGTATAAGTATAATGTGATGCCATATTAATTAGGCATAATTATGACACTGTACTTGCCACGTCTGATAAAGTCCTTAAATGCTCTGCAAGGATGTCATCCGCAGATAGCTGACAAGGACCTCCAGAGGACCCTGTGGAAGCCTGTTCCAGTGTATGCAGCAGCTGGAAAGTAGCAGGATATATCCCCATTCACCACCTCCCCACTCTCTGACATCACAGAAATGGCCATGTTGAGGAAGTTGCACTGCTTACAAGGTGATTTGGGGGGGGGCGAGATGTAGCTATATGATACGCCTACATCTCCTGATGTAGAATGTTAACAAACATTTTTAAAGACCCCCCCCCCCAAATAAACAGAAATGTGAAAATCATTAAAATAATGCACCACAATGCAGGGGGGAGGGCTTTGAAATTATTCAGTCTTGCATTTGAGAATGAAATAAGTGAAGTCTTGCTTTGCAATGCTGTCATTATTATTATTTTCCCCTCCCAGTGTGGCATTAATTTTCTATGGTGGTGTGATAGCATGCTCTTGTGAGCCAAGAGGCTATGGGGGCATCCACACTAGAGAAATAATCCAGTTTGAAACTGGATTATTTGCATGGGTTCTTCCTATGGAATCCTGGGATTTGTAGTTTGGTGAGGCACCAGCATCCTTTGGCACAGAAGGCTAAATACTTTGTAAAACTACAAATCCCATTTTTCTATAGGAAAGAGCCATGCAAATAATCCAGTTTCAAACTGGATTATTTGTGTAGTGTGGATTCCCTCTATGCTACAGGCAACATTGCTGCTAGTAACATTGCTGTCATTAGACAGAGTTTTGCTGAGGAGTCAAGCTAAATGTTCCAAACAGCTACTGGAAAGCATCAGTAGTGGGGAGGAACATCGCTGGAGGATCTCTCAGAGACAATTTCAGTGTCACTTTAGGTCACTTTAAAGGAATGAGCACTGAGCGGAAGAGGTACTGGTAAACCACTTTGGAATGTCTTCTACCATGAAAAACCTATGGTTTGGCAGTCCAAAACGAGAGAATTCCACAGATATCATGGGCTGTCAAATAAATAAATAAATAAACCCTAGAGCAAATCAAGCTTCAACTGTTTCTAGAATCCAAAATGTCTAAACTGAGGCTATTATACTTTGGGCATATATCATGAGATAGAATCATAGGAGATTTTCACACAGGGGAAATAACCCCCGTGGAGATCGGGAGAGAAACAGGGCTGTTCCACTGCCTGTGCTGCGTTTTGCACACCCCCTTCCTTCTCCAGATCTCCCACTGTCCTCCCTCCGTCCTGCTTCCATTTCCCTCCCACTATGTTCCTTTATTTTTTTACTAATGAAGAACGTTCATTAGTAAAAAATAGTGGAAGGGAAATACAATATAATCAAATACAATAGAATAGAATCAAAACTCAACACTTACAAAAGAATTCCACCCAGGGACAAGAGGATTCCCAGCAGATAATGGCCCATCAACCAACCATTAGCCAAACAGACACTAACGAGCCTTGCATTTCTATACTCAGAAACTAACCATTCAATTACACAAATTTACATATACTCCCCAACAAGGGTTCACAGCACATAAACTCTACACACACCTACCCAACCATTCTCTGAGGATGCCAGCCACAGATGCAGGCGAAACATCATAAAGAAACTATTCCAGAACACAGCCTCACAGCCCAGAAAGAAACCAAGGAAAATCTAATCTCCATAGAGTTGGAAGAGGCCCCAAGGGTCATCTAGTCCAACCCCCTCCCGTGCAGGAATACACAATCAAATTATCCCCAACAGATGGCCATTCAGCCTCTGTTTTAAAACCTCCAAAGAAGGAGACTCCACCACACCCCGCAGCAGTGCATTCCACTGCTGAACAGCTCTTACTGTCATGAGGTTCCCCCTAATGTTTAGGTGGAATCTTTTTAACTGCAGTTTGAATCCATTGCTCCATGGCCTAGTTTCTGGAGCTGTGGAAAACAAGCTTGCTCCATGCTCAGTATGATAGCCCTTCAAATATTTAAACATGGCTAACATGGCTTGCATGTCACCTCTTAAGCTTCTTTTCTCCAGACTTAAACATACTCACCTCCCTTAACTGCTCCTCACAGATGACATGACTCATTACAAAAGACAATAATCCCCACATTTAATAGTGGAAGGTAGTAAGAAAAAAGGAAGATGGCATTACAGGAAGCCACAATCCTGGAGTTTGCAAGGACATTTAATAACAGCATTTCTTGAAGGTCCCTCTTTCATAGGGTTCCCATAAGTTCATAGGAATGCCATAAGTCAAAGCCAACTTGATGGAAATTAGTAACAGTTTTATTCTACATTTTTCTCAGCTTCTTCCATTGGATTAGACAGCAAAAATAAATAAATAAATAAAAATAAAAAAAAATCCCCAGAATATTGGCTGGGGAAAAAGATTAAAAAGAGAATAACATTTTGATTAAATTCTTATGGGTAGCATGTACTTCTATATCAAAGTGGCTAACGGGTTATGCGAGTGTCCTGTCTCTTACTTAACACTCATTTCTTTAGCAGTTTGTAATCACCTTGGCTTCCCATGCTCCAATAAAAAACCAGAGAAAGATGACATGGTGTAACTCCTCCCATTTTTCTTTTTGAGAACATGAAGTTTGGGTAGTCAGGAAGGCTGCAGAGCAAAATGAAGGGACCTCTTCCAGTCCATCAGCCAAATTCAATTTCAGATTTCTTATGGGGTTTGTTGCAATGAGGTGGGGTGCCAAAGACAAAGGTGTGTAACCAAAAATGTATCATATTTTAGCTTAAAGTCTAAGTTAAACTTTTAGCCAAAGAAGAATAATTTTGACCTAAACTAAAGCTGGAAAACCAATGAATGATGATGTTATAGGAAGAGGTGTGTATAATCTCAGAGGGCCAGATTCATCCCCAGGACTTGAGATTTTCCACCTGAGACAATAGCCTACCTGCCGTATGACACAATGGAAATTATCAGATGTGGCAAAAACCACATGAAAAGATTGTGTCAAGAACAAAAATGAGTGACCTTACCGGACGACAACATCTTCCAGCATCCCGGGGGCATAGTGCGACATCCCTTAAGGAAACCTTAATTTTCCATTAGCAGAAACAGAGTGCATTCAAAAATATAGCTGTTACATTCATAAAGTGCTTACTGTCAATTCCAAATGTTACTCTTGAGGAGACCACATTAGGGTTAGGGACTGTGGGTGAATTCGATTCCAGCCAATCTTGGGGCTTGGCTTTGTCACCTCACTCACTTTGAGCCAGTTCTTGGAGGTTCAAAGTGAGTGGGGTGATGAAGCCAAGCCCCAAGATTAGCTGGATTC
Organism: Gambelia wislizenii; assembly: GCA_030847615.1. Taxonomy (NCBI): domain Eukaryota; kingdom Metazoa; phylum Chordata; class Lepidosauria; order Squamata; family Crotaphytidae; genus Gambelia; species Gambelia wislizenii. The sequence goes on from JAUMIR010000009.1 coordinate 19,952,307, forward strand.
AGGGCAAAAACCACTGAATCCAGCTGATCTTGGGGCTTGGCTTGTCATCCCACAAACTTTGAACCTCCAGGAGCCAGTTCAAAGGGAGTGGGGTGACAAAGCCAAGCCCCAAAGCCAAGCCACAGTCCCTAACACTAACTTGGTCTCCTAGAGAGTCAGAATTGGAATTGACAGTAAACACTATGTCAATATAACAGCTATGTCTTTGAATGTACCCTGTTTCTGCTAATAGAAAAGTAAGGTCTCCTCAAGAGTAAGAATTTCAGGACTGTGGCTAAATTCTATTGTGCATACTAGTGCAGTCTCCTCAAGAGTAAGAATTCGAATTGACAGTAAGCACTTTGTGAATGTAACAGCTATATCTTTGAATGTAGCCAGTTTTTGTTAATGGAAAATTAATTGTGCAAAGGGTATGAGGCGCTATTCCAAGAGAATATATTACATGGAATATTTGTGAATTAACAGCCTTAATTTTGTGTAAAAAAAAAAATGCACCATGGTGGATAATTTGCCGATAGTACCAGGTTCATCCAAACTAAACATTTTTCGTCCTCATTGCTTCCAATGGGAGAGCATGAAGTGTAGGCTGGATTCTCTCCTTTAAATCCTAGGGATGTAAAACCTTAGATGTCCCTGTGTGGGGAGAAAGAGGGGTGGACATGGGGTGGTACCCTATGTGTAGGGGAAGAGGAAGCCCCATCGAGCACAATGAGCCTGGGCTTGCCTGCCTCCATCCAAACAGTAGCATCTTTTTTGGCCTCCCTTGGATTTCATTCCCTCTCTTCAAAACCAAGGAGACCCCAGAGTCCGAAGGGGGGAGAGAAGTTTCTTTCTTCATAGTCCCACTCAAGCCAGAAATGTCGGGGTCCTTCCCCCCCATAGTTGCTGACACCTCCCTGCCTTTCTTCCCAGAGGGAGACTTTCCAAGACCCTCCTCCTCCTCCTCTTCCTCCTCCAGCCTGGGGACGGGCAAAAAAGGCAGGGGGTGAGTGCCCACCCACACCGCTCAGTTTTACTTGGGAGTAAGTTTTCTTAGTGCCAGCCTGATTCTGGAGAGTGGGGTTTGAGTCCCCTTTGCTTGGCCATGGAAACCCCTGGGCAAGTCACACTCTCTCAGCCTCCTCGGCTGTCCTGTCTGGCCAGCCTCAGCCATTACCTGGCTCTCAGCTGGCTGCAAAAATGGTGGATCAAGAATTGCAAGGCTTCCCTTGCAAGCCTGCCCCCTCCATGGTCCAACCAATCATAATTCCGCCCCTCTCCCATGATGGTTGCTGATGGTTCACACAACCAATAGTGTGGGTTTTTCCCTGACTTTCCTAAAAGGTCTGTGGAAAATAGAGGGATGGAAAGTCATGGGTTAACTGGGTTTTTTTTTTTTTTTGCTATCTCTCCTTCCAAATAGTGTGTCATGTGTGAACCAATAGGGTAAACGGGCCCATAGAGTATTCCAGCCAACATAGCCAAAAACTCTTTCCTGAACTGTACTACAAAGGCATCTGAAAGAGACTATGGAATCCCAAATCCCCAAACTACATGTTGGCATAATTTCTTCTGTCCTGTGTTGCTTTTTAATAATTCCTTGCAAGAAGAAAACTAATCAGACATTAAGAAAAGTGGGGGGCCATCATTTTAGTTTTTTTTTTTAACTTACACGAGGAAAAACTACTTTTTCATGTACATGATGAGCTATTCAAAAAGTTCATTTAATAGTTAATCAAATTGCTTTTTAGTATTATGATTTTGTTCTGTTTTAGTTTACATTGAAAGCCACTTTCAATGGGGAAAAGATATAAATAAGTAAATAAAAGCAAAGATAAACGTAAAGTAAAAAATAGCATCCCGCCTGCAGTTTGATGTAGTACAGTCGATATTCTCTCCATGTGGAACTCAGTCATCTGTTCCTCAGTAGAAGCATAGTGTCCAGATCGAAAGAAGTAATACATCTACTCTATTTTGTAGTAGTAGTAGTAGAACCACTCTAGTCAGACCTCACTAGAATACTGTGCCACTCTTTCTGTACTACACAAGTGGGTAGAAGGGAGTCAGGATAGGAAGGAAGGGTTGTGATACTGCCACTTGTAACAGTTTCATTCCCAAAGGACTATTGGATAACTTATCTTCCCTTAGAAAAATTAGGCGAAGTCTGCTCCATGCACCATTTCTCAGCACAACATTAGGGTAAAGAATTTAGAGTGTCCAATGGTACCTTGTTCCAGTTCCAGCACAAGGAGTTAATCAAATGCTTGTCAGTGGGATTAAGAACCCACTGGTGCCTAAATAGGAAATGAATCCATTAATTAGCCAAAGTTGACAAACCACAAATTTTAACATTCAAATATATCAGCAACCAGCTTTAGGAATCTGCTTTTCATGGGTACCCCCCCTCCCACAGTACCAATTCAGTTGACATATGTTTTCCCTTGACATCTGCAGGATGACCATCAACAAAAGGTAGACAACAGCTTCAGATTTCAAAGGGAGGGACATTTAATATTTAGCCCATACATTAGCCATTCTCTCCATCCAACATTTAAGTTATGAACCCATGGGGGTCATATTTCAGCAGGAAGGAGTGTTTAAAAATGCTTTCCACTGATGGATCACCTTTTAACACTCCTTTGTATATGAGATCATCTTCTTTCTTTTTTAAAGTGGAAGAAACAAATAAATAAATTTTAAACCTTCTCTTAATAGACTTACCAACTCCTTGTGTACACCTTTTCCTTGTAAAAAGCAGAGGGGTGTATAATTACCCTCTTCACCAGGGAGGCAAAGCTAGTGACATGTTGAGCAAAATGCTACACTGTGTTAATAGTGCCTTGAGAAGAAATCAGAGAAGTTAATCATGTGTGGATGCGGGGTTAAGAAGCAATGTAACAGACTATTAAGTTTAATATAGATATTTGATATAAGCATATGCAGACAGCCATTAGCATAAATTCATGTTTCAGGAGAACAGAGCAGAACATACACCCAGCGATGGATTTATAACATCCATAGTGCATAGGGTGGGTATCAAAATGAGTGAGAAGTAGGTCAGAGAAATTCAGGCTTGGTCTACATATGCATAGCAAAATTGCAGACTTTTAGAGTTGGAAGGCCATCTAGTACAACCTTCAGGAAGACACAACTACAGCACTCTTGGAAATAGCCCATCTAACCTCTGCTAAAAACTTTGAGGAAGGAGAGTCCACCCCCACCCCTGGGACAGTCTATTTGTTACAATGCTCTACTACCCCTCCCTAATACCTCATAAATGGAAATATTTGACACTTTGTAGGGGTCTAAGTAGTCTGGAATGATCCAAAATGAGGTCAGATGGAGGTCGCAAGGACTTGGGAATGTATCTTAGAAATACTTCAGTAAGCACACCCAAACTTGGTTTCAGCGGAGCCCCTAGTAAACATCACTGTTACAGAGGTATGTACTAATTCCTTCTTGGGCCCCTTGGTGATCCAGCCAATTAAACAAGTGACCGACATACCCTAAATCTCCAGAAAGTACCCGTCCTCATGTCCTCCTGTTCTACAATGTGAGGTTGTCATAACTCATCAATTCCTATCATCCAGCCATCTAAGACAATCAGTGGAATTTCGTTCTCCATTGTTCCTCCCATGGGATAGTCATTTAACCATTGCAGTAGCCAAAACATGCCTTCAAGGCATGAAATGGGTTATAACTAGCTTAAACAATAGCAATGTGTGCAACTATGGACACTCTCTCTGTCAGCATGCCCCCAGATCAGACTTCCAGTGCCACCCTCATTGTAGATCTGAGTATTTATCCTTCAGACTGGCAACTATTGCCCTATCTCCTGAATCTATGCCTCTATCCAACTTTTCTCCTTAACTCTTCAATAGCCTTGTGTGCCAGGGAGCCCTGGTAGCGCAGTGGTTAAATGCCAGTACTGCAAGTCACATTGCAAGTTCGATTCCAGAGGGCTCCAAGGTTCACTCAGCCTTCCATCCTTTCATAGGTCGGTAAAATGAGTACCCAGCTTGTGGGGGCACTTAGCTAACATACATTGGAAACTGCTCAGTGCAGTGTAGTTGGGTAAATTGCTATTGCTTAAAATAAAATGTAACCTGCTATGATAGGTATTTATACCGCGCTCTTCAGCCACAAAGGCTAATTGAATTGTGTGGTTTTGTGAACATGTGTTGCATGGGTGATTGCTTTCTGTGTTATTTTCCAATATAAACCATTTATTTCACTTTAAACTAGAGTTCTCTGCAGTTAGATATACATAGGTGAAAAGATCCTGAAGTTACCCACCTCTTGCAGCATTCCATTTGAGCTAATAATAATTCCCCCAGCTAATAATAGATCACAAGTGGAGCTCTAAAATCTCCATCTCTTTGGGTAACATATTCCACTATCAAACAGTTCTTATGGTAACGAGGTTTTTCTAATTGTTTATATGGAATCTCTTTTCTTGACATTTGAATCCATTTGTTCATATTCTAGTATTGTAAGCAGCAGATAACAAGCTCACTCCATCTTCTATGGGGAACCCCTTCAGAGATTTAAAAATGGCTGTCATGTCACCTCTTATTCTCCAAGCTAAGCATACTCAACTCCCTAAGTCATTCCACATAAGGCTTGGTTTCCAGATATTTCATCTTCTTAGTCATCCTTCTCTGGACACATTGCAGCTTGTTGATATCCTACTTGAACTGTGTTGCTCACAGTTTTCTGACACAGTATTCTGGGTGAGGAAAAGAGGAAAAACAATGGACTTTCTGACACAGTATTCTGGGTGAGGTCTGTCTAAAGAAGAACAGAGTGGTTCTACTACTTCTCTTGATTTGGACACTATGCTCCTATTGAGGAGCAGATGGCTGAGCCCCACATTGGGGGGTGGTGGATTGTACCACATCAGACTGCAGGTAGGATGTTATTTTTACTTTATGCTTATCTTTGCTTTTGTTTACTTATTTATATAATTCTCCCATTGAAAGTAGCTTTCAGTGTAAACTAAAACAGAATCATAATACACAGTTCCACTGTGGAAGTATCTGGACCTTTTTGACCATTGGAGAATGGCCACATTCATTCCCAGGGTGTAGAATATCAGTTGCACATACAGTAAAATTTCACATGCAGATGTGCATTGCACAAAAATGTGCGTTGAATTTGAAGATGTGCATTATATGTGCATATGCATTGCACCTACAGATGTTCATTGCAGCTGTACAGGTTCATTGCACATGAATGTGCATTGCGCATGAAGGTGTGTATTGCGCAAAGATGTGAACTACAATAAAGGTGTATATTCTGCATGAATACATATGGTCCACTGGTCCACAAACACATATGACTGTGCTTTCAGTTGCAAATGTTGGTGTCTTAGTTCAGTTGCATGATGATTCAACACAAGAGCTGCATAGCACAATTAAAAATCATAGAATCATAGAATTGCAGAGTTGGAAGAGACCACGAGGGCCACCCAGTCCAACCCCCTGCCACGCAGGAAATCACGATCAAAGCATCCCCGACAGATGGCAATCCAGCCTCTGTTTAAAGACCTCCAAGGAAGGAGACCCCACCACGCTCCAAGGGAGTGTGTTCCACTGCCGAATAGCTCTTACTGTCAGAAAGTTCCTCCTAATGTTGCGGTGGAATCTCTGTTCCTGGAGCTTGCATCCATTGCTCCGTGTTCCAATCTCTGGAGCAGCAGAAAACAAGCTTGCTCCATCCTCAATGTGACACCCCTTCAAATACTCAAACAGGGCTATCATATCGTCTCTTAACCATCTTTTTTCCAGGCTAAACATACCCAGCTCCCTAAGTCTCTCCCTAAACTTCTATTGATGCAGCCCAAAATCGCATTGGCCTTTTTAGCTGTCGCATCACACTGTTGACTCATGTTCAACTTGTGGTCTACTAGGACTCCTAGATCCCTTTCGCACGTAGTCTCATTCAGCCAGGTTTCCCCCATCCTATATCTATGCATTTCATTTTTTCACCCTAAGTGCAGTACCTTACATTTCTCCGTATTGAATTTCATTTTGTTAGCTTTGGCCCAGCTCTCCAGTTTATCCAGGTCATTTTGAATTTTGATCCTGTCCTCCAGGGTATTAGCTACTCCTCCTAAGGAGGTTTATACCGTGCAACCTCAAAGTAGGACCTCACTCATATATGTTTTATATATGTAAATACATTTTCCTATGCCACGGTGCAGTTTGTTCCCATTCCAGGAAGAAATTAATCAAGAGGAAAAACAATGGACTTCTTCCTATTTCAGATTGAGGTGTGAAGAGTTTTTCAGGACAGTTTAATCTCAACACTAGAGATATATCCGAGTCTCAGCAAAACATAAATCATTTTTTTTCTAACTCAGAACTGACCTTCACAATGAGAACAGATTTTATAGGCTTAAACAGCTTTGTGACATTGGCCTGCTTTTTAAAAGGAGTACAGTCAAGGGTATCTCTCTGCCTTTATATGGAAATAATTTTTTCCATCACTAGATATTTGCAATGTGTCCTATTAATTTTGTATATGTTCCCCTTTGCCACTCTGACAGGTGCAAGAATGGAAGGGCATAGGGAAAGGAACTGCCAAATAGTTATTGGTCGATAAGTGGAACATACTGTTCAGAGGCTGTCTACCTCAGTGTAAGAGGTATTGGGTTAATTAATAGGAATGGGATGTTGCCACCCTGTTGTTTTTGTCATCCTACACTGTGCAAGAAGAAGAAAGATATATATGTTGATGGGCATAGCTGGCAACAACTCCTTGTTATATGAATCACTGGTGTCCATGGAAAGTCTACATAAGATCTTAGCTTCAACGGGGAATTGAAAGCAGTTCAACATGGATTTTCCTTGATTTTTTTCCAGGCTGTGAGGCTGTGTTCTGGAAGAGTTTATTTCTGACATTTCGCCTGTATCTGTGTCTGGCATCTTCAGAGAATGGTTTGGTAAGAGTGGGGGGGGGAGGTTATATACTGTGAACCCCTTTTGGGAGGATATGTAAATTTGTGTATTTGAATAGCTAGTTTCTGGGTTGAGATAGTGTCTATTTAGCTAACGGTTGGTTAATGGTCCATTATCTGCTGGAAATCCCACTGTTCCTGGTTGGAGTTCACTTACAAGTATTGAGTTCTGCTTTTAGTGTTTTTCAGGACTGGTAGCCAGATGTTATTTACTTTAGGGTTTCTTCTTCCCTGTTGAAGTTGTCCAGGTGTTTGTAGATTTCAATAGCTTCTCTGTACATTCTGACATGATAATTGTTGGCCTGGTCCAGAATTTCTGTGTTTTTAAATGACTTTTACTTTTACATTTAAACCAACCACTAGATATTTAAAAGATTAGCTTGGCTTCTTGACTTTAACAAACAAAGCAGTAAATCTGGCAACTTGTCAGGGGTTAGACTATTCTGTTGTAGCTAAAAATTCATTGTTTGAGAAAAGTTTAGTTTTGTATCACCACACAAACTCTCAGACTCATTAACTCCATCTTGATTTTATTACTCACATAGAAAAAACATAGAAGTTCAGTCTTGTTAGAAAAATTTTATGTATCATCTGTCAGGAAGGTCTACGTTGAATCTTGCATTCTGATACTTTAAAATAGGTAGCTGCAAGGATTGGGCTGATTTCTCAGTGACATGTGTTGGCTCTTTGGTCCCCTCTGCTCGACCATGTCCCCCTGCCACACCCGTGGCACACCAGGGACAGATTTCTGGTCCTTGCAAGCCTCCTCCAAGTCCACAATTATATGGGGTTAAATTCTGCCAGCCTGTTAACATTCAGACCAGCAGTCTCTGCCAAATGGTGTTTCCTTGGCAGCTTTACTGAAGCAACATAAAATGTGTCACCATGCCACCAGACATCACTTTTGTAAATCCAGTGGATCCCACATTATCTGATGATACTGCATTGACTCCTAGATTCTTGGATAGAATGCAAATTACTGATGGTCTAATATTCCATTTGGTAACACCAGGAATACTGTTAAACCAATAATAATTGCAACACCACCCACTACAGCTGGGGCTACTTATGGCCTTCCAAAAGTATCTTGTTAACCACTCTAGGAAAAGACTCAGTAGCTCTTCTGGCTCAGCAAGGTTCTTCTGAAGTGGGAGGACAGATTTCCTCCTTTATCTTCCACTCCCTCTCCCCTCTGATGATACTCTTCTTCTCCATCTCTTTCAATTCAATTCAGTTCTTTCTCATTCTTTGTATGTATCCTTCCCCACAACACACACACATAAACACACCTAAAGAAGTGAGTATTGAGAAACTAAGTGGAAACAATCGATCTGTTTAGAGCACTTTTTATTTCAAGGCCCTTTTCTGCCTCCTGTCCCCCACTTTTTGCATGTGAATTGAGAGTGACTAAGAATGTGTTTGATTGTATTAGAAAATCTCACTTTAAGTTCTTCAAAGAAAAGAACTTTTATCCCCTCGCCCCCTCAAAGAAGATCAGAATAGACAGCAGGGCAAATAGACAGGCACTTATTTCTAAGTGACAGATGCCAGGATGGTTAATGGGATTCTCTCTGTTGTCAAATTGTATGTGTTCTTCTCTCTGTCTCTCTGCCTCTCTCTCCTTGTGAGTGTCTGTGTCTGTGTGTGTCACCTCCCTCTTACTGTGTCATAGTGTTTGGACTCTCCTCAGCTGGCTAAAAAGCTGTGAAGGCCATAAGCCCTCTCCTTTGGGTTTAATAAGACCACTTTTAATTTCTCAGGTAGAAATATTGGGGAACTCAAGCATCAAGCTGTGAACCGTCAGATGTGTGGCACACCATGAGACGAGAAGAAACAGTGATGAGGAAAGTCCTCGCCACAGTTTGTGTCTCTGTATAATGAGATGCAAGTATATAAGGAGAGGGAAGAAGGGAAGAGCTACAGGGGGTGCCTGGGTTGAAAAAACCTCTGCTGAAACTCATTTGGGCTAATGCCTCAGGTGCTGATTCTGCCTTGATATCAAAATGTCAGCCATTCACAGCTTAAGCATGATGTAGTTTAACCCACTATTTCCTGACAGAAAGAGAGGAGAGAAATGGAATGGAATAGAAAAATTGGGTAGTGAAAAAGAGAATCCATGCAAAGGCAAAATCATCACCGCCACTGCTGCCATCATCATCTTATGGGACTTTAAATTTCAAAGAGATAAACAGTTAGAACATTATATATTGAGTCTACATAAAAGAACATTTGGACTATAGGTGTGATAATCCTTACAGACAGAACAGGAAAGACTATGAAATATTGAGACTACCAAATGAAGATTCAAGACCTCAGGGAAAAAAAAATACCTATAGACTCCAAAAGTGATAGATGCTCTGGAAGCCATTCCAAACAGAGTGACAAAATATCCAAATGAAATTGCCATAGATAGGATCACAATAGCATGATTACAAAAAGTGACTACTTAGAACAGCATCAACAAAAAGAAAAGGTCTCATTCTAAGAGGCACAAAACAAAACCATATTGCCTCGGTGTTCTCCCAAAAGGAGAATGGTGCTCAACCTGGGGGAAATGGAGCACATGATGCAGTAGGAGAAATGCAGCACAGGATAGATAAAGAAGGTTCATGAATAGGTTCAGGAATACTTGGCCATTATAAATGAAAACAAGTCTCCAGGGCCAGATGAACTATATCCAAGGGTAATAAAGAACTGGCAGAAATAATTGCAGAAACACTGGCAAAAAAAATCTTTGAGAATTCCTGGAGAACAGGTGAAGTTGCAGAAGACTGGAGAAGGGCAAATGTCCCCATCTTAAAAAAAAAAAAAAAGGCAGGGGGAGAAGACTCAAATAATTTTTGCAAGGTGAGACTGAAATCAATACCAGGAAAGATTCTAGAGCAGATCATTAGTCTGTAAACAGTTAGAAAGGGATGCCTGTGACCACTAAAAGTCAACATGGGTTTCTGAAAAACATGCCATGCCAGACTAATCTTATCTCTATTTTTGATAGTTACAAGCTTGGTAGATGAAGGGAATGCTGTGGATGTAGTGTACGATGTCTGTCTATTAAATAACACTACTGATACAATAACTCCTCTTTATTTATATGTATTACAATTCTAATGCTTTCCCCCTTCAATATACTCCCCATTCACACTCACACACTGATGCAGTCTTGTTTTCCACTGGTCCAAGGTGTAGAGCAGATCAGTTTCTGTTAGCTGTTTCAACACATCTGCCATTTTCTTTTTTATTGCAATCTTCATTCAGTCCCTCTTTCAGGTCCACAAATTCATTTTCTCAAATATCTCATCTCATCCAACAGCATCAGTAAAGTTTCTGGGGAAAAGTTCCATATTCCCTATACCTAGCAATTACAGGATTAATGGCAAAAGGCAAATCTCCAAAATTTTATTACCTCAAGCTGTCTCCATAACTCCAATGCTACCATCTGGTCTGGTTGTTCTATGTCTTATCAAATTGTTTTCCCATGGAGGAGTGAGCTATTTATTCAATTATATTCAATATTCTCAAGACAAATTCAAATGGTAAATAAGAAACCTTATGCTTTATCTTATTAAACTTTAAAATTTATTTTTTTTAGATTGAATCTTATAAGTAAGCTTTTTTCCTCAGCTCTTGTTTACAGAAAGAATGAGACTCACCAAAGCTTTATTTTCACTGCTAGAAGGAAGAAGCCTCTTCATTTGTAAATTAGGTCATCAAGGTGATTATGAAAGTGGAGAACTCACAGTTCCAGTGTCCTTGTAGGGCTCACATGAGAACCCTGAGCTTTGGTGTTTATATAGGACCTCCCCACTGCTCAAAACTTGCTTCCTACAATTCAGTGTTCTCCCATGAGAAGCAGTGATCCTGAGCACCTGTGGGCAATCTTATGCTCTCACTTTTATCCAGAGAGAGCTCTGCTAGCTAATTAACCAGCTATTCTACAGCTTAGCTTTCTCTGCCTCAGGGTGCAAGATAAAGACTTCAGCCTGCCATAGTCTCCAACCAGAAACCAGCTTTTAAATGATGTTGTTGTTGTTGTTGATGATGATGATGATAGACCAGAATCCTGGTGATGCAAGGAAGTGTACTGGGAAGATTGGCAATCAAAATCATCTGTGCCATGGGACTGTCTTTTTTTAAGCCAGCCAGTCTAGTGTACCCTTTCTCTTTCCTCTAAATGGAAGGTTGGCACTGAAGAAATAGGCTGCTTGGAGCCATCATTCTTCTTTTCCAGAAAACAACCATGAAGAATCTGCCTTTTTTTCTTTGTGATGATGCACCTGTGTTTTTTTTTCTCACTCCCACTGCCACCACACTGTTACTGCAACTTATGCTAACATAGTTACACAATAGTTACACAATAATAGTTCTGCCAGTATAGACATTCACTATGGGAACACAACAGGATCTTAGACAGTGTCTCTGCATAATATAGTGCCCACAGTGGCACTTACTTAGTTTGTGCATAAATCAAATCCTGAACAGGGCTCATTTGTTTGGAAATGGCAGCATGCTCCTACTTTCTGAATATCCCACAAAGCTCCCCTGTATCTTCTGAGTCATCTCCCACCCCCCACCCCGGATCCTTGTACCTGTTTTCCCAGTTCTCCTAAAACATTTCTAAACCAGAGTTTAGATAAGTTATTTTTGGACTATAACTCCCAGAAACCCATAGCTGTGGGATTCTGGAAGTCGTGCTCTAAAATTAGTAACTTTCCTAAGGTCTGCTCCCTGATCATCTCTTAGCAGACCAAATTTTACATTTAGGGAAGGACAAAGATGTCAATTCAATTTATTTTTGATCAGGATTTACCAATGTAGAGCTGTTTGGAAGTGGAATGCACTGCCTCAGAGTGTGGTGGATTTACCTTCTTTGGCGGTAAGTTTGCACTTGCCATGGGTGAGCCGTTAAGGACATTTGAGACCTTTGCCTTTCACTCTAGACCTCACCCAATATATGCCAAGTACATTTGAGTTTAACTTCTATGGCCTAGTTATTCTCTTCCTTTATTCATTGCTCATTTTCTCCCCTTCCATTTGGAATTGTTTCCAGTGACCAAGCTTTTATTTAAACTGTTGCTAACACTGTAACATGAACAGAAGCTTTTTTAGGTAGTGAGAGCAACATTTCAATTATATGAATAATCAAATTCCATTTGCCTTCTTAAATTAACTGGGTCCTTCCCCCTCTTCCTTTCAGAAGGGGGCTGTAAATTACATTTTCCACTACATTGGCAGTAAATGGGTAATTAATATCTCAACTTTTTAATGTTGATTTGAGAAAAATGAAATCTGCTACATAACACAGAAGTATTCCTATCTGAACTGAAATGATCTTGTTTTTCTTTAGAAGTGGAAACCCCATTTGGGAAGTGGGGGGAAAGCTATCCCCCTTGGTGTTTTGAAATTGTTTTGTAGGAATACTCATTTTCCTGTTCCATTTTGTTCCTATGAAAAGGGAGCAACCTTTAGGTTTTTCTGGTAAAGAAATCCTAACTGCTAGGTTCAAAGCTGATAGGGTGAATAAAGCTTTCCTTCTAAGTGGCAGAGAAGAGTTGTGTTGATAGGGAATAATTTTTACCCTGGGACCTGTTACTTCAATGTAAAGTTCCATCTGAAGTTTCTACCACCAGTACAGTTGGCAAGTCAGGGCTATTCCATGTCTTGTGACTTCAAAACCAAAATGTGAGACCCAGGGCTGAACCCCTTTGGTGACACAGAGGATGGGCCCTGGTGATCTTACAAAGTTGATGTTACAACGAAGAGTCCAACCCAACCAACACTGGTTGCTCAGAATGAAACCTAAATAACAAGCTGTATACTAAAAGCATTCTACAATCACAAAATCTGGTGGGCTCTACATTCATTGCCTATCCATCATCCTCACCCTCAGTTCCCACTGTACCAGGCTCAGCCCACTTTTCCCAGAGATGGATCCAGCTGCCGGTTTTATCAGACAGTTACAAACATAGAGCACATACTCCCTTTTTCACAGTTAGACCACATACTTGTTAACAAGTACAGAGGAATGCAAATATAATTGGTCACAAAATGATACAACAGAACTGAACTTGGCAGGAAAAGGTCACATCAGGGACTGATCTTGACAAAATGTCCTTTATAATTTTGGATTGTGAGCAGAGGGCCAGTAGAACGGGGTGGGGGCTGCAACACTTTATTTTTGGGGGGGGGCATATGTTTATCTCAGGTCAATGTAACCTAATCTATTCACAGTATAGGATATTCCGATTATTACATAATTTGCCACCAATAATTTAGTTTAAACAAACTGTATTACAGGCACTAACATAATATTTTTATTAGCAATTAACATAATGGTGTAGATTTCCTCAGCCAAACAGAATACAAACATATTACAAAGCACTCTAATGCAACACTCTCCTAATATGTAAAGTAGATAATTTCTATTAAACAAATCTCAAAAGACTAACCCAATTGCACTAAATCAAAATTACAAAACAGTAGTTTCAGCATGCAGAATTTGAAGTGAGGAAAAGAAAGAGCTAGGTCTTTCGCCCTTAGGGCGAAAAAATGAAATGCATAGATATAGGATGGGGGGGGGGAACCTGGCTGAATGAGACTACGTGAGAAAGGGATCTAAGAGTCCTAGTAGACCACAAGTTGAACATGAGTCAACAGTGTGATGCGGCAGCTAAAAAGGCCAATGCGATTTTGGGCTGCATCAATAGAAGTATAGTGTCCAGATCAAGGGAAGTAACAGTGCTGCTCTGTTCTGCCTTGGTCAGACCTCACCAAGAATACTGTGTCCAGTTCTGGGCACCACAATTCAAAAAGGATATTGACAAATTGGAATGTGTCCAGAGGAGGGCGACTAAAATGGTGAAAGGTCTGGAAACCATGCCTTATGAGGAGAGACTTAGGGAGCTGGGTATGTTTAGCCTGGAAAAAAGACAGTTAAGAGGTGATATGATAGCCCTGTTTAAGTATTTGAAGGGGTGTCACGTTGAGGATGGAGCAAGCTTGTTTTCTGCTGCTCCAGAGACTGGAACACAGAGCAATGGATGCAAGCTCCAGGAACAGAGATTCCACCTCAACGTTAGGAAGAACTTTTTGGCAGTAAGAGCTGTTTGGCAGTGGAATGCACTCCCTCGGAGCATGGTGGGGTCTCCTTCCTTGGAGGTCTTTAAACAGAGGCTGGATGGCCATCTGTCGGGGATGCTTTGATCGTGATTTCCTGCATGGCAGGGAGTTGGACTGGATAGCCCTCATGTTCTCTTCCAACTCTGCAATTCTATGATTCTATGATTCTAAGTCCAATTTAGTATATTTAATGCATTTTGTCCTTTCTTACTTTTACAACCTTATGTTGTAAATTCTGAAATACAAAGTATGGCCTAAATTATTCATTAAAAACTATTTTTAACCAGTTCACATAAAATCTGTATCAAATAATTTGCAATTGCAACATTTATAAAATGGGCTTTGCTTTCTAGCTTCTTTGAATTTTGAAAAGATCACTCACTTAAATCTTAACTTTTCTTGCTTTTTGATCAGCAAACACCTTCACTAACTTCTCAATATCTAAGGAACATGCTATCTACCTTTCCACAGCTATTACAGAAAGGCCTCTTAATTGTCCCTCACTCATAGAAGAATTCAAGTAACATTTTATTAAATTGGCTTAGAAAAGCTCCCTTCTGCAGAGGCCACTGATGCTGGCATGAACAAAAAATTCCAGAGGCCGTGGGGATGATGGGTGCTAGGGCACCAAGGAAGGGGCAAGGGGGAGGGAGGCTGGTCTGGCCACCCTGGTATAAGGGCTGCTTCCTGGCTCTGAAGGCATCACAGTATCTCAGCTGCCAGGATGGCCTTCAGGGCACAGAACGCGCTTGAAATAGCATGGTAAATCAGGCTGCCCCACCGGATTGGTGCCCAGGCATGAAGAGGGATAGGGGTCCCTTTCCCTCCCTCCCTCCCTCCCTGATGGCTGCTTTTGCTTTCTCCCCACCCCCCCTTCCTCATCACAGGCTTTCCCAGGGATTGGGGGCTTCTTGGGCAGCCAGTTCCTGGACCAGGCAGAAGATGCCCAAACTCTCCTGCAGGTGGCCCAAACTCTGAAGTATCTGGCCACCTCCCTCTCCTCAGGAGGAGGCCTTCAGAGGGATGACAACTCTCCCCTGTCCCTCTGTGAGAGGGTGAGTCTCCCTCCCTCCCTCCCTTGGCCACCGCTGCCCTGGCCCCGATTCCCCCAGCTGACCTGCAGGGCTCCCTCCCGGGCCCATGCTGGTTTGGGGGATGCTCTTCTTGCCACAGGGGGAGAAGGAGGGGACCATTGTGCCCCTCCTCCCTCTGCAGGCAATTGTGAAGCTCTGGCCAGTGGCTTCATGGACTGGCAGCTCCTCTTCATCCTCCAGTGCCTCTGCAGTGTCAATGCCACCCCAGCAGAGGGTGTCATAGAATCATAGAATCATAGAATCATAGAATTGCAGAGTTGGAAGAGACCACGAGGGCCATCCAGTCCAACCCCCTGCCACGCAGGAAATCTTGATCAAAGCATCCCCGACAGATGGCCATCCAGCCTCTGTTTAAAGACCTCCAAGGAAGGAGACCCCACCACGCTCCGAGGGAGTGTGTTCCACTGCCGAACAGCTCTGACTGTCAAAAAGTTCCTCCTAATGTTGAGGTGGAATCTCTGTTCCTGGAGCTTGCACCCATTGCTCTGTGTTCCAGTCTCTGGAGCAGCAGAAAACAAGCCTGCTCCATCCTCAGCGTGACATCCCTTCAAATACTTAAACAGGGCTATCATATCGCCTCTAAACCGTCTTTTTTCCAGGCTAAACATACCCAGCTCCCTAAGTCTCTCCTCATAAGGCATGGTTTCCAGACCTTTCACCATTTTAGTTGCCCTTCTCTGGACACGCTCCAATTTGTCAATATCCTTTCTGAATTGTGGTGCCCAGAACTGGACACAGTATTCTAAGTGAGGTCTGACCAAGGCAGAATAGAGTGGCACTATTACTTCCCTTGATCTAGACACTATACTTCTATTGATACAGCCCAAAATTGCATTGGCCTTTTTAGCTACCGCATCACACTGTTGGCTCATGTTCAACTTGTGGTCTACTAGGACTCCTAGATCCCTTTCGCACATAGTCTCATTCAGCCAGGTCTCTCCCATCCTATATTTATGCATTTCATTTTTCCGCCCTAAATGCAGTACTTTACATTTCTCCGTATTGAATTTCATTTTGTTAGCTTTGGCCCAGCTCTCCAGTCTATCCAGGTCATTCTGAATTTTGATCCTGTCCTCTAGGGTATTAGCTACTCCTCCCAATTTGGTGTCATCTGCAAATTTGATAAGTATGCCCCTAATTCCCTCATCTAAGTCATTGATAAAGATGTTGAATAGCACTGGGCCCAGGACAGAACCCTGTGGCACCCCACTGGTCACATCTTTCCAAGACGAAGAGGAGCCACTGCTGAGCACCCTTTGGGTTCGGCCAGTCAACCAATTACAAATCCATTGAACAGTTAACTTGTCTAGCCCACATTCTACAAGCTTGTTTGCAAGAATGTCATGGGGAACCTTGTCAAAGGCCTTACTGAAATCAAGGTATGCAATGTCCACAGCATTCCCTTCATCTACCAAGCTGGTAACTTTATCAAAAAAAGAGATCAGATTAGTCTGGCATGACTTGTTTTTCTGAAACCCATGCTGACTTTTTGTGATTATGGCATTGCCTTCTAAATGTTCACAGACTCTCTGTTTAATGATCTGTTCTAGAATCTTCCCTGGTATTGATGTCAGATTAACTGGACGATAGTTGTTGGGATCCTCTTTTTTCCCCTTTTTGAAGATGGGAACAACGTTTGCCCTCCTCCAGTCTGCTGGGACTTCTCCTGTTCTCCAGGAGTTCTCAGATATTATTGCCAATGGCTCTGAGATTATATTTGCCAGCTCTTTTAATACTCTTGGATGTAGTTCATCTGGTCCTGGAGATTTAAATTCATTTAGATTAAGAAGGTATTCCTGTACTACCTCTTTACTTATTTTGAGCTGGATTTCCCCTATTGTGTCCTCTGTTCCATTCTCCTCAGGTTGGTCCTCCTTTTCCTTTTCTGAAAACACTGAGGCAAAGAAGGTGTTGAGTAATTCTGCCTTTTCTCTGTCCCCTGTTAGCATTTTGCCATCTTCTCCACGTAGCGGCCCTATCATTTCCTTCTTCCTCCTTTTGCTGCGGACATACCCAAAAAATCCCTTTTTATTGTTCTTAACCTCCCTAGCAAGCCTGAGCTCATTCTGTGCTTTAGCTTTTCTGACTTTACTCCTACACGTGTTCGCTATCTGTTTGAATTCTTCTTTGGTGATTTCCCCCCTTTTCCATTTCCTATACATGTTCCGTTTAAAACTTAGCTCCATTGAAAGTTCTTTAGTCATCCATCCTGGTTTCTTGAGACACCTCCCATTTTTCTTCCTCAATGGTACTGTTTGAAATTGTGCCTTCAGTATCTCCCTTTTGAGAAAGTCCCATCCGTCTTGAGGTCCCTTCTCTTTTAGTATTCTTGACCATGGGATCATCCCCAGTATTTCCCTGAGTTTATTGAAATCAGCTCTCCTAAAGTCAAGAATGCGTGTCTGACTGTGCCTGGCTTCTCCTTTCCATTGTATAACAAACTCCAGGAGAACATGATCACTCTCCCCTAAGGATCCCACCACTTGCACCCCATTAACAAGGTCGTCTCTGTTGGTTAGGATCAGATCTAAAATAGCTGACCCCCTTGTTGCCTCTTCCACCTTTTGGACCATGAAATTGTCTTCCAGGCATGTAAGGAATTTGCTAGACCTTGTAGTTTTGGCTGAGTTAGATTGCCAGCAAATATCAGGATAGTTGAAGTCACCCATCACTACTACATCTCTCCTTTCTGCATGTATGTTCATCTGTTCTAGAAAGGCAACATCCAATTCCTCCGTCTGATTTGGGGGTCTGTAGTAGAGTCCCACAATAACATCCCTGTTGTTTCCCTCCCCTTTAATTTTTATCCAGATGCTCTCCACCTGGCTTCCAGTATTGATGTCATGGATCACTTCACTGGTGTAAATATCCCTGACATATAATGCTATTCCTCCTCCTTTCCTGTTTGGCCTGTTTCTCCTATAAAGGTTATACCCCTCTATTCCTACATTCCAATCATGAGACTCCTCCCACCAGGTTTCAGTAACGCCTATTATATCATATTTGTTTTGTAGTGCAAGGAGTTCAAGTTCATCTCGCTTATTTCCCATGCTCTGTGCATTAGTGTAGTGGCAACCTCATGGGTTGGGGCTTGGGCTCAACTGCTTATGGTGAGGGCCTACCCCACCCTGCCCTGCCCTGCCCCTTCTCACAGCTTCCCCTCCTCTCCCCCCTCTCCCAATCCCTCCCCCCCCAGTAGCATCCCATAAAGAATAAAACTTGCTGCCTTTGAACCTGAGGGAGGGTTACAATACCCCCCCCCCACAGCTGTGGGTGCTGTGGGGCCATTAAACTGGTATTGAAGAGATTAAAATAGTGCTATTCTGTCTGGTAAATATCTCTTAGGCTGAAAGTAGCTGAACGTAACTACTATGTGTGAATGGCATCTCGCAGTCCTAGTAGACCACAAGTTGAACATGAGTCCACAGTGTGATACAGCAGCTAAAAAGGCCAGTGCGATTTTGGGCTGCATCAATAGAAGTATAGTGTCTAGATCAAGGGAAGTAATAGTCATTCTATTCTGCCTTGGTCAGGCCTCACCTATAATACTGTTTCCTGTTCTGGGCACCACAATTCAAAAAGGATATTGACAAATTGGAGCATGCTGGATATTGACAAATTGGAGGAGGGTGACTAAAATGGTGAAACGTCTGGAAACCATGCCTTATGAGGAAAGACTTAAGGAGCTGGGTATATTTAGCCTGGAAAAAAGACACTTAAGGGGCAACATGATAGCCCTGTTTAAGTATTTGAAGGGGTGTCACATTGAGGATGGAGCAAGCTTGTTTTCTGCTGCTCCACAGATTAGAACATGTAGCAATGGATGCAAGCTCCAGGAACAGATATTCCACCTCAACATTAGGAGGAACTTTCTGACAGTAAGATATGTTCAGCAGTGGAACGCACTCCCTTGGAGCATGGTAGGGTCTCCTTGCTTGGAGGTCTTTAAACAGAGGCTGGATGGCCATCTCTCAGGGATGCTTTGATTGTGATTTCCTGAGTGGCAGGGGGTTGGACTGGATGGTCCTTGTGGTCTCTTCCAACTCTACAGTTCTATAATTCTTCAAGCTGGTCTTGTATTTAATGTTTAATGATACCCTGGTTAGGGATGTAATGCTTCACTAAGTTTCTTCTTGAACAACACAATAAGTAATTTGAACAGTTTTCTTTCCACTCCAAGAAATTCTCTGAAAAACACAGTTTTTTAAGACTGTTTGCAAGTCAGGACTTATTTTGTACAGAATTCACATGTGGTTGTTTTGTATAAAACCGGCATTTTCAAAAAATTTGATTGATAAAATCATAAATTCAGAGATAGAAAATATAAAAGTAACAGACCATGCCTTGGTCAATGTGGAGATTATAATGAAGAGAGATTATGAACAGGTGAAAAGGTGGAGGTTGAATACAAAGATTTTAAATTATAGAGAAATAGTAGAAAAACTTGAGCATGAATGGCAAGAATTATGAGAATTAAATGATAAAAAATTATCAAAAGGAATTTTGTGGGATACTATGAAAGCTGTGACAAGGGGGGTATGTATAAAAGAAACCTTTAACTTAAAAAAAAGGCAAGAAGTAAGAAAAGGAAATTAGAAAGGGAAATAGAATTATTGGAAAATAAATATATATTAAACAAGGAAAAACAAACTTATATTGAGTTACGAGCAAAGAGGGAGGAATTGGGATAAAATGGAAGTAGATGAAGTACAGGAAAATTTAATTTATTTAAGAAGGGAGTATTTTGAATTTAGTAATAAAAATTCAAAAATGTTGGCTAGATCCACACAGAAGAAGAAAATGGAAAATATGATAAATGGGATTAGAGATAAAACAGGTAAAATGTGTATAACAATGAAGGAAAAATTAATAATTGTTGAGGAGTTTTATAAAGACCTGTATCAGTCAGGGAATAAATCAGTGGAACAAATAGAAAAATATGTAGGGGAAAATTGGAAGATTAAAATAGAAGAGGTAGATAGGGATTTATTAGAAAAACCAATTACGAAAATGGAAGTAGAGGAAGCAATAAACAACTTAAAAATGGGAAAGCTCCAGGAATGGATGGATTAGGACCAGATTATTATAAAGTATTTAAAAAGAAGTTGATACCTAAATTATTAGAATTATATAATAATATAACAATGGGAGACAAAGTCCCTCCA
Source organism: Gambelia wislizenii (assembly GCA_030847615.1). Taxonomy (NCBI): domain Eukaryota; kingdom Metazoa; phylum Chordata; class Lepidosauria; order Squamata; family Crotaphytidae; genus Gambelia; species Gambelia wislizenii. The sequence continues at coordinate 19,972,622 of JAUMIR010000009.1, forward strand.
TCATGGCAACAATCATTGATAATATTGATACCAAAGCTAGATAAGGATTTGTTGGACCCTGGATCATACAGGCCTATATCATTGATAAATCAAGATGAAAAGTTATTATCAGTAATAACGGCAAAGAGAATGAATAGTTGTATGTATAAATATATATTAAAGGACCAATGTGGATTTGTGAAAGGAAGACAAATGTCAAATTTAATAGGAAGGGTGTTAAACAAAATACATATAATTGGCAAAACAAAAGTAAAAGCAGGGATGTTAGCATTAGATATATTTAAAGCATTTGACTGTGTGGAATGGCCAACATTAAAAATAATATTGAAAGAATATGGAATGGGGAAGAGGTTTAGAGGATTTATAGATCAATTGTATTCCCATAACACAGTTATAGTGATGGTTAATGATGGAATAACAAGATAAATAAAAATAACGAGAGGAACAAGACAAGGTTGCCCACTTTCTCCAATATTGTTTGCAATGGTAATAGAAATTCTAGCAAATGTGATAAGAAATTATAATAGTATAGAAGGAATTGGAGTAGAAACAAAACATAAGATAAGCTTGTTTGCTGATGATACATTGCTAACAATTAAGGAATTGATTAATGGAATAGAAAAAATTAAAGAACATTTAAAATTATTTGGGGATATGACAGGCTTACAGGTTAATTAGAACAAATCAGATATGATGTTGTTTAATTATACTAAGGAAGAAGAAAATATTTGTAAAAGAGAAAAAATTAGAAGTAAGATTAAAGAGTAATTTTAAGTATTTAGGAATAAATATTACAAAAGATTTAAAAGAACTAGAAGAGAAAAATATTATGGTACTAAGGAAAGAAATGGAAAAGAAGTTGGAAGAATATAAATATATTCAACTATCATGGTTTGGAAGAGTAGCTTTAGTTAAAATGAAAATATTACCCAAACTAAATTTTTTGTTTAGAATGTTACCAATAAAAATATCAGAAGTAGTATAATTCCTTAAAAGATATAAAGACGAATAATATATAAGAGACTATAAGAAAGATGTGATAAAAGGTAATCTAAGAATAGCAGGAACACGGATAGAAAGAATGAAGCAGAAATGAAAAGAAATCAGAATGATGAAGACCCCCCTGGCAGTAAATAAGAGATAGGAAGGTTAAAGTAAACAATGATTCATGTTATATTGTGATTTTGGAGCTTCGATTAATGTTTATAAAATTAAATAGAGTTACAACTTAATAAGAGATATTCTGAAATCATAAATAAATTATGTGAGCAGTTATCCAATGTAATGTAATGAAATGTATATATGTGTGTATATGTATATATGTTTGTATATATGAAAAGAAGAAAATCAGTTGTGAATGATTAGATCTTGTAAACATAAGAATTGTAACCAATAAAAAGTATTTAAAAAATATCAGAAGTAGAACTGAAAAAATGGCAAAATATGTTGAATACATATTGTAATGGAGGGAAAAGGACAAGATTAAATAAACTATTTTGGTATATCTCACAGAAGGAGAGAGGACTTGGTCTTCCCAAAATAAAAGGATATTATGAGGCTAATCAATTGAGATATGTTATAGAAGGAATTGTAGGACAGGGGGATTTAGAATGGTTAGAGACAGAAACAGGGAGAATAGAAAAGAGAATATGGAACATATATATATATATATATATATATATATATATATATTGTTAATTTTACAAAAAAGGAAATTAAAGGAATTGAGAACCCATTTCTGCAAAATATATGGGAAATATGGTATAAATATAAGAGAGAATTTTTGCCTATTGATTCAGTATTAACACCGCTTATAATGGGGAAAAAATCCCAAATAATTTGAAGGAAAAAATGGGAAAGGAATTAAAGAAAAAAGGACTAGACAAAATAGAGGGATGGATAGGATGGATGAATGAAAAAGGGAGTTTAAGAGAGAAATTATGTGGAATGAAAATTTCATGGTTTAATTATATACAGTTAGAACAATGGATTAAAAACTGGGAAAAGAATCATAAAGAAACAAGGAAATTTACAAAATTTGAAAATTTGGTGAAAAAGTGAAAAGAGGGATGATAATGAAAGTATGAAAGGTACAGTCTCCCCTCCACATTTGCGAACTTGACATTCGCGGTTTTGATTATTCGCGGTTTTGGGAGGGGCCCCCCGGACCCCCCCAAAACCGCGACATGGGGCCTCCGGAGGCCCCGTGAAAGCCCTGGGAGGGAGCGGGGAGGGCCGGGGAGACCTCCACGGGGCCTTTGCAGACCCTCCGGAGGCCCCGCGAAGGCCTTGGAAGGGAGGGGGAAGGGCTGGTGAGGCCTCCGCGGGGCCTTCGGAGACCCTCCGGAGGCCCCGTGAAGGCCATGGGAAGGAGGGGGAGGGCCGGTGAGGCCTTAATGGGGCCCCTGGAGATGCTCCGGAGGCCCCACGAAGGCCCGGGGAGGGAGGGGGGACGGCCGGGAGAGTCCTCCGCAGGGCCTGGCTAGGCCCCACGAAGGCCCAGGGAGGGAGGGAGGGGGAGGGCCGGGAGAGGCCTCCATGGGGCCTGGCTAGGCCCCACGAAGGCCCGGGGAGGGAGGGGGGAGGGCCAGAAGAGGCCTCCGTGGGGCCTGGCTAGGCCCCACGAAGGCCCAGGGAGGGAGGGGGAGGGCCGGGAGAGGCCTCCATGGGGCCTGGCTAGGCCCCAGGAAGGCCCGGGGAGGGAGGGGGGAGGGCCAGGAGAGGCCTCCGCGGGGCCTGGCTAGGCCCCAACGAAGGCCTGGGGAGGGAGGGAGTAGGCCGGGAGAGGCCTCCACGGGGCCTGGCTAGGCCCCACGAAGGCCTGGGGAGGGAGGGGGAGGGCCGGGAGAGGCCTCCGCGGGGCCTGACTAGGCCCCAGGAAGGCCCGGGGAGGGAGGGGGAGGGCCGGGAGAGGCCTCCGTGGGGCCTGGCTAGGCCTCACGAAGGCCCAGGGAGGGAGGGGGAATGCCGGGAGAGGCCTCCACACGGCCTGGCTAGGCCCCACAAAGGCCCGGGGAGGGAGGGGGAAGGCCGGGAGAGGCCTCCGCGGGGCCTGGCTAGGCCCCAAGAAGGCCAGGGGAGGGAACGGGAAGGCCGGGAGAGGCCTCCGCAGGGCCTGGCTAGGCCCCACGAAGGCCTGGGGAGGGAGAGGGAGGGCCAGGAGAGGCCTCCGCAGGGCCTGGCTAGGCCCCACGAAGGCCCAGGGAGGGAGGGAGTAGGCCGGGAGAGGCCTCTACGGGGCCTGGCTAGGCCCCATGAAGGCCTGGGGAGGGAGGGGGAAGGCCGGGAGAGGCCTCCGTGGGGCCTGACTAGGCCCCAAGAAGGCCCGGGGAGGGAGGGGGAGGGCCGGGAGAGGCCTCCACAGGGCCTGGCTAGGCTCCATGAAGGCCCGGGGAGGGAGGGGGAAGGCTGGGAGAGGCCTCCGCGGGGCCTGGCTAGGCCCCAAGAAGGCCCGGGGAGGGAACGGGAAGGCTGGGAGAGGCCTCCGCGGGGCCTGGCTAGGCCCCACGAAGGCCCGGGGAGGGAGGGGGAGGGCTGGGGAGGCCCCATGAAGGCCCGGGGAGGGAGCGGGGAGTGCCGGGGAGGCCTCCATGGGGCCTCTGGAGACGCTCCGGAGGCCCCATGAAGGCCCGGGGAGAGGGTGGGGAGGCCTGGGAGGCCTCTATGGAGCCTCCGGAGACCCTCCAGAGGCCCCACGAAGGCCCGGGGAGGGAGGGGAGGGCCGGGAGAGGCCTCCATGGGGCCTCCGGAGATGCTCTGGAGGCCCCATGAAGGCCCGGGGAGGGGGTGGGGAGGGCCGGGGAGGCCTCCATGGGGCCTCTGGGGACGCTCTGGAGGCCCCATGAAGGCCCAGGGAGGGAGCGGGGAGTGCCAGGGAGGCCTCCATGGGGCCTCCACAGATGCTCCGGAGGCCCCATGAAGGCACGGGGGGGGTGGGGAGGGCCGGGGAGGCCTCCATGGGGCCTCCAGGGATGCTCCGGAGGCCCCATGAAGGCCCAGGGAGGGAGCGGGGCGTGCCGGGGAGGCCTCCATGGGGCCTCCGGAGATGCTCCGGAGGCCCCATGAAGGCCCAGGGAGGGGGTGGGGAGGGCTGGGGAGGCCTCCATGGGGCCTCCGGAGACGCTCCGGAGGCCCCACGAAGGCCCGGGGAGGGAGGGGGGAGGGCCTGGAGGGCCCGTTGAGGGCTTGGGTCAGAGAGGGGAGGGCTGGGGAGGCATCCACGGGGCCTCGGGAGGGTCTCTGGAGGCCCCGGGAAGGCCTAGGAAGGGAGTGGGGAGCCTGGGGAAAGCGACTATGGGGCCTCCGGAGGCCCCATGGTCGCTGTGGTGGGGGAGGGGGAGGGCAGTAGTTATTCGTGGATTTTTCACATTCGCGGGAGTCCGTGGAACGTAACCCCCGCGAATGTGAAGGGACGACTGTATTACAAGTGAATTATATAAAATATTGATAAAAAATAAGGATAAAAAAGACAAAGGGGAATATCTAAGGAGAATATGGGAGGAAGATTTGAAACAAAAAATTGGAGATCATGAATGGGATAAGATATGGAAACAAAGACATCTAAAAATACGTCGATACGGATAAAAGAAAATTATTGTAAAATAATATGGAGATGGTATTTGACACCAGCAAGATTGCATAATATAGGTAAGAATAACTCTAAATATTGTTCGAGAGGTTGTCAAGAAATAGGGACATATATGCATATGTGGTGGAATTGTAAATTTGTACAGCAGTTTTGGGAAATGGTTTCCATAGAAATAGAGAATATTCTGAATAGAAATATAGAAAGGAAATCGAGCATAGTATTGATGTCAATTTATAATGGAGAGAATGGGAATCAAGCAGAAAAGGATTTAATAACAAAATTTTTAACAACAGTAAGATTAATTATAGCAAGACATTGGAAGATGCAAATAAATGTACAAGTGGAGGAGTGGTATAAAGAAGTTTGGAAGATGGCAATAAATGATAAGTTAACATGTAGAATTAAAGTAAGAAGAGGAAGTTGGAAAGAAAGTGATTTTGATAAAATCTGGAAAGTATTTGTTAAAAAAGTATTATAGACAAAAGATAGGAGGTTACCTTCACAAGAAGAAATGAGTTTCTGGAAAGATTAGGTAAGGGATAATGGCTCCGGTGAAGGGGTGCACTATGGTGGGGGGGGGGTTAGGGGAATTAATATTTTTGAATACAATTATAGTAAAGAATCTATGTTAACCTTTCAAATTAGTTAATAGAAAAATTGCGATGTTTATAGTAATTTTATGTGTTATACTAACTAAGTATTGATTGGATAATATAATGTATGATTATAAAATTAATAAAAAAATAAAAAGAAAAGAATTTCAAAACTGGCATTTTCTGCATAGGAGATAATATTTCTGTAAATTATTTTCTGTGCAAAAAATGCTGTTTTCTGCATAAAATAAGCACATGTGGTTTTTGTGTTAAAATAAATCCCCAACTGCCCAAAATAATAAATCAGTCCAGGGTTCTTGTAAATTAGAGTTTCTCAATACTTTAAAGAAAACAGATTTCATACCATTTTCTGAATATTTTAGAACATTTATCCATCCCTAATCCTAATGCAATGGTTCTCAACCTTTGAGCATTCAGATGTTTTAGACTTCAACTCCCAGGTGCAAAAGCCAACATAATGAATGGACAGGGATTCTAGGAGGCTAAGTTCAAAATATCTGGTGGACCAAAGGTTGAGAACCATTGTCCTAATGGAGGTGGAAGAAAAAAATAGGACAGAACTACCTATATTAGTCCAACCTTTTATTCATACTTTCTGGCTTTATACCAGTTATACCTGGGACAGATTTCTCTGATAACTCAAGTAACTTACACTGACAGAACTGAGCCTTAAGTGCCTACATTCATAGCTGTTTGAGTTATTCTCATATACCCTTTACTGCTTGGAGAAAAATCCCAACCTGTAACCCTGAAATCTCACAGGGTAGCTAGACATGTTGGTTTCCACATTTTTTTCTAGAACTTTCTGAAACATTGCTGCTATCCCTCTATGGCATGTTTGATTTTAATGGCTAATACTTATATATGAGTCAGCTCTTGGTACATCTACCTAACAAGTACCTCTTTGCTCTCACAGCCAGCTATTTCATTAGGTAAAGTGAAACAAACACCTCTAGCATCAGATACCACAAATTTCCCATCTTGGAGGAGAAAGCTATATATGCCACACAACCTCTTGTGAGCTTGTTGATATAGCTTATTGCTTCTCATGTGGGGAAGCTCATGGTCCCACCACCAAAATTGGAATAAGATGCAACTGCAAGTCTGGTCAGCTTCTGTACATGGACTAGGGAAGGTCCATCATTTTGTCCTTTATCACAGGTAGCAAAATTTTTGCAGTCAGCCCTGTTTGCATGACTTTCTGATTGGATTAAATGTAAATATTTTGCAATAGTGACATGAGTTTGCACTATATAAGGGAAAACAAAAAAGTGATGTAAGTTACTGCTGCCCTATCATTTTTTGATGGAACATATTCATTCAAGTTCACACACAAACACACACACAAAGGTCTACACAAAAAAATGATGCTTGCAAGTCCCCTGAGCTTGCAGCCATATGCTACAGGAAAATGTCACCAGTTGAAGATGTATTCATTTGCTGTTTTGAAAAGTCTGTTTGATATTCATGCATTCCAAGTGTTTTGACCTAGATTTCAGAGAAGGCATTAGATCCAGAACTGAACAGGAAGCTAGACAGCTGTTGCTTGTGTAGTCAAAGGAAGAATCTAAAATTAAGAAGGAGGGGGAAGAAAGAAAAAAAAAAGGGAAAACATTTATTAATGCATGCCAACATTTTGTGCAGCCAATATGTTTAATATGAGATTAACTAATATAAGCATATGGCCCTGCATTTGTCACAAAGCTTTAAAGAAAAGAACAAAGAGCAAAGTTAGGAGTATTGAAAGTTCACAGAGAACAGAATTTGCACTTTCTCCTAGGAATGAAAGCCTGGCAAAATGGCACCATCCTTTAATTATAAACTCCTTGCTTAATGTCAAAACATTTAGGTGTGTGTGTGTGTGTGTGTGTGTGGTGGGGTATGTTAATGATAGACCTTACACATAATGTAAAATTAATATGAAAGTTGACAGCCATGTTTAATTTCTTGGGGTGGGAGGAGAGAAATGTTAGAGCTCAGATCTGTCTGAAAATGCTACCTTCTCACCCGGCAGTTTCCCCCTTTAATTCCTGATAAATGGAGACTCTCTATATTTACTTAATAGTTAGTGACATGCACTCTGCATTTGTACAGGAGACTTTCAGCTATTCTTACTTTTAAGCTCTAGTATCAAGGGAGGGACTAATATCAGGCTTGTAGCTTGAATGTACTCCTTGACTCAAGCCTGAATCTAGATGCCAAGTGCTACAGGCCAGGCCTATTTGATAGACTGATAAACTGCTCAGACATGCTGGTAAAGATATAGTACTGGTAAGTGAAACATCTAGGTTATGCTAAAATAAATATATGTCCCATTATGATTGTAATGGCTGCCCATTAAGATGCTTATTGATGTAATGGGTGCTGTTAAGATTTAACAATGTTCAAGGATATTAACTCCTTGCATGTCTCTGTGTTCACAACAGATGCCTGTTTAGATGAAATGCACAGATACAGGATGGGGGACACCTGGCTTGATGACAGTACATGTGAAAGGAATCTCAGAGTCTTAGTGGACCACAAGCTGAACATGAGCCAGCAATGTAATGCAGCAGCTAAAAAAAGCCAATGCTCAGGAGGTTCTTCCTAAAGTTTAGCTGGAATCTCTTTTCCTGTAGTTTGAATCCATTGCTCTGTGTCCTCTGTATGTTGCTTGTATTTCTAAACTGCACCTTCAGGGCCATGAAGGAATCTTCCAATGTTATTGAAATATGGGGGTGTTCCTTTCCCTGGGGAATTTTTTCCTTTGTCTTTCTGCCCACTGCTTGCAGGAACAGGGTTTACCTTTTATTGTTGTAATTGCCTTTTGCTGTTGTCATACTGCTTGCATGTGGGCTTTTGACCCTTAAGCTGTGTCTTATCTGTACCTGCAATAACAGTCTTCTAACCTTGGATGATCAGGCTGCTTTGTCACAACTGGTGGAGAGGGAAGGAGATAAGGGGACATTGGGTACAAGTTTTAAATTGGGGGGGGGACCCTCAGGGAGGGAGAACAAAATGTAGGGGCAGTACCTGCAGTTCGAAACGAGGCAGGTGATCTCAAACAAAATTGGGATATAGCATGCATTGGCTGAAGGGAGAACCCCAGGGAAGATGATTTACCAAAGATAAGTGGGTAGTAGCCCTGTGGGGATCATTTGCTGACTGGAGAATTATTCGGCCCTGTGTCCCCTTTAATCTTCCTCAGTTATGCAATCAACATTTATTTTGCATTCTGATGGATGTATATATGCTTCACGATGGTGTTCCCCCCTCCTTTATATCCTATATTAAAGTTGTGGCCAGTTTTACAGCCCTATGTCTCATCACAAAGGACCTGTGAATCATACCATTCCTCATTCCATCTCTGTTAGTATACAAATAGGTCATTTTTTTTTCCTAGCAACTTGTTTACAAATACATTGCTTGGGGTGGTAGCTCTTTGAGAGCCAAAATTGTTCACGACTACACTGATCACCCCAGCAAGCTACTGACGATACAGCCAGAATCTTTCAGCCTTTCCTCTTTTAAGAGGCTACATGATGTTCCTGATAACAGGCATCTTAATTTGTGTTGCTCCAGTTTATAATATTTCAAATTTACAATGTTTCTCCATAAATAAGCAAACATCTCACTCACAATGCATAAGTCTCCAAACATGCTTGTGAGGTTGAGTGAGGCAAGAGTGTAAGGAGATAGAAGCAAAACAACAAAGAGGGTGAGGTGAGAAAGCCAGGTTATTTGGTGCTTTGGTATGGAGTTTTGAGCTGTAAGAAAAGATTACTGGTTTTCTTTCACTTGCCTAAGTTGGAGGAATTGAGGAAGGAGAAGAAAGCAACTGCTGTCTCAGTGTTGCTGGAAGCAAGAGGTTTCCTTTGCCTGCTTAGATGGGTTTATATGAAAGGGAAGCACAAACTGGAACCTTGGCATTTTCATGTGGCTGGAGGGGGTTTCCTCTGTTTGCTGGTCAGAGCCATAAGTCTCTCCTTAGCGCCTGGTACCAGGAGGAGCTATAAAATAATCTGAACAGTTTAGTTTGGGAAGTGGGCTTCAGGCCATCTGGCCTATATCTGTGTCCCACATTTTGCAATATTGTGTTTTTTTGAGGGGAAGAGATTTGGCTTCACAGTCTATTGGGACTAGGTTGTCATGATTGGTCTTTGTGTCAAAGGAGATTATCAGATGCAGCAAAAACCACATCAGAAGATCCCTAGAAGAACAGGAAGGGATGACCTTACCAGATGACATCATCCTCCAGTGTTAAGCCAAATGTGATGATGAGGGGACCTGACACACTTCATGATGTGCACCAACCTGGCACAGAAAGCCCTGCCTGTGGCTACCACCCTGCACGCAAAGTTCAAATGACCCAATAGGGACTGCACTTCCTTAAGGGTGGGCTTGGGCCATGGCATGAGATCCTGTAGCAGCTCCTTGAGGCCCAGTAACTTGTCCACTAGTAAGCAGAAGACCCTTCTTACAGAGTCCAGCTGGATCCCCAAGTAAACTAATGCCATTGCAGGTCCCACTGTCTTATCCAGTGCCAAAGGAACTCCAACCTCCTCCTGCCAGGGCCTGAAATGAAAAAAATAAAGACCCACACTCAGCCAGCCAGCCCCATCATAAGAAAATCATCCAGATAATGAGGGACAAATGGGGAACCCGCCCTGTGTTTTAACGCCCATTCAAGGAAACTGCTGAATATATTGAATGCTACACAGCTGTCCTCAAGGCTTGGGTTCTCATCCATGAAAGGGTGAATTAAACCCTGACATCAGGTGGCCACTTGGGTTTGCCACCACCGTCTTGAGATGGAGGCTTGCTGTGCGGACCTAGGTCTGCCTAGGATCTGGGGGTCATGCCAGACCAGCCCCTCATGAGGGGCCCTGCTGTGGTGACTGTCTTCTTGGGTGGCATGGTGGCATCCAACAACCCCTACCCAAGCCATATCCCATTGGTGCCCCCCTGGTGACCCTGGTGGGGAAATGGAGTCCTTGGTGGACCAGTGGTGTCCCTAGCAGACCGGTGGTGTCCCTGGTGGCCCAGTAGAATTCCTGGTGGCCCAGTGGTGTCCCTGGCAGCCTACCATGCCTCTGGTGGCCTAGTGGTATCCCCCGGCAGCCTGGTGGTGCCCTTCTGGTGTCCAGGTGGTGCCCCTTGGTGTCCCATTGGCACCCCCTGGTGTCTTGTTGGCACCTCCTGATGTCCCGTTGGCAGACCCCCTCTGAGGACTCTCCACTGTGTGACTGGCCACTGCCACTCCATCACCGTAACTCCCATCTGGAGCCCGGGCTGCTACTGCCAGTGCCCCCCTCACTGCCGTGCAGCCCACCATCAGCGCTCCATCAGTGCCACTGCTCACACAGAGCCTACCCTGGGTCCCACAGCTGCTGCTCACAGGCCAGGCCTAGGCTGCTCACTCAGCCTGTGCCCCAGGCCAGCCTCCTCTTCAGGGTCCTCAACAGCTCTCAGGCCTTTTCATAAAGCAGCCATCACAAAAGGTCATGAGAGGCATCATCATCTGGCCATGCCGGCCGGAAGACCCACCTTCCCTACCAAGCCAATCAGAGTGGGGGAGGCCCACTCCAATTGGTCAGCTGCTTTGCACCCTTCTCCCAGCCAGGAAGAAGAGGCCAGCCATGGTGGCTGCCATGCCGGCCGCCATGTGGTTGCACAGGAAAGGGCACCTGGGTGCTTGGGGCCGGCCAGGCTGCAAAATGGCTACCAGCCAGTCCTGGCAACCCCCTTATGCTGACACTTCCACCATACCTATGGAAAATGCCTGTTAGCTGAACTACTATTAATCAAGCTCTAGGGACTGGGACTGCCAAAGTTAACTTCTATATTAGCAAAAGACATTTGAAATGAATACTGCTTGTATGGTTTGAATATTTTAGGGTATGTTTTCCCTAATGGCCATTGTCATTTAATATCTTACATGATATTAATTTGAGCTTGTTGGGTGTATGGACCATAATAAAGAAGTGATTGCTCAGGTTAATTCATTTCAAAACACACAGTTCATGTTCATCAAGCATCCCCACTCTTTAGTGTAATGAAACCCAGATATTAGCCACATGTAGGACAGCTCTGTCCATCTTTTTTATCTAGTTGGGGACTACTAGTTTGGCATCTCCTTTCTCCATTACAACAGATTTGTTCAGTGTTATGCTGCTACAAAGAGACAGGGAGGCAGCTGACACACAGCATGTGTGTAGTCAAGTTAGTGTCTCATTTCTTTTCCCTTCAGCATGTTCACCTGTTATGCCAGGTGCTCTCATTAGCTCTGTGTATAAATATTGGTTTAACTTTAAAAAAAAAACACCTGTTTTTGTATATATCCAACAACACTGAGCCAATGAAACAAAGAGTTGAAGCTTTCTTTTCAGCTGTTTGGAGATGGATTCCCTTTTGCTTTCATTGTTGGTAGTGCTATTGAATGAAAGAGGAAGAGAAAACACACCCATACATTTCTCTGCATGTGGGCTTGGTTTTTGTTTTTAAATACCAAAGGTATTTCAGAGATGATATCAACAGTCATTGTCTATAAGACAGATTTTCTAGTTGGCAGGCAGTTGCTTACAACATCTAGAATTTTCTGTCACAAACTTGGCAGACATCCTTTTAAGATTTCTGGAAGGAATGCGAGCTATTCTGCCTCCCACAGACTATATTCTTGTTTGAAGAGACCTTTATGGTAGCTTAATGTTACCATTAAGGGCCTAAATACCCTAAAGGCATCAGATCCTGTCTGATATTGGAAGTTAAGCAGGGTCATCCCTGGTTAGTACTTGGATGGGAGCGTGCTCAATTAGTATCAGAGAAAGGAACTGGCAAAACCACATCTGTGTATTCCTTGCCTAAGAAAACCTCATGAAATTAAAGAGGTTGCCATAAATCAATAGGCAACTTGAAGGCACACAGACAAAAATGTGACAGGCAGGAATAGTCCCTTATTATTCCTTAGACAGACTCTCAGTCTCACTTTAATAGAAAGCCCTACCCCTGTCCTGCCACGTCCTCAGCACGAATCTCCTCTCTACCCTCATCAGGCACCTCCTTTGTGTCAGAGGTCTAAGAACACCAGTGTTTATTCCAGTGTTCCAAATAAGTTGGTGTGGCTGGTAGCATGTTTTCGGAATAATATATAACAATGGTTCTTAACCTGAGTTCCAGGGACCCCCAGGGGTCCACAATGTCCTCACAGGGGGTCTGCAAAGGCATGAAGGCTGCTTGACCCATCCCTGTCCTGCAGTGGAGTGGCCATGTGAGAGAAGCCAACACAAAGGCTGGCTGGCTTGGCCTGCACATTGCCATTAAATCCACTCCAGCAACAAATTTGCAGGAAGAATCAGAAGAGAAGTCTTCCCTCTCCGTCCAGTGCCTCTGAGGGAAGGTTTAATGGTTGGTGTAATTGTATTATTTTTGTTGTTGTTTGTTATTTGTTATTGTTATTATCAGGTATTGTTATTATGCTTTTAAATCTTGAGTTAAGTCTTGGGGGTCCACTGCAACAAAAGATATTTAAAGGGGATCCCTGATAAAGAAAAGGTTAAGAGCCACTGAAATATAACACACAGTTTTCGTGATTATATGAAACAAACTGTCCATTTAATTGTAGTAATAAGTATAAGATGTCTTAATAAAGTTTCAACTCAATAACCTTTAGTTACATTATGTATCAACTCACTAGCAGATTCTATGGAGATTATTAGACACTATAAAAAAAAGCCCAAAGAGCTTGTGAGAATGCCGTCAGCGTACAGCCGAGGGGTCCCAATATCGCATGACACCATCCTCCTCTTGTGCTTCCTCCATTCTGAGGTGACAAAAAAGGCACCACTTTTCATTAGTGGAAACTTCTGCTAAGGAAAAGTGGTGCCCTTTTCGTCACTCCAGTACAGAGGGAGAATGGAGGAAGCATTAGAGGAGGACGGTGCATGCGATAGTGGGACCCTTTGGTGGAACAGTGACAGTGTTCTTGTGATCTCTTTGGGTGTTTTTTTTTTTTTTTAAGTGTCTGATATTCTTCTGAAACAAATAGATTCACATCAGATACGAAATCCTCTGATTCTTGTGTCACATCACAACATGCAACCCAGCCCCTGCCTTCTGAAGGTGCTGGTTCAGACCTCACTTGTACCTCTCTCTGAGGTTTCTCATTCTTAACTAACTCCTTTCTTAAAGGTGACAGGTATTTTTCTCTCTCAGAGCCTTACTCCTCCCATACACCTCCACTGTGATAGGTTGGTCTCTTTGTCTGTGCAGCTACTCATGCCAAATTGGGCTGCAGCTTGCTAGCCATATGTTCCATAGGGGTCTCATCACAGTTACCACTAAGAATTCATACATATATTTGAAGGAAATGTGCAAATTCAGAGAAGGGTATTGACTGAGTTTTGCCTAAGACACTAAGGTATTTTTTGAGAGAAACCTTGGATGTAGCTCGGGCAGAGGGAAGGATGAGGACATTGCTCCCCCAAATAAGAATTCTACTCCCTGAAAGAAATTTTCCTTCATTCCCCACATTTCTAGCATTGTACTAATGTAGAACTTTAGCTGGGGCATGCAAAGTGACCAAAAGAATGTGAACATAATAAAGTTAGAGATGTGAACAATTTTCATTGTCTCATTATCGCTGATGCTAGAATTTTGGGGACTGAAGATAAATTTCATTAGGTGGAGATGTGGATGGCAATGTCTTCATTATGCTTCCCCCAGGGGCTGCAGGGGGTGCGAACCATACCAGCTGACAACATTAGACGGGGTTGCCACCCCTGCAACACTGCACCCCACGTGCTTACTTCACTATGCCACTTACTTGGATGTCACCCATTCTAGGCAGGCATGAACCTCCACCCAGGGCAGTTCCTTTCTTCCCTGGCCCAGGAGAGAGAAAGGAACTGCTGCCATGTCATCCCCCGCCTTCTTTGCTGCTCTGCTTACTTGGGGGGTCACTCCATCTAGGTAGGGACGTATGGATGTCACAGCGCCCATCACCACCTACTTTGCTGCACTGCTTACTCAGGTGTCACCCCCCTAGGCAGGCATGAACCTCCCCATAGTGGCAGTTCCTTTCTCTACCCTGGCCCAGGGGAGAGAAATGAACCATTGCCATGCCCCCCCAGCTGTGCTTACTTTGCTGAACTGCTTACTCAGGGGTGACCCCCCCCCCTTCTAGGCAGGCATGAAACTGGTATGAGAAACTGTTGTCCTTTAAAATAAGGGGGAAACCTGTTTAAGTCTACAGGCCATGTTTCTTTTTAGAGAAGTCCTTGAGGACCATGTTTGAGTGGTGGGTGGAGTCAAAAGCAAAAAGGGTGGGGCCAGAAACTCCAGTTGTGTGTGTGTGTATGGAAACACATTTAGGCTGTGCAGATGATATTGCAATTTAAAGCTGTAATTTTAGTTTTGCTAGTTGTTTATGTTAGTATTATTGTCATTATAGTCAGTGACCTATGGGAATTACAATTTACAAATAACATTAGTACAAAAAACATTACGAAGGATTCTGTATGGTCTGGTATGGCAGGAGATCAATTGGGGAGTGGGGGGTGACACCTTGAGTTACTGCACTAGGTGACACCAACCATAGTGATGCCACTGCTCCCCCCGCTGCCCCAGAGGAAACCAAAGGAGTTTCCATTAATTTAGGAAACTTTTTTTTGGAGCAGTCTGTATATGCAGGGAGGGGATCTATTAATAATTAGTCACTGAGTGTTGTCCTCTGTTTGAAGACATCCTTTGTCCAAAGAACTATCCAATCAAAATTTTGTTTAAGGATACAATAAGATCTTTCTTTAAACATAGCATGAGGTTTTGAAGCTGCCCATTAACAGTATATCATTTGTGTATGTGCCTAAGTCACCTGTCAACCTATGGTGACCCCATGTATTTCATAAGGTTTTCTTATGCAAGAAATTCTCAAGAGATGGTTTTGCCAGTTCCTTCCTCTGAAATAAAGCCTACAGCACCTGGTACCCAGAGATTACCCTGTTTAGCTTCCAAGATCAGATCTGGTAAATTTAGGGTATTTAGGCTAACAGTTATCACAGAGAGAGTAGATTTAACTGGTGACCCAATCCATTCTCAGACTTATCTGCAGTGATGGAAAGTACCACATTTCTATTTATATATTGCTAAATTTTCATGAATAAGTATAAATTAGCACATGCAAGTGGACTGCAAATCACTTTGAGGGGTTTCATGTCTGGGGGGTTAATATATATTTGTTCTTGGTAGCACAAGAAAAGGTTAGGAACTACTATGTGTATGTATGTGTGTGTATGTTTACACACACACATACACACACATACATATATGGGGTTGGTGTAACTAAAATCAAATCAAAGTATTACTATTTGAAGAGAAACATTTTAAAGTAAGGTAAAGAAAGTGCTGGCCTAAAGCCTATTGTTAGTCACAACTAGAGGAGATGCATTGAAACAATGGGATTTACCATTGAGCAACTGATTAAATGGGTCTACTCTGGTGGTTGTTATTATGTAGCTCTAGGCTGACTCCAGTTTAGTGCAATCCTAACAGAGGCCAAATCTACACTACACAAATAATCCAGTTTGAAACTGGAGTATTTGCCATTACTTCTTCATGTTGAATCCTGGAATTTGTAGTTTTACAATGTCTAGGCATCTCTGCCAAAGAGTGCTGGTGCCTTACCAAACTACCAATCCCAGGATTCCATAGGAAGTTTGAAACTGGATTATTTGTGTAGTGTGGATTTGGCCAGAATTTTCTTGGCAAGATTTACTTAGAAGATGTTTGCTGTTTTCTTCCTTTGAAGCTGAGAGAGTGTGACTTGTCCAAGATCATCCAGTGGTTTTCCATGGCCAAGCAGGGGTTAGAACCCAGGATGCCCAGAGTCCAATCCTCAAACCACTGCATCACAGTGTTGTGGGTCTCCTTTAGTGGGAGGTAACCAACAGGATTCCAGGTACTGTAAATTTCAATTAAACCCAACCCAATGCAAGCTTAATTCCTCATTCCCCCTGCCCCCCCCAAAAAAAGGTGGGGTAAGAGAAAATAAATTGTTTGTCTGCCACAGATTGTACCTGCTGCTGGAGAGAGGAGAGAAGAACAAAAATAATCTCTTTAAACAGAAAACTAGGCCTACCACTGGGTCTGTGTAGAGGGGCAGTGGAATAATAAAGTTCCTCCATTACCTAGAGAGAGCATTGACAAATGATCACAGTCACTTCTCACCAAGTCATGAAGTCCACCCATCCATGAGCTTTGTGGTCTATTCTTCAAAATCATCTTCTCTGAAGGATTTTGTGAGGGCTGGCTGAGACATCAAGAAATATCCTGGGGCTGGGGATGAATGAGCTGTTTGTTTTTTCTAGCTGATGGCATGATAAGAAATCACAGGATGTGGTTGTGTGTGTGCCTGTGCCTCTGTTTAATTAAACAATAGGGAAAGACCAAGAAGCCACTGCCCAGTCCCTGTGGGTCTCTAGAATCCCCATGCTATCTCAGTTCCTGTCTCTCTCTCTTTTTTTTTTTAACACAGACATCCCTCTTTTGTTTTTCCATTGCCTACTCAGCGCGTGACCAGTAAGCAAATATTATTATTATTATTATTTGTCTGCAACAGTTCTCCCATTCCATCTCTAATCCCCAACCACCCCATCTACCTTCACCCAGCACTGCACGCCAACCAGCTGCTTCCTGATGAGCGGAGGTCAGAGCCAACCCGCCTGCCGCCCTCTCAGGAAGAGATAGAAGGCCAACACATTTATGAGAGGAAGTCTCTGCAGCCGCCAGATTCACAATTAGCAAGGCAAGTGTTGGAGGAGGCTGTAATAGCAACTTCCCTTCGGAAGGGCTTGCTGCTTGGAACACACAGCAGACCAACTCCTCCGCGTGCTTGCGGGTTAGGTGGAAGTGCTGGGATCAAAAGATAAGGCCCTCTGAACCCGGTCAGTGGCGTGGCTTTGCTGTTTGAACTCTGGTAGCACCAGAGAGAAAGTTGGAAGCTCTGCCCAGTCATGAGTGACATGGCCTATCCTGGCTGATTGAATCAACCCCACACCCATTTACCCACCCAGATTTTTATATTATTTGCTTCTTTACCTGGAAGAACTGAGGCTACAATAATTCCATTCCTCAATGCCCAGAATGACAGGAAAGGTGGAAACCTGGCCCAACCCTGGAAGTTTAGGCAGGAATTGTATTGTACTCTATAAACCCCATCTTTAGCAACAGCAGGAGCAGAAGTAAACAGGGTCTATGCATCTGATTTTTTTACAGCTCCAAAATCTATTTCAGACAAATCATTCTGGATCCCAGAAAGATGTGAGTAACTGTCTGAGAGTATATATTTGAATGACCAGCAAGGCAGAAGTATATTTGAATATCATGGCAAGACATTTGGGCTTCCATCCTCTTCAACTGCTGTTTTGTTTTGTTTTTCCCAGAAGCCAAAAAATCTTGCTGTAACATTCAAATATATTTTTGTTCTGTTGTACATTCTAATGTTTCTGTCCTCCTATACCAATAAGTAGGTATGTGAATACAATCTTGTGCGTTTTACAGATTCAATATATCTTAAAGCAAGATCAGCCTAAACACTGAAATAAGATATAATCAATGACTTAAGCATGTGTAATAGAAACTTTTCCCTTAATCCTTCCCGGTTTAACACTAACTCCCCTTTTCTTTGCTGCCTCCCCAATTTCTAAGGCTGCCAGGTGCAATAAGAGACAAGACTAGCAGGGTAGAAGAGGGAATTTCAGCAGATGTTGCTCACTTTCCAAACAGTGCATGCTGAAATTTCCTCTACTATCCAACCATTAAAGGAACAGAAGTCCTATCCATTATTTCACCTGACTAACATACCAATTTCCTTTTTGTTGAGCTTATACTGTAAGTTATTTATTTATTTGCCATTTTTCTCTCAGAAGGAACACAAGGCAGCCCACAATATGGTTTAAATACAGTTTAAAACTATTAAACACGTCACAATATAAAAATCTAAAATTACATAAAACATAAACATTAAAAGATTAAAAATAAACAAAAACAAATAAAAACACACTCCAATAAAAGCCTCCATAATCCCAGCTACTTATTAAAAGCCAGCTGGCATAAAAACATCTCTGCCTGCTGAAGAAAGGAAAGCAGGAAGGGTGCCAGTCTAGCTTTCCATGGAAGGGAGTTCCAAAGTGTGGGAGCAGCCACTGAGAAGGTGTTCTTGTGTGTCCTCACCATATGATGGTAGCTGACTGAGAGAAAGTCTTCCCCGGATGATCTTAGAACCCTTGCAGGTTTGTATGGGGAGATACAGTCTTTCATATAGTCTGGACCCAAGCCACATAGGGCTTTGTAGGTCATGACCAGCACTTTGAATTGTGTGCAGAAATGAACTGGTAGCCATTGAAGCTGTTTTAACATGGGAGTTATATGCTCCTTATAACTGGGTCTGATCAGCATTCTGGCCACAGCATTCTGGACTCACTGAAGTTTCTGAACAGTTTCCAAGGGCAGCCCCACGTAGAGTGCATTGCAGCAGTCCAAATGGGATGTAATCAGGACATGTAATCTTTGGGCCAAGAATGTGTCCTTTTGTATTCTATTAAGTGCTGGGGCGCTGGTGGGATTCTATAACCAAAAATAGGGCAGTAATAATGTCTACTATGAAAAGTAGTGTGGTGCAGATAATTAGGGTGCGGCTATACGATCATAAAAAAATCCGTATGGGGGGCAAAAAATATGAACAGCCTGTCGTTCGTATGCATACGAACCGGCTATACAATTTTTAACCCCCCTAAACTCAGTATGACTCCCTCTTCCCGAAGCTGGCTGGAGCAAGCAAGCCAAGCGGCAGTTTTAAATCTCCCGCCGCTTTTTTTTTTTTTTAAAGGTTCCTGGTTTGCGGACAATCAGTTTTCTGTATTTACAATATAAAATAAAAATTAATAAACATATAAATTCACGGACTTACCGGACGCTCGCTAGCCGGGAAACCAACATGGCAGCCGCTCCCAATTCCCCTCCATGCTAGCCCCACCCCCTCTACTTGGCCAGCCAATAAGATTACCCTGCCTGTTTGTATGTGTGCAAATGGACCGTACAGACCCGTCAGCCATCCAAATGGCGTACGGATTTCTCTTCGCGATTCGCTTTCCCTCCTGAACGCCGCGTGTGCGTATTTCAGGGTGGAAAACCGGGCCCCCTCTTTTGCATCCATGTGCATCCGAACGGCCGTTTGTACCGAAGCGCGAATTTCCTCATGCCATACGTGTTATTTAAATCGTGTAGATGGGACCTAAGTCTCAGATGAAATAGAAAGAACAGCATTCAGATTCAAGCCACGAAGTTCACTCAATGTTTTGGGCTACTCTTTTTCTCTGAGTCTAACTTTGAACTATAGAATCATAGAATCACAGAATTGCAGAGTTGGAAGAGACCACGAGGGCCATCCAGTCCAACCCCCCTGCCACACAGGAAATCACGATCAAAGCATCCCCGACAGATGGCAATGCAGCCCCTGTTTAAAGACCTCCAAGGAAGGAGACCCCACCACGCTCTGAGGGAGCGTGTTCCACTGCCGAACAGCTCTTACTGTTAAAAGGTTCCTCCTCATGTTGAGGTGGAATCTCTGTTCCTGGAGCTTGCACCCATTGCTCCGTGTTCCAGTCTCTGGAGCAGCAGAAAACAAGCTTGCTCCATCCTCAACGTGACACCCCTTCAAATACTTAAACAGGGCTATCATATCGCCTCTTAATCGTCTTTTTTCCAGGCTAAACATACCCAGCTCCCTAAGTCTCTCCTCATAAGGCATCGTTTCCAGACCTTTCACCATTTTAGTTGCCCTTCTCTGGACATGCTCCTATTTGTCAATATCCTTTTTGAATTGTGGTGCCCAGAACTGGACACAGTATTCTAAGTGAGGTCTGACCAAGGCAGAATAGAGTGGCACTATTACTTCCCTTGATCTAGACACTATACTTCTATTGATACAGCCCAAAATCGCATTGGCCTTTTTAGCTGCCGCATCGCACTGTTGGCTCATGTTCAACTTGTGGTCTACTAGGACTCCTAGATCCCTTTTGCATGTAGTCTCATTCAGCCAGGTCTCTCCCATCCTATATTTATGCATTTCATTTTTCCGCCCTAAATGCAGCACCTTACATTTCTCCGTATTGAATTTCATTTTGTTAGCTTTGGCCCAGCTCTCCAGTCATTGATAAAGATAAAGTCATTTTTAAAGGTAAAAATCAATGAACTTTGAGAGTTGGGAGGTACCCTCAGAAAGCATATAGCCAATCTCATTAGCATATAGTTATATCATCCTGATAGGTGGACACCCATCCTCTACTTTAGTATGTTCAATGAAAGGTAGCTCACCAGTTGAGTCCATCTATTCTGCATCTGCTATTGAATAACTTGTACCATAAGGACATTATGTCCAACAACTTAGTGAAAATGAGCTTCCCTGTATTGGTTCTAATTTACCAACAAAAAAAAAAAATCTGCTCTGCCCACTCAGAGTAGTGATGGCTGGCTATAGGTCTTCAAAGTACATGTGATGGCAGTATATGTGAAAGGGATCTAGGAGTCTTAGTGGACCACAAACTGAACACGAGTCAGCAGTGTGACATGGCATCTAAAAAAGCCAATGTGATTCTATAAATGTGATTCTATAAATGATGCTTCAATAGAAGTATAGTGTCTAGATCAAAGGAAATGATAGTGCCATGCTATTCTGCTTTAGTCAGACCTCACCTGGAATACTGTGTCCTGTTCTGGGCACCACAATTCCAGAAGGATATGGACAAGCTGGAATGCATCCAGAGGAAGGCGACCAAAATGGTGGGAGGTTTGGAAGCCATGCCTTTATGAGGATAGGCTTAGGGAGCTGGGTATGTTTAGTCTGCAGAAGAAAGGGTTGAGAGGTGACATGATAGCCATGTTTAAATATTTGAAGGGTTGTCATACTGAAGATGGAGCAAGCTTGTTTTCTGTGGCTCCAGAGTATAGGTCATGGAGCCCTGGACTCAAACTATAGGAAAAGAGATTCCACCTAAAGATTAGGAAGACCTTCCTGACAGTAAGAGCTGTTTGGAAGTGAAATACACTGCCTCAGAGTGTGGTGAAGTCTCCTTCTTATGGAGGTTTTTAAACAGTCTGGATGACCATGTGTCAGGAATGCTTTGTTTATTCCTGCATGGCAGGGGGTTGGATTGGATTACCCTTGTCTCCTCCAACTCTATGATTCTATGATTCTGTGATTCTATGAAAGGCCTATGCACTGAAACACAACCCCTTGCATGTTCTATTGTGCCTCCAAGATTTTGAATACAGCTTGAAATTAATTTATCTGAAGAGCAGACTTGGTGAGTACAGACCGGTTCATCATAAGAAGATGGACCATTAGGTGATGAATTGACTATCAACACTACTATAGACACAACTGTGGAATAGATGTGATCGCCACTGGGAGGGTAACTACTGCACCAGTTAAATCACTGATCTGGCGGGTAGTCAGGATAAGGTTTTGCTTTTTGAGCAACAGAGAAAAGATCTCTGCCATTTCCTACATGACAGTTCTTCAGATATTTGGAGACAACTGTCATCTCTTCCCTTCATCTCCTCCAGGATAATAGTATCCAGATCTTTCAACTGATCTTCAAAGGAGTGTGGATGTAAAGAATATTTTAAAATATTCAGAAAATTGTCAAACCTCCCCATGCATTTTTTTTATGGAGATTATCACACGAGCCTAATAATCTGGGACAGGAACACCACAGGATCACGAAAGGATTTCCCTTTCAAATGATGTCATCCCTGTCCCATTCTGCCCCCATTCTGCCTCCATTCAGTCCCCATTTTTTTAATTGATGGGCAAAAGTTGTTAATAGATCACCCTTTCCGTTTCTGTAACAGAATCACGGGTGTGCGAACCGGTGCCCTGTTATGCTGGTGTGATCTGGGAGGTCTGTGCTGAACGCATCTGGGTATGACCAGGACATCCAGGTAAGTGACAGGCTTTTTTGTACCCTCCCTGAGTTACTTGTGAAGTTTTAAGTGTGTTTAGGTGCTTGGTTTAATTTTTTGATGTTTACTTGTATTTTTATTTTTAAATCTCCCTCACTATGCCTATCTCCCTGTAACATCCTATAAGGTCCATGCAAAACACTTCGTGTTTTGATCAGGACAAGGAGGTAAGTGAAAGCCTTTTTTGTACCCTCCCCTGTTTACTTGGGGGTTTTAAATTGTGTTTTTGTGCTCTGCTTTACTTTTTGACATTTAGTTTTGTTTTTATTTTTAAATTTCCCACACAAATAATCCTCTTGCAAAGACAGCCAGGATTTTCTTTCCAGGAAGTGAATGGAGCTCTATGTGAGAGCTCAATTCATGCCTGGGCTGCCAGAGCAGGGGAGCAATTTCTGTCATACAGTCAAGGTAGGTGTCTGGAAAAAAAATAATCAGTTACAGGAACAGGAGCGGGGTGGGAGGGGAATAGTGAGACAGGGATGGGTTTATTTGGTGCTTGTGATAATCTCCTATGTGTGGAGAAAGCTTGATGAAGAAATCCACAAATGACAAGAGTCTTCACTGTTTGGGGCTTATTCTGTGCAAAATGCACACCTAGAAACATAGAGTTAGAAGAGACCGCAAGGGCCATCTAGTCCAACTTCCTGCCATGCAGGAATACACAATCAAAACAATCCAGCCTGTTCAAAAACCTCCAAAGAAGGAGACTCCACCACATTCTGAGGCAGCACATTCCACCGCCAGAGAGCTCTTACTGTCAGGAAGTTCTTCCTAGTGTTTAGGTGGAATCTCTTTTCCTGTCCTTTGAATCTGGCCAAAGTTTATTCAGAGAGGTTTGCCATTGCCTTCCTCTGAGCTTGAGAGAGTGTGTCTTGCCCAAGCTCATCCAGTGAGTTTCTATGCCAGAGTGGGGATTTAAAACCTCATCTCAGTCCTTTCTTCCATCTCTATGTAACTGAAATCCTATTGGTCAGTCCCATCTACAGTAGAGTCATGTAATATATTGCTGAATGGTGAACCAACACATGAATGAATCTCATTGATTCAATGGGTCTACTCTAGTTGAAGCTAACTGTAGGATTTAGGATTTAGACACACACACACACACACACACACACACACACACACTGTAGTATGTTGCTGTTAATGTTGTTTTTGTTGTTTCTGCAGGATCTGATAGGGCTCTGAAGGAGTTAAAACCCTGACTAATGGAAGCAAATTTTGAACATAAAAATAAAGCTATTTTCTGGAGGTCAGTGCCTCCACAGTGCTGAAGCTCAGTAAAAAAGGTGTAGGAGGGTGATGCTGATTAAGACACCACATGCTGAGTAGGTATCATCTTAAACACTTTAGCCTGTTACTGGCTCAGCAGGAGGGAGCTGAAGGAACACTTGATTATGAGGCTATATTTATGCCTTCAATAAGCAGACTTCTGTAGATTGGGTGTCAAGGACCTGTGCATGTGATGCTCATGCTATTGTCTTTGAATTAACCTGAGGTTTCATGGGTAATTTAGAATTCTTAATATGTGGTAATTTAGAATTCTTAATATGTGGGTGTCCAATGCCCTACTCATGGATATGTTAAGACATAATTGACAATCCAAGCTGCCCACAATGGCTCCTTGCCTTATTTTATATGATTCATGGAGGTAGTCTAGTCACACCTAATTAATACATATTTACCGGCACTGGCAATTTAAGTCATAATCGGGTAAAGTGAGCATCTTTGAATTTTCTGTGGATAAGTAAGCTGTCTGTATCAGCATTCTCATTTAGCCAGCAGATTTATTTTTTTAAAAAAAATACTGTGTGTGTTTGCACCCATAACCCCTACAAATTTTTGAAATGTTCTTCTTAGATCGTCTGTTTTATCTGAGGAGGAAAACCTAAATCTGCTTTGAATTTTACTTCAGACAAAATTGGGACTTAGTTAAAATATATTTTAAATACCTGCAATTGGAAGGAGATTAGAAAAAAATCAAAACCTAAATTTGTGATATTGTAAAATCTGGAACTTTGCCTTACTAGAAAAATAACAGGTCAGATCAAACATGCAAGTGAACAAAGAGACAGTGATACTTTTGAAGATATCTGTTACACTTTTAATAGTTCTATGAATCATAAGAAGGATAGAAGAATTGCTCCACCAATATCTCACAGGGGGCTTATCTATGTGGACTTAATACCCTGGCTTGTTCCAGAGCCCTGCAGTCCATATGAAACAGGGCTTTTGCCCCAATTTGCCTACAGACAGTCTTCACCATCTCTGGGTAGATACAGGGCTGGAAAGGGGCAAGCTGGGATAAAGCCCTTTACAACATTGTAAAATAATACTAAGTTTACCCTGTTACTGTTGGGATGGAATGGATCAGGCCTCATGTGTCCATGGGAACCCATCCTGGCATGCCATCCCTTCCTGCCACCACCATCTCCCTAGCTTTCCTGGAAGCCAGGCAATGGTTCTTCAGCATGTGGCCAAGTCACATGTTGCAGACCCCTTTCCTGGCTTCTGAGTCAGCAAAGAAAATGGTGGTGATGGCAGCAATGGGCCAACATTCTGTTAGAACTCCAGCCTATTTAGTTGAGGTAAGTGGGGCAGAACAGGCCAGATCTGGAGCCAGGATATTCCAGTGACGTATCCTGGCTGGTGTGGATAAGCCCAGGGACTTCTGAAGAAGTCTGGTGGGATGAAATTCAGTAGTCTTTCTTTCATTGACTCTTCTTGTACAAACTTTATTCTGTATCCAGGATAAGATCTTCAGCGGTTATAAATTGTTTTCAGGTAATGTTTTGACTTTATGTTTAACATTTGTTAATTATTTCATTTATGATATTAAACTTGATTTAAAAAGAGGCTTGAGAATCCTGTATGGGAGTTACATCTTCGTAAATGAACTTACATGTGCAGGAATTAGAACTGGGCAGTTCAGAAACATCCATTTCCAGTAGAGGGCTGCTGTTATGTTACTACATAGGAGATCAAGCAAAATGATCAATGCACATTGGGAACAATGCACAACAGTTCTGATGCACATTGGCCCTGTTGTGCACGGGGACATTTACTAAGGAGTACCAATATGCATCAGTAGAGCCCAATGCACATTGGGACACTCTTGCCGGTGTCCTGTTACACATCTTCACAATTCACTGGCATGTTTCTGAGCCCCCTTGCTACATAGTTAATTATATATACATTTTATGTAATGTAGACTGTGATAAAGGATTCTGGCCAAGATGTTTTAAGAACCTTTTTAGCTCAAAATTGAGGGGCATGCAGACAGCAACTTATATGAAACAGCAACCACCACCACCAACATCACACACTGATATATTTCAACAGCATAGTGCAACAGCAACAGCAAAAAAAAAGGCATGCATCTTTTGCTTTAAAGCAAGGCATGATGGCAGCATGTGGTCTGGTTTTTTTGCTAAATTATAGACCCAAAAGTTTCCTGAAAGAGCAGGTTAGTTTAAATGTGAAGTACATACTCCCTGAACAGGATGTATTCAAGCAGGGGTTCGTAACTATGGTCAGTATGGGGGGGGGGGACTATTCTAGCTCACATCTATCAGGGACCTGCACAGACTGCCAAAAATGTTTTTTTAAAAAGGCTTTGCCCAAGCTCATGAAACAACCCCCAAAACCTCATGAATCTGAACATGGCTAAAAGTCTACTTCTATTTTTGAAAAAATGTTAATTTTTTTCGTGTTAAAAACTGTGAACTTTGTGAAAACTGAGCATTGCTAATTGAATTGCTAAACCAGGAAATTTCTAGAAGAAGCAGATCATCCTTTTTCCCTAGGGAAAAAAAAGGATGCTTCAGGAATGTACAGGGCTACCAGGGGCCACAGAAACAGCCTTGGGACCACATGAAGCCCCAGGATTGAACTGTACCCATCCCTGTTTTAAAATACAGTAGGACTCCCATATCCATGGGGGTTTGGTTCCCAGACTTTACCACAGATACCAGAAACTTCAGATAACAGTGAACACCATTGAAAATAATGGGACTTCCAGTTTAAAATACCATAGAGTTGCCTTGGAGGACATAGAAAATGTCTAGAGGGAATGCCTCTCTAGGCATTTTCTACAACGACTCTATGGTATGTGTTCTGTTTTGTGTCCCATGGATAAATGAAACCCTGGATATTGGTTCTGCAGATACAGGGGTCCTAATCTATGATTTCCTTCCCAGAAATGTTTCTCCTTTCCTGCTGACATCAACATTCTGTACTGTGAACTCAGGCTGCTCAGTACCTTAGGTATTTCATGTAACAAAAGGGATTTCTAAATCTACCATTTATCATTTTGGAGTGGGCAGGGAGGGAAGCAGAGTGATACCCAAGTCAGATCATTGGTCCACATTGTTATTAAGAGTAGGAAAGAATATTGGATTGGAGGAGCTTTCCTCTCCCCCCACCCCACATTTATTGCCAGACAAAGTGAATTTTTCTGTAAAAATATACACATTTGCAAGGTTTGTGTCATGGTTTACAGGAATCCAATAAGAGTGATATCATGCATACATGTGAAAAAAATGTAAATGGCTAAAATTGTGTACAGCTAGAAAATACTGTTACCCTAATTGTTCTGGGATCATGAGGACCCTTAAAATGCCAACATTAATTTGGGGAATTAATGCATTTGCTTTGGCTATACAAGAGAGGAGTAACAGCAGGACATTGTGACCAGCTATGCCAGTACTATGGAGAAGACATAAGCTAATTAGAATAATAATAATCTTTGTTAGGAAAAGTAATAATAACCACATTCTTGCATCAAGCATTCACACAAGATGCCAGCCACAGATGCAGGCAAAACATCAGAAAGAAACTATTCCAGAACACAGCCTCACAGCCCTGGGAAAAAAAACAAGGAAAATCTAGCAAAATAAAGTTGGAGAGATGGAAACAGAGGAATAGCAAAAGGAATTTTGCAATGGGTGATACAGCACCTTTTCCTGAAGAGATGAGATTGCAGAGGAAATCAGGACAGGAGTCTCAGAGTGGCTCCCTGCAGGTCAGTTAGCAAACTGGTAGCATGGAGGTAGGAGGGGGAGCTGAAGGATGCTGAAGGCAGTTTTCAGGGGGGTTATATAGGAAATATTTGTTTTCTTGGGATGGGATTTTGAAAGACAATATTTTGAGCTGTTGCTCTGAGAGCAGATATGTTAATAGTGTTTTGATGGGTTTGTATTTTGCAAATCAAAGAGAGGAAGCAAGTTCCTTTGTTTAGGTGAGGTACAGGGATAGAAGGTCATTGGCACATTTCGCTTGTGCCAGCCTTAGAAAATAGGATTAGCCTGGTGCTTTGGCAAGATGTTGCCTTCAGTTGATCTGCAAATTAACATTTCTTTGGAATTAAGGTTTGGCCCCTCCTTCAGTGCATACCTGACATGATCAACATGCCTTTGGATTTTTATGTTAATGGCTACACTACATGGAAGACCATGTGTTTGACTGAATTATTAAATATTGCCAATTATTATGAGGGGACCCTCAAAGGATAGGGAAAAGGGGGGTTGTCAGGGCTAATAACAATACTCATAAACACACTGTGGTCAGTGGGGAAAATGGGTACAAAAATGCATTGATTAGCCTGTGTGGGAAGGATACCTGTGCAAATTAATATGTACTTTATGATGAAAACATGCATAAAATGCATACTCGATTCCATACAGGTTATTTATTTATTTATTTATTCAAAATCACAACCTGATATGAAGAAAGGAGAGGATTGGAATGTAGTTGGGAAGCAGTGCAATTAATGACCCAGAAAGTTTTATATCTCTAATAGCTGTTGTAATGTGGGAGAAGGCTGAACAAAAAGTATTGTCTCATACTCAGTCTTTATTACAGTCATTGGCCAGAGTGAAAAGTATTGTCTGCATTGCAGTGGGTAGCTGTGGTGGGTTTGGGAACCACATGGAGTGCCACAAATTTCAAAGGAAATAATAACAGAAACAGTTGTCTAATTCTGGCTTTGGGGGAAAAAAGAATATTATAATGTTAAACAAATTAAGAGGGGCCTGCAACCCACTTGAAAGGTCAATTGCCTCTCCCTGATGTTTCTAGGTGATGCAATTCAACTCATTGTTTGGCTAGAACAGGGGTAGTCCTGAGGATATAATTCTGAATATGTAATGCAGCCATGAGAAATTTTCTTCCTGCTGTGACAAATTCTTTGAAAACTATATAGTCTTGAAATCTATTTGCAGTTCAGATCTTATTATGTGCAAAATTTGCTAACTTCATGCAGACAACAGGATTTTCAGTACAGGAATTACATTTTCTGCACATTCTGCACAGAAATATTATTTCTGTGTAGAAAATGGCATCTCCTGTTCAGAAAATGCTGTCTCCTGTACAGAAAAGTGCAAATTTTGCATAGAATAAGTCCTGAACTGTGAAGATTATCATCAATCCTGGATTCTCCCCATCATGGTTTCCTGATACTTGAGAAACACTTATTTGGACATTTGTTTCCAATGTGACGGAATATTCCTTCCATCCCCAGGCAGTTCAGGACATATGGAGGGGTTATAGCCACAAAAGCAGGGTTAGTGGCTGCATGCACACCCAGAGCCACTTTTGGCTACCCCTGCTATCTAGATTGGCTGACAGCAGTTCTCTGGGGTCTCAGATAGAAGCATTTCTCTGCTCTTTTGGGGGAAGTCAGGACTGAACCTGGGATCTTCTGCATGAGATTTGTATGTTCTAACACTAAACTATGATCTTTCCTTAGATCTATTGGATGCCAAAGGAACTTCATGTGATCCTCCAACTTGACACCCCAAGATTTCCAGGATCAGGTGCAGAAAGCAAAAAGATATCCTCTGTCCTGCAGCAAAAATAGCCCTGTGTTTCCAGAACAAACTGAAACCACTGGGTTTTGGGTCCCCCTTAGAAATGTTCCTGCTCTGTGTTAGAAGTCATAGTTCTGCCCATTTCTTACTATCTGTAGTGCTAGAATTATGAAAGCCTCTCATCTTTTTCTAACTTGAGTGATAGTTTACTGTCCAAATATTGCCTCTTTTGATTGCCCTGAAAATCCACCATGTAATGGTGCATCATTTGTACCATACTTTTAAAAGGACACTTCAAGTTTGCAGTGACACTAATTTATCGCTATGTACTTGGCAAAATGCTACAGCACCTTGCTTCTACAATGAAAACTGACACATGTTTGTCCCAGGTTTCTTTATGCCATGACCTTGAATGTCAGGGGAAAATATAGCTCTGCAGCTTGGTTCTTGCTGGACTTCCTTTGCTTTCCTCGCTCCCTTTCTGCATTATTACTTGGCACATTTCATAGCTGCAAGGCCTGACAGAGCTACCAAAAGACCTGGGAACAGCATAGCTCATCTCTCAGCCACACGTCAAAGAGAAGTAGGTCTCTCTGCCATTTTGCACAAAAGGTGAACTTCTGAATGACTGATCCAAATAGCTGTGCTATTTGGCTTAAAATGCGTGCACCTGAAGGACAGTAAAACAATTTATTCCTGGTGGAGCCTGGCTTTCCTCAGTAAATTATTCAACCCAGAACTTTTCTGAAGCTCTGATTCTACCTAGATTTTAGAATAGTTTCAGGATCAAGTGGCTCCTGTTAATGGAATTTATTTTGCATATGATACAGCTATACTAGTGCTAACACTTAGGCTGCATTTGTGTGTGGAAAGCATAATCAAAATTTAAATAAGATTCCTGATCTGGCTGAATCAGTGCTCATTTCTTAAAGTGAGCTCTGATTGGTTATGACTGCCCATGTGACCAGTAGTCAAAGTATTGCATTTGCCATAAATGGCTTCATTTGATATCAGTGGCATCACAGACAGATAGAGAAATCTGTTTGGCTGTAAAGTGCTGAGACTTCATCAGGTGCACAAAATCATTCCAGATTGGCTGGAGTCACTCAAGGAGGAAATTACAACAGCTAGTCTGTTACAATGTCCTAAATTAGACCAAGGACATTGTAACTGCTTTGTATTCTCATTTGCAGTCATGACACTATTGCCACGACCACAAATGACCCTAAAATCCACCTTAAAAACCAGTCAGCCATCCAGTTACCTGTTTCTAGTCACTGGAGAAGAAAAAGAAAGCTCAATCCCAGTGGACAGATGGAGCAGAGGAGGCTGTGACCTTTCCACCACCATGTTTTGAACAGCCAAGCTATGGCAGAAGAGACAGCCACCACCATTATTAAAGTAAGTGAACTAAACTTAAAAGCAAAACTTCTAAAGAAATTGAGTCAAGTATTCCAGTCAAAGAACACTACTGTAACAGAGAAATTGAAGGACTAGAATATTAAAACATCACAAAAGAAAAGAGACAAGAGATTTGATTAAAATCAGTAGCTGAGACTAAGAGGGAGCAGGAGGAGATTAAAGGATTGAGAGAAGTGAAAAGTCAGATCTGGACAATTTATGGGCTTATGTCAAAAAAAAAAAAAGCCAAATAAGGACTGACAATTAACAAAAACAAAAAATAACCAAGGGAATAAATAAGGAGAAAGGAGTAAAGACAAGATACTAGCAGTTGAGAGCCACACAGGGAAAGAGATGGAGAGACAGTGTTATCCAAACCAATTCAACCTTAAGGGAGGAGGGATAACAGCAAGAAAAACAAATTTAAAGACAGAAAATTATTTTTTATTATAATTTTTATAGAAGCATTATATACAGTAACATGTATTCTTTCATACATAGTTTATCTTCCATTTCTATAAATACATTAATCAATCTAAACATTAAAAAAATGACTTCCTCCATACAAATAACCGAAGGAGTTTTCCCATTTTCTACATTTATATTCTCTTCCTGTTTCCATTCATAGTAAAGTTGTTATATTTTCCCCTCCTTCCTCTTATCATTCCATTTCCTCTAATTGCAAATCATCCTTTAAACTTCTTTTATTTCTCTTTTATTGCCAGCTTCCCTCTATTTTCTTTCTAAATTGTTTAGATATCAACATTAATATTTCTTCGTTTCTTATAATATTCTATTATTGGTGACCATTCCAATTCCAATTTCGCTTTATCAGATTTTTTTTTTGTTCAATATATGTGTTAATTTATCATTGTCCTTCATTTCCCATATCTTATCCAGCCACTCCTCAATTTGAGGTGGATCTCTATACTTCCATTTTGCGGCCAAGTTCATACGTGCCGCTGTACATAAGTATAACAGTATTCTCCAGTGTTTTCTTTCATCCTGTCTTTTCAATATTGCCATGATGTTCAACAGATACAATTTAGGATTACACGGAAATTGTATTTTAAATGCTGTTTGTATGATGTTATGAATCTTACTCCAGTACTTTTTAATAACTGGGCAGTGCCACCACATATGGATTAACGAGCCGTTTCCCACATTTCCAGCAAACTGTCTCTTTTGTACCATAAATTTTACTCAACCTCTCCGGAGTGAGGTACCATCTATTGCTTATTTTCAAATAGTTTTCCTTTAGAGTCTGGCAAGCCATGAATGCTTTTGTTTCCCCCCATGCATTTTCCCATTCATCCATCTCTATTATTTCCCCGAAGTCTCTTGCCCATCTGATCATTGCCTCCCTAGTTGTTTCTTTCTCCTGTTCTCTTAGTAAGAGGTTATTGTATACTTTTGCTATTTTCTTATTATTATTATCTATTATTATTTTATCTATATCAGTTTCTTCTTCCATAAGGCCAAGATCTTCTCTATCCTGTTTAAATCTGTTATACAATTGTTGATACAAGAGCCAGTTCAGTTTCCAACCATCTTTCACCATATCCTCTTTCGATTTTATAACAATAGCATTTTCTTCGTTACTTATACACAGATCCTTGTATGTTATCCATCTTTCCGTTTCATCTCTTTTTCCCCATCTGCCGAAAAAGGCCTCCTGGGGGGATATCCATTGTGGTAGTTTAGGATAGTATTGCAATTTAATTGTTTGCCATTGTTTCAGAAGAGCTTTTCTAATAATATGACTATTGAAGTCTCTATGTATCTTGGCTTTATCAAATCCCAAATAGGCATGCCATCCTAACATCTTAGCCCAACACCTTCCAATGTTAGCAGTTTTATGTCTGTTAGTTTGATCCACTTAGATATCCAGATGAGACTGTATGCTCTATAATATAGAGAAAAATCAGGTAGACTCGTCCCTCCTCTTTCTGTCCTTTCAGTTAAAGTTTGCCTTTTTATTCTAGGTCTTCGACCATTTAAATAAACTCACGTAAATCCTTCTTCCACAGCTTAAAAGGTTTTTCGTTTACTAGAATTGGTAAATTCTGGAATAAGAACATCATCTTCAGGAGAATAGACATTTTTATTGTAGCTATTCTCCCTAATAGGGATAAATTTAGTTTTTGCCATTTCGCTATGTCTTCTTTTATCGATTTCCAAGTTTTCATGTAGTTATTCTCACACAAGTCTAAATTTCTATTTGAGATCCAAATTCCTAAGTATTTCATTTTCTTTTCTATTCTACACCCTGATCTTATTCTTAATTTTTCTTCCTCTTCTTTCGAAATATTTTTAATAAGAATTATCGTTTTGTCTTTGTTAATCTTGAAACCAGCATATTCTCCAAACTCTGTTATAACTTCCATCAATTTAGTTACATTCTCTATCGGATCTTCCAGTGTTATAGCTAAATCATCTGCAAATCCCATTATTTTATATGTTTGGTTCTTGACCTTTAATCCTTGTATATCTTTTTCTTTTCTGATTTTATTCATTAGCAGTTCTAAAACTGTGATAAATAACAGCGGTGATAAGGGGCAACCTTGTCTTGTTCCCTTTTGGATTCATACTATTGATGTTTTTTCCCCATTTACTAAGATATACGCTTTTTGGTCTGCATATATCTTCTCTACATTAGCTGTTATGAATTGTCCAAATCCTAACTCTTCTATCGTCTTTATTAGGCATTTCCAATTTACATTATCAAACGCTTTTTCGGCGTCGGCAAATATTATTGCTGCTTTTCTCTCATTATTTTTCTCCAAGAATTCTATTATGTTTATAATATTTCTTATGTTCCACAACAGTGATCTCCCGGGGAGAAAGCCATTTCGGTCTTTGTGTATTATACTCTTTAGGACATCCTTAAGAGTATTAGCTAACACCGTTGTGTAGATTTTGTAATCCACATTCAGGAGGGAAATCGGTCGGTAGTTCTTCACATCAGTTTTATCTTTCCCTTCTTTTGGTATCACTGTTATATTCGCCACCTTCCATGTCTCCGGCATCCCATCAGAGTGAATTAAATTCATTACCTTTAAGAGATATGGTGTTACTTCGTTTTCGAACGTTTTGTAGAATACATCCCTAAAGCCATCTGGGCCTGGTGCTTTCCCTTTCTTCATGGTTTTAATTGCTGTTATCACTTCCTCTTTATTAAATAGACATGATAACTTCGATCTTTGTTCTTCTGACAGTACTGTATATTTGTTTTCTTTTATATATTTTACCATTCTCTCTTCCCATCCACTTTCTTGGTTCTGTGCTTCGTATAGTGAGGAGTAAAATTTATAAAAAAACATTTTTAAGCTCTTCTTGTCCTGTCAAGGATTTTCCTTGCACACAGAGTCGGAGAAATAATGAGACCACACACATAGTTTGGGGTGAAATAAAATGGAATCTTTATTTATCACCCTATTTATTTAATCCCTTAAATCTTTAGCGGGGGGAGGCAACCAAGTGAGGGAGCAGCTGAGGCGGATCGTCCCTTCTGGACTTATGCCCCCAGCTTCCCCGGGCGAACACCTGAGCCCTGCTGAGCAACCCCAGGACTTGGGGTTGCTCACCAGCCGGCCCGTGTCTGGAAGGTCAACCCGAAAGTCCCTCATGCAATCCATACAGATTAATGTGAGGGGCTTATCCTTCAGGCCAACCCCAAGGTAGGTCTCCTTCTGTTCTCCCAGATCTTACAATCTAAGAAGACCCTTCCAGAGACCGTCCCTTCACCGAAATCGGTGCCATAGGTGTACACCATAATCTACGCCTCCCCCAATTCCCTATCATGGGTGATAATTTGACCTAATTAGGCGCCACCCAGGCCAATTGTCCCATTTTGCCGCTTTCCTAGTATGGGGTAGGCGAAAAAAAACCCCTATCAAAAGGGGGGGGAAAATTCCTACCTGGCTCCGAAGCAACCATTATCACACTATTCCAGCGGCGGGTGGGTGGGTCGCCAAGAAGAAGGAGGCAGAGGAGAGGGACGGGCGGCCTTTTATGTACTCCGGCCCCGCCCCTCTCCTCGCGTCGCCAGCGCTTGCCGGTGGCGCAATAGGTGGTCTACCGCTCCTCCCTGCCTGCAAGGAGTGCTCTCCGGCCCTAGGCTCCGCGGTCGGCCCGGGGAGCAGCATTGCACACAGAGTCGGAGAAATAATGAGACCACACACATAGTTTGGGGTGAAATAAAATGGAATCTTTATTTATCACCCTATTTATTTAATCCCTTAAATCTTTAGCGGGGGGAGGCAACCAAGTGAGGGAGCAGCTGAGGCGGATCGTCCCTTTTGGACTTATGCCCCCAGCTTCCCCGGGCGAACACCTGAGCCCTGCTGAGCAACCCCAGGACTTGGGGTTGCTCACCAGCCGGCCCGTGTCTGGAAGGTCAACCCGAAAGTCCCTCACGCAATCCATACAGATTAATGTGAGGGGCTTATCCTTCAGGCCAACCCCAAGGTAGGTCTCCTTCTGTTCTCCCAGATCTTACAATCTAAGGAGACCCTTCCAGAGACCGTCCCTTCACCGAAATTGGTGCCATAGGTGTACACCATAATCTACGCCTCCCCCAATTCCCGCCATAGATAAGGGGTAAGCGTCTGCTTTACACCTTAATCCCCCACCAGCTTGACCAATAGATCCCTCAACCCCCGCTGAAGATCCCCCAGAAATAATAAATTGCCAGCATCTGAGAGATGCACGCCGTCTGCTCGGTAAAGCTCAGGCCGTTCAAACAAAATCTCAGGGTGTGTAATATAATGACCTCCCTTTGAAAGTAAAAATTTTCCCATCTGTCTGTTAACTTTACGTCTGGCCCTATCAATCAAGCGGGGCTCCCCTTCGCCCCTCCATATTTGTCTGGGTAAAATAGCCGACCACATGATGGTGACACCAGGCCATCTCGACCTGATCACCTCCAAGTCATGTGATGCTTGAATTACTAAAGCCTTGCCTTTCAAAAGGCCAAGATCATTCCCACCGAGGTGCACAACCAAAACATCAGGCGGTGGCCCGACACACTCGTTAAATAACAATGGCATGAGCCCATGCCATCGCAATCCTCTTTTCCCCAACCATTCAATAACCCCCATGTCCCCCAGGCCAAGGTGAGGTCCAAAGTAACTTAATCGGGACTGCCGGGCCGCCCAGTAGACCATACTGTGGCCGCAGATCAGAACCCGCCGTCTCACCAGCCGTGGTCTGGGACCTGGAAGACACAAGGGGAAGAAAGACAGTTAGTAAGGCAATGGACGGACATATCTCCGGTAAGAGGCTGACCTCCATCGCCCGATCCTCTGGATGGTAGTTGGCGACAGGCCCATAGCTGCGGCAGTGGAGGCAGCCCCAATCCGGAAGGAATGTGTCCCAAACTTGACCCCGGTGAGACCCAATCGTTCTAGCGCCTTAGCAGTCACCTTCCAAAACTGGTACCTAGTTAAGGGGGAAGAATCAGCATGAATAAACAGCGGTCCTGGTAGCTCACCCCGAACTTTAATAAATTCCTGCAAAGCAAAAACAGGACATATGGCAGTATCACTGCACCGTTGTAATTGCACAGTTTTTCCCCGCCCTATCTGGTCAGTTTTTGAAAAACGGAGCGTAAAACTAATCCGACCCTCCGCAACACATATGTCTCTAAATTCTAATGCTTTGCCGGAGGTATCAGCCTTAGAAGATACAACTAATTCACTAACCCGCAACGCACCAAAAAAGGCCAACAAAGAAGCGGCGTGGAAAAGCAGTACCTCATAAGGAGAAAAGCAAATCGCTGTCCAGGCATGGCGCAATCCTTTCAGAATGCGTGGTGAAAGAGGAGTTCGGGTATCCTTCCTTCGGCCCCACTCTCGGGCCCAGCCTTCCAATGTCTTCCCAATACGAAAATCGCCAGTATTATCTGTAGCCCCTTGAACTTTTAACCAAAATGCTAAAGCAGAGAGTTTGCTCCTAATTGACCGTGGAGCCAAGCCTTGCTTATGAAGATGCACACAAAATTGCAGCAGATGTGCAACTGGCACATCAACTCCCAAATGAAGACCAAACTTATCTCTAAATTGATAAAATTCAGTAACAGCCCTGGCGTATCCCCTTCGTGTACTCGAAGCTACTGACATACCTAATGCCCTCCAAATTTCGGATTCCCAATCTGCCATAGCTCCTCCGGCATCCTGTCGCCCTCGGGCTCCGCGCCTGGGGCAAGTTCTCTGAAGCGCTGCATCTGCATGCGGGAAAGAGCGTCAGCAATCTCATTGTTAACGCCCGCCACATGCTGTGCAACAAATAAAATATTATATTTAAGGCACTGTAAAGTGAAACGCCGAACCAGACACATGACCCGTGGGGACCTGGATGTGAGAGAATTTATTACCTGAACCGTTGCCGAATTATCGCACCAAAAATGCACTGATGAATTCGCCAGTTCTCGAGCCCAGATAAACACCGCAACCAAGATTGGGAAGAATTCCAAAAAAGTAAGATCAAGGGTAACATCTGTCCCACACCAGTCGGTGGGCCATGTACTGGCGCACCACCGACCACCAAAGTAGACCCCAAAACCAACAGAACCAGCGGCATCTGATGCAATTTGTAATGCCCCCTGGAGCCGTCGTTCCTGACGCCAGAATGAAATACCATTAAATTGATTCAAAAACTCTTGCCAGACCAAGAGGTCATCCCGTATTTCCTTGGTAATGCGGATCTTATGATAAGGCCTTTGCACTCCCATGACGGCATCACATAACCGGCGGAGGAAAGCCTGGCCGGGGGCTACCACCTTACATGCAAAGTTCAGGTGTCCAATGAGAACCTGAAACTCACGCAAGGTGGCTTTAGTTCTAAATCGAAATTGATCAACCCTATCCCTTAAGTCCTGTATTTTTGAATCAGCCAGACGGCAGAGCTGATTGACAGTGTCAATCTCAATGCCCAGAAAAGCTAAACTCTGTGAGGGGCCTTCAGTCTTCTCAGGAGCAAGGGGAACACCTAGTTCCCTTGCCATCTCTTCGAAAGACTGCAGTAAAATCCTGCACTCGCAAGAACCATAACGTCCAATAAACAAAAAATCGTCTAAATAATGAACTACGCCCTGCAAGCCCGTCCTAATTCTAATTGCCCATTCTAAAAAAGTACTAAAGGTTTCAAATGCATTGCAAGATATAGAGCATCCCATGGGTAAGGCCCTGTCCATGTAAAAGAGGCCATCAAACTGAAACCCCAGCAGCTCAAAGTCGTCGGGATGAACCGGGAGAAGACGGAAAGCCGACTTGATGTCGCATTTAGCCAATTCAGCTCCATGTCCATGCCGCCTGACTTCACGTATAGCTGCATCAAATGAAGTGTATTTAACGGTACATAATTCGGGAGGAATAAAGTCATTTACCGACCCCCCCCCTTGGAAAAGATAAATGGTGTATAAGTCGGTACTCACCAGGTGCCTTTTTTGGAACTATCCCCAATGGGGACACCCTCAGGTTAGGCACAGGTGGTCGGATAAAGGGGCCAAGTACCCTACCTTCAGAAACCTCCTTACGGATTTTTTCTGAAACAATGTGCTCCAACCCCTTGACAGACTTAAGATTTTTGGCCAAAAAGGGGCGTCTAGAACCCTGATAAGGAATGCGAAAACCAAAATGAAAACCCTCTGATAGATAACTAGCTGCCCGTCTATCTGGATAAATGACCAGCCAAATATCCAGAATGTCCAATTTAATTGGGCTGGGGCCCTTTAGGAGGCTGGGAAGAGGAAGTGCTTCCCCTGCCAACCCCCTGACTACCCCTAAATCCCCGGGGCTGTCCCCTTCCCCTCGGGCAGCTTCGAAAGGAATGAGAGGCCCCGCAGATGGAGCACTCATGATTAAACCGACAAGGTTTCCTTGAGCAGGAACCATGGGAGCTAAACTCCCAACATAGCATCCTTTGTCCCCCACCAGCTGGTGTAGGTGTACCCGCCATCTTGTTTCCTCCCCCTGCGGCTGGCCTTAACAGATGGCCACTATGTGTCCGTTCCCCCTGAATGGGACGCGCTGGGGTCATGAGCTGCATCCACAATTGGGGATGCATCATGTCCCAGCGAAGGGATGGGTAAATAGCAGCCCTCATCCGAAAAGCTTCATCGTATAAAAGCCAGGCAGGGCCGGCAAAATCCACATAAGCCCTATGAATAATGTCCATGTACTGAAAGAGGGCCCCAGCACGGTGTGACTGCGCTTTAGTGATTACACCGGCTAAAATTAGAAATCCGGAAAGCCAATTAGACCACGTCCTCTCTACCTTCCGTTTTCTCAGTTTTTCCTTGTCCTTATCATCCATTTCCTCTCTATCTTTCTTGTCAATTTCCTGATATAACAGGGAGAATACATCAACGTATTCCCCTTTTACTATTTTGTCCCTTGTGGATTGTAACAAATGGTCCCCCAAAGGTAGCGACATCTCCCCAAAAGGCACTGCAGAATATGCAACCATATCATATCCCGGCGTTTGAGAAGGGCTAACCGGGTGAGACGCCCCCATTGAAGGCACAGTGAACCCGCCCCCAGTGACTGGACCCCAAGGAGACCACTGAGAACCAGGCCAACCGACAAGGGACGTAGGCGCACTCCATGCGCCCTGCGTTGTTTGAGCACCGACCCCTTGCGATGCATTCAAATACATGGGTGTGTGCCAGTTAGCCCAAGGCCAAACCGGATTTTGAAGCAGTGTGGTGTCATTGCTGACTAACTCACCCGAAGGCGTCAATGGAGCTGTAGGCACCGGTTCTGTATCCTCCCGTGGTGGTACATCGGAAGGGCCATTCCGTGGGTGTGATCCGGAAGCGCCATCCCCTTGGATCCTCTTCTCAAGCTCATCTAGACGTTCAATGATCTGATTAGCAAACTTATTCTTGCCCCCTACTGATTTAGTGTGACATAAAGATTCAGAATTCTCTATCCCCTGAATTCTCTCCAGGTGTTGAATTCTATCCAATATCGCTCCCCATGGTATGTCTTCCTCTTCATCGCTGAGAGGAGGTGGAGGGGAAACAGGTGCCGGCCGCTTTGGTGCCGGTCTCTTACCTTTGCCCCCACCTTTCCCCTTCTTAGGTGCCATGAGTCCTGGCTCACTAAGTGAGTGACCTTATCTTATTATTAGCGACCTTGTCCTATTATTATTATTATTATTATTATTATATTATTGTTGTTGTTGTTGTCGCTGATGTTGATTTGAAGGCACTAAGCTCAGCAAGGCAAAGCACTTCTATGCTTATGTGGTTATTATTATTATTATTATTGTTATGATTAATATTATTATTGTGACCAATCACTGTAAGTGAAACTGCCAGCAAGTTGTTCACCTTCATCCACAGTCAGTCTAAGATGGCTGTCAATTGTATTCCCCTAAAATGGCCCCTGGGTATAAAGTGAAAGTAGACCCCTGGTGGCCCGCTCAAATCCAAATCAGAGGGCAGTGAGACCTCTGGTGGCCCGCCAAAACCGCCAAACTAATTGAAAGAGACCGTGAGACCCCTGGTGGCCCGCCTAAAATAACGATTAAAACTAAATGGGAAAAGGAGACCCCTGGTGGCCTGCCCAAATTAATGCCACGGACCGATTGGGAACTGTTAGGGCAAATCAACCCACCCCAGCCCGAGCAAGGTCCGCCCGCTTTAAAAAGACCGCACTGCCAGGGAAGCCAAGCCACCCGCGATCCCCCCGTACAACCCCGTACTGTTAACAACCAGCCGTCAGCTGATCAGCCGACCGCAGCCGCGATCGCGATCCCCCTCACACCCCGTACTCCCTGTATGTCAAGGGTGTCTTGTCCTGCCAACCGCCGCCGCGATTGGTCATCCAAGCCTCCTGGCCTGGGCGGTCAAGCCCCCCAGCAAGGCGCACTCTGCTGCTGCTGACAAAGATGCCACAGTCAGCTGCCGGAGCAGGCCCCTCTTCAATCGCTCCTTCAACCACCAAGCCGCAGCGATCCGCAAACTGCCGATC
Source organism: Gambelia wislizenii (assembly GCA_030847615.1). Classification (NCBI taxonomy): domain Eukaryota; kingdom Metazoa; phylum Chordata; class Lepidosauria; order Squamata; family Crotaphytidae; genus Gambelia; species Gambelia wislizenii. The sequence continues at coordinate 20,013,009 of JAUMIR010000009.1, forward strand.
GCCAAGAAGAAGGAGGCAGAGGAGAGGGACGGGCGGCCTTTTATGTACTCCGGCCCCGCCCCTCTCCTCGCGTCGCCGGCGCTTGCCGGTGATGCAATAGGTGGTCTACCGCTCCTCCCTGCCTGCAAGGAGTGCTCTCCGGCCCTAGGCTCCGCGGTCGGCCCGGGGAGCAGCATTCTGATTTGATTTCTGTAATGTTTTTCCTTTCCATATCTTGTTTAAGTCTATAGGAGAGCCATCGTCCGGTCTTATTGGCATGTTCAAAAAACCTTTGTCTCACTTTCTTTAGTTTATATCCTATTTCTTCTATCATGTTTTTGTTGATCTTACTTGTCAGTAGCTTTATTTCTTTTTGTAAAGCAATGTTCTGAGGTTTTTCCTCTTTGTTTTTTTTCTTTTTCTTTTAAGTTTTGCAGAAGCTCTTGATTTTTGTTCCTCCACTTCTTAGCATTTTCCGCACCTTTCTGCAAGAAGATACCCCTAATGGTTGCTTTGAATGCATCCCATATTACTTTCATCTTAGTGTCTTCCAGTTTGTTTTCTTCAAAAAACCATTTTATTCTATCTCTCATCTTCTGCACAAAGTCGTCTTCTTTTAATATACTTCCTTTTAACCTCCAAATATATTCTTTCTTAGGTAATACTAAATCCAGATTTATCGGGTTATGATCCGAAACGATTTTTGGTAGTATCTCCATGGATTTAACTTTGGGTAACAGATTTTTTGTTACCCAAAACATATCTATTCTGGACATCGTATTATATACATCTGAATAAAAGGTGTACCCTTACCCCATATGGTACTTTGATGCCCAGAGATCGACCAAATTAAACTCATCCATCATATCAAAGCATATTTTCGGAAGTCTTCCCTGACTCTCCTTTTTAGATTCCGATCTCTATCTTCTTCCATCTAAAACACCATTGAAGTCCCCTGTGAGAATTATTGTTCCTTTTCCCAATTTTTCCATTTCTGATTGCACCTTCCTATAGAATTTATCTTTTTTATCCAAAGGAGCATAGAGTGTTATCAAGAATATTTTCATATTCGTAAGTTTAATTTCTACTCCAACCATGTGCCCTTCATTGTCGTTAATAATCTGTTTTGCCTCGTATTTTTTGTTCACGTAAATCACCACGCCCTTCTTCTTTTTCTGTGAAAGTGATGAAAACTCATAACCTAGTTTATTATTTTTAAGATATCCACCATCTCTGTGTCTTATTCTTACTTCTTGCAGACAGATAATATCCGCTTTGCTCTTTTCTAAAAGATGGTAGACTTTTTTCCTTTTATTCACTGTGTTTAGCCCTTTTACATTCCATGATTTTATATTCAGTAGCATTCTCATAGTTCTCCCTCCATCTCTCCCTCGTCATCACCTTCCACCATATCTTTTTTTCCCGTCCTCTTCTTCAACAGCCCCTTCTTCCAACTCTTGTTCTTCTTCATCATCATCCTCTTTGTCTGTCTTTTCTTTTGGGTACCCTCTCACTGCTACATTTGCTCAGTCTCTACTATCTTCCTTTTTACTCTTATTTTTCCTCTTCCTTTCCTCATACCTTTGTTCTTCTTCATTTATATTTCTCAAAAATTATGTTGCCCTTCCCATCATATTTATTTTATATCTTTTTTGTCGATATGAGAAAGAGATCCCCTCAACTCACTCCCATCTGTAATTCACTCCCATTCTCATTAGTTTTTGCGTCAGGGGTATATTTGGAGGTTAAAAGGAAGTATATTCCAGAGTCTTGTCTCTGTTTGAGAATCTCTGTTGGGGTATCTTTATAGATTTGTATTTCTTTCCCTTCAATTACTAGTTTTTCTATGTAATTTTTCTGAATTATTTTATCCCTAAATTTTGTTCTCGTAAATGAAATCACAATGTCCCTAGGAAGTCTTCTTTCCTTTGCTATTGCCAAGTTTGCTCTAAAAAGTTTATCCAATTCCTGGTCCAAACATTCTTCAGTCACCTCAATGTACTCTGCTAACGCTGGAATTAGCCTTTCTTGTAAGTTTTCATTTATTTTTTCTGGCAGGCCTCTTAACTTTACACATTTTTCCCTATATCTTATCTCTTGTATTTGATTTGTGTATTGTTCTTTCTCCAACTTTTTGGTATTTTCCTCTGATTGTTTTTCCAAACTTTCAGTTCTAGATTTGACATTTTCAACGTCCTCTTTAATCTCTTTCATATTTACTGACATCTTATCCAGCCTTTTCTCTATTCTGTCTAGATCCTGTTTTATGTCTCTCTTAAAATTCTACAAATCTTCCTTCACTTCTCTCTTTAGGGATCTGATTTCCTCCAGGATTTGGGCATTAATATCTAACTGGGAGGCATTTCGATTGAGCCTCTTCTGGAAATTGTCACCTGTGAAGTTGTGTATGCTCTGGGTCTCAGCCCAGTTGCCATTCAGTATTATTTAGATTGAACCTACTATGACTTTCCCACTAATTGTATTAACAGTCACCCTCTCCAATCAGTTGGGATCCCTTCTCGGCTCAATGGTTAGCTTATAACTTTGTCAGTCATTAATGTCGGCTTTATGCCCACCAAATATTTTTATAAAGTTCCACTGGGATTGCCTCTCCACTCAAGTGGCCATCCGTTTGACCTCCTTCACCCCTCCGTCTCCCAGCTCACACAACCCTCTGCTTTGCTTCCTTTGTCTGGATCTATCTCCTACGTCCCTCTGTATCTCTGCTCACACGACCCTCTGTTTGGCTTCCTCCATCTGTATCCATCTCCTACGCCCCTCTGTCTCTGTCTCTCAGCTCACATGACCCTCTGCGTGGCTTCCTTTGTTTAAATTTGTTTCCTATGCCCCTCTGTCTCCCAGCTCACACGACTCTCAGGGCTTACTCTGTCTGTATATGTATCCTATGCCCCTCCGTCTCTCCTCTCTCACGACCCTCTGCTTGATTTCCTCTGTCTGTGTCCGTCTCCTACATCCCTCTGTCTCTTAACTCACACGACCCCTCTGCTCGGCTTCCTCCGTCTGCATTCGTCTCCTACGTCCCTCTGCCCCTCAGCTCACACGACCCTCTGCTTGACTTCCTCCGTCTGCATTCGTCTCCTACGTCCCTCTGATCCTCACCTCACACAACCCTCTGCTCAGCTTCCTCCGTCTGCGTTCGTCTCCTACGTCCCTCTGTCCCTCAGCTCACACGACCCTCTGCTTGGCTTCCTCCGTCTGTGCCCATCTCCCACGTCCCTCTGACCCTTAGCTCACATGACCCTCTGCTTGACTTCCTCCATCTGCATTCATCTCCTACGTCCCTCTAACCCTCAGCTCACACGACCCTCTGCTCAGCTTCCTCCGTCTGTGCCCGTCTCCCACGTCCCTCTGCTTCCCAGCTCACATGACACTCTGCTTAGCTTCCTACATCTACGTTCATCTCCTACATCCCTCTGTCTCTCAACTCACTCGCTCTTCTGCTCGGCTTCCTCCGTCTGCATCCGTCTCCTATGCCCACTGTTTCTCCACTCCTTCACTCCTCTGTGTTCTCATTCCTTGCCAGCTACCACAATGTCTCAGTATCTCTGTTTGCAGGACCCTGTGCCCCACACCTTTTGTCTTCTTGCCAGCAGCCTCAATGTTTCAATACCTCTGTACACAGGACCCTGTGCCCCACACCCTTCATCTCCTAGACTTCTTCTGTCCCTCCGCTTCCTTCTGCTTGTGTTCCCCTGTCTGTTTCCCCAGCTCTGCTAATGTCTCTCAATAGTGTCCCTGCAAAACTCGTTTCACCCTGTCTGTGCCAGTGACTGTTTCTGAGATTCTATCAGTGTGCCTTTCCAAATCTCCAATCACTTTTAGTCTCATCTCATATCTCAGATTTCTTCAGTCTTCACTCTTGCCATTCCGGTCATCTTCTGCCCACGTCATGCTCTCCACACTCCCCTCCCTTTTTTCCCCCTTTCCCTCTTATCTGCTGCTTCACAGCTGTGTAGTTAAAGCCTACGCAGTTCCTTTAGTTAACTCGCTCTAGCAGCAACCTGGGGGGGAATCTTTCAAAGACTCGAAACTCCGCTCTGCTCCCTCTATCCCTCCCACAAATCCACCAATGTCACTGTGGACCTGTTGTTTCCACCTTATAGGATTGATTAAATAGTTTTAAACTTTATAACTCATCTTTCAAGTGAGTATCTTTTACTTGCTCACTGTTTTTTTCCTTTCTTTTTTTTTAACCAACAGAACAGAGAAGCTTTCAAATTGCTCAATTATGTCCGTTAATTCAGTTTTCTAACTTTCTGGATGAAAGAAAGTTGTTGGAAGTAAGTTGACTTCCCTGGATTATTTCCTTTCCAATCTCAACACCTTCCCAAAATCTCAGCTCGAAAGTAGGGGGAGGGGTAAGGACTAGTGCCAGAACAGCATCAAAATAGGCAATGGCTGCTCAGTATCCACCCAAGCACAATTGGTGTTAGGGATCTCTCCACTAATCACCAAAGCACGACTTGGACATACAATGCAAGCCCCAATATTCTCCTACCTTCCTAGGCAGAAGAAATTTGGAAGTCTTTTCTTCAGACTCCCAATTGCCTGTCTTGAAAAACTAGCCCCACGGAGCTTCATTGGGACCAGTCAGGTGTCCTTGCTCCCCCTGCTGGAAGTCCTAAAGACAGAAATTTAGAAACATAAAATGAGAAAGGAAAGACAACTGAGAAGTTGGAAGAAGAGAGCTGAAGAAGGAAGACAGCAGATGGTGAGAGAAGTGGGAGAAGAAGATATGGACAAGGGCTGAGAGAGGCAGGAGATGAGAAAGGAGAAACCAAGAGGGATCTGATTTGAACTAATCTGAAATTTTAAAAAAACTGAACTGAAAGAGAGAGAGGGGGGGGAAGGCAAAAAAAATCAGAAGGTTTGAAGGTAGAAGGAAGCCAGAGTTGGAATAAACATAGTGACTGTGGGCTGGAGAAGAGAAGGAGAAAAGAAAAAAAATGGAAGTTTCCATATTGGAAGCGATGCATGTTCTAGTGAAGTATAATAAAGTATACTATAACTAAATTAGGAAACATGAAATTTTAAAACTGTAAGAAGTTCATATATATTAGAAGGGAGAAGAAAAGACATAAGAAGGAAAGTGATAAAGGGGGTTAGAGGAAGTGATTGATGGTATGGGGAGGGAATACTGACTGAAAAAAGGAAGAAGTAACAAGAGAGAGGCCACAGAGGTATAAGATATTGAATACTGGATATTGTGTGGTCTATAAAGTAGGATTTAGGACATTGTGTGTATTATAAATAATGAAATATAAGGATAACATATATATTTCATATATATTAATGGATTGTTTATATAGATATTGACATTGATATATATTGATATTGACTTATAGAACTATTGTTTGATAATATACTGAAAATTACAAAATCTTGAGGAATATACAAAGCTATCATAGTATTCTAGATATTGTAATCTGATACTGCTTAAATTTACATTACATGTTATTGGTAACTTCTCTATAATTAAGAGCTGTACAGGTTCTGATACTGACATTGTTGACTTTGTTTAATAGTGATAGACACTGATCAATAAGGGGTTGAATAATATAAATTTAGTGTGACTATATGGTTTATATAGGTTTATCAATTTCAGAAATAGATTAGCATATTAAAATAAAGGAAAGTACAAATTAATACTGCTAATCAATATGCTAGTGACATTTAGAAATATTTAGACTGTTGATGATGGTGTCAATATAAGTCCAGAAATAAGGGAAGTATTGGTGTTTCATAATAGAGGTGAAGATGTTAGTATTGAATTAACTATTTTAAATAGCACTTTTGGAGATTGAGTAATAGTGACAGCTACTGGCCTATCTTACATAACAAGAATAATAGTTAAACCACTGCATTATTGATTAAAATAGCTGAAAACAAGCAGTTGACGTGAAAATGACAAGAAAAGCCATGACTCAGGCTCAAGCAAAATTTCAGAAGCAAGCACCAAGAACACCATCATTAGAGATGAGCGCTAAAATGATGCTCAAATTTTGGATGAAACTTAAAAAATTAGACAGGAATCTAAACAGCAACTGATAGAATTAAGAAAAGAAATTCAGCAAGATTTTAAAAGACAAGTAAACTATTTCAAAGAAACATTGGAAAAATCAAATAAGGATATACAGTAGAATAGTTAAATACAATAGTCTAAGAACTACAAAAAAAAACCCTCAACAATTAGAGAAGTAAACAATGGGGGGGATGCTTTGATCAAGATTTCCTGCATGGCAGGGGGGTTGGACTGGATGGCCCTCATGGTCTCTTCCAACTCTGCAATTCTATGATTCTATGACATAATCATGGAACAAGAACAAGATAGGGACATGTACGCATTGCAAGAAATGAAGAATACAGAAAGTTGTGTCAAGATAAGAGGACTACAAGAACAGAGAGAAGATTTGTATGCTAAAATAATACCTGCTTTAACACAATACATTGCAATATCAGTGGAAGAAATGGATGAGGAAGTTGATAAGATGTACAGAATTAAATTGATAACAGCTAAAAAGAATTGCCAATAGATGTTGCAATTTATTTTGCTAGAATAAGCATATGATGTTAAAGATAACATCATACAACAAAGTTGTGAAGGGAAACTGGGGATTGGAAGTAATGAAGTGACAATTTTTAATGACACACCAACTCAATTATTGAAGAAAAGAGGAGATTATTACCTTCTTACAAGACAACTACAGAAATATGGAATAAGATACAGATGGGAAAAATAGAAGGGATATCCTTCACCTTCATGCATCAAAGATATAGAGTAAACTCAATAATGAAGGCAAAATAATTTTGGAAGAGATATGTTAAAGAAATAGGGAAGAACATGGAAAAACAGAAAGAGGAAGAAGAAGGAAATCTACAAACAGAGAAACAAGGAGCTAAGAGAAGAAGACAAAGAAGAAGAAAAGTAAGAAAGATAAGGTCTAGAGACTGAAGAGATATAAAGAAAAATGAAAATGAAAATAGAATCCATTTCATAGAATGTGAGAGGACTCAACCAACCACATAAAAGAACACAGGTTTGCCATTACTTGGAGAAACTAAAAGCTGACATTATTTGCTTGCAAAAAACCTATATATAAAAGAAAGATTTGAGATGATTAAACAAAAGAATGTGTGATAGCTCCTGGAAAAAAGAACAAATTTGCCATAAGCTTACCGGCATCTTGTCTCCCACGGGGGAAGCATCTGGAGCCAGCTCTCTGAAGCGCTTCATCTGCATGTGGGAAAGAGCATCAGCGATCTCATTTTGCACGCCGGCGACATGCCGCGCAACAAACAAATGTTATGTTGAAGGCACTGCATCACAAAAGCCCTAACTAACCACATAACCCTTGCTGACTTTGAGATAAGGGTGTTTATCACCTGGACGGTTGCCAAATTGTCGCACCAAAAATGTACTGAGGAATTAGACAATTCACCCACCCAGATTGTGGTGGCCACCAGAATTGGAAAGAACTCGAGGAACATAAGGTCCCGTGTAATTCCCGTCCCAGTCCAAAATGCCAGCCACCTGCTTGCGCACCAGAGGCCACCAAAATAAACCCCAAACCCCACAGCCCCTGCTGCATCAGAAGCGATCTGAAAGGCACCTTGTAACTTCCTTTCCTCCCGCCAGAATGAGATGCCATTGAAACGGTCCAAAAATTCCTGCCAGACGTCAAGGTCCTCCCTAATGTACCTTGTAATTCGAATCTTATGGTGAGGCAGCTGGACCCCCCCCCCGGTGGCATCACATAAATGGTGAAGGAAAGCCCTACCTGGGGCCACCATCTTGCATGCAAAATTCAGGTGACCAATCAGCACCTGAAGTTCCCTCAAGGTGGCTTTGTGTCTTCCTTTAAAGGCAAAAACCCGTTCTCGTAAGTCTGTCACCTTGTCATCTGCCAAACGGCATTGTTGATTAACTGAATCAGTTTCAATACCCAGGAAAGTCAACTGCTGTGCTGGGCCCTCAGTCTTTTCAGGAGCTAAGGGGACACCCAATTCTATGGTCATCTGTTCAAACTGCTGCAGCAAGTGACTGCATGCCCCCGAACCCTGTTGGCCTATTAATAGAAAATCATCCAAATCATTAACGACCCCCCTCATACCTGTCCTAGCCTTCAATGCCCATTCTAAAAAATTGCTGAAAGTCTCGAAGGCCCTGCAGGTGACTGAACAACCCATGGGTAGGGCCCGATCCATGTAAAAAAAACCTTCAAATTGAAAACCCAGCAGTTCAAAATCCACAGGGTGTACGGGGAGAAGGCGGAATGGCGACTTAATGTTGCACTTAGCCATCTCCGCTCCCTATCCATGCCTACGGACCTCACGAATCGCAGCATCAAAAGATGTATATCTTACTGAGCATAATTCCGCCGGGATGAAGTCATTAACTGACTCCCCCTTTGTATATGACAAGCGGTGAATCAACTGAAACTCATCCGGGTTTTTTTTGGGAACTATTCCAAATGGCGACACCCGTAAATTAGGAACCGGGGGTCAACTAAACGGGCCCACAACTCTACCTTCAGACACCTCTTTGCGGATTTTCTCCCTATTTCCTCCATACCCTTAATTGATAACAGATTACGCCCCTATGGGGGCGTCTTATTCCTTGGAAGGGAATACAAAAACCAAAAGTAAAACCCTGAAGTATATACGTGGCTGCCATTCTGTCAGGGTATAACTGCAGCCACTTTGTTAACACCTCCAGCTTAATTGGGCTGGGGCCATTTTTGAGGTTGGCTGGGAGTACCACCTCCCCCTCTACCCCCACCCTGTGGTCCTCTAGTCCCTCTAAACTATCCCTTTCCTCTTGGGCAGTTGCAAAAAGAATGAGAAGCCCTGCAGATAGAGCACTCATGGCTGAATCTGCAGGGCTTCAGTGCGCAAGTCCCATGGGAGCTAAACTCCCAGCACAACAGCTTTTGCCCCCCACCCTGACCAGTGTGTGCTTTGGCTGTCCCGGCAGTAGAGGACTTGATCAGATGGCCGCTGTGTGTTCTTTCGCCTTGTATTGGGTTCACTGGCGTCATTAATTGCATCCACAATTGAGGGTGCATCATATCCCAGTGCAACGCTGGGTATATGGCGGCCCGCAACCGAAAAGCTTCATCATATAGAAGCCATGCAGGGTCAGCAAAATCCACATAAACTCTGTGGATTATGTTCATATATTGAAAAAGTGCTGCCGCCTGTTGAGGGTGGACTTTAGCGATAACCCCCACCAAAATCAAGAACCCTGACAGCCAATTTGACCATTTCCTCTCCACCTTTCTCTTCTTCAGCTTTTCTTTGTCCTTGTCATCAAGCTCCTCCCTATCTTTCTTTTCCATTTCCCTATATAAGAGGGAGAAAACATCTACATATTCCCCTTTAAGGATTTTCTTCCTAGTTGATTGCAGCAGGTGGTCCCCTAGGGGAAGTGACATTTCCCCAAAGGGAATAGCGGAGTACACAATGGAATCATACCCCAGGGCCTGAAGAGGGCCCAACAGGGATGGCTCCCTTGTTGTAACACCTCCGCCCCCCCCCCAGTGGTGTAAGGTCCCCAGGTTACCACTGTGGTGCAGCCCAACTCAATGGTTGCTGTGCCATTGGCCAATTGCTATGTGCCCCCTGTGTAGCCTGCACCTGTGCTGTGGTGTAAGGCAGTGTCGGTGACCACACACCCCATGGCCAAGCATACCCCGGTGTAGCAGCTGCTGTGTCAGCAGTGCATTCACCTGATGGATTCGGAGCTACTTCGGCTGCAGAAGCAACATCAGGGTTTCCTGTCTTCTCGGATGCATCCTCCACCAGCCGTGATCCCGATACATCACCATCATGACTGTCCCTCTCCAGAGCATCTAAATGGGCAAGAATCAAATTAGCCATTTTTTGTTTTCCTTTTGGACGCCTCTGCTTTGGTGGTGACACCCCACTGTCCACCCGTTGTAATCTCTACAGATGTTGGATCCTGTCCAGGATCACCTTCCATGGGATGTCTTCATCCTCGTCGCTTGATGAAGAACAAGGGGCAGGAAGTGCTGGTCGTTTAGGCACAGGGGCCTTACCTTTGCCCCCAGACTTTCCCTTCTTAGGAGCCATTAATTGTAATAATAAGTATTATTACAATCCGTTATCAACTCTGCAGATACCCACAAATAACTATCTACCAGCCCCGTGAACACCTCAAACCTCCTCTTCTCTGGCCCAACAATAGCTATAACAACAACAACAACAACTATTATTATTATTGTTGTTGTTGTTGTTATTCTTGTTGCCACTATTATTATTATTATTATTATTGATGCAGCTGTCTCAATGGTGTCAATATTGAGTAAATCAGGACTATATGCCAAAAAGGAGTTATGGTAAACCAGAAATGACCAGGCCAAAGTCCTAAAGGCTGGTAAGGCCTCCTGTGAGACCTGCCCTGCCCCTCAAAATGGCCAACAGGCCTCCTATAAGGCCTGCTACAATTCAAAATGGCCGACAGGCCTCCTCTGAGGCCTGCTACAATTCAAAATGGCCAACGGGCCTCTTCTGAGGCCTGCTATAATTCAAAATGGCCAACAGACTTCCCCCGAGGCCTACTACGCTCCCAGATGATTCAAAATGGCCGACAGGTCATGTGGTAGACCTACCACGCACCTCGATACATAGCCTACCACCCCGACCCATCAAATCCGAGGCCCAAGACCTCCAAATGACCTCCTTTTCAGGCCCACACTATAGGGGAGAACAGGGCCCCAAATTTAACTGTCCCAGACTCGCCTGCCAGCAAAGAGCCCCTCCCTGACAGATCATAGGTACCTCAAATGGCTATTCCTGGGGCCGGGCCATGCAGCGACTGCCACGTGCCCTCCTCAACTGCCGCACGCCCTCATCGCCCCTAGCTGCTTGTCGCCCGCCGTGCCTTGGCAAAGCCTCTGCAGCCCGCAAAAACACGGCTTGGGCTATCAAGGTGGGGAGGAATTCCTTCACACACACCCCGGTGCTGCCTGCGTCTGGCCCCCACCTGGGGAAACACCCCCAAGGGCCCGGCCCGAAGGCCAACTCATGTGGTATTCACGGTGGTGCTGCCGGTCCGCCCCGACTGCCGAATGCCACGCCAAAGTCCGTCCCAAAGCCTCTCTATCAAGGTCTCTTTCCCAAGCACTCCTCCTAGCAGCAACTGCTCAGAGGCTCGTCAATTGGAAAAGAGGGTGAGGTAAGGGGCAGCGTCCTCTTTTATAACATTCCAGCCCCGCCCCTCACCTCGCGTCGCCGGTGCCTACTGCGACACAGGCAGTTGGTCTCCCTCTTCCTGGCCCACAAATCAGCTTCACCTGCCAGAGGCCTTGCCCGCTGTTGTGAAGCTGCATTTTTTTTAGAAAGGGAACACCTAATTTCAAAAATTTATGATTGGATGTTAAAAAATAGAAATAGAAGAATAAACAATAAAAAACTATATGGTCATCTTGTAGGATATTTGTCTTCTTGTCTACAGATGTGGGGAACTTCACATGCATCAAGTGCAAGTTGGTAGCCCTCTTGGAGGAGAAAGTCCAGCAGCTGGAGACAAGGGTAGCTACACTTCAACAAATTCAGGAGCAAAAGTTTTTCCTGGACAGAACAGAACGAACAGTCTTGGGTGGGGACCGCACAGAGGAAATGGCTGGGGAGGGGAAGGTCACTCCACAGACACAGGAGGTTGATAGCTGGAGGAATGTCACACACAGAACAAGAAAATCCAGGGATTCTTCGAGCAGCTTGCAGCTGCAGAATTGATTCGAAGCCCTCTCCCTTATCAAGGACAACAAGGAAGAACAGCATGGGCAGACTTCAGGGGCAGAGCAGGGGACCTTGAGAGGACCACCATAACTAACAGCAGCTGTGAAGCCTCGGCGGAGGTGTGTGGTGGTGGGGGGCTCCTTGCTGCGGGGTACAGAAGCAGTGGTTTGTGGGCCTGACAAGATGTCTTGGCAGGTGTGTTGTCTCCCTGGGGCAAAGATCCGTGATGTGACAGAGAGGCTGACAAGACTCGTCAAGCCTACAGATCATTACCCCTTCCTTTTGGTCCATGTGGGAACCAACAATACTGCAAGGCAGAGCTTTCCAAAGATCAGAAGAGATTATGAGGCTCTGGGTAGGAAGCTGAAAGAAATGGATGCACAGGTTGTCATCTCGTCTCTTCTGCCAGTTGAAGGGAAGGTCCAGGAAGGGAGAGGAAAATAGCCAATGTAAAGAACTGGCTCCATAGATGGTGTCACCGAGAACGATTTGGATTCTTGGATCATGGGCTGCGCTTCCATGAGGGGGAATTCTGGCAAGAGATGGGATGCATTTCACAATAGTTGGCAGAAACATTTTTGCTTACAGTCTCAAGAATTTGATCAGGAGGGCTTTAAACTGAGTCATATGGGGGAGGGAGACAGTATTCTGGAAGGCCAAAAGGCTGGAGAAAATAGTCAAACTGTCATAGAGGGAACAAGACAAACAGCGCAAGGACCCAACAGTGGGAGGCAAAAAAACTTGCACAGGCAGCAAGTAAAGGGAACACATGGTCTTAGATGTCACTACACTAATGCACAGAGCATGGGAAATAAGCAAGATGAACTTGAACCCCTAGCACTACAAAGCAAGTATGATATAATAGGCATTACTGAAACCTGGTGGGATGAGTCTCATGATTGGAATGTAGGATTAGAGGGGTATAACCTTTATAAGAGAAACAGGACAAACAGGAAAGGAGGAGGAATAGCATTACATGTCAGGGATGTTTACACCAGTGAAGAGTTCCATGACATCAATACTGGAAGCCAGGTGGAGAACATCTGGATAAAAATTAAAGGGGGGGGGAAACAAGAGGGATGTTATTGTGGGACTCTACTACAGACCCCCAAGTCAGACGGAGGAATTGGATGATGTCTTTCTAGAACAGATGAACACACACGTAGAAAGGAGAGATGTAGCAGTGATGGGTGACTTCAACTATCCTGATATTTGCTGGAAATCTAACTCAACCAAAACTTCAATGTCTAGCAAATTCCTTACTTGCCTGGAAGACAATTTCATGGTCCAAAAGGTGGAAGAGGCAACAAGGGGGTCAGCTATTTTAGATCTGATCTTAACCAACAGGGATGACCTCGTTAATGGGGTGCAAGCGGTGGGATCCTTAGGTCCCTTCTGGACTTTGTTATACAATGGAAAGGAGAAGACAAGCATAGTCAGACACGCATTCTCGACTTTAAGAGAGCTGATTTCAATAAACTCAGGGAAACACTGGGGTGATCCCATGGTCAGGAATACTAAAAGAGAAGAGACCTCAAGACGGATGGGACTTTCTCAAAAGGGAGATACCGAAGGCACAATTTCAAACAGTACCATTGAGGAAGAAAAATGGGAGGTGTCTCAAGAAACCAGGATGGATGACTAAAGAATTTTCAACGGAGATAAGTTTTAAATGGAACATGTGTAGGCAATGGAAAAAGGGGGAAATCACCAAAGAAGAATTCAAACAGATAGCAAACACGTGTAGGAGTAAAGTCAGAAAAGCTAAAGTGCAGAATGAGCTCAGGCTTACTAGAGAGGTTAAGAACAATAAAAAGGGTTTTTGGGGGTATGTCAGCAGCAAAAGGAGGAAGAAGGAAATGGTAGGGCCACTACGTGGAAAAGATGGCAAAATGCTAACAGGGCACAGAGAAAAGGCAGAATTACTCAACACCTTCTTTGCCTCACTGTTTTCAGAAAAGGAAAAGGGTGATCAACCTGAGGATAAAGGAACAGAGGGCACAACAGGGGAAATCCAGCACAGAATAAACAAAGAGCTAGTACAGGAATAACTTCTTAATCTAAATGAATTTAAATCTCCAGGACCAGATGACCTACATCCAAGGGTATTAAAAGAGCTGGCAAATGTAATCTCAGAGCCATTGGCAATAATCTGTGGTAACTCCTGGAGAACAGGAGAAGTCCCAGCAGACTGGAGGAGGACAAACGTTGTCCCCATCTTCAAAAAGGGGGAAAAAGAGGATCCCAACAATTATTGTCCAGTTAATCTGACATCAATACCAGGGAAGATTCTAGAGCAGATCATTAAACAGAGAGTCTGTGAACATTTAGAAGGCAATGATATAATCACAAAAAGTCAACATGGGTTTCAGAGAAACAAGTCATGCCAGACTAATCTGATCTCTTTTTTTATATAAAATGACCAGCTTGGTAGATGAAGGGAATGCTGTGGATATCGTATACCTTGATTTCAGTAAGGCCTTTGACAAGGTTCCTCATGATATTCTTGCAAACAAGCATGTAAAATGTGGGCTAGACAAGTTAACTGTTCAATGGATTTGTAATTGGTTGACCGGCCAAACCCAAAGGATGCTCAGCAGTGGCTCCTCTTTGTCTTGGAAAGATGTCACCAGTGGGGTGCCACAAGGTTCGGTCCTGGGCCCAGTGCTATTCAACATCTTTATCAATGACTTGGATGAGTGAATTAGGGGCATACTTATCAAATTTGCAGATGACACCAAATTGGGAGGAGTAGCTAATACTGTAGAGGACAGGATCAAAATTCAGAATGACCTGGATAGACTGGAGAGCTGGGCCAAAGCTAACAAAATGAAATTCAATACGGAGAAGTGTAAGGTACTGCACTTAGGGCGAAAAAATGAAATACATAGATATAGGATGGGGGAGACCTGGCTGAATGAGACTACGTTTGAAAGAGATCTAGGAGTCCTAGTAGACCACAAGTTGAACATGAGTCAACAGCGTGGTACGGCAGCTAAAAAGGCCAATGCGATTTTGGGCTGCATGAAAAGAAGTATTGTGTCTAGATCAAGGGAACTAATACTACCGCTCTATTCTGCCTTGTTCAGACCTCACCTAGAATACTGTGTCCAGTTCTGGGCACCACAATTAAAAAAGGATATGGACAAATTGGAGCGTGTCCAAAGAAGGGAGACTAAAATGGTGAAAGGTCTGGAAACCATGCCTTATGAGGAGAGACTTAGGGAGCTGGGTATGTTTAGCCTGGAAAAAAGATGATTAAGAGGCGATATGATAGCCCTGTTTAAGTATTTGAAGAGGTGTCACATTGAGGATGGAGCAGGCTTGTTTTCTGCTGCTCCAGAGACTGGAACACGGAGCAATAGATGCAAGCTCCAGGAACAGAGATTCCACCTCAACATTAGGAAGAACTTTGTGACAGTAAGAGCGGTTCGGCAGTGGAACACACTCCCTCGGAGCGTGGTGGGGTCTCCTTCCTTGGAGGTCTTTAAACAGAGGCTGGATGGCCATCTGTTGGGGATGCTTTTTTCATGATTTCCTGCGTGGCAGGGGGTTGGACTGGATGGCCCTCATGGTCTCTTCCAACTCTGCAATTCTATGATTCTATTATCTTGGCACAGAATATTGGGTGAATTATAGAGCTGGGGGAGCAGGGAAATACCTTGATTAAAAAATTAAAATATTTTAGTTTGTAATGATCTGAAGAAGAACTATTGTAAACTATTCTACAAATGGTATTTAACACAAGAGAGATTAGTAAAGATATTTTAAAATGGTAAAGATTAATGCTGGAAATGTGGGAGGGGGAAGAGAAGGAACATTTTTCCACATGTGGTGGCATTGTAAAACGGCAAAGCAATTTTGGACCCAAATTCATAAAATAATGGAGGAAACTTTTAAACATCAGGATCCCAATGAAACCAGATTTTTTTTGGGTCAAATATGACCAAGAACAAAAAAGAAGAACATCATGAAAAAATTATGACCTACATGTTAATGTCTGAACGAATACCTTATGCCCAGAGATGGAAAGAGAACAAGATACCAACTCAGGAAGATCGGATTGTGAAATGATTGGACCTTGCACAAATGGACATGCTAACTGTGATGACCCTGTCTTTACTCAACACAGTCAGGACACTCTAGTAGTGGCAGTCATTTATTGAGCTGAAAAGGTTGTACAGGATCCAGGGCTTTTGCTCAGAATGAAGATACAGGAAAGAAAGTTGCATTTTAAAACACAAACCATTTCAAGCTCCCCCCCCCAAGCCCTTTCCTTCTCCCTTCTCACATTTCACTCTCATTTGCTCAGTGTCACACCATTGAGTCTACAACTGCCCCACTCTGCCTGGGAAGGGAGTGAAATCCAACAATAACATAGATAACAATTCTGCATTCTCAATTAGTTCCCAATTTGTTGCAAAGTATAATAGAGACCTGACCACTATAAAGGCCTACCCCTTGCATGGCAGGGGCCCAAAAGGAGCCACTGACACTCACAATGTTTCTTAAAGAGGAACCATCAAATCATTTTAAAAATGATTGGTCAGAAATAATTAAATTATGGAAAAGCAAATGGGGAGAATTATCTGTGATGAACTTTGAAGAATATTAAACAAAGTGACAAATAGGTAAAATATTAGGTAAGTAGACAGAGAATTGACAGATTGATAATTGAAAGATGCAAATTCAGGTCAAAATGATACAGTAGCCAAGGAGCAATTATTCAATTTATAGAAAGATAAATGTAAATGACAGAAAGCTATAAATAGAAACAAAAAAAAGAGGTAGAATTAACAATAAGATAAAATGAATAATGAAACTAATTGGTAAAAGCCACGAGAAAATCAATTTTTTAATGGGAAGAAGTTAAATTGTTTATTTTTTATGATTGTATGTATATATTGTTTGTTTTGTTTTGTTATTTAATTTGGATTGTTGGGAGACTGTTATTGTATTTAATTTTATTATTTCTCTCAATTTTAACCCAATAAAATATTTTTTTTAAAAAACCACACAGAGACAGCCATCCACAGTAATAGAGGTTTGTGCTGCTCCTGAGCAGGGTGATGCATGATTACATGACCAGCCACTTCTTGCAAGTAAGCAACACAGTGGAGAGCAGACACAAGGACCTGTCACAACTCTCCATCATACCACCACTTGCTAGTGGGAAGGGGGCTGGTCCTATCATTCTGCAGAGCCCTGCTCACTAGGAGCACTGACCTCTATCTCTTGGGATGGCTGGTTGGATTTTAGGGTGTGTCTCAGGGGCTGGAAGGATACTAAAGTCCCGTCCAAACGATGAAAATAATCCAAAGGACAATTGTATGGAAGGCAATCCGTCTTAACTAGACATTCAGATCAATATGTCTTATTCAGAAGTGGGGGGGGGAGGGTAGCCAAATCCACTGTAAAGCTTTGAAGGGAAGCCTTTGGAGCTTCTCTCAGAGTTTTTAAAAAGCTTCATAGGGCATGTGAATGTGTGATCATTAGGACAGTTGCATTCGCATGCGTAAGCTTATTGTCTGGATGAACATGGGGGCGGGGCTAGCAAACAGGGAAAGCGCCTGCTGTCACCATGTCGAATTTTCAGCTAAGCGAGAGATCGATAAGGAGATATAACTGTGATCTTTCTCTCTTGTTTCTTATTTTTTCTTTTGTAAATATGAAGTATAGCTTGTGCACCCCATGGTAAACAGTTTTTTTAAAAAAAAAAATCAGTGGAGGCAAATTTAAAATGGTGAGTAAATCACTCATGACAGCCATCTTGGCTAGGGGGCATGCAAAGTTTGGGGGGCTCTTTTGACCATTAAGACAGGTTGCAGCACTGCAAATTGCTGTTTCTTTGGAGGAGATCATATTTCCCCCCCCCCTCATACAGATGGGACCTTAAAACATAGCTCTGATATCACTAGACTAGACCAAATGAAAACATGTTGAATCAACACTTATCCATTGATTTGGTGACTTCTGCTCTTGTTAAGATTTAGCCCCATAAGTTTTTCAAGGCAAAGATCAATGTGTGTGTGAGTACATAGGGAGCCCTGGTGGCATAGTAGTTAAATGTCGGTACTGCAGCCACAACATTGTGATTTTGATCCTGCAGGGGCTCCAAGATTTACTCAGCCTTCCATAGGTCAGTAAAATGAGAACCTAGCTTATGGGGGCAATTAGCTAACACACATTGGAAACCACTTGGAGAGTGCCTGACACTGTAGAGTGGTGTGGAAATAAGTGCTATTGCTAACAATTTGTAAGCCACTCTGGGAGCCTTTGTGGCTGAAGAGTGGGGTATGAAGATTCTAAAATAATGAAATAATAATGTGTGTATCACACAAAGCTAGTTGTGAATGCCGAAGAATTTAGCCTTATGCTTGTCAAACGTCAGCTTCTCATGCTATATAATGGTGAAAATAAGACTTTGGGTGCAGTTTGTGTTATACCATGGTAGTTTGCTGTTGAAGAGGATGCGAGAAGTAAAATATCTCACCTCCTTCCAGATGTTTCACATAGTGATATAATTCTTCACTAATTTCATCCTGGAATGAAGCAAGAAATAATGTTAGCACCATTCTTTGTGATGTGAGAAAATCTTCAAAAACTGCAGTTTTCTAATACTTAAAAAGTTCAGCAGTTATTCTGTGAAAAAAATTGTATGTGGTCTTTCCACAGAGAACATCATTTTCTGCACAGAAAATGTAATTGTGCACAATTTGCATGTGCTTTTTATGCAGAAAACAGCATTTTCTGGTCAGGAAATGCAGAAACATCATTTTTTGTGCAGAAAATGCTGCTTCTGCTGCATGAAGTGTCATCTTGTGTACAGAAAATGTGTACAGTTTTGCAGAGCAAGTCAAAAGCTGCAAAGTTTCTCACAGGTTTAGGATTCTCTCTCATCAAGCTTTCCCAACACTCAAGAAACTCGAGAAACTTTTATCGTTTTCCAAATAGTTTTCAATATTCTTTCCATCCCTACTCTAAATGCATGCTGACAATCGATGGACAGACAATCGATGTAACCATCATTTCACATTACAATTCGAAACACCTTTATCTATTAATATGTGTGTATATGTGTTATTTATATTTCAACCCTTCTTATCTCCAGTCAGCTATATTGGAAGCTAATGAGGCTCTTTGCCTACTAATGCAGTTGTTTTAAGGTTCCTATTCCAGAATACAACTTGTCTAATGGATAATAGAAGCTGTCTTCTGGTCCCCAGACTCAAATGATTAATGGTCATATTAATGAACTTGTATTATGAAAATCCTAATTGAGTGAGCATCAGATTTGTTTGGAACTTTTCAAAACCTTCATCCCTTCTTTTGCACATCAGAGGCATGAAAGGAGCCCTGAGGAACCTGTGGCATGAAGGACTTTGGCCCCAAACCTACTGATATCATTAAAACTCAGTTGGATATGGTTCTGACACTTTGTCAGCATCTGCTTTTTGGAAAAGTGCACCAGGCATTGGGTACATACTTCCAATGAGTATTATTTCATTGCCTTTTTTTCCCCCACTTACCATTTCAGATATGTAGTCTGTGTGACAACACTCCTCTTTTTTTTCTTTTCCCCAGTCCAGGTAAGCACAAAGCACTTAATTTTAACAGGAAACTTTCCCCCCTCCCCTTAAACAGATGGATCCCTGCTGTTGTGTTTGATAAATATGTTCCAGAGAAAAGCTCAGTCTAGATGTTGTGTGTAACTTTATCTTATTCCCTTTTGAGCACTACTGTTCTTGTAAAGTGATCTCTCAACTGCCTAAAGTCATTACACTTTTTCCCTTTCACATTGTACCTCTGTAAATGTCAGGCATAACTACATTTTTATTTGCAGAGATACTACTGCTATGAATGAGCAGAAAAAAAGCCCTGCTCCCTCCACCTCTCCTCTCTTTACCCTGTGCGCTTTCTGCTAATATGATTTGTTGAACAAATTGTTCCATTAATCTGGGGATGTTTGACAGAGTGAGAAAATAAGTGCCGAAGTGAGAAGATTCACAAGAATCGGAAATCTCGGTTCTCTCTTTCTCAAGGTAAATAGTTATTATATCAGGGTGTCAGGCTGGCGAAATGGATGTGCTCACATTCCCAGTTTGTAAATGTCACATTCCTTCAGCCCATCAGGGTGACAAATGAGGTGTGGGTTAGAGAAAGAGTTCATTCCTTGACAAAGTTCTTGCTGGTTTATTTCAGTAGGAAAGCAACTGCTCTTTATTTTTTATTTTTATTTTTTTTGGCCTCTATTTCCCCCACCAATCCCCCTCCCTGTCCACCCCCAAAATAAAGCTCCTTAAGGTTAAAAGAAAGTCTAGAGGGGAAACTTCAAAAGGAAGCCAAGGGCTGCATTAAACCACTGGACAGCTGCAGAAAAGCCACCACCACCACCCCTTTAATATTCTGGGCACATCCGTTTCAAGTGCCAGTCCTCAGCTGCTCATTTGAAATAAAGGGCTCAAATATTGTTGTACCTCTACTTTTCATTTGGTTGCACTACACCTTTAATTCTGTAGTTCTCCCAAGGTGCAAGACATTACTGTGGCATCTAAATATGCCAGAAATGTCAACTTACTATATTTTGTTGTATTTTATAATTTTAAAATGGACAGAATTATGCAGTCATACAATTGGATGGAGCTGCATGGGTCATCAAGTCCAACCCCCTGCTCAGTGTTGGATTTGCAGCTACAGCATCCCCAGCAGGTCCATGAAGACATCCAAAGAAGGAGACCTCACCATCACTGCAGAAAATTGTTTCCATTGCCAATTGGTTCCTTCTAACATTAAATCAAAATCACTCTCCTTTAAGTTGAAGCCATTAGACCTAGTCCTACCCTCTAGGGCAGAGAACAAGCCTACCCTCTCCTCTGTTTCAGCCCTTGAGGCATTTAATGAGTGCAATCATTTCACTTCTCAGTTTTCACTTTGCCAAGCTGAAAATGCCCAGCTCCCTCAACCTTTCCTCATATGTTTTGTTCTCCATACCAATTATCATCCTGGTTGCCCTTCTCTGAACCTGCTCCAACTTATCTATATCATTCTTAAAATGAGGTGCCCAGAACTGAACACAGTACTCCAGATGAGGCCTGACAGCACAGAATATAGCAGGGCTATTACTTTGCTCAACATAGAAACAATGCTTCTATTAAGGCAGGCTAAAATAGCATTCACCTTCTTTGCTGCAGCATCACACTGCAGGCTCATGTTCAACCTATGCTCAATAATAATTCCAAGCTCCTTTTTGCATGTAGTACTGTTGAGCCATGTAGCCCCATTCTATACCTATTTGGCTTTTTTGGTCTAAATGTAGAATTTTTTATTTGTCTCTATTTCATGTTATTCATTTCTGCCCAATTTTCTAGTTTATTAAAGTCCTTTTGAATTCTGTTTCTATCTTTCAGTGTGTTGCCCACTCCTCCTAGCTCTGTGTCATCTGTATACATGATAAGTATTCTCTCCATCCACTGATAAAAATGTTAAAAGAGTGATGGCCCTAGGATTTTCCTGCTTGCAATTTATTTGTTCCTATATGAGATTTCCAGCATTATCTATGGACTGTTATATTGTAGTCCTATTTGAATATCTATGAGGAACATATGATATGTGCAGATGTGCATTTTGGATGTATAAACTCTTTATAGTATCATGCTGTATTATAATTTAGTAGTAGTAGTAGTAGTAGTAGTAATAGATGAAGACAGTCTTATCAAGTATATGTCATCTTTATATGTATATTTATCCTTATTATCCATACTGTTCCCACCATCTACTCTTTTGGAGAGAAAACTGGAGCAAAATAGGTTTTGAGTAGTTTTATCTTTTTGTTTTGATCTGTTAGCATTTTACCATCCTTACCAAAAAGCAGCCCCTCTGCCCCTCTGTCTCCTTGATCATTCTCTTGCCTCAAATCTATCTGAATAACCCTTTCTGTTACTCCTTGCTTGTCTAGCCAGTCTCAGCTCATTTTGAACTTTAGCTTTCTTTATACTTTTCATGCAAGTTTGGGCTACACATCTGTATTTTTCCTTAGTGATCTGTTCTTCCTTCCATTCTTTATACAGACTGTTTCTTTCTTTTCACCTCCTCGTTGAATTTGCTGTGCAGCCACATTGGCTTTTTCAGATGTTTCCCACTTTTCTTCTTCCATGAGATTGTTTGTCATTCAGCTATTTGCAGCTCCTTCTTCAAGATCTACTACTCTTGTTGGGAGTTTTTTTTCCTTTAGCATGTCTAGCCATGGGGTTCCACCCAGTATTTCCCTGAATTTGTTAAAATCAGCTTTCCTAAAAACTAAGGTCCATATTGGACTATATTCTTTTTTGCCCCGTCCCACAATTGTGAATTCTAGCATTACGTGGTCACTTCCCCCTATAGTACCAATTGCTTTTATTCCAGTGACCAATTGCTCCCCACTGGTTAGGATCAAATCCAGGATTGCCAATCTCTTTGTTCCTTCCTCTATTTTTTGAAATACGAAATTATCTACAAGGCACATAAGGAATCCGCTGGAGAGCTTATGTTTAGCAGAATTAGTTTTCAAACAGATAGCAGGTTAATTGAAGTCCTCTATAACTACTAATTCTTGCATCTTTAAGATTTCTGAGATTTGTTTCTGAAAAGCCTCATCTTGGTTTGGTGGCCTAATGTTGCATTTATTCATTTTTCCATTTCTTTGTACCCATATGCTGTCAACCGGTCCACTCTGATCATTCTCACGGATTTGTGTACAGTTGTCCCTCCATATCCATGGATTTGGTATCCACAGATTTAAGTATTCATGTCTTGAAAATATTCTTTAAAAAATAATAATCCAATCATGATAAATATGAGAAATGTAAATAAGAGACGATTGTCTAATTTAGAATCAGATATAAGGCAGAATGTGATGGAAGTCATCTATATGTTTTCTTTCGCTTTTGGATGTCAAAATGATTGCAATAATTGTCGAAATTTTGTACTCAACGTGACTATCTGTTTTGATTTTAAAAATAAAGGAGAAAAAAATAATAATCCAAAAAGTAAACCTTGATTTTGCCATCTTATATAAGGGACACCATTTTGCTATGCCATTGCATATACTGGGACATGAGTATTCATGGATTTTGGTATCCATGGAGGGGCGGATCCTAGAACCAAATCCCAGTGAATATGAAGGGACAACTGTATATGTGAATTTGTCTTTGACACATAATACCACTCCCCCTCCTTTTCTGCCAGTAGGTTGTACCCTTCAATTTCTACATTCCAAACATGGGAGTCATCCTACCAGGTCTCTATTATGCCTTTAAAGTCATATTTACCTTCCTGCACTAGAACTTCAGGCACATCTTGTTTGTTTCCCAAACTCTGTACATTGGTATACAGACATTTCAAACTTTGTTTGCTCTCACCTATTAATTTACTGTCAGTTCTGTGGATCACACTCTCTCTCTTACCTTCTCCTCTAGAATTTGCATTCTTGTGTTTACAGCTTGCCTTTGGACTGATGGTAGAGCTATCATCTCTAGCCTCCCACCCCAAAGATTTAGTTATTTACAGTGACAAGTAGTTCTACTGGTTAATCAGAGACCCTGCACAGCTTCTCACTGTGCTGTGTGGAAAGGGGGTTCAACTCAGCAAGTGGGGGGCAGTGTTTTGGCCTCTAGGGGGCGCCCTTGAGTGAGGCTGCTTAGGGTTGCCTTTAGAGGGAAACTGACTCTGGGGGTTCCAACCTGAGAGCTCCCAGACTAGCCTGACAGAATGCTTCCTGATTCATCTTGTCAGACTGGAACAAAGATTCATCTGTACTCCAGAACAATGAGTCCCCAACCACTGGCCCCTTTCTTTTCTTCTTGTTGCAGATTCCAGTTACCTTGACTCATTCCTTGAATGTGGTATCCTTTATTGCTGGTTTTCTGTTTGAGCATCTTTACTGCTTCTGTCCTCATGAAGATGTAGGAAGTGATTGCTTAGTTGGAGATGTTCTGAATCCCTTCTGTATGGTCTGCTCCTGACTGACTCTTCTCCAGGGTGTTTCGTCACTGTTACAGGTAGGGATGTAATGAATGCTCCTAAGTTTCATTGAATTAAGTGAGAATCAATGTGTTCGATGAGCTCCAATGAAAGTCTTTACAAGCTCTGAAATCTGCCACATTTCAACCAGGTATGAGAATTTCCAGATACAGTAGGACCCCTGTATCCACTGGGGATTGGTTCAGGGGGAGGGTTGTGGATACCAAAAAATGTGGATAATAGCAAACACCATTGAAAATAATGGGACTTCTGGTTTAAAATACCATAAAGTTGCCTTGGAGGACCTATAAAATGGCTAGAGAGGACACATTTTCTAGGAAGGCTCTATGGTACATGTACTGTTTTGTGTCCCGTGGATAATTGAATCAGTGGATAATGAATTAGCGGATATAGGGGCCCTATTGTGCTTGATTTGCAAATGTATTGTTGGAGCAGGCACTTCAAAGAAAAAAATTGATGGGCAGGGGTTTTATTACCTACATACTTTACATAAATTGCCATTTAGACAGGGTCTTACTCAAGCATTTAACACCAGGGTTGTTCTGCTCCTATATAAATAAACATCAACAAGATCTATTTGGTTTAAAGCTTATCAATGACAATCATCTTACCCTTTTCCTTAGAGTCTCTGGAGTGTCTGTCTGTGCATGCTTAACTTGAAATAGCTGTAAAAATCTTGTTGTTGTTGTTGTTGTTCCATGTCAACAGTGTTTCCATGGTAGTGCAAAAATGCTCCAAATATGTGATTCTTCTGGTTGAGTCTGTAGCATCTTTTGGAAAAAATAATATGAAATAAGGATAGTCATATATATATATATATATATATATATACATATACATATACATATATATATATATAGTCTGGCTTTTCTTCGCAAATGAAGATTCAGGAAGGACTCATCCTGCACTTTCTGCAAGCATACTGATGACTAAAAAGGCCAATCCAAGATAAACAAGTCCAGTGGCAGAAAGCACAGCAGAAGGTCTCCTTGGGTGGTGTTTCCGGGTTGTGATTCTTTCTGCGTTGTCGTTTCTCTTCAAGATTTGTTCGGCATAAGTTCTCAAATAAGGCTGCAGCATTGTGGATAGTGTGTCTGAATCTAACTTTACTTCCCCCTTCCTCTTCCCCTTCTAATTGAAACTTAAGGACAACATAACAAAACCTTTTCCTTGTGTGGCCATCCGACTCATTGGGCTTGACTACACTGTCAAATACCCCAAATCTCCATGCCAATGCCCCTGAATCTGCTGCAATAAGACCATATGTGGCATGGCCCAGATTTGCAGAAATTCAGAGTGTATGACTACCATTTACAGTATGTGTGATTCGGGGTTTTCCATGGACTTTCTTCTGCTGCCACCACTGCCACTGCCACCTCTGCTGCTTACACTTTGTCCGGGAAAGCAGCCAACCGAATGGCTGATAAGAATGATACACGCAAAATGCAAGCAACACGAAAATAATTCTGAAGCACAGAACCAGTCCAATGTCCAATAGCAAAACCAGGTGGCAAACCCAAAGGTCCAGGAGTCCAGAGAGCAAGTCATTGAGTCCAGTCCAGGGTCAAGAGTTCCAGATCAATCTGAGGTCTGAGTAAGATGCTTTCTCCAGGGAACACAGATAGACTCTAATGAAGAAGCTTGGCGTCTCACAGCTGTTTATATTGGCCCAGCTCCTAATCACAGCTGTTTGGTGATTGCTGAGCATTTCTCATATAATCTCCAGGATCACCAGAGGCATGCCCTTTCCATCCTTCTCTGGCTGAAGGTAGGTACCTCCTCATCCTGCTCCTCTATGTCTCCCAGGCCTAGAACCTCTGCTGGGGGGAGGCTAGGCTGCTGAGTCATGGGCTCTGCTGCAGTTCACACAGCAGAGCTAGGTTCTGGCTCAGCCAGCTCTGCTGGAGCTGAGAGAGCAAAGCTAGAGCCTGGATCAGCCTCTGAGTCCTCTGAGTCCTCCGAGTCCTCAGCCTGGCTGGCCATGACACACTTACTTTGACCAATTTTATGTTCTGGAGGCATTTCCAAGATGAAGGGAGAGGTTTCCTCCCTTCTCCAGCTCAGCAGTGCTGCCTCCTCCATCTGCTCTCTCATTGGTTCCTGAGTGCTTCCATCATTTTAAGAAAGTCTCTGGTTCTGAGTTATCAACAATCTTGCATCCCTGTATGAAAGTTACAGGTGCCACCTAGTGGTATGACATAACACACTAAGCAAATAGCCTTAGCACGGGCAATTTGAGTAAATGCTCTCATGTGGTCAGAGAAGTGAGGGAGGAAAACTTGAAATATCTCACTCTTCATACAGCAACGAGAAAGTAATACATTTTCCTGCCCTCCTTTCCTGTCAGAGTTGCGATGAATTAGGCATAAATTTGCATCGCTAGTTACAGGCATTTTCATTTTCATAGAATCATAGAATCATAGAATCATAGAATTGCAGAGTTGGAAGAGACCACGAGGGCCATCCAGTCCAACCCCCCTGCCACGCAGGAAATCACAATCAAAGCATCCCCGACAGATGGCCATCCAGCCTCTGTTTAAAGACCTCCAAGGAAGGAGACCCCACCACGCTCCCAGGGAGTGTGTTCCACTGCCGAACAGCTCTTACTGTCAAAAAGTTCCTCCTCATGTTGAGGTGGAATCTCTGTTCCTGGAGCTTGCACCCATTGCTCCGTGTTCCAGTCTCTGGAGCAGCAGAAAACAAGCCTGCTCCATCCTCAGCGTGACATCCCTTCAAATACTTAAACAGGGCTATCATATCGCCTCTAAACCGTCTTTTTTCCAGGCTAAACATACCCAGCTCCCTAAGTCTCTCCTCATAAGGCATTGTTTCCAGACCTTTCACCATTTTAGTTGCCCTTCTCTGGACACGCTCCAATTTGTCAATATCCTTTCTGAATTGTGGTGCCCAGAACTGGACACAGTATTCTAAGTGAGGTCTGACCAAGGCAGAATAGAGTGGCACTATTACTTCCCTTGATCTAGACACTATACTTCTATTGATACAGCCCAAAATTGCATTGGCCTTTTTAGCTGCCGCATCACACTGTTGGCTCATGTTCAACTTGTGGTCTACTAGGACTCCTAGATCCCTTTCGCATGTAGTCTCATTCAGCCAGGTCTCTCCCATCCTATATTTATGCATTTCATTTTCCCGCCCTAAATGCAGTACTTTACATTTCTCCGTATTGAATTTCATTTTGTTAGCTTTGGCCCAGCTCTCCAGTCTATCCAGGTCATTCTGAATTTTGATCCTGTCCTCTAGGGTATTAGCTACTCCTCCCAATTTGGTGTCATCTGCAAATTTGATAAGTATGCCCCCAATTCCCTCATCTAAGTCATTGATAAAGATGTTGAATAGCACTGGGCCCAGGACACAACCCTGTGGCACCCCACTGGTCACATCTTTCCAAGACGAAGAGGAGCCACTGCTGAGCACCCTTTGGGTTCGGCCGGTCAACCAATTACAAATCCATTGAACAGTTAACTTGTCTAGCCCACATTTTACAAGCTTGTTTGCAAGAATGTCATGGGGAACCTTGTCAAAGGCCTTACTGAAATCAAGGTATGCAATGTCCACAGCATTCCCTTCATCTACCAAGCGGGTAACTTTATCAAAAAAAGAGATCAGATTAGTCTGGCATGACTTGTTTCTCTGAAACCCATGCTGACTTTTTGTGATTATGGCATTGCCTTCTAAATGTTCACAGACTCTCTGTTTAATGATCTGTTCTAGAATCTTCCCTGGTATTGATGTCAGACTAACTGGACGATAGTTGTTGGGATCCTCTTTTTTCCCCTTTTTGAAGATGGGAACAACGTTTGCCCTCCTCCAGTCTGCTGGGACTTCTCCTGTTCTCCAGGAGTTCTCAAATATTATTGACAATGGCTCTGAGATTATATTTGCCAGCTCTTTTAATACTCTTGGATGTAGTTCATCTGGTCCTGGAGATTTAAATTCATTTAGATTAAGAAGGTATTCCTGTACTACCTCTTTACTTATTTTGAGCTGGATTTCCCCTATTGTGTCCTCTGTTCCATTCTCCTCAGGTTGGTCCTCCTTTTCCTTTTCTGAAAACACTGAGGCAAAGAAGGTGTTGAGTAATTCTGCCTTTTCTCTGTCCCCTGTTAGCATTTTGCCATCTTCTCCACGTAGCGGCCCTATCATTTCCTTCTTCCTCCTTTTGCTGCGGACATACCCAAAAAAACCCTTTTTATTGTTCTTAACCTCCCTAGCAAGCCTGAGCTCATTCTGCGCTTTAGCTTTTCTGACTTTACTCCTACACGTGTTCGCTATCTGTTTGAATTCTTCTTTGGTGATTTCCCCCCTTTTCCATTTCCTATACATGTTCCGTTTAAAACTTAGCTCCATTGAAAGTTCTTTAGTCATCCATCCTGGTTTCTTGAGACACCTCCCATTTTTCTTCCTCAATGGTACTGTTTGAAATTGTCCCTTCAGTATCTCCCTTTTGAGAAAGTCCCATCCGTCTTGAGGTCCCTTCTCTTTTAGTATTCTTGACCATGGGATCATCCCCAGTATTTCCCTGAGTTTATTGAAATCAGCTCTCCTAAAGTCAAGAATGCGTGTCTGACTATGCCTGGCTTCTCCTTTCCATTGTATAACAAACCGCAGGAGAACATGATCACTCTCACCTAAGGATCCCACCACTTGCACCCCATTAACCAGGTCGTCTCTGTTGGTTAGGATCAGATCTAAAATAGCTGACCCCCTTGTTGCCTCTTCCACCTTTTGGACCATGCAATTGTCTTCCAGGCATGTAAGGAATTTGCTAGACCTTGTAGTTTTGGCTGAGTTAGATTGCCAGCAAATATCAGGATAGTTGAAGTCACCCATCACTACTACATCTCTCCTTTCTGCATGTATGTTCATCTGTTCTAGAAAGGCAACATCCAATTCCTCCGTCTGATTTGGGGGTCTGTAGTAGAGTCCCACAATAACATCCCTGTTGTTTCCCTCCCCTTTAATTTTTATCCAGATGCTCTCCACCTGGCTTCCAGTATTGATGTCATGGATCACTTCACTGGTGTAAATATCCTTGACATATAATGCTATTCCTCCTCCTTTCCTGTTTGGCCTGTTTCTCCTATAAAGGTTATACCCCTCTATTCCTACATTCCAATCATGAGACTCGTCCCACCAGGTTTCAGTAACACCTATTATATCATATTTGTTTTGTAGTGCAAGGAATTCAAGTTCATCTTGCTTATTTCCCATGCTCTGTGCATTAGTGTAGAGACATCTGAGACCATGTGTTCCCTTTACTTGCTCCCTGTGCAAGTTTTTTTGCCTCCCACTGTTGGGTCCTTGCGCCGTTTGCCTTGTTGCCTCTATGACAGTTTGACTATTTTCTCCAGCCCTTTTGCCTTCCAGAATACTATCTCCCTCCCCCATTTGACTCAGTTTAAAGCCCTCCTTTTCCTTGGCAATTTCTTGCAGTTGGTTCTGTAGGATCAATTCTCCCTGTGTTCACTCCATGAAGTCCTCCTTTTCTCTAAAGCACTGACCTTCTCATGTAGCTGTAGTGCCCTGACCTTCTCATTTACAAAATTTGTAAATTTACCAGTTTGCACTTGCTGCGGGTGTCGTTTCTGAGATTTTCTGGCAAGAAGACAACCATTGCACATCCATTGAAACAGATCCTTCTGTCTCCATCTCTCTGCAGTTTTTCTGTCCTCTTCTTCCATCTAATATCTATATGTAATATATGGGATATAACTATGTGCAATGAAGGCTCAAAAATTTGCTGCCTCTCCCCATCTGGTGGCTTTTTTTAAATCACATCGATTGCAACAAAGTCTGATGGGGGAAAGTATGCATATGAGCTGCCATTATTCCAGAGCTTTGCTTCCTAGTTCTTTGCATCATCATTATTATAAGGGTTAGGAGGATAGGAACTAGATTGTTACCTTGGAATGAGACATAGGGTCCATCTACATGAGGAGGGGGGAACCCAAAGTACCTCGTAGTATTGGCATCTTGCAGCAGCAGCAACCAGTCTTAACATTTTTTCTGGCCTCAGAAGCCCCCATATGCCTCACATTCCTGATGGTGGCTGCGAGTGATTTACTCACATTAGTTCTTCATCACCATCGTGTTTTGTTTTTGTGTTTTTAATGTCATCCAAAGTGCACTGGTACAATAGAGCAATTTCCCAATTTTATAGGAAAGCAAAACAGAAAATATTCATAGAAACATAGAATCATAGAGTTGGAAGAGACCACAAAGGCCATTCAGTCCAACCCCCTCCCATGCAGGAATACACAATCAAATCATTCCTGACAAATGGCAATCCAGCCTCTGGTTAAAAACCTCTAAAGAAGTAGAGTCCACCACACTACGAGTAGTGCATTCCACTTCTTAACATTTCTTACTGTCAGGAAGTTCTTCCTAATGTTTAGGTGGAATCTCTTTTCCTGTAGTTTGAACCCATTGCTCCATGTCCTTGTCTGTGGAGCAGCAGAAAACAATCCTCAGAAAACAATCCTTGCTCCATCCTCAGTATGACATCCCTTCTAATATTTAAACATGGCTATCATGTCATCTCTCAGCCATCTCTTCTCCAGACTAAACATAAGGTTAGGAACTTGTGCATTGATAAACCCCTAATTTCAATATTCCTGTTTCCTGTTTCAATCCCTGTAAAAATTGAAAACATTACAGATTAAGAGGTGAAAATACAATATGGCGACAGCGGGTGCTTGCCCTGCTAGCAAGCCCCACCCCCACTCTCACCTGGCCAATCAGCTTTGTGCTTCCCTTCAAATTTCCTGGTGTTTGATAGTCCAAACAAGCATGAATGCACACACCCCTCATGGTTTTTGAAAAAGTACAGGGAAATCTGTGAAGGCTTTTACTGCATTGTTTTTGCCATTTTGGGCCCCCCTCCTTCCAAATAGTGTGGATTGGTGCTGGATCCCATTTAGATAGGTAAGATTCCCAGTGAATTCCATGAGGAGCATTTTCACCATTTAGATGGGCCCATATTCATGATCTGCCTAGTCCAATATTGTCAGCACTGGCAGTATTGGCCAGTGTTGGCCAGAGCAGCTTCTGGAGAGCCATTTTGAGTGGAGGCTTTCCAGGCCAGTATCCTGCCAGGGAGAAGAAGGAGAGCAACTTCTGGAGAGCCATTTTGAGTGGGTGAGTTTGATTTTTTAAAAAACTTTTGGGAGAGGCTGCTTGTTTCTGAGGGGGGTGGAGCTTCTGGGAGTTTGAATTATTTTTAAACTCTTGGGAGAGGCTGCTTGTTGCTGAGGGGGTGGAGCTTCTGTGAGTCACATCTGTGAGTCACTAGGGGGTGGAGCTGGGAGCCTAGCTCTATATAAACTCCTTGCAGAGGCTTTCCAGGCCAGTTTCCTGCCAGGGAGAAGAAGGAGAGCAGCTTCTGGACAGCCATTTTGAGTTGGTGAGTTTGAATTTTTTGAAAACTGTTGAGAGAGGCTGCTTGTTGCTGAGGGAGATGGAGCTTCTGGGACTTTGAATTTTTTAAAACTCTTGGGAGAGGCTGCTTGTTGCTGAGGGGGGTGGAGCTTCTGGGAGTTTAAATTTTTTAAAACTCTTGGGAGAGGCTGCTTGTTGCTGAGAGGGGTGGAGCTTCTGGGAGTTTGAATTTTTTTAAACTCTTGGGAGAGGCTGCTTGTTTCTGAGGGGGTGGAGCTTCTGGGAGTTTGAATTTTTTTTAAACTCTTGGGAGAGGCTGCTTGTTGCTGAGGCAAGCGCCTAATGGCATGCAAATTTGAGTGACCAAACAAAAATACAGCATTCCCAAAAGTACAGCTTAGAGTTCTCAGCATTAACTAAGAGTTCTAAAAGCTCTCACCATGGACACTGAGAGGGCTGCTGTGGTCACCTGCAACACTTGTGGGATGTTTGTCTTCTTGTCTACAGATGTGGGGAACTTCACATGCACCAAGTGAAACTTGGTAGCCCTCTTGGAGGAGAAAGTCCAGCAGGTGGAGACAAGGGTAGCTACACTTCAACATATTCGTGAGCAAGAGGTCTTCCTGGACAGAACAGAATGAACAGTCTTGGGTGGGGACCGCACAGAGGAACTGGCTGGGGAGGAGAGTCTCACTCCACAGACACAGGAGGTTGATAGCTGGAGGAATGTCACACACAGAACAAGAAAATCCAGGGATTCATCGAGCAGCTTGCAGCTACAGAATCGATTCGAAGCACACTCCCTTATCTAGGACAACAAGGAAAAACAGTATGGACAGACTTCAGGGGCAGTGTAGGAGACCTTGAGAGTACCACCGCAAGGATCAGCAGCTGTGAAGCCTCAGGGGAGGCGTGTGGTGGTGGTGGGGGGACTCCTTGCTGTGGGGTACAGACGCAGTGGTTTGTGGGCTTGACAAGATGTCTCGGGAGGTGTGTTGTTTCCCTAGGGCAAAGATCCATGATGTGACAGAGAGGCCGACAAGACTCATCAAGCCTACAGATCATTACCCCTTCCTTTTGGTCCATGTGGGAACCAATGATACTGCAAGGCACAGCTTTCCAAAGATCAGAAGAGATTATGAGGCTCTGGGTAGGAAGCTGAAAAAAATGGATGCACAGGTTGTCATCTCATCTCTTCTGCCAGTTGAAGGGCGTGGTCCAGGAAGGGAGAGGAAAATAGCCAATGTAAACAACTGGCTCTGTAGATGTTCTTGCCAAGAACAATTTGGATTCTTTGGTCATGGGCTGCGCTTCCATGAGGGGGGACTTCTGGCAATAGATGATGTACATCTCACAACAATTGGCAGAAACATTTTAGTCAACAGTCTCAAGAATTTGATCAGGAGGGCTTTAAACTGAGTCATATGGGGGAGGGAGACAGTATTCTGGAAGGCAAAGGGGCTGGAGAAAATGGTCAAACTGTCATAGAGGCAACAAGGCAAACAGCAAAAGGACCCAACAGTGGGAGGCAAAGAAACTTGCAAAGGCAGCAAGTAAAGGGAACACATGGTCTTAGATGTCTCTACACTAATGCACAGAGCATGGGAAATAAGCAAGATGAACTTGAACTCCTAGCACTACGAAGCAAGTATGATATAATAGGCATTACTGAAACCTGGTTGGATGAGTCTCATGATTGGAATGTAGGATTAGAGGGGTATAACCTTTATAAGAGAAACAGGCCAAACAGGAAAGGAGGAGGAATAGCATTACATGTCAGGTATATTTACACCAGTGAAGTGATCCATGACATCAATACTGGAAGCCAGGTGGAGAGCATCTGGATAAAATTTAAAGGGGAGGGAAACAACAGGGAAGTTATTGGGGACTCTACTACAGACCCCCAAGTCAGACGGAGGAATTGGATGATGCCTTTCTAGAACAGATGAACACGCATGCAGAAAGGTAGTACTGATGGGTGACTTCAACTATCCTGATATTTGCTGGCAATCTAACTCAACCAAAACTTCAAGGTCTAGTAAATTCCTTATTTGCCTGAAAGACAATTTCATGGTCCAAAAGGTGGAAGAGGCAACAAGGGGGTCAGCTATTTTAGATCTAATCCTAACCAACAGGGATGACCTGGTTAATGGGGTGCAAGTGGTGGGATCCTTAGGTGAGAGTGATCATGTTCACCTGGACTTTGTTATACAATGGAAAGGAGAAGCCAAGCATAGTCAGACATGCATTCTCGACTTTAGGAGAGCTGATTTCAATAAACTGAGGGAAATACTGGGGTGATCCCATGGTCAGGAATACTAAAAGAGAAGAGACCTCAAGACGGATGGGACTTTTTCAAAAGGGAGATGCTGAAGGCACAATTTCAAACAGTACCATTGAGGAAGAAAAATAGGAGGTGTCTCTAGAAACCAGGATGGATGACTAAAGAAATTTCAACGGAGTTAAGTTTTTAACGGAACATGTATAGGCAATGGAAAAAGGGGGAAATCACCAAAGAAGAATTCAAACAGATAGCGAACACGTGTAGGAGTAAAGCCAGAAAAGCTAAAGTGCAGAATGAGCTCAGGCTTGCTAGAGAGGTTAAGAACAATAAAAAGGGTTTTTTTTGGGTATGTCCGCAGCAAAAGGAGGAAGAAGGAAATGGTAGGGCCACTACGTGGAGAAGATGGCAAAATGCTAACAGGGGACAGAGAAAAAGCAGAATTACTCAACACCTTCTTTGCCTCAGTGTTTTCAGAAAAGGAAAAGGGTGACCAACCTGAGGATAAAGGAACAGAGGACACAGTAGGGGAAATCCAGCACAGAATAAGCAAAGAGTTAGTACAGGAATACCTTCTTAATCTAAATGAATTTAAATCTCCAGGACCAGATGAACTACATTCAGAAGTATTAAAAGAGCTGGCAAATAAAATCTCAGAGCCATTGTCAATAATATTTGAGAACTCCTGGAGAACAGGAGAAGTCCCAGCAGACTGGAGGAGGGCAAACGTTGTCCCCATCTTCAAAAAGGGGGAAAAAGAGGATCCCAACAATTATCATCCAGTTAGTCTGACATCAATACCAGGGAAGATTCTAGAGCAGATCATTAAACAGAGTGTCTGTGAACATTTAGAAGGCAATGCCATAATCACAAAAAGTCAACATGGGTTTCAGAGTAACAAGTCATGCCAGACTAATCTGATCCCCTTTTTTGATAAAATTACCAGCTTGGTAGATGAAGGGAACGCTGTGGATATCGTATACCTTGGTTTCACTAAGGCCTTTGACAAGGTTCCTCATGACATTCTTGCAAACAAGCTTGTAAAATGTGGGCTAGACAAGCTAACTGTTCAATGGATTTGTAATTGGTTGACTGGCCGAACCCAAAGTGTGCTCAGCAATGGCTCCTCTTTGTCTTGGAAAGATGTGACCAGTGGGGTGCCACAAGGTTCGGTCCTGGGCCCAGTGCTATTCAACATCTTTATCAATGACTTAGATGAGGGAATTAGGGTCCTACTTATCAATTTTGCAGATAACACCAAATTAGGAGGAGTAGCTAAAACCCTAGAGGACAGGATCAAAATTCAAAATGATCTGGATAGACTGGACAGCTGGGCCAAAGCTAACAAAATGAAATTCAATATGGGTATATGTATGGTACTGCACTTAGGGCGAAAAAATGAAATGCATAGATATAGGATGGGGGAGATCAGACTGAATGAGACTACATGCAAAAGGGATCTAGGAGTCCTAGTAGACCACGAGTTGAACATGAGTCAACAGTGTAATGTGGCAGCCTAAAAGGCCAATGCAATTTTGGTCTGCATCAATACAAGTATAGTGTCCAGATCAAGGGAAGTAATAGTGCCGCTCTATTCTGCCTTGGTCAGACTTCACCTAGAATACTGTGTCCAGTTCTGGGCACCACAATTTAAAAAGGATATGGACAAATTGGATACTGTGTCCAAAGAATACTGTGTCCAAAGAAGGGTGACTAAAATGGTGAAAGGTCTGGAAACGATGCCTTATGAGGAGAGACTTAGGGTGCTGGGTATGGTTAGCCTGGAAAAAGACGGTTAAGTGGTGATATGATAGCCCTGTTTAAGTATTTGAAGGGGTGTCATGTTGAGGATGGAGCAGGCTTGTTTTCTGCTGCTCCAGAGATTGGAACATGGAGCAATGGATGCAAGCTCCAGGAACAGAGATTCCACCTCAACATTAGGAGGAAATTTCTGACAGTAAGAGCTGTTCGGCAGTGGAACACACTCCCTCGAAGCATGGTGGGGTCTCCTTCCTTGGAGGTGTTTAAACAGAGGCTGGATGGCCATCTGTCAGGGATGCTTTGATCATGATTTCCTGAGTGGCAGGGGTTTAGACTGGATAGCCCTCGTGGTCTCTTCCAACTCTGCAATTCTATGATTCTATGATTCTGTGAGTACAGTCTCTATGGTTTCTGGAAGGAGTCCGTCTCTGGTGGTTTTCTATCTAAGTAACACATCTATCCCACCCAAACCCTGCTTGGTTTCCAAAATCAAAGGTGACTGGCTATATTTGGGGTGGTATGGCATTATAAAATCTCAATTACAGAATTTTGTAATAATTTCTTGGTTATCATTTAGGAAGATCGAAGGAGAAATCAGTAATTGGAGAAAAGCAATCTTGAGATTACCAGAATAAAAGCAAAACTCCATACATTTCTGCTCTAACCTAAGAGATTTCAAGTAAATCTCTTATAGCAGAAGTTGGTGTTTTCAGCTGACCAAATGTTTCCAGACTGCAATTTCCATGATTCCCTCACCACTGCCTATACTGGCTAGAGAATTGTAGGTGAAAATATAATGAAGAGTTCCAATGGCCCACAACTGTTGAGTAGCACTGCATCCTAACTACGTATAAAAACAAACTTCAGTTAATATTAGAATTCAGTGTGGATACAGCAATCATAAGTTCAAAAATGATGGAGCCAAACCATCAGTAGAAAAATTAATGCAGTGCTGTGTCAATAGCAGCACTGTGGAAATGGATGAATCTTATCAAGAGCTGTTCATCTGGGCAAAAAGTTTTGGGCTGATCCACCATTTATGGACTCATAAATTCATTAAGATGTCTATTAATTCAGTTATCTGTGGTCATAAAATGAAAAAAAAACATGATAGTGCAGCACCATTAAAGTGTCATGTATAAATGGGGAAGAATAAGCACATTGAGATCTCATATTTCTTTCTTTCATGGGTTCATGTTGAAGAGGGCATCAAACAATGCTTTCTGTTCCTTGGTCTCTCTCACTGTTGTGTTTCATCTCGTGCACATGATCACATATGATATACTTTCACTGACACCTATGTCAATATTTATTGAACAGCTAGTCACCTGAGCTCATAGTTTAATCCTTTGTGGGGCTTGTTTGTTAATTGCTACAGTGAGGCTCATTAACGACAAAGCACATAAACCCATCTTCTGACAGGTAATTGATGGGGGGTCAGGAAACTTGACAAGAAGCAGAATGTCTCTGCTTTGATTTCTTCCATTGATGACTTTGAGTGAATGACAAATGACTACAGAAGTGATGTAAAGTGTTCAACACCAAGTATGCTTTTCATCCAGGGAAGAAGTATGCTTCCCCAATCTGTCCTCACTCTAAAAACTGTGAAGAAAAAAATCTTAGTCATGTTGGCTCCAGTCCTACTGCTTGTATAAGGGTTTTTTTTGGGGGGGGAGTAGGTTTTAAATAATTTGGATCCCCCCTTCCTATCAGAGCCAGGCTGGGGGCGGGTTGCTAGCCTCTTGGGAAAGAGGACAGAATAATGCATCATGGAGCATAGCACCATGATGGAAAACTTGGGGGTGGAGTGAAAGCTATTTAAGATTTTGCTTCTCCCTTCTCTCTCTCTTTTGCCTTCCATGATTTGGGGTAGCTAGCATCGTGAGCAATCCAAGTCCAGGAGGCAGAGGAACTATGCTGCTTTCCAATATTCTCCCAGTGTCTGGCTCTTCAGCAGTGTTTGCTAAGTATCCTATTCCAGATGGCTGGAGGGGGTACCTGTGATGCCACAGCAAGGCTAATGGCCTTAGCATGGCATGGCCCAGTAGCTGGTGATTACTCGGAGGGGCCCAGAAGAACAGGTGGCCAGGTTGGCTTGGAGGAAGGGATGACTAACTAGTGCTCTGGTGCTAGGCTTTCTTGGATGATGAGTAGGCCCCATAGGATAGCTAGGCTAGACTGAGCCCATGTGACCATGAGTTGACCACAGCCTCCCCCCCCCCTTATACCACCTATTTATTTATTTATTTATTTGATTTAGATGCTGCCTTTCTCCCAGAAGTGACCTCCTTACTTTTCCCCTCTGTGTTGTAGTGTGGATGACCTTGGTGTGCCACATGGTCACAAGCTGTGGTGTTAGCCCTGTGGTGTTGGGATCTGTCCATTTGGTTATAGGACCATTCTAATTAAAAATAATAATAATAATAATAATAATAATAATAATATATGTATACAGATTGAAGCATTATATTTTATGCTGTGGTTTGAGTTTGGACTAGGACTATTGTCCTTTTTTTCAGGATGGGTCCCAAGAAGGGTGGTGGTGATTCCAAGGGCAAGGGGCCTACTAAGAAACAACTTCCTACTTTCCCCCATGTGGCAATCTCATCATCAGATGAGGAGGATGAGAAAATTCCATGGCTAAGGCTTAAGCCCTTGACCATGATTCCCCCAGACAAATATCTGTTCCCCTAAGAAACGTTTCTACGGCATCTAAGCAGAGGCGGGTTGCTAACAAGTTTTTGGCACATCTTGATGCCCTAGAAAAGCAACATCAACAAGAAGAGTCATCTGGAGCAGCTGCAGAGGTTGAAAGTGAAGAGTCAGGGTCCTCAGCCCCAGATGATGTCAGTAGCCCACCTGAAACATCAGCAGGTCAAACAGGGGCAGATGAGGCTGCAGACTCACAACAGCATGTATACAGGCTACTGCTGGCCTGGGGGTGGGGGTGATGAGGGTGACAATGATGGTGCACACTAGCATGCAGGGTCCAAGTAGTCCTACTGGGGTGACTGGAATGTTGATGATTACCAAGCTGTTGCGGCCTTGGGCTCAGCCGCAATGGGCACAATGGTATGGTTGGCCACCTACCATGCCCCTTCAGGTTTGGCAAGGGATGGAAGTAGGGGTGTTAGGTTCCCCTGCTAGCACACGGAATGATGCAGCCCCTTATTTGGCTGCCCCATATGGAGAACTCTCTCTCCTCCTGGGCTATCACTTACTGCTGTCAACCAGAGAGAAGATTCTAAAGGGGGGATACATAGATATATTATGCTTCTCTATAGGAAGATGGAAAAGAAAAATAAAGACAAACTTGACGAGAAGGAGAGGAAAAAACTTAGGAGAAGAAAAGCAGAGAGGAATTGGTCCAATTGGTTGTCGAGGTTCTTTATCTATGCAGAGGTCATTGACAAGGCAAAGCCTATGCACTCAGCATCACTTATCTAGTACATGGATATTATTCACAGGGCATATATAGACTACTTGGCCCCAGCCTAGTACTTCTATGGCAAGGTTTTTTAACATGAGGTTGGCCATCTACTCCACCCTCAGGTGGGATATGATGCACTCTTTGCTGTGGATGCAGCTCAAGACTGCTGCATGACTAGCGCAAGCCAAACAGGCACATAGTGGGCACTTGCAGGCAACACTGGACAGGTACAGAAATTATTGTGTTGGAAAATTTGGGTTCCAGGGAATGTTCGTGCTGCCCTGCAAGTTTAAAGAATGGTTGGTTTGCAGGGGAGGGGTTCATTCCTTTCAAAATTATCCCAAAACCAAGGATCAACAGTCCAGCAAGATAAGTAGAGGGTGTTCCCCCTCCACCTCCAAAAAGTTCGTAGTCCCATTGATCAGGACAGATAAAATGGTGGCTGAGGGTTTTTTGTTTTTTTTTTCTAAATAGGCAGGCAGCGCACTATTTAGAGGAAGGTTTTGAAGTGTGCTTCAGGATTATGTATCAAGGAATTCATTGGCCATGTGTGTCTAACAATTTAAAGTCAGTCAGGGGTTTAGAACCTATAGCTTAGGGATAAGATCTGGAAGGGAGGGTAGTTAGACCCTTCCCTATGACAGCAGTGCCTAACTTGAGCATATCACCACTTGGGGCCATGCCAAAGAAGGCACCTGGAGAATTTAAGATGATACATCACCTCTCATACCCAAAGGGTGAGTTGGTTAATAATGTAATTTCCCCAGCATGTGTAAAGTTAAGTACAACCTCGTTTGATGCTGGGGTTAAAGGAAGTCCATAGGCATGATTTACAGGAGGAGCTAGCTAAGTGCAACATCAAAGCTGATTTTGCCTCCTGCTGGTGAATCCAGAGGATTTTAGAACTTTTAGGTTTTCTAGGTTGCCAATGGGGTATTCATTCTCTTAAGTGGCCTGTGAGGT
This sequence comes from Gambelia wislizenii, assembly GCA_030847615.1. Taxonomy (NCBI): domain Eukaryota; kingdom Metazoa; phylum Chordata; class Lepidosauria; order Squamata; family Crotaphytidae; genus Gambelia; species Gambelia wislizenii. The sequence goes on from JAUMIR010000009.1 coordinate 20,052,623, forward strand.
GTTTAATGCCTTTCTAAAATGGGCCACTAAGGTAAAGGATGGTGCAGTGTTTGGATGACTTTATCAGGTGCTAGGGAATGGACCAGTGTGCAGCCCTCTTGGTGGAATTTGGTATATTGGCAGAAGAGTTGTGAGTTCCATTGTCCCCACAGAAGACAGAGAGGCCTGCCTAGCCATAGCAGTAGCAGTAGCAATAGCAGTAGCATTTATATTTCTATACTGCTTATCAGTGCAAAGCACTCCCTAAGTGGTTTTCATTGTGTGTTAGCTAATTGACTCGAACAAGCTGGGTACTCATTTTACCATCCTACGGAAGGATGAAAGGTTGAGTCAGCCTTAGAGCACTCTGGGATTGAACTCACACCTTTGTGACTGAAGTATCTAGCACTTGATGCTCCTAGGTATCAACACTGATATTGTTAATCAGCTATTTAGGTTCCCAAGGGAGAAGATACATGATTTTAGACATACAGTAGCATCCCCATATCCACTGATTTGCCAACCATTGATTCAATTATCAAGAACTCAAGAACAAAGGGAGGGGAGGAGAGGTCTCACTTCCCTTCTCCCTTTGCCCGGTGAGATGGCTTCTGTGACAGCAATGGTGACCGGGGGGAACCAATCTCACGTGGATATGGGGGTCCTACTGTAGTGTGCTGGCTTTTATAATGTGCAGGAAGGCTATGCTTACGGAGCTCCAGGGACTTATTGAACATTTGAATTGCACTTGTAAAGTGGTAGTTTCCAGCAGGGCCTTTCTGCAATGAAGCTATGCGGGGTGGCAGGCCCCATTATGGAATCAGATTTACTAGGCGTGGGTGGGTAGGGAGGATCTGGGTGTCTGGCTGGAATATTTGAATGAGTTTAATTAAGGACTTTTTCGGACGTCTCAAGTACAACACAAGCAGCCTCGTCACGTTGCGAGGCTGCTGCATTGCAGGGCGTCGGTTTCAGATGACGCTCTCCCCTGTCGGTACTGTTGCGGTACTGCAGGGACATTTGAGCATTATATTTCACTGGTTTTTACTCATGAAAGTTTATCGTGATTAAAAACCAGCGAAATATAACGCTCAAATGTCCCCGCAGTACCGCAACAGTACTGGCAGGGGAGAGCATCATCCAAAACCAACACCCTGCAGCGCAGCAGCCTCACAACGCGACAAGGCTGCTTGCGTTGTATTTGAGACATCCGAAAAAGTCCTAAGTGTCATTTTGGAAGGAAGAGATCAAGTTTAAGGGCATGCTCTGTGGGGTTTGAATTTTATTTTTGGGGAAAGTGGTACACCCAGACTTGGCCAGTGGACTGAATACAGGCAGGGATCATAACTGACCTATTTTTTTTTTAATTCCCCCCTGTATTGGTGGCAGTATGGATATGGGCAGAAGAGTTGTCTAACTTTTCCTCCCATTTTTGGTGTGATAATATGGCTACTGTTCAGTCATTAATTCCCTAATATACAACACACACACACACACACACACACCACGGTTATGAGGCTGATCATTGCATTCACCTTCCAGTGTCTCCAATATAGCATCCTCTTTATGGGTCCTTCATGTGGCAGGGGTAGACAACAGGATAGCCGACATTCCCACACACAGATGGAACACTCCAGAATGTTTACACCATATGCAGCAGTCACACCAGACCCAATGCCAGAAGATCAATGGCAGGATGAGGTAGTAAGGGCAATTAGCTTATCCATAGCTCCCAGCACCAGGAAGGGCTATGGCAGAGCAGTGAAAGAGTTTTAGGAGTTTTGTAAGCATGAGAAGTTGACGTATGACCAGTTCCAGTTGCACATTTCCTACAACACTGTGTCTCACTCTATGATAAGGGATTGTCCCCACAGACCAGTACAGCCACCATTAAAAAAGAAAAACAGTTTCCTATGGTGTGCACATGCTGTATTTTGTATTTAAAAAAAGAAAAAGAAAAAAGAGAGTATAAGATCGTTGTTTGATCGACTTACCAGACCCAGAAGTTGTCTGTGAATAAAAAATGGTGCAGTGGCAATAGATCCAGGCTGGAACTATCATGGACAGCGACAGGAGAGGGACAGTGGTGTCTGAAAAGGACCCCCTGCAGCGGGATAGCTGCGACCTCTCCTGACATCTTCTCTCAGAATAAAGGTCGTCTGAAAAAGTCTAGCTTCACATGAACTAGAGATTATACCCCTTTGTAGCTGTTTCCCCTCAAAAGAGAGAGATTGAATTGAACTGTACCAAGCCTGAAGTAAGTATCTGGAATTGATATGAAAATTTGACTGTTGACTATAATAACTGCCATTAAAATATAGGAAACATGCACTGTCACCTAGGGATAGGTTTCCATTTCTTTTCCCAATACAAACATGTCAATTTTTCCTTGTGATGTGGAGGTATGTCCCTAACTTTATTCTCAGTTGGGAATCCCAAGTATGGTTCCATCTTTTGGGTCTGTAATATTTTGTGGGATCATAGTATGTCGTATTAGCTGCAGTTAGAAGAATAGTGATGTAAGGCAGACTCTGTCCCATGGCCCTAGGCATCTGAGTAGATACCCAACACTCTCCTTTGTCTCCCAGAAGTTGGTGTTTGACTTCGTGGGAGATACGACTCAGGGCATTATCTTAATGAGCAGCAACATCCATGCCAAATAGAAAGCGAGCCAGGTGAAGAACGCTAACCAGTGCCCTATGAGGTGTTACCTGAATTGTGTGGGAGTCTGTGGGGGAACCTCTAATGTAAAAATATTAAAATGGGGAATATTTAATAAGCTCAATTATGGCAGAAAGAGGACAGGCAACAGCAGGACCTTTTAACCTATGTACACCAGTACTAAGGAGGAGATTCTATGCCAAAAGGTACAATTAAATTATCTTTATTGGAAATTAATATTAACAGCATGCACACAAAAGCTCAGGCTTCAAGTATGCACACAAGGCTATCAAATAAATTAGGAAGAACTTGGATAGAGGAATAGAGTAGAGGGTGGTTGGTTATACTGTACTGATCCTGCAGAGTAGAGATTGCAAAGTAGCGGGGAAGTCTGGACTATGTCCTGGCTACACAGTGTGATGTGGAGTCAAAAAGAACTGGAACTGTGCATGCTTTGGTGGTGTTTTGGGGTGGTATTTATAAGAAATAATTCCCCTGAAGGGATCAGAGATTTGAGTGAACTACAATGGTTCTTGGAGATTCCCAGACCAAAACAATGGGTACTCCAGAAGAGTTAATGATCGCTAATGAGCAATACATTTGGAACTGAATAAGAAACAGGCAAGGTCTTTTGTTGGAAGGGAGCAGGAAAGGAAGATCCCATTTCACAAGCAATAAGGTCTCTTGCTATCACTGAGTGGATTAGTGATTGCCTCACCTCCAGCTGTTGAGTCTTACTTGAGTGTTTTGTTTTGGGGAATTTCCAAAGGCCCTTCCCTTGGTCTTGCATGAATCCTACATGGATGTTAGGGGGTCCCTGGTTTACCTGTAACCATGTGGATGGCCATCTCAGCCAAATTATTAAATATAGCCAATTATTTCATATTCCAAGATGGTGGCTACCAGGGTAGATAACAGGGGTCCCGTTTCACAGTACAGCATCTTAACTATGTTTAAAAGCAACTCTGGAACAACAGGATAAGAAGGGAAAAGTAACTGTATTCAGTCTTAGTCCTGTTTCATGGAAGCAACACAGCCAGCAGAGTCTTCAAATCTTGAGTGTGGCTTTTCAGGAAGAGATCTTATGCCTCCTAGGCAAAGTAACAAACTCCCCGCTCCCCCTGAGTGACTTTTAACTTTAATCAGGCACTGGAGTCACCAGTCAAAAGCACTAGGCTCTTGCAGTGAAGCAGCTAATCTTATCGTGAAAAAGTCTCTGCTTGTACTTAACCCAAATTAACAAGAGAACATTTCTCATATAATGATTTTTAAATGCAACATGTGCCTTAATTTTATCATACCAAAGATAAGCATGCCACCCAAATCTTAAATGCTGATCTTTAAGTTCCAAAAGTTTTTTTTTCTCTTAAGAATATACATTCTTTTAATCACACAAAGCAACAGGCTTAATAATATGATCGAATGTTAGGGAGCCCCAGCCACCCCTCCCTTAGCATTACACAATGATTTACATTTGATTCTAGGTTTCCTTGCCTGCTAGATAAATCTGTAAATTTTCTTTTGCCATTGCACAAAGAGGATTCCATTTCTTAAAATGGGGACTGTTTGAAAATAAAATAAAAGTCTTGGCAAAACATTTGCCTTTCTTACTGCAATTCTCCCCATCAAAGATAAATTTAATTTCCCTTTTTCTAAGTCACTTTTAGTTTCTTTCCACACTTTTTCATAGTTATTTTGAAACAACAAGTTATTGTTCTTCGTAATTATCCATTAGTATTCCATCCACAACCTTTATTAGGCATAATACAACATATACGTATAACAATAGAACAATAGGACTTCAAAGATCATTTTTAGGCAGGTTAAGCCATATGTTTGCTGCCTCAACCAAAAAGTTAGCCATTAGTCTGGTGATATGCGGATTTTGATCTTCCAATAAGAATTTCACTGATAATCTATCTGTACAGACATTCCTTTCCAATAACCTCCTTATCAACTTTCCCCTTGGAATTATATACAATGGGCAATTCAATACAATATGATAGAAAGTATCAGGGGCTTGAGCACAATGACATATACGATTCAAAAAAGGGGTCTGCAAATATCTACCCTTGGTCACATTAGAGGGATGTACATTCAACCTTGCAAGAAGAAAAGCCTTCCTTGCTGCCAGCAATGAAAGAGTTTGAAAATAATCTGGGATCCCACCCTGTACGGGTGGGATACCAAGCATTGCTGGAGAACAAACCCTAGGGGGTGTTGGATAAGACAGCTGATGCTCCCTCTCAACGAGGCAGTGCCTAATAGTTTTAAGACCTTCCTTCGTAATTATAACTCCCAGATATTTAATCCCCCTTTTTCTCCATTAAAGTTAGAAAGGACAGTCAAGTCATTTTCCTCTTCTAAAGTCATGTTTTAGTCAGCAGTTTTGTTTTATCACAGTTCATTTTAAACTCAGAGCATGCCCCCAGATCTCTTAATCTCCTCTAGCAGGGCTTTCATTGATTCTAATAGATTTTGTATCATTATCAGAAGATCATCCACATAAGCCAAAACTGCCCAATTCTAATTTCTGCAGGAGTAAGTTCACTAAGAAAGGCATAACTTCCATACAGGATTTCAACCAATAATAATAAGTGTTTCAGATGAATTCTTTTGCAGAGAAAAACACACTCAGTAATATCATTTTATGAAAAAAGTTTCTTGTGTTTGCAAAAAAAATATTACTTTTTCCTGTGGAATTATTTCTCTGCAATACTTTGGGATGTCAAAAACCAAAAGAAAATTGCACAGAATTCTTGCTGGTCTATTATTCTTTTCAATGGAGTTCCTTGACTGTCAGGAAACTCATTTTTCAATCTTGGAATGGATAAAAATGGATATACTTCCCATCCTGAAGTTGAAGGCAAGAATCACCAGAGATAAGGTGAAGAAAGAAACTCTGCAAGTGGAACACTTCCACTAGCAGGAGGCAGATCCAGGATTCATGGTCCCTTTTCTTTGAATGTCAGTGCATGCACTCCCTTGATCCCTCTCAACTGGGTTCTCCAGAGCTGTACCCTCCGTGCAGTGTGCAAGGTGCCAAAGAATAACTCTGAGCCTCAAAATTCTATTTACAGAACTTTATTAACAAAGTATATATAAACTAATAACTGTCTATCTACAGAATGATCCAACAGCACTTCCACCCACAACTCCAACAATCACACCCCACAAAGAACATAGGCTATGCCCACTTATATACATTGTCGAGGGTTGCATCAGCTGTGCTGTGACATTTTCTTGCATCAGCCATGCTGTGTCATCCTCTTGTGTCAGCCATGCTGTGTCATCCTGGGCATGTCCTGTGTGATGTAGTGAGGACAGTCCATGTCTATCACTATGCAGCAACCTTTGCCTTGTGTTGCATCATACAGGCTTTTCAATAGCCATGGCAGCCATATTCTGTCCTGTGAAATTCTGTCAGGCCTTGGCCCATGCACCAATATTGAATAACTTCCATTTCTATCACTTCTGGACACCTACATAGTCAGAGTATATCCGAAGAAATCATTGGGGCTTACTTTAGTCATGACTCACTCATCCTACTTGTTCTAGCGAGTCTACTGTAATTAAGTCTATATTTGGACCCAGCCCAAAGAAAATTATGATAACAATTTTATTCTTATATAATAATAACATTTTTTACAATGTATTACAACTACAAATTATTATTGTATATACTTGCAAGATATGTGTGACACTGAAGATGCATGCTAATCTCACCAATTAATGTCATAGAAGCTACAGGGCCAGCTTTAACAGATTTGTCTGCCACAAAAGCTGTGATTTATGACCCCAGATAGGCGATTCTGGCCTCCCGGATTATGGACTGAGGCCTGGATATATCCCACACAGCAAGGAATTGAAATGTGTTGATAGATGGACACATTTACAAAGCTCTTTTATGGTCTGAAACAGGACATTATGAGAAAGAATGTGACCAAGATCCTCCAGAAAACCTGTGAAGCTGAAAACGTCAGCAGCTGACTTACTCAGAGTTACAGGCTGGTGGAAATGGAGGAAAGAGAGCCAACCCAGGCATGTTGTGAACTTTTCTAGCATTCAGATCAGAGTTTACCAGCACATCCCACCAGTCAGTGTCTATCTTGTTCATGGGGAGGGAGGGACCTATGTCTGGGTGCTGGACTGGGCAAAAAAGGAACTGTTAAATAAGCAGAAATAGGATACCTCCTTATACAAGCTTGGAAAAAGCACAAATATTAAAGCAACCACTCACTTGCACTAGCATAGTGCTCCAATAGTATTGTGGCCTGTGCTTCTCCAAAGTACAGTAGCATCTCCGTATCTGCTGATTTGCCATCCACTGATGCAAATATCCACATTTGATGACAGCAGGGTGTGGATTGGGGAGGGAGGGGAGGAGAAGAGATCTCACCTCCCTTCTCCCTTTGCCCCCCGGGATGACTACCGTGGTGGCAATGATTATGGGGGGGGGCAAAGGGAGGGGAGGAGAGATCTCACCTCCCTTCAGCCCCCAGGATGGCTCCTGTGGCAGCAATAGCAACAGGTGTGTGTGTGTTCACTATTATCTGTGGATTTCATTATCTGCAGGGCCCCCTGGAACCAATCCCCCCACAGATACAGGGGTCCTACTATAAGTGAATGTTGCAATGTTACTATTATTGCTACTCCTTGTAAAATGCATCCAAACTTACTACAAGTTACTATTACTACTACTAGTGCTACTCACCTCTCCTTGTAAATGCACCATGGCCTCCTAGAATCATCAGTGAACCTCCCCCCACATTCTTTGCAAGTACTTTGGTCTTAGGTTCTCAACAGACACCAGATTTGGTTACAAATATGTATTTGGGGTAGCTCTGTTGGCCGTGCAGCAAAATCCAAAATCCACATGCAGCAATACCTTTATCAGGCCAGCTCCAAAGTATAAAATATATTATGTAAGTTTTCAAAGCTTTACTCATTTCTTCATTAGGCAAAGATGTAAACAAAATCATACAGGAGAAAAAAGGTGATGATATTAGAGTCACAGGCCTACATTCTGTTGGAGATGTTGTCAGTTAAAATGGTACTGAGGGATTTGTGCTGCCAGACCCAGCAGCCTTATTGCAGTCTTCCCCCTTCATTCTGGGTGATTGGTGGATCCCACAGGGAGTTGGACTTTGCAGCACTTTACAACATCTTTCACATTGTTTTACAATGGCCCCTTATGGTCGTGTGCTTTACAGCCCCAAGGCTGGGTATATAACCCAGCCTTGGCGCCAAAGACGTCAGTGGCTTGCTGGGAGCCGAAGACCCACCCACTCTCCCTTTAATTGATTGTGGTATTATATGTTATGTGGTGCTTATATTCTTGCTGTGTCACAACTTTAGGGGTGGTTGGCATGGGTCCTGATCCGAGGTAATCAGATGGGAGGGGTCTCCATCAAGTTCAAGGTCAAATGCAAGTTCAAGTTCACGGAGACCCCCTTTTGTGGAAAAAGGGGGCAGAAATGAGGGAGGGCAAGGAGTTGTCAGGCACACATAGCCTGGCCAGGACTCCTCCCCCTCTCTTCATTGGTTTTGTGGACGGCTAGCCAACAGAAGTATCACCGATCAGTATTTGGGTTGGTCGATACCTGGATCCAGACCCATGCAGTTGAGCCAACCATGTGCAGCTGTTATCAATAAAGTTATCAATAAATATATATTCATCATTTACAATATATCTTTCCAAATATTATCATGTGTCTGTCATTTTTAAAGGGAAAAGGACGGAAGAGGAAGAATGTCTGGCCTGGGCACGCAATTCAATAAGAGGCCACTCTGCTTATTGGCCATGTGAGGATTAGAGACAAAGAGCAATAAAAGATAGGTAATAAAATTTCCACCCCATTAACAACAGAAAAGTAACTTCTCTTGAGACAAGGATACCTTGGTCTCAAGAAAAGTTATTTTTCTTTTGCTAAAGGAGTTGAAATTTTATTACCTGCCTGGTGGACAGATAATAGATATCCAGATGACAGATGACCCCTAAAAAGAATGTCTGTTTCATTAGTGTCTGGAAACTTGTTGCTGTCTTACACATGTGTAAGTTTCCCACAGAAGAAGCTGAACATTTTTCCCCAAGGCAAAATGGCTGTGTTCAATTCATCGTTGAAGAAGTGGAGCCATGCATGCCATGCCGTTGCACACGGATATGCATTATACCTGTGGGGTACACCTTGCTCATTTGGTTGTGCTTTTGGTTGCTCAGCATCAGAGTTTATTAACAAGACAGTGTTGCGCAACTACTGCTTAACTCCATAAGCAGCTTTAAGTCATGTTTTGTCTCTGTGAGACCTCTGTTTCTAATTTTTTGTTCTCTACCACAAGATTTTCCTTCATGGTTCCAAGTTCACAGATGTTGACCTCACTGCACACCAATAGTATGCTCCAGAAGCAGGAAAACTTATGCCATCATCCCTCACTTCCTCTTGTCCCCCAGGCTCTGGGATATTAAAACATTTCATCAACACAGGTGAGCTTATTTGTATTGAGACTTTTTTTATCCAAGGTATTTTTTATTTTATCTTTAAAAAAAACCCCAAACCCTACAACCCTACAATCTGCCTGATTCCTAATATGACTGAAAGAATGAGCCTGGGATTTATTACAAATTCAAGTCAGTAAGCTCTCTGGCTGAGCAATTAATCACTGACATGAAGGAATTTCTTCTCTCCAGGTGGGGAGTCCATCCAAAAAACTAAGAAAACAATCAGGCTAATTAATTCTTATCTGCAAAGAGCAATTAGATAAATGACCTTTTATATTTTAAAAAAGGGGACTATCACCCCCAAGCAAAGAGCTTGGCTCTTAAGCAGAGTAAAGCGACTGAACATCTCTTTGCTGACTCCTCTCCACTATGAATTCGAGATCACAGGGATGAAAAATTTTGGAGGAGGGAGAAGGATAAGTGAATAGGTTAATTAGAACTGTGTTTGGTATATAATTTAGAATATTTTAAAAAAAATGAAAGAGTGATACATATAATCTCATCATCTTCCTATCCTTCTGTGCAGCTACAGCAAATCACAAGAAGAAAATCTGAAGTTAATATTTTCCAGCCAGTTTCCATAATTTCACCAAGTGATTCACTGAAAAAAATTCAGCACTGAAACAAAGCACATGGAAAGGTATGTGCTACATCTTCTCCCTTAGTGGAAGCTCCTAAACCTTTCTTTGGATATACATTTCATTCCCATTACCAGTGCATCATGAGTTTTGTTGTCTTCAAGTTGTAAAGCATGCCTGCATTGAAAAATATGTCCTGGAATCCTGGTTATGCATGTATAAGTTCTGCTATGGAAGTGGTTGGATACTTTTGTCCAGTGTGTAATATTTGAATTCAGTTCAAGATTGTGAAGGTAGAGTGGCACATGTGGAATCACTGTCCATTCAAGAGAAGGGCTGCATAGCACAATCAATGTGTAACCCCACATGCAGACATGCACATAAATGTAGATATTTATGCTACATAGCCCTGATGTGGGATCTTAGTGATGATGTAAATTCCTAATAAAAAACAGAACACTCCTTATATGTTCTCCTGATAGCAAGTGATACTCCATACATAACTCACAGCAAGGACAGAGGAACTTTGGCCCATGGACAGGATGTAGTCCGCAGGAGTTGCACATGCAGCCTGCAGCTGATCAGGGATCTGTTTAAAAACCTCCAAAGAAGGAGACTCCACCACACTCCGAGGCCACACATTCCACTGTTGAACAGCTCTTACTGTCTGGAAGTTCTTCCTAATGTTTAGATGTAATCTCATTTCTACATAAAACAACTACCACCACCACCACCACTGGTTGTACTCTTGTTGGTGTTTTATGAACATGTAAATTCCTTTATACATGAGGTTGTACAGTACGACTCTGATATCTGAAGAGGATATACTCCTGGAATTACCATGGATACTAGAAACTGGATGATAGTGTACCCTATTAAAATGAACAACTTCCAGACCAATCATACCATAGAGTCACGCTGAAGGACCTAAAAGATGCCTAGAGAGACCATATTTTTTCAGATGCAAGTAAGTTGATCTGCAGCTACCAGTCCTATAGATACCGGGGTTGTACTGTTCTCCCGTAGATATGGGGGTCATACTGTACTTTTTTGGCCATTGTATAATGGTCAGGTTATTAGTGCATAGTGCACACTGGGAACCTAATCAGGTCCAAGTAACATATAATAAACAGCAGAGTGTTGCTCCTTTAGGCATCAGAATAAGGGCACAGACACAGGCTTGTATCTAAAATAAACTTCTTTACTTGGGCATAGTGAAGAGTATTTACAGATATATACAGCATTCAAAAGAAAAACATCTTCCCTCTGTGAAATCTAACATAGTACTGCTTCACAGAGTGAGATCCAAAACAGGACTTCTTCATATTGTGAAGTCCAGAGCAGAACTGCTTAGCTCTCAGTCCAGTCCAGCACTGCTTAATAATAATAATAATAATAATAATAAATTTTGATTTTTAACCCACCCCTCTGCTCGGCAACCGGGGCGGCGTACAGCAAGATTAAAACAACATCAAGTTAAAACAATCCTTCCCCATCCTAACCCTCCCACCCCTTAAAACTAAATTAAACTAATGGAAAGTTAAAACAAAGTGAAATACAATAAATAAATAAATAAATAAATAAAGGCAACGATGGCAAGGGGGTGGGTAGCAATCAGTCCACTTGAACTGGGAAGTTATTCTGGGAAGGCCTGCTGGAAGGGATCTATCTTTAGCGCTTTCTTGAAGCTATCAAGGGTAGTGATAAGACGGATCTCATCCGGCAGGCCATTCCAAAGTCTGGGAGCCGTAGAAGAGAAGGTCCTCTGGGAGGTTTGCGACAGCCTAGTTTTCATAGGCTGCAGCAGGTTCCTCCCAGAGGACTGAAGTGCACGGGGGTGATCATATCGGATGAGGCGGTCCCGGAGAAAAGATGGACCCAAGCCATGTAGGGCTTTAAAGGATAAAACCAACACCTTGTACTGTGCCCGGAAACTAAACAGCAGCCAATGGAGCGATTTAAGCACAGGTGTTATATGCTCTCTCCTAGATGTACCCGTAATTAACCTGGCTGCCATATTTTGTACCAGTTGAAGTTTCCGGGTTAGGCACAAGGGTAGCCCCATGTAGAGTGCATTACAGTAATCCAAACGTGAGGTTACCAAAGCATGTACCACAGTTTCCAGATCCCTTGTATCCAGGTAAGGGCGCAGTTGGCGTATCAGCCGAAGCTGATAACAGGCACTTCTAGCCGTCACATTCACCTGACTAGTCATGTGAAGCGATGAATCCAGGAGTACCCCCAGACTGCGAACACAGTCCTTAGAGGAGAGTGTGAGTCCATCCAGGACTGGAAGTTGTATTCTCAGACCTGGTTTCGGGCCTGTGACTGTCAGTACCTCCGTTTTGTCTGGATTTAGTCTCAATCTGTTTTTCCTCATCCAATCCATTACTGCTCTAAGACAGTCACTGAGAGGAGAGACACCATCTGAAGTCTGAGCCGACGATCTGGTCATGGAGAAATATATCTGAGTGTCATCAGTGTACTGATGACACCGAGCTCCATGCCTCCGGATGATCTCTCCCAGCGGCTTCATATAAATGTTAAATAGCATCGGGGACAGAATGGCACCCTGAGGGACGCCACAATTGAGCTCAATTCTGGAAGAGCAGCTGTCCCCGAGCCTCACCCTTTGGGATATGCCCGAGAGAAAGGAAACGGAACCATTGCAAAGCAGTGCCTCCAGTTCCTAACTCTCTCAGGCGATCCAAGAGGATGGAATGATCTATAGTGTCAAAGGCTGCTGAGAGGTCCAAGAGCACCAGCAGGGTCACATTACCCCGTCGATGCTCAGGCGGAGGTCATCGGTTAGAGTGACCATGGCAATCTCAACTCCATATCCTGTCCTGAAGCCAGTTTGAAATGGATCAAGATAATCAGTTTCATCCAAGATGGCCTGGAGTTGGGAAGCAACTGCCCTCTCGATCACTTTGCTTAAAAAAGGTAGCAAGGACACTGGTCTGTAATTGTTCTTGTCCAGGGGGTCCAGGGAGGGTTTTTTCAGGAGTGGCTTAACCACTGCCTCCTTTAAACAAGATGGTACAATACCTTCCCTGAAGGATGCATTGATTGTGTCCTGTAGGAATACTCTCAATGTGTCCCCCCCACAGACGACCAGCCAAGATGGACAGGGATCAAGAGGGCAAGTCGTCTTCCTCACTCTTCCAAGGAGCTTGTCCACGTCATCGGTACTCACCGATTGAAACTGATCCAGTAAAGTGCCATCAATGGAGTTGTTGGATGGGGATGCCTCATCTATGGATTCTGTCAGAACATTGGCATCCAAGTCGGCTCTTATCCAAGAGATTTTATCTGCAAAGTGGATATTAAATGCATCACAGCATGCTGTTATCTGGTTAAGTAGGGGATTTGGTGCAGGAGGAACCTGCATCAGCTCCCCCACCACCTTAAACAACTCTGCTGGACGGGACTCTGCAGATGCAATACGTGAAGAGCAGAAGGATCTCTGTGCTGCATGTATTACCTCCCGATAGGAATCAAGATGCTTCCTATGGTGAGTTCTGTCGGATAAGAGTCGAGTCTTCCGCCACTTGCACTCTAGCCGTTATCCAGTTTGCTTCATCCTCCTAAGCTCCTCTGTGTACCATTGCTTATGATTAGAGGCGGCTGGACAGGACGCTTGGGAGCTATTGTGTCGATAGCCTTGGTAAGATCAGTGTTCCAGATGCTGACCAAAGCCTCTACAGAATCACCGGTGTTACCAACCATTAAACCCTCTAGGGCTTTCTGGAAGCCAATTGGTTCCATTAGCCTTCAAGGGCGGACCGTTCTAATGGGTCCACCCACCCCCCAGAGGGGCAGACAGTGGCTCTTAGTTCCATCTTGACCAGGAAGTGATCCGTCCATGACAATGCAGAGGTTTTTGTAACCTCCGCCCACGGAGATTCCTGTTCCGTACTGAAGATTGCATCGAGGGTATGACCTGCACAATGTGTGGGCCCGTCAACCAATTGGGATAGGCCCATGTTTGTCATGGTTTCCATGAACTCCCGAGCCACACCGGTTAGATTCAATACGCTGGTCTCTAGTGGAATATTGAAATCACCCAGAACCAAAAGTCTGGGTGACTGAAACAACAACTCAGAGATCAGCTGGGTCAGCTCGGTTAGGAAGTCTGTTAAGCAATGAGGTGGCCGGTATACCAACAGAATCCCCAAACTATCCCTGGTTTTCAGGCTAAGGTAATGCCCTCGATGCAAGCTGTTTTCCAGATAGGCTTCCTGGTCAAGTTTAAGTTGTTTCTATGAACCAAGGCCACACCGCCCCCCCCGCCCACTTTCCCTTATCTGCTCGCTGACCATATACCCGACCGGGAGAGCCCACGCCCATGTTGCAGTGCTGGCATTTCCTAGCCAGGTCTCGGTAAAGCATGCCAGATCGGTGGCCTCATCCACTAAGAGGTCATGTATAATATGAGTCTTATTTTTAACCGACCTGGCATTGCAAAGGAGCAGAGTAAGGGGCTGTGGAAAGGATGGTACGCTCTCCAAATTATTCTGGGAAACAGAGTGAACTGAAGAAGGGATAGATATTAAGCATCGATCCCTTCTTCTTTTGTAACTCTGCTCCAGGACTGTGAGATACTACATTTACCCAGCCAGTTTCTGCAAACTGCTGCCAGCTAACTCTGCAACTTGTTTGCTACTTCTCAGCTCTTTACAGGTTAAATCTACTGTATGTCCCAATGTCCTGACAGTAACATCTGTATTAAGTTCACAAATGTAGAAATAGGATTCCATAAGCAGTTAAAGATATCAAGCTGAATGATTGCTTATGAAATACTAGGACAAACAGGTTAAGAGAAGTTACTTCTGTACAGTTAATCTGAACTTTTGACTGTAAGGAACTGACTGGAAACTCACTGAGGTGTTTTCTACCCCATCATCCTTTCTATCTGCCCAACTCTTTGTGCCAAATTAGCTTGCCTTAGAAGTATTATCCTTAGTACAAGATTGATCTTTAGTGAAGCAAGAAGCAAGAAGGCAGCAGGCAGTTTGGAGACAGGCTTGGTGATTGTTTCTGATACCCAGTTTTGGAACAGTAAAACATTGTTTCCCTTTACAGCTGCAAGTGCTGGTAGTGTCTTCATTGAAAGCTAGTGTGACCAAGGTTTACACAAGTTCACAGCCTTCTGTATGTTGGACTCCAATTCCCATCACCCCTCACAATAGGCTATATTGGCTATAGGTAATGGGAGTTGTGGTCCCATAAAACCTTTTAGTCACTCCTGAGTTTAGGATCAGGACTCCCAAAGAAAATAAGTGAATCAGCAGTCAGCTAGATTGCGGGGTGGGGGAGAGTTTGAACTGTGTGGCTTAATCAAATGTAAGGACACAATAGAATGTTGGGAAGCATGAGAGGTATTACATCTCTCAAGGAAGACAAAAACTGAACAACAACCAGTCGCATCCCAACAACAATAACAACACACACACACATGGTTGAGCAGAGAAAAGAAACACGCTTAAGGCTTGTCTACATGGGGAGTTTACCCCATCTTGCATTGTCTTGGAGCCCTGCAGTACAGATGACGCAGGGCTTTTGCCCCATTTTGCGGGCAGTCTTCACAACACCCAGGACAAAGAAGGAGCCAAGATGGGAAAGTCAGGGTAGGGCCCAATAAAATGTTTTAGAATAATACCCAGGAAAAAAAAATGCTCCTGCCAGCAAAAAACAGACTGGGCCCCACATGACTGCAGGAGCCCGTTCTGGCACGCTGGCCCATTTCTGCTGCTGCCCACTGCCATTGCTTTTCCACAGCAGGAAGCAGGCCAGCAGCATGTGACCAAGGCTGGTCACATGCAGGGGGCCTTGGTCACATGTTGCAGGCTGGCTTCCTGGCTTCAGAGAGAGCGAGGAAGTTGGTGGCTGCGCTGGCTTCAGTGATGAGCTGGTGTGCCTGTCTAGACTTCCTCCTGTTCCATGCAGGTAACAGGGGAGAAATGGGTCTGATCTGTGGGCAAGATATGCTTGTGGACAGCCAGTATATCCTGGCCCATGTAGATGAGCCCTTAGACTTCTTAGAAAAGCATACAAAAATAGCTTTATTTACAAATTATTTGTGCATGATTATAATACATGATCTAAGAAGAAGACAAAGAGAAGAAAAAAACTGAGTGTGGATGTGGTAAATTGAACAAAAAGGAAGTCGCCAGAAGGCAAACTTGCAATTAATGGGTATAAGCCAGGGGTGGGGAACCTTTGGCATTCTAGATGTTTTGGACTTCAACT
This sequence comes from Gambelia wislizenii, assembly GCA_030847615.1. Classification (NCBI taxonomy): domain Eukaryota; kingdom Metazoa; phylum Chordata; class Lepidosauria; order Squamata; family Crotaphytidae; genus Gambelia; species Gambelia wislizenii. Next base: position 20,068,592 of record JAUMIR010000009.1, read on the forward strand.
CCCACAAGTCATATCTAGCATGGCCAGTGGTGTGGAATTATAGGAACTGTAGTCCAAAACGTTTAGAAGGCCAAAGGTTCCCCACTCCTGGTATAAGCAAAGGTTGCTAACTCTAATATGAAGTTTCCAGGAAAGAGGGAGAACCAGCACTGAGTTTGGCAGGGTCTCTTTTCTTCTAGAAGTCTGAAGAGCAAGTCTAGATCTGAAGCTTTACAAAGTCAAGGAGTCTCACACTGCCTCCCTGGCTCATCTGATCAAGACAGCTGATTCTTCCTGTCATACTGCCCAAGATCAAAACCAGAGATGTGCAAAATGCAACCCATGAGCTACAGGCATCATTCTAGAAGCCTCTAGTGTGTTCCCACACCACCCTATACCCCATTTAAAAAAAATCTCATAAGTGAAAAAGCCCCCATGACCTTTAGAAAGTATGGTAGCCATTTTTGGTAGGTTTCCTCTTTCTAAGCTGTCCTGACCAAGACAGAGCCTTGTTCCACAATCAGGAATGACTTCTGATCACTTGCTGATAAGACAAGGCCTTCTCCTGGGAAGTTTTTCATTTTATCACTCTGTATGTGAGTTGAGTTTTCATTGATGATTCAGAAATTTGGAGGACATGTCTTCTTTCTTATGAACTGCAATTGTTAGTCTTGTTTTGAATAGTTTACAAACTTCACCAACCTCAGCAGGGTATTTTAATAAATAACGTATTGGACATTGTCACATAGTAATGGGTATAAATAGAAATTTATCTGCTTACCAACAGAGCTCTGATTTTTTTTTTAATCACAGTGACCTCTGTACCTTCATGACTAAGGAGATTATCAGATGCCTCCCAAAAACACAAGAGGTGCATGCGAGGATGACGTTACTATCCTGCAAATAGGTCCTGGTTTCAGATGTTGTCATAATCCTCGCAGCTACAGCATGGAGTCAGCACATGAGGATGACGACGTCATCTGAAACCAGGACCCATTTGTGGGGACAGTAATGTCATCCTCACGTGCTCCTCTTGTTTTTTTGTTTTTTTGTTTTTTTTGTTTGTTTGTTTTTGCCACATCTGATAATCTCCTATGTGCCTTTCCAAATGCTTGGGTGGGGGGAAAAACCCTTTTTTGTTGTTGCTGTTTTATTTTTTCTGAATTAAGAACCACCTTTTATCTTTAGTGCTCCATTTATGTGCTCTAATTAGACCTGGTTTTTTAAAAGGGGTGGGGAAGGTCACTTTTGCTTGATCCCATAAAATGACATTAAAACACAAAAGCAGGGGACTAGGTTTGCCCATGGAATTAATTTATTGGTAAGCAATTCTCTCTCTCTCTCTCTCTTTTTCTCTCTCTCTCTCTCTCTCTCTCTCTCTGCTCTTTCCTTTTTATTCTTCTGGAGGATCTGTGCTTCAGTAGCTGAAATAACTGGAGATAACTGAAGCTCTCTGAGGCAGGTCTTCAAGCCCCTTACTCAGCCTAACATATGTAAGCATCATTTTGTTAGCAGCTTCTTCCTACCCCATCTGCAATTGCAAAGGAATCCATTATATTTCCTTACTCTCTAGGGACAGGAAAGGTCTCCTGCATCATTGCTCCTAGGCAAATGTAACTGACTCTACCGCATACCCTAATTTGCTTGCCGTAATTATAGGTCGCTCACCCTATATATATATATATATATATATTCATTCTTATCAATCATAAATAAGGAACCAGTGAATCACATGGGATGATAATATCTGAATTATTATGGAAATGCCAATTGCACAGTATCATGGCTGGCGGCAGTGGCACCAGAGCTAGTCCAACATTCTTTTTGGCAGCCATAGAAGAGTTCAAACAAATTGGTTATGTTAATGTCCTGAGGTACTTGCAAAAGATGAAGAGCTTGCAATTAATCCCCCCTAAATACACACACACACACCACCTTCAGTGAATTTAGATTCTTCTTCCTGCATCCATGGACTAAGATGAAAATCAAAGTCTCCCTTCAATTGAATATGGCCATTTAAAGTACAGCCATAAATATAAATATAAATATAAATACAAATATTATCAATATAACAGAGATACAGCACTGGGAGCATGGCCATCTCCCAATTCATTCTGCTGACAGTGCTTTTGCAACTTAAAGTTGTTTTATTAATTATGTTTGACATTTCCTTAATTAGTTTCATTTACAGCCCATGAGCTCCTAGCAGACAATAGCCCCATACATCATTTTAGTAGAGGACTGCAATGCCTATAGATTTTTTTTTTAAGTGAAAAAGAAGGGGAAAACAAAAGGTTACTTTTATAGATGATTCCTTGCTCATTTGTTCCTTTAAAGAAAAAAATAAAAATAAACCAATTGGCGTCCCTGGAAATGTTCCAGGCACAAGAGCCTGGAAATGTTCCTGTGCAACCTACACAGAATGCTTCATCATTGTAATGTTTGTTTGTTTGTTTGTTTTTTTAAAAAATGATTTTATTTTTAATTTTTTGGCATTCATTTGGGAGAATTTTTCTTGGGCAGATTTTACTTTGGATGAAAAAGCCAAGATGTTGCATAATTCTCCTTTCAGAGAATTAACTTTCACTTAAGTGGGGAGAGATGTTTCTAGCCCGTATTGCTGTTGCTGGTGTTGTTAAAACTGTTGTTATGATGTACTTGGTTTGAAAAGCTTAAAGGATACCATGAACTGGAGAGATTCTGTACTGTCATCCTTCCTTAACTGAGACATGGCTTCTCATATGGAGAGAAAGGTCACAGAATGGCTGGGCTTTTTCTAGTTAGATTAGAAAGTTTACAATTTTTTGTGGTTGCTGTTATTTGCCACTAAGTTGGCTTTGATTTATGGCAACCCTATGAATGAGAGACCTCCAAGATCTACCATCGTCAACAGCCATGGTCAGGTCTTGCAAACTCAGAGCAGTGACTTCCTTGATGGAGTCAATCTGCCTATGATTGGTCTTCCTCTTTTCTTGCCACTTTCAACATTGTCTATATGATTATTTCTTATGTTCCTATGTGTGGACACATGAGAATGATATTATCTTCTGGGAACTCCTGGAAGTCCCCAGAGATCCTAGAGGATCATATGACCAACTACAGAAACATCGCCAGATACCCTGAGTTTGTCCCCACTCTCCCCTGGAAACTAGTGCCCATACATGAGTGGCCTACCCATGAGGGACCCTTTCACACTTTATAATTGCATCATGATGATTCCATATGAATTGCCATGGCTACATCTTATGGAATCCTGAAGGCTGTAATTCGGTGAGACACTAGAGCTCTCTGACAGATAATTCTAAATACACCTGCCGATCCCAGGATACTATAAGATGGAACCATGGCAGCTAAAGCGGAATCATAACACGGTAACTGTGTAGTATAAAAAGGCCTGAGTTCTCTGTTTCAGAAACTTTCTGAAAAGTTTCGGAAAAATGGTACAAATTTCTGTCTGGCAGAATTTTATGTTATTCTAGGTATTTCATGATTTCAGCCTTTTATTTTTAAGTAAGATTCAGGGCTTGTCTACACTGGTGGGAAACCTCACACCTACCTTGTAGCTGTGGTGGATTTCTTCAATCCTCAGCAGCCTCCTAAACAGCACATGCACTGGGCTTATCCAACTGTAAATTGGAGTATCCAGCCACACTGTAATCCATTTCAGAGTAAAGGGCAGTCCTATACTGATCCAGTTCCTATGTGTCAGACTATTTCCTGCCCCATGTCCAGGGCTACTCCAGGTTTCTTTTTCTGTTTGCTTGTGCATGCAAATAAGTGTGATCCCAGAGTACTGTATTACTGAATGAGTGAAGATAGGCTTATCCACATATGCACACAATACATACGTACATACATATGCCTTTATTGTGGTCATCAAACCATGAGGTGAAAAATAATAATCTTACACATGCTGCACACAAGTAAGTAAATATGTACATTCTACACACCAGTAATAAGATAAAAAATATGTGTTAAAAGAGAACAACAGGTTATAATTAATTACCTATAAATAGAATTTTAAAAAAGCTTAATAAAATAAGTTTAAAATTCAAAAGAAAACACTGAAATTTAAAAATATTGTATGTATACATTTCTATTAAAATCAGGCCGCCTTGTTACTGGTATACAACTTTTGGTAACTCTACTATTCCTGAAGCTATGTCTCCCAAGTGACACCTCAGATGTTTAAACCAGGGGGATCCTTAAGTTATCAACATTCGTGTACCAAAAGCTTTTCGGTTTTGAGAGCACAGAAAAACAACTTTGCAACCTCCTCTTTTATTCTTTTTCCAGTATTCCCTAGAAGATATATTAGCTACCATTCCAGAGATCTTCCTGGGAACTTGCTTAAAAGAGGTACTATTAGCCTTAATCTATTGTCCTTATAAAATGTGCAGTAAAAAGAAAACAAGATAAAGATTCTACTCGCTTCCCACAGGGGCACACACAGTCCTTGTACTCAATTTTTTGAAAATGTCCCTCTAATACAGTAGATGGAATAACATTGAATCTGGCTTTGTATGCACACAATATAATTTTTTTAAAAAATTTGGAAAAAGCAGCAGAATGGAGTCCCATCTACCAGAGGTCCCACCCCAGCTTTGCTCCAAAGCCAATTGTCATTCACCTCATGGCCAAAATATCTGGGTTTTCCTCTCAAATGCAGAGCAAACCATGAATCTTACAGATCTGGAGTTTTCTGCAGAAATCCCGGTGAAAATATGCATAATCGAAAATGTCAACTGTGCCGCAAATATGGAGTGATTACGGTGGAGGGGGGGGTTGCCTGTGTAGACAAGCCTTCAGACTAAACTGCCCTTCATACAAAGGATGCTTTCATTTTTATTATTTATTTTTACAATTTATTAACTTATAAATAAAATTAATTTTTTCCAGTTTATAAGTCACTTTCTGCTCAAAAGCTACTTCAGGGCAATTTACACAATACAGTCAGCCCTCTGTATCCATGGATTTAGCATCCATGGATTTCACCATCCATGGCTTGAAAATATTTAAAAAATCAAAAGTAAATTCCAAGAAGCAAACTTTGATCTAGCCATTTTATATAAGGGACACCATTTTATTATGCCATTGTATATAATGGGACTTAATCACCCATGGATTTTGGTATCCATGTCGGGTCCTGGAACCAAACCCCAGCAGATACCAGGGGGTCATTATACTTGAAAAGGACCAAAAACAAAACACTGAGTAATGTTCTCTGAATTATATTTGGAAATGTAGCTAGTAACCTTCAAAGAAATCATAAAGATCCCTATGGCATTCCACTTAAAGTTTAATCTGTTAGTGATGGCAGGCCCAGCTCAAACTATTTTGCTACTTGAGGCAGTGGATCCAAATATGGCACCCACTCTCACAAGGTAAGTTGCCTTTTGATCAGAATCAATAATTTACAATATTTAAAACTTCCATAGTATTTACATACAATTTTAGAAATTAATCCTTACAGCTTGATATCTTTAAATAGCTATATATATTTAAACCTCCATCATATTTATATCTTCTTTATAATTTATATAGTCTTGTTACATAAGAGATAAGTAAGTTATCTTTTGTCCTGAAAGTTGGCCAGGTTTGCTAAAGCATAAAATCCCACCATATCTCCCTATTCATAGCAATAAAATGCAATAGAAATTTAAAATAATTCAAATAAAGTTTAATAATAATTTAATAATCAGTTTGCTGCCCTTTCATGACATACAGCATTCGCTGCCTAAGGCAGTCACCGCACTCTGCCTTGTGACAGGGCCTGCCTTCAGCAATTTGGAATGAATCTCTCTTGATATCACATACGTGATATTGTACTATACCTGGCTGTCTAAGATTACTAATCAGAAAATTCTTTTTGTGAGAAATATTAGGTTAGAAAACAGTTTGTTCTGTGGACAACCCCATAGTCCCAAAGGGATGCCTCCCACTCCATTTCCCATCTCAGAAAGAAAGAATATTAAAAGGGTGACAGTCATTTCCAGGAAAAAAAAACCTTGAAGTTCTTGTTCAGGTAAACTTTCTTCATTTACTGATTTTTAAAAGTCAGAATTCACTTTATTCAATTGTTGAAGCACTGTGATTTTTGACAATGGATGACAGTACAAAACATTTGGAGTTTGTACAAATAGCACTCCAAGGTATCAGGTAAATCTAGTAGACTTTGGTTTCGGAAAGAAAGATGTGAACACTGTGTAATAGAGCAAAAAGGAGTTGCATGCATTCCTTTATATAATCTGGTTTCTGGTACATGCCTCTTTTTTTCACAGATGAATCCAAAAAGGAAAGATAAGAAACTATCTAAACTCTTTGAGGTTAACATGCCGTGAAGCAACGTCAGTAACCCAAGATGGACATTATTAAGAGTCAGCCAACCTAGCTCAAAAAGAACTGTTGTGTGACGCTAGAGTGCCCAGAACAATACCTTGGAGTCTTTTCTGGTCCAGTGGGCATATGCATTTCACCTCCGCTCTTGATCTTTCCAAAAAAAAAATGTCTCAAATATTTTCTCTTCTTGGAAGAGAATTTTTTAAAGTACTCGTAATAGGGAGAGAGAGAAAACACACACACACACCGGTAGCTGGATGCATCTTATCATCCCTTTCCTAACAATCTCTTTGTGTATTATGCTCATGCTGCTGTTCTTAGCAGCATCCCAGGGAAATGCGCTGAAGCAAGATAAGAGAGAACAAATAAAGGAAGGAAAAGAGTCAAACACCAACACATGTGCACCCAAACAATGAAAGCAAATAGTCCACCACCTTCATTGATCCTCCAAGACAAATTTGACCAGGATACAGTTATATGAACAGCAAACTATGTTTTCTTTCTCTTAAGTACTTAACTCCATCTTTCCATTCACAAATAGCTGGCTTCCTCTGTTTTCTAAGAGACCACTCCATTTTTCTAGTCTTGTGGTTTTCAAATGTATTGTTTTCAGAGATTCTTTCCCAAGGCAATTAATTTGTCTGGTGAAGAACAACACTGCTTTTCCCAGTTCTAGATCAATCTAGGCCTGATAAAGACATCTTTGTGTGGAATGCACCCAAAATTGATTTGTATTTATGGTTGGCTAATAACTTTTTTTTGCCCTGGAGGTTCATCTGATATTAGAGGTCTTCTAGTTGATGAACTGCTTATAAACTTCTAAGTATATATGCTCACATTAGGTTTGTCAAAATATGAAAGGGAAACTCCTCCTCCCCCCAAATGCAAACCATTTCCAAGTCATTTATCTGAACAAATTCCTTCCACAGTTAGAAATGATAGATCCATGTGGTCTACTGGCCTTCCATCACAGGAAAAATATCCATCCCCCACCATATCAAAATTGTAGAGCCAGGCACAGGCATGAGGAGGGCATAAAAATTGTTGGGTTTGATAGTCTTAGAAGCAGTATTTTTATTTTGAGAAGATATAAATACTGGCTTCAAGAATCATGCATTAGTGTGGCATAGACAATGTGACTGTTAGATGGATTTGTAATTGGTTGACCAAATGAAGCCAAAGAGTAGTAACCAATGGCTCCTCTTCATCCTGGAAAGAAGTGATGAGAGGGGTGCCACAGAGTTCTGTCCTGGGCCCAGTGCTATTCAATGCCTTTATCAATGACTTGGATGAGAGAATAGAGGGCATTCTTATCAAGTTTGCAGATGACATCAAATTAGGAGGGGTAGTGAATACCCCAGAGAATAAGATCAGAATTCAAAATGACCTTCATAGATTAGAAAACTGGACTAAAATTAACAAAATGAATGTTAACAGGGAGAAATGTAGGATACTACACTTGGGCAGTAAAAATGAAATGCACAGATATAGGATCGGTGACACCTGGCTTGATAGCAGTACGTGTGAAAGGGGTATAGTGTCTAGATCAAGGGAAGTAATAGTTCCACTCTATTCTGCTGTGGTCAGACCTCACCTGGAATATTGTGTCCAGTTCTGGGCACCACAGTTCAAGAAGAATATTGACAAGCTGGAATGTGTCCAAAGGAGGGCGAGTAAAATGGTAAAAAGTCTGGAAGCCATGCCCTATGAGGAGTGGCTTAGGGAGCTGGGAATGTTTAGCCTCCAGAAGAGAAGGTTAAGAGGTGACATAGAATCACAGAATCTTAGAGTTGGAAGACACCACAAGGGCCATCTAGTCCAACCCCCTGCCATGCAGGAATATCAAATCAAAGCACTTCCAACAGATGATCATCTAGCCTTTGTTTAAAAACCTCCAAAGAAGGAGACTCCACCATACTCCAAGAAAGTGCATTCCATGGTAGCCATGTTCAAATATTTGAAGGGATATCATACTGAGGATGCAGTAAGCTTCTTTACTGCTGCTCCAGAGTCCAGGTCACAGAACGATTGACTCAAACTACAGGAAAAGAGACTCCATCTAAACATTAGGAAGAACTTTTTGATGGTAAGAGCTGTTGGGCAGTGGAATGCAATGCCTTGGAGTGTGGAGGAGCCCCCGGCACATCATCTCAAGCGTGAGACAGATATTGGGTTTAGGCTGGGATGGTGGATATGGGACAGAATCCTCTGGAACATGCCCCAATTCCCCAAAACTAATTCCAAGATGCTGACTTGGAAGCAGCGGGGCTTCTTTTCTTTTATTTTTTATTTTGTATGTTTTTGTTTTTAATCTGTTTGAAATTGTTTTAATCTGATTTTAACTATTTTATTTTAATTATTTAACTATATATATGGTATTTTTAATTTCTCTTATGGAAGCCACCTTGAGTCTCATCTAGGGAGAAAAGTGGCATAAACATGAAATAAATAAGTAAGTAAATAAATAAATAAATATGTAACAAAACTGAGACTGAGAAGTGTTCACAACCCTAAGAGAGATTGTGACCTATTAACAGCCAAGTCAACAGGCTGGGCCAGCACCATCTAAGGTCCCATCTGTATGAGGGGGGAAATATGATCTTCTCTGAAGAAGCATCCATTTGCAGCGCTGGGACCTGTCTTAACAGTCAAAATAGACCTCCTAAACTTTGTATGCCCCCTAGCCAAGATGGTGGCCATGAGTGATTTACTCGTCCTTTTAAATCTGCCGCCACTGAACTGTTCCCCCCCCCCCGGTGTGCACATGCAATATTTTGTATTTACAAAAAGGGGAAAAAGAGAGTAAAAGATCTCCATTTCATCAACTTACCAGACTCTTGCTTAGCTGAAAATCCAAGATGGTGGCAGCAGGCACTTTCCCTGTTTCCTAGCCCCACTCCCCATGCTTGTCCAGCCAATCAGGTTACACCACCTGGTCACAGCAACACGAATGCGACTATCCAAACAATCGTACATTCACATGTCCTACGGAGTTTTTTAAAAACTCAGAGAAAAGCTCTTAAGGCTTCCCTGAAGGAGTTTAAGGTGGATTTGACTGCCCCCCTTTGCGAATCTCTGTTTGTACAGATCGCCTTCCATGCGATTGCTATTTGGATTACTTTCACCATATAGGAAAGTCCTAACTCTAGAAAGTGAAATGCTGCTTTTGGGCCATGCACCTATCACCACTCACATATACATCAATATCCACAGTGAGAAAGAGAGATGTAGACACATGCATGCACACAGACAAACATGCACACACATCCTTTATACATTTCAGATTTAGTTGGATGGGTTGGTCTGCTGTGATCCCATTGCTGAGGAAATTGAATGATGTGACAGCTCCAGAGAACTGGATGTCCATTTTGTTTCCAAACCAAGACCAAGAGCTCAGCCCTGGAAAGAAAAGGAAGGCATAGTAGGGAAGCCATTCTTCACTAATTTTCTTCTCCAATTGAAACAATGAGTAAATTTAGCAATCTACTATCTACTTTAAAGAAGGTCTTGAAAATTGTGCAGTTTTTGAAGCCTATTCACAATTTTGAACTTATTCTACACAAACTTCACATATGATTGTTTTGTGCAGAAAACAGCATTTTCCATGCAGAAAACATTTTTCTGCAACAAATATAGCATGTTATTTCCTTCAGAGAAAATGCTTTTTTTCCTGTACACACACACACACACACACAAAATCATGTGCAAATTTTGTGGAAAATAAGATTCTCATTAGTGCAGAATTCTTCTCATCAGGGTTCTCTACATTCAAACCATATTTTTCAAACATATTCCAAACATTTTACTAATATTGTTTCCATCCCAAGATGAATGCTGACAAGGGTCTCCACCCATCTAGCCCTCTGTGCCCACAGTTAGAGACTTTTCATAATCATCTTGGTCACATTCCTAGACCACACTGGTGTAGTTACCTATATTTCCTGCATCTTCCCTTCCTTCCTAACTTACCCACTTCATGCTGGGGTTCTACCATGACCATTTAATGTTGCGGAGGAGGGATGAGGGGCCTGTCAGGGAACAGCTGATTGTGTTCCAGGAGCAAACTACATGAAAATAATATCATCCTCCCAGACCTCCAAAGGAAGGTTCAGAAGATCCAAGAGGACTTTTTTTTTCCATCATGCAGGTGGCTGCTGAAACGCAGTGAGATACTGCCAGGCTGTTCCCCATCTTCCCTGGCTACTAAATACCCATGGGGGTATCCTGGCACCAGATCAGTATATTAAGATCTCAGGGTTGCAGACAGAGTTGATGGATACCTCAATTTGCAGCAACCATAAAAAGGTGTAATCTGACCAGCATATGTCACTAACAGGATCCCAGCCAATATAATTTTTAGGGTAAGAGTTTCATTAAGGCCATCACTGCAATGGAAATCTGCACAATTTAGGATCTCTCCTCAAGCTAAACAGAGTCCACTAACCATATGATCAGAGGCTTTTATAGTGTTAAAAGTTAGACAGAAAGACACAGAGGGAAGGCTTACTGAAGCTCTGATGTTCCACCATAAGTAGCTTGTGAGGTGTGCATTTCACTTACTGGTACCCAGGTTGTGCAAGCTGGTTCTGAAACCATTGCACATATCTTGGGTATGTTGCCATTTTCAGTGTGCTGATTGGCTTCTTAGGTGTCAGGATCTGCCTCATCTCACAGGACTAGGCCCCTGACTGCAGCAGCTGGCACAGCGTCTTTGCAGATTCAGGTCCTGGCTGTGGGGGTCTTGGAAGAACTAGGGCCAAGCTATCAGATGCAATCATGCAGCACACCAGAAGCAGCCAGGGGAACTGCTATTTAAGAGCAGTATTCAGCCCTCAGTCTTGGCCACCACAACATGATTTTCTGTGCTTTCTGTAGCTGCTCCTTGTTTGGGGGGCCTTGTATTTGGGTTGGAGCCTTGGGCCTTCTGTGCTGGGACCTTGGGCCTTTTGTGCTGTCTGTAGCTGCACCTTGGGCTTTCTGTGTTGTTTTTAGCTCTGCCTTGGGTCTTGGGCCCTTTGTGCTGTCTGTAGCTGCTCCTAGGGCCTTGGGCCTTCTGTGCTGTGTGTAGCTGCTCCTAGGGCCCTGGGCCTTCTGTGCTGTCAGTATCTGGGCCTTGGGCCTTCTGTGCTATCTGTAGCTGCTCTTTGCTCTTGGGCCTTGGGGTGGAAACATGTGGAAAGCTTCAAGTCCTTTCTAAACATGGTGGTGGAGGAGCTCTCATGTCCTGGCACATGTGGGGTGTAGCATGGTGTGTGTGTATAGCATGGGGGGTATATGTGTGTGGCATGGGTATGTGCGTAGCATGTGGGGTATAGTGTGGGCTGTGTGTCATGTGGGGGTGTTGTCATGTGAGGTGTTGTCACATGTGGGGTGTAGCGTGGGGTGTGTATGTGCACAGCAGCAGCTGAGGGGCCTCACATCCTGGTGTGCATGGTGTGTGTGTAGAGTAGGGTGTTTGTTTTGTCATGTGGAGTGTTGTCACATGGTGTTTGTATAGTATGGAGTGTATATGTTTGTGCATGGCAGTGGCAGAGCGGCTCTCACGTCCTTGCATGCATGGTTTCTGTGTGGGTAGAGTAGGGTGTGTGTTTGTGTCTGTGTACTGTGGGGTGCTTGTGTGTTTGTGTGATTGCATGGTGGTGACGGAGGGGCTTTCACATCCTGGCATGCATGGTGTGTGTGTGTGTGTAGAGTAGGTTGTGTGTTTGTGTGTGTGTACCGTGGGGTGTTTGTGTGTTTATGTGATTGCATGGTGGTGGCGGAGGGGCCCTCACATCCTGGCATGCATGGTGTGTATGTGTGTGCATGCGATTCCATGGTAGCAGAGGGGCTCTCGTGTCCTGGAGCACGTGGTGTGTGTGTATGTGTGTTTGTACATGCAGTTGCATGGCGGTGGTGGAAGGGCTCTTGACATGAAACTAGCTATTATAGTTGATTTGATATATATTAATGAGTCAAATGATCGTACTTTTGACATGTTTCCTAAGTGACCAATCAGCAGAGTGGGGATGGAAACATACCAAAGAGTTTTATATATGTAGATAATTTTGTATGTTATGCCAGGTATAGCTAGTGTTTGATGAAATAGCTTAATTTGTGTTCATTTATGTATTTAAAAAACAAAATAAAGCCAAATAAACCAGATCATGAGTGGGTGTGTTGTGGGAAAAAGCAGATGGGGTTTTAGGCATCAGCTATGTCTTTTTTAAAAAATACTGGTTTTGCTGAGAGATTAAGTACATATTTTTATACACAAAGCAGCTGCTGCTGTGTGTAGATGTGTGTGGGCAGGTACTGTACATGCACATGGTTTGTTGTTGTTGGGGACCAGCATTTGTCACTTTCAGACACAGACATTTTGACAAATTTGGCTGAGTGTATGATATTGTGCTCTATGCCAACTTCCTCAAAACAAAGAAAACAAGAAGGAAGGAGGGATGGAGGATATCCAGTGATAACTGTACACATTTTATCCTTCTGCTCTTTCAATTTTTATGCCAGGGTTCAACAATTGTCACAAATAGGATAATATTTCCAAACAGAGATTTGAATTTGAATTAGGAAGTTAAGCGATGCCAAAAGAGTACCCATATAAAAGAAGTCGAGTTTCATATTACAACAGACAAAACTGTCAAATCTATTTCTACAAATATTATCCAAGTCCATTCACTACTAGTTGCATGCATCTTTCATGTGTTTAATAGAAATAAATTTGTTCATATTTCTGTGTGCATTTTTCAAATAGATCCTGTGTTGACTAAAACATGTTTGTACATCTGTCCATGTTGCTAAATGCATACATTCTCACCCATCCCCACTTACCCAGAATATATTTGCAAACATGGAAATGTACTGATTTGCAACCACAAATTGCATCACTTTCCATACTGGATCCAAAATCAGGTGAACACATATAACCAGCACCTGAAATTACTTTCTTATTATTCCATAGTTTCATGTCTTTCATTGGAATAGTTCAGCTATTACAGCCAGAATCCTGTTGGTGACTTATGCAGGTGTACATTCCCCCACAGAATTGGTTGGCCATTTTTTCTCCCCGATGCAGAACAACTGCATTCAATTCACATTTGCAGAAATAATGTTGCTCATGCAGTTTCATTGCACATAGATATACATAGTATAGGAAGTGCATACACATTGTACATGGATGCACATGCCCATTTGACTATGCATTTGGTTTCACATTTTTGTCTTCATGCAGTTTCATCAACAAAATGGTTTCATAGTGCATGAGATGTATACTATACAAACACAAGGTAGGATTTTGGTCAAAGTCAAACCATGGTTTGCTGCTCCCCATGAAAACATGGCTTGCACCTCCCTCTCTTTGGATTCCCTCCATCCTTTCTTAGCTTGAAGCAAACCATCCTGACTAAACTATCATTTATGTCAGCCTGCAAACTAAGGATAGAAACTAGGATCAATTCATGTTCCACAGTCTAGGTTTGCAAAAAAAGGATATATATATCAAAGTCAGAGCCGAGAAGCATTAGCATTAGGCATTAATGTTGACCTATCAAGGCATTCTAATTTGTCTGCCTTTAAAAATTAAGGAATTTAACCAATTAATTTGTTAGTGCCCCTGACAAGCCCCACCTTCAGGAACCCCCAAAAATGGTTTATTAATAATTTGGCATGTTGATATAGTTGTCCACATGGGAGGATAGTAAAAAACCCAGGGATTCTCTGTAAGGATCCCAAAGGCAAATACCAAGCCATGGATTGTCCAGGGGAAGGACTATTGACAAATTCCAAACTGAAGGAAACATAATGAGGTCAAACTAAACATGAGGACATTGCCTGCACACACCTTAGTGACATACAATTGATCCCATAATCAGTGTTTGAAATATTCCTTTGTTGGAGGTATCACTCTTCCCTTAGTCTCCAGACCCAACCACCAAGGAGGCAGCTCATGCTTTGTAAATTTGATCACCAGAACATTTATGATAGTTGCAACATGTTAACGTCTTCAGAAACCTATTGTTCAAACTCAGCTTTCCCACCTGAGGGCACAATTTTGGATATAACTACTGGCCCAAAACCCTGCCTCAGTGTGCATAGACCTCTTCCCAGGGACACTACATCTATCTGTGTAGCCAGGAGCACAAATCTCTTTCCTGGGGACACTCCATCTCTCAGTGTAGCCACTCCTGCTTCAACTATCCACACTACTCTATGACTTCAGACTACAGGACAGGTGTATTACCACAGAAAAACTCCCTATCTATTCATCTATCAACTTCTCTTCTTCCATTTCTAGGGGTCTTGTGTGGATGCTTTGTTGTATGAATGTGTGCATGATTGGTGTTATTATTTTTAAATCCTTAATAAAAATCATTGTTAGCTTTCCATCATGTACTTACGTGTACATCAGCTCAGAGTTAGTAGGGGTAAAAACAGGCATAATGATCCCCTTGTTGCCCCCATCACATTGCTGAAGTTGAGTTGCTGCTAATTTCCCCCAAACTGATAGAAACTTTGATATTGCTTGGGATTTCCACAAGCTATTTGGTGAAATCATTAGGCTTTAAAATCTCACAGTGATTGCAACAAGAAATGTTGAAATAGTGCTGTTTGAAATTTCAACAATTGAAGTAACAATTTTTAATTCATTGCTGAAAAATCAATGACTTAATTCATGATTTGGCTCATAAGGAATCTTCTGGTTCATAAGCGAACAAGCAGAGGAATGAAAGGGAAATGGAACCAGTTTACCCTTTAGGCAGCTTCCCCTCATTTTCCTAAGGTCAGAGCCAGTTCTGAACTAAGTGTTGTTTCCTTATTGTTCTTGAAATAGGAAGTGAAAGATGTAAACCTGTTCACTGAGTCCAAAACCCATGATATCCATGTATTACTATTCACATGAAATGTCTTGTTTCATGAGATAGAACACTTAAGGCCTAACTGGAAATTGCTTAATACTACAAAACCCACAAGGCAGGGCAACAGTGAGCAAACTAGATTGCACCAAAATATTAATAATGCAATTTCCTATTCCAAAAACATGAGGACCCAGGTTTACTCCCCTGTAATTATTCAGGAATTTGCAACAGTTATTGTTAGGAAGATCATGAAACTGACTGAAATATATTAGTGACAGTTAATGCTGGGAGCTTAAAGTTTGAGATGTTGAAGTGGAGACTGGTAAAGGAAATAAAGGAAAAGAAGGAGGCTCAGGAAGATTGTTGAAGAGGGGAGAATCCTTGCTGAATTTAATCTCCACAGTGCATCCATCACCAAAAATGATACAAATCAGCCATTACTGGATCATGCAAAAAGAAAAAGAAAAAAGACTCCACTACCTGTGAACCTTCCTTTTGCTTTCAAAACCTCTTCCCAGCCTGGTCTAATGAATTGTCAGAACTGTCAGGCTGCTCCAAGGAATGACAAATGTCTATGATTTACTGGTACTACTGCTACTTCACTCATAACACCTGATGTATGTGTAGCCCCTTATGTGTCTGACTTGTAAGAGGAGTTGTTAAACTCACCATATTTTCCAGTGCTGTATATCTCTTACCTAATGAAATAATGACATCAGGAAAACATTATGCTTAGCAGTGCAATTGAATTTTGCCCAAAGCCAATTGGGAGCAAACAGTTTGGAGTCACTAATTAAACTAAGCATACCTGAAAACTCATGGGAAAGTCAAGTTGCCTTTTTTTTCCAGTTACTGTACTGGCAATTTTCAAATAATGCTGTGAATTTTTAACCAAATTCAGGTTGCAGTTATAGATTTCTCAAAAAGACTCCAGGAATTTGAAAGAAGCTCAGTTTATTTCTTACTCAGAAAAAACAAATCCTACAACTTCACCAAAACCTCATATCATGCTCACATGTGAGGTGAAGAGGCCTAGAGATGAATGAGAATTTCGTTTTGTTTACTTTGTGATCACAATTAACCAGATTTGCAAAACTGGCATGCGGCGGAAAGCAAAACTGACAGATTTGTTCAACTCTGAATAGCTTGTCCACAAGCCATTCTGGCAAGCTTTGTGACTTGGTCCCCATTTTTGGGTGCTTGCAATATGAGAAATTCCAATGAGGGGTATCAGCAGAAGATACAAACCAGGATCCTGGTGATTAATTATAGTGGTGGCTTCCATGGTTGTGTAGCAATGGTGAGGGAAGGCAGACAAAATCTGCCAGCTCTAAGTCCCCTAAGTCCCATGGCTTCTGCAGTTGCTTTTTTCTGCTGCTGCTACCTGGTTATGTAAGTGGTAGCCCACCCACAGAATTCCAGCCCTACAGTGTATTGAAACTACAGTGTTTGCTATAATTTATACTACCTGAGCTGTCATGGTTCTATGCTATGGATTCCTGGGCTTTCTAATTTGATGGGGGACTTAGAACTCACTGCTGGAGAATTCTAGTGTTTTAATGCAGTGAAAGTGAATCAGAGCAATCTTGCAGAGGATTCCAAGCATCTCTTCAAACTACAAATCCCAGAATTCTACAGGAAGAAGACATGGCAGTTAACTAGTAATCAAACTGCTCTAAATTGGTAGGTAACACCCTTAGGTTCCATTTTCAGATCTGCCCTAGAATTGATTCAAAATCCTGCACTCTTCTTCCAGCAGGGCAAGGTACCTTTTCAGTTCACAATGCTGATACCTGTTAAAACTGTGGGCTCATCTATACGAGGGGGAAAAATATGAACATGTCCAAAAAAGCAGGCATTCACAATGATGCAACCTGTCTAAATGGTCAAAAGAGCCCCCCAAACTCCACATGACCCCTAGCCAAGATGGCAGCTATGAGTGACTTACTCGCAATTTTAAATCTGCCGCCACCATTAAAAAAAAATCACACATGCGATATTTTGTATTTTAAAAAAAGAAAGAAAAGTGAGTATAAGATTGCTGTTTTATCAACTTACTAGACCCTCACTTAGCCAAAAATCCAACATGGTGGCAGCAACCGCTTTCCCTGTTTGCTAGCCCCGCCCTCCATGCTCATCCAGCCAATCAGATTATGCTGCCTGTTCATATCTGTGAAAATGTGAGTGTTCAAATAATTGCACATTCACTTGTCATGTGGAGCTTTAAAAAAAATCTGGATGAAGCTCAGAATGCTATGCACATGGAGTTTGTGGTGGATTTGGCTGCCCCTCTTCCAAATGATATCTATTTATGCTAATGTCTGTATGAATGGATGACCTTCGGTTCACATCCCATTAGGATTATTTTGACCATATAGGCATGCCCTGTATTAGAATGCTGACTGAAGGGATGGTGCAGGAAAAAAGTACAACTGGGTGCTCTTCATCAAATCAGTAGCAGCTGTTGGCTCCCTTGTCAGTGAACTGATGAATTGGCTCTAGGGTATAAAGGAAATATCCAAAATTTGAAGGAGTTTCTAAGGTTCTGGATCTTCACTTGGCAATGGGATTGCTAGGTAATGGCAACACTTTTTAGAATCATAGAATCATAATTATAATAATCATAAAAGGAAAAGGAGGACCAACCTGAGGATAGTGGAACAGAGGACACAATAGGGGAAATCCAGCTCAAAATAAGTAAAGAGGTAGTACAGGAATACCTTCTTAATCTAAATGAATTTAAATCTCCAGGACCAGATGAACTACATCCAAGAGTATTAAAAGAGCTGGCAAATATAATCTCAGAGCCATTGGCAATAATATTTGAGAACTCCTGGAGAACAGGAGAGGTCCCAGCAGACTGGAGGAGGGCAAACATTGTTCCCATCTTCAAAAAGGGGAAAAAAGAGGATCCCAACAATTATCGTCCAGTTAGTCTGACATCAATACCAGGGAAGATTCTAGAGCAGATCATTAAACAGAGAGTCTGTGAACATTTAGAAGGCAATGCCATAATCACAAAAAGTCAACATGGGTTTCAGAGAAACAAGTCATGCCAGACTAATCTGATCTCTTTTTTGGATAAAGTTACCAGCTTGGTAGATGAAGGGAATGCTGTGGACATCGCATACCTTGATTTCAGTAAGGCCTTTGACAAGGCTCCCCATGACATTCTTGCAAACAAGCTTGTAAAGTGTGGGCTAGACAAGTTAACTGATCAATGGATTTGTAATTGGTTGACCGGCCGAACCCAAAGGGTGCTCAGCAGTGGCTCCTCTTCATCTTGGAAAGATGTGATCAGTGGGGTGCCACAGGGTTGTGTCCTGGGCCCAGTGCTATTCAACATCTTTATCAATGACTTGGATGATGGAATTAGGAGCATACTTATCAAATTTGCAGATGACACCAAATTAGGAGGAGTAGCTAATACCCTAGAGGACAGGATCAAAATTCAGAATGACCTGGATAGACTGGAGAGCTGGGCCAAAGCTAACAAAATGAAATTCAATACGGAGAAATGTAAAGTACTGCATTTAGGGTAGAAAAATGAAATGCATAAATATAGGATGGGAGAGACCTGGCTGAATGAGACTACGTGCGAAAGGGATCTAGGAGTCCTAGCAGACCACGAGTTGAACATGAGCCAACAGTGTGATGCGGCAGCTAAAAAGGCCAATGCGATTTTGGGCTGTATCAATCGAAGTATAGTGTCTAGATCAAGGGAAGTAATAGTGCCGCTCTATTCTGCCTTGGTCAGACCTCACCTAGAATACTGTGTCCAGTTCTGGGCACCACAATTCAAAAAGGATATTGACAAATTGGAGCATGTCCAGAGAAGGGCAACTAAAATGGTGAAAGGTCTGGAAACGATGCCTTATGAGGAGAGACTTGGGGAGCTGGGTATGTTTAGCCTGGAAAAAAGACAGTTAAGAGGTGATATGATAGCCCTGTTTAAGTATTTGAAGGGATGTCACGCTGAGGATGGAGCAGGCTTGTTTTCTGCTGCTCCAGAGACTGGAACACGGAGCAATGGGTGCAAGCTCCAGGAACAGAGATTCCACCTCAACATTAGGAGGAACTTTTTGACAGTAAGAGCTGTTCGGCAATGGAACACACTCCCTCGGAGCGTGGTGTGGTCTCCTTCCTTGGAGGTCTTTAAACAGAGGCTCGATTGCCATCTGTCGGGGATGCTTTGATGAAGATTTCCTGTGTGGCAGGGGGGTTGGACTAGATGGCCCTCGTGGTCTCTTCCAACTCTGCAATTCTATGATTCTATGATTCTATGATTCTATGAATCACAGAGTTGGAAGAGACCACAACGGCCACCGAGTCCTTTAAACATATATATATACCAGCAGTAATGATGCAACTCTAAGCAAAAAGGTACAATTAAATGATCTTTATGGGAAAATAGTGTCCTACTCACACAAACGCTAAGGCTTCAAACATTCACACAAGGCTAATGAAAATGGTAGGAAGTATTTGGCTATAGGACTAGAGTAAGGGATAGTGGGTTATACTGTACCAATCCTGCAGAGCTGAGATTGCAAATTATACTGACAGCAGGGAGGTCCAGACAATGGGCTGGCTACACAGTGTGATCTAGAGTCAAAAGGAAGTGGAACTGTGCACAATTTAGTGGAGTTTGGGGGTGATATTTATGTGAAATAATTCCCTTACAGGGAAGGAGTTGTGAGTGAAATACAATGGTTCTGGAGGTTCCAGGGCTAAGACAAAGGGTACTCCAGAAGAGTTAATGATTGTTAACAATCAATACTTTGGAAATGAATGGGAAACAGGCAAGGTTTACTGTTGGAGGGAAAAGGAGAAGAAAATTTCATTTATAAGGAATAAGAGTATCTGCCATTGCTGAGTGGATTACTGATTGACTCACCTCCAGATGTTGAGTCTCACTTGAGATCATTTGTTTTTGGAAATTTCCATAGGTCCTTCCCTTGGTCTTGCATGAATCCCACTTAAGTTTTTAGGGGGTCCCTCGCTTGCCTGTGAACACGTGAATGGCCCAAGTGAGCCAAATCCTTATTTGATATTCCAAGATGCGGCTATCAGAGTATGTAACAAGACCCATTCTGTACACAATTTGCACATGGTTATTTTAGATAGAAAACAACATGCTATGTGGAAGAAACAGCTTCTTTTGAGCATAAAATAATATTTCCATGCAGAAAAACAATACTGCAACTGGGGACATTCCATGCAAAATTCTGCACTGTTTCCTGTGTAGAAAATGATGTTTTCTATACAAAACAGTCACATGCAAGTTTTGCACAGAATAAGTCCTGAATTGCAAATAGGCTTCAAAACGGTGGGCTTTTGGAGTTTTTCCCATAGTTTTTCCCAGAGTTCATGATTTCAGATGGGATCCCTTCTAGGAAGCCTCAGTACCTCTCTTTATATTAACAGTTGAGATTAAATGTTCCCTCCAATCTTGCTGTTGCATTCACAGCAGAATCTTTTTCAAGGCTAAAAAAAAAAAGGAATGTCAAGGTAAGGTTATTGTTTTTAATTGTGTGAAGGATTCAATTTGATGTAAGATATTCATAAAAAAGTACTCTTGGCAGCCTCCAGGAACAATAAAGGTAATTCAATAAAGCAGTCTAAACAATCAGATGTAAACCTAGAAATAAAATGGAACCCACTTTAGACTTTAAAAGCTTAAATGGACTGGGTGAACAAAAAGGTCTTTGCCCAGTGCCAGAACTGTAACAAGATAGTTGCCAGGTGATGCTATGGCAGGAATGGGGAAGATCTGGCTTTCCAGATATTTTGGACTACCTTCTTACAATCCTGATTGTTGGCCATTTTGGGCAGGGCTGACAAGTGTGCAGTCCAAATTCTGGAGGCCAAAGATTGCTTACCCCTGATCTTTTGGGAGAGTATCTTAAAGCTGTGATGAAACTACAGCTGTCCCTTTACATTCACTGGGGTTTGATTCCAGGACCCCCTGTGAATATCCAAATCCGTGAATACTCAAGTCCCATTATATGCAATGGCATAGCAAAATGGTGTCCCTTATATAAGATGGCAAAACCAAGGTTTGCTTTTTGGATTATTCTTTTTTAAAGAATATTTTCAAGCCATGAATACTTAAATCCATGAATGCCAAATCCATGAATTGGATTCAGGACAACTGTACTGAAAATCCCCTTTCCCCAGTAACCAGCTAGAATTCTGTTAATGTCTTATCCATGTTTAAATTACCCAAAGGAGGGTTTTTGCATGTATTCTGGAATGATTATGTTCAGTTCAAGATTGAGGAAACCAAATTGCACATGTGGTGCCATCATGCATGTATGCGCATTGCAGATTGGTCATTGCACTTGCAGATGTGCATCACATTCAGTGTTGTTTTTATTGTGTAACTCCATGTCATATCTCATCTGTAACATGGTGGTGGCATTCAGAGAAGGGCCTCTGAAGATGGTCTCAGGGTCCAGGTAAGTGAATCCTCCTCTTCGTGTGAGAGGAGACTATCCTTCAGTCAACCTGGTCTCAAGCTGACAATATCAAAGTTAGCAATACTGGTGGCTATCAGCTAGCATTCCCCAACACCTCCAAATAATCCCCCCCTCAAAATAAAGGCCTCTATCAAATATATATTTCTGAGGAACCTTTTGAAACCCACACAAAATGCCAGTTATTACTACTCACCAATTGAAGTTCCACCACCATGAGAGAAAAACTGACTACAAGGCAGCAGTTTAAGGCACCTCTCCTATCTCTAAGTGTTCTCCCCAAATTTCATCTGGATGTTTGCTACAGAAAACTTTAGACTTTCTAGATGTGCACATCTAGCAGGTCTGGATTTTGGGACTTATTCCCTTTCCCATAATCCAATTCAGACCATGCATAAATAACCATTATTCTCTCCCCTCTCTTTTTACACATCAAAATATAACCCCCTTTTAGCATATTTCCCAACTGTGTGCATTTCTGAAACATTTTCTAAATAATTATACACATTGTTTGAATGCATCCCTCTCCCCATTGACTAAAACATAATTTACATGTGTTTTTAATGCACATATTAAATGGTGCATATTTTTCTCTGCTCATTGTTCATATGTGGACATATTTCCAGATGTATCCACAACCATTCATCATGAATATTACCTCTATCCCTAGCCAATATTTCTCATCCTAACCTACCACACAGGGGCATTGTAAAGACAAAAATGGGAAAGAGGACCAGTTATGCTGTCTTGAGGAAAAGCAGAATACAAATGAAGAGAAAAAAAACGAATGCGAATAAAAATATTGGCTGGCATCTTCTTGGTGTTTTAAACATGCAGTTGTACTTTCTTGGCCATGGTATAACTTCCATAGTCAGTTCACAGATGCATAAGCTAAATTCTGCAAGGAAGCAAATGTGGTAAGGAAGCCAGCATGATGGGGCAGCTGGAGTGGTGTAGTGGTTTGGGTGTTGGACTATAAATTTGGAGATCAGGGTTTGAATCCCTAATCAGCCATAGAGACCCACTGGGTGACCTTTGGTAAGTCATATACTCAGCCTCAGAGGAAGGCAAGAGCAAACCTCCTCTGAATAAATCTTGCCAAGAAAATTACATGATAGGAGGGGTAGCTAATACTCCAGAGGACAGGATCAGAATTCAAAATGACTGTAACAGCTTAGAGAGTTGAGCCAGAACTAAAAAAAAAAAAAAAAAAACAATATGGAGAAATGTAGGATACTACACTTTAGCAGCAAAAATGAAATGCACAGATATAGGATGCATGACACCTGGCTCAACCACAGTACATGTGAAAGGGGTCTAGGAGTCTTAGTAGACCACACAAGCTGAACATGAGTCACGAGTGTGATGCAGCAGCTAAAAAAGCCAATGCAATTCTAGGCTGCATCAGTAGAAGTATACTGTATATACACTTCAGTGTTTCCCAAACTAGGGTCTTTCAGGTGTTTTGGACTTCATTCCCCAGAATCCCTGATCATTGGCCAAGGTGACTGAGACTTCTGGGAGTTGAATTCTGAAACACCTTGCGTTTGGGAATTACTGGTCTAGATTGAGGGAAGTAATAGTATCACTCTATTCTGCTTTGATCAGACCTCACCTGTGTCCAGTTCTGGGTATCACAATTCAAGATGGAATCTTAAAAAACTGCAGTGTGTCCAGAGGAGTGTGACCATAATGGTAAAAGTCTGGAAACCATGCCCTATGAGGATCATCTTAGGGAGCTTGGTATGTTTAGCCTGGAGAAGAGAAGATTAAGAGGTGACATGATAGCCATGTACGAATATTTGAATGGATGTCATATTGAAGTTGGAGCAAGCTTGTTTTCTGATGCTCTAGAGTCTAGGACACAGCACAATAGACTCAAACTACAGGAAAAGATGTTCCACCTAAATATTAGGAAGAATTTTCTGATGGTAAGAGCTTTTTGGCAGTGGAATATGCTGCCCAAAGTGTGGTGGAGTCTCCTTCTTTGGAATTTTTTAAACAGAGGCTGGATGGCCAACTGTTGGGAGTTATTTGATTGTGTATTACTGCATGGCAGGGGGTTGGACTGGATGGCCCTTCCTGTCTCTTCCAACTTTGTGGGCTCATCTATACGAGCCCCCCAAAAAAACAAAGTGCCCCACAGTAAAGACAAGTTGCACCAGCTGTGATTTGTCTTAATGATTTTACAGCGTCTATAAACTTTGAATGCCCTCTAGCTACAAGATGGCAGCCACAAGTGGAAAAAAAAAGACACCTCCCATTTTATCACCTTAGCAATTGCTGAGGGGGGGGGAGAGCCTTCCTCCCTTACCTGGTCCCTGGGGACAACGACAATGACAGTGGCACAGGGGGAGGGTAAAGGAGGAGGGCTGTCTCGTCCTCTTCTCCCTCCTCCCTTACCTGGTCCCCGCAGTGATGACAATGACAGCAGCATGGGGGGGAGGGCTATCTCATCCTCTTCTTCCTTCCTGGTCCCTGCAGTGGCAATAGCAGCACAGGCAGGGGGAACCATGGAAGAGAGAAGAGGATGAGACAGCCCTCCTCCCTTATCCAGTCCCCGGCAGGAAAAAATGGTGGCTGTGGGCTCTTGTCCCGTTAGCAAGCCCTACCCCCATGCTTGTCCAGCCAAGCAGCTTGCTCTCAGTACAGCAACGCAAATGAGACTGTCTTAATGATCAGACATTCATATCGCTTACACAGCTTTTTAAAAACTCTGGGAAAAGCTCCGAAATCTTCCCTCCAGACTTTTATGGTGGGTTTGCCTGCCCCTTCTGAATGAGTCACATGGATGTGAATGTCCGTTTAGACAGATCACTTTCCATGCAATTTCTATGAGGATTATTTTCACCATTTAGACATGACCTATGATTCTACCTTAGGGTTAGTAACACCACTCCTGTAGGGTCCTCACGACTAACGTAACACCAACTGGGAGAACTGTATTGAATATAGTTATTTTCTGAATTGTCTTATATAAACCACAATTGCAACAACTTCAGTACCAAGATGCACTATAAATCAAGTGATCAAGTACTAAACTATAAATCAAGTACTAATTATTATACAATAACCATGTGTCACAAACATACATAGATTAAGTCAAAATCACATATGGTAATGTTTTTGTCTTTAACATATCAAATACAAGCTACACTATAAATCAAGTGCTAGCTAACTTTACCTAACCAGTGTCACAAATATGAATGGATTGAGAAATAGTCACTTATGGTGATACTTTTTGACTTTATTACATACACAATGTTTTAATTGAACATTTAGGAATAATTCAAAACCACATGTTGTATTGTTATATAAACTTGTTCCCAACTTTAGAAAGCATTCTCTTTAGCAAGCACTTGTACAATTATACATGAAAAGTTAACAATAACAATCACAATCATATGTTGTGAGAATTCCTTACATTTCCCCTCTTTCTCAAACACTACTCACAATCATAGGCTGTGTGAATTTTTAAACTTATTTAATGATTGACACATGAAATAACAAGACCAGACACAGAAGATTGGGTTGAAATACGGGCCACTTTATTGATATCTTACCTATTTATTGTATGTTTCTTGAGGGATGCAACCTGTAAAGGGGAGATCCCTTGCGGGGGCAGCTGGGCAGTTGTTCACAAGTGACCTAACTCCCAGCATCCCTGGGCGACTCACCTGAGCCCCAATGGGGATCCCGGTGTCCAGGGTTCCCTTTGGGTGCCATCTCCTGGAGGCCCTAAGGACAGCCTACCTTGCTGTACCCCATCCATTAAGATGCCGATACAGTTCAGTGAGGGCTATCCTTCCACTCAAATTGAGGTTGCCATAGGAGATCACCAAATAATTATCTCCCCACTCCCTGCAAAGTGACCACCTAGTTAACAAACCACACTCTGAGCCAATTATCCAAGTCCCAAGCGACAGTATGGGGTAGGCAAAACACCCCTCGGAAAAGAGTAGGTAAAAATTCCTACCCGGCCCATGACATGACCAGAATTCTCATACTGTGGCAGAGGCGGGAGGGCGGGTTTCAATCCAGTGGAAAAGAGGAGGAAGCCAGAGGCGGCAAAGGGTAAAATAGCCCCTGTCTCCTCCTAGCCAGGGCGCAGCCACGCCCTGGCCAACCCCAGCACTCCTCTCCACGCCCATCATTAAAACACCTCCCCCGGATCTACCATTCTTTAAGATCCGGGGGGGTGTCTGTTATAAACAATAATCACATCATATGTTACTAAATCAGTCCACTATGTGGTGAAACAGGCTCTTACAAGCATAATTATAATATCTAGCAATACATATGTGAAAGCACCACTAGTGACTTTAATAGCTATAGTTACAGAGATAATTTTCTTAGACAAATAATTTCATAGTACCCTTAGCAAAACATAAGTTGTCATAAGTCAGAAACAATTTGAAGGCATGCAATACCACAGCTCTCTTATGTATGCAGTTGTACTTTTCCATATTCAGTTTGTGAATGTGTAAATGGAGTTCTGCAACTGTAGGCATTTCTTAGATAGTGTGTAACTACACATCATTATCTTTTATGTGCCACTTGATTCACTGGAATTATGGAATCAGCCACTGTGCATCCACCACTTCACACTGTGATCTTAAGAAAGCAGATTTACAGCTACACAATGGGTTGCACAATATGGCAGTCAGTAGGAAGGTGGTGTAGTATAACCAGCACTTAACTATAGCAGTATAGATTTAGGTTACAGAAGTATGATGTAGGATCGCAGCTTGGGCTCTCCCAATCCAAAAGAGGACGAGGGGATAAAATTCTTATATGCACATTTTTATAGATCAAAAATAAGCACACAATGGCCAGGTGTTGCCCCTGATGTATTCACCCCTCCCCAACCTCTGTAAGCAGCCTAAAACTTGCTGATATATCATCACTTGTGATTGTCAAATAAATAATCATGGGAAATCAGCAGTGGAGGAAAGTCTCCCGTCAAACACAGTTCATGCATGACATGATATATCTGTTCAAAGGGATAGATACATCTTTCTTACAGCCAGCGCGTGCCTTCCTTTGTGGCTCCTTCCTCTTCTCCATCCAAATCATCTGAAATGAATGTTGAGTGCCAGGATGCTTGCAGTAATTCCTTCCTTTTTAAACACATAATGGAAATGTATAACAAAGTCCTCATAAAAATTTATACCTCAATTCATCCGTCTAATTTATAACAGACCCTCTAGGCAGTTATTATTAAAACATTAATAAAAGGGCCATGGATCCACCAAAAGCACAGTCAACTCTCAGCCTATTTGTACATATATAAAAACAGATTAGAGTTAATGCCGCTTCTGTATTAAACAACAATTACACCTTTAATAAGTTCAGAGCAAGTGATACATTACCTTAATCACATTAGGAATCTGTTTCATGAAACCAAGCTGGGAAGGAGGGTTTATCCCCCAGCCACCCACCCAAAACCCTTGATAAACATTATTTTAATATATAAGTTATATAAGTGTGGAAGGGGAAAAGGGAGAGAAGGAAGAACATTCTTTATGTGTGACCATATGCAGCAATAGCTTGTCTTTATAGAATATATGGGGCAAAACATTAGTGCCAAGCTAAAATGGCCATTCAAACACCCCATTAGGGGGTTGCGTTGTTGGGAGTATCATTCTAGGGATTTCGAGGAAGGCACACAGGAGCAATCTGGTGGCTCCCATGTCAGCAGGGTGGTGAATCTGCTCCAGGTATTAGTTTTGATCTTAAAAGAGTTGTCCAAGGTACGGAACCACCAATTTGGATAGCTCCTTCAAATTTTGGACCAAACCTCTCACTTGCGAACTACCAGTTTCCATTTGTTAGTATGCACTACTATCCCCTCCCCACAATATCACATATTTGGAAATATTATATACTTTTTGGGGTCAGGTTGGCAAACCAAAGGTCAGTTGGAGGTCACAATGGCCTGGGATATGTTTAGAAATGTAATGGTAAGAAAGCCCAAGTTAAGATTATGCAGAAAGCCCCTTAATAAACATAGTCATTAAGGAGGTATGTGCTAATCCTTTCTTCCAGCCCTGGGCATTTCAGCAATGATTCAATCAAGCAATTAAGTGACCATTCATTAATCTATCCCTACAGAAATCCCTCCTCACACCCCCTCCTGACCAACCTTTTCAGGTTGTCACAGGACCATCAATGTTTTAATTAAAGCAATCAGTTGAGTTTTGGTTACTTCTGTCTATCTTGTGGGAATGCCATCCAGGCTTTGTCTTAACCAGAGTACCCCTTCACAGTATATGAAATAGGCTGTAAATATTAGACCCTAGCTAAGTGTGCCACAGACTGACAGACCCTTCCATTATGGGTCTCCTCTGTGCCTCCTCTGTGCCACCCTCAGTGCTGCCTGAGTCCCTCTGCTGCACAGACCTCTTTCGCCAAGACTGGTAACTATCACTCTTCCACTCCTCATTTTTCTCTATCCAACCCTTCACTCCTTACTTCCCAATAGCTCTTAAGGGTGTGCTTTTGTATGTTAGCATATCCCCTGTGTTAATTCCAATAAAATACATAGACTTAACTGAAGTGCTCTCTACAGTTAGTACTGGTATACATAAGTGAAAAGATCCCTGAAGTTACCCTCTTCTCACAGGCCTTGGTTTGAGCTAATAATTCACCCAAATAATATAGGAGATTTTGGCATCCCGGGTGGGGCTTTAAAGCACCCCCACCTCTTAGGTTAAAACTTTGTGAGGACATAAAGCCAGAGGCAGACTTATACCCAGTATGATGATGTTCTTGTGGCTTCTGGCTGCCGTTTTTACTCCCAAAATTCTTTGGACTGAGAGCAGGAAGCATTATCTTCATTTTGAATTTAGTGAATGGCAGAGTTACTTGTTTGGAATATAGCCCCCATAATCTAGTGACTGGCTATAATAACTGGGAGCTTCATAGAATTATAGTGGTCAGTAAATACTTATCTTCCTGGAGCCTCCAAGTTTGAGGTATTTTAAAGTTATTTTCCTCTTAGCCTTACAATTTATCCTTTACCATCTTATCAAGGGAATATAATTACCCGATCATAGTTCTGTCTTAATCTGCAAAAAGAAAGGACTGGAAATTCTGGTGGTTACTGTAGTCAGTTTAGGACTACGCATCCCTTTGTTTTAACAAATATGAGACAATGTGGCATAGTGGTTTGAATGTTGGACTAGATCTTCAGGAGACCAGGGTTCAAATACTTGCTCAGCTGTGAAAAACCGCTTAGGGCAAGTTACCCTCTTTTGGACTTAGAGATAGGCAATGTCAAACCTCCTTTGAAGAATTCTTGCCAAGAAAACACTAGTATAGGGTCAGCATAAGTCAAAGTCAACTTGAAGGCACATAACAGCAGCATGAACAACAACAACAATAATAATAAATACATGTATTAATTTAGCTTTACTTCAAATCCCTTGGAAATTTCACTCAAACAAAAGGCTTCACTTTCATTGCAAGGAAATGTTGGTGGCAATGCTGCTTATAATCCTTTGTGAGAAGGAACCAAAGATATATCCACACTGCAGAATTATAGCAGTTTGATGCCATTTTAACTGCCATAGTTCCTTTCTGCAGAATCCTTGTGAGGTATTTAGCCTTCTCTGCCATAGAGCTCTGGTGCCTCACCAAACTACAAATCCTAGGATTCTGTATGATGGAGCCATACTAGTTATACCAGTGTTAAACTTTTATAATTCTGCAGTATGGATATACTCCAAGTCTCCTTTCCTTGAGGCAGTTGTAGGTCCAACATGAATCCTGTTAGTGTCTTATGCAAACACAGGTTCCCCTACAGAAGCAGTTGGACATTTTTGTCCTATATAGAACATTCACATTCAATTCAAGGTGTGGAAGTAGAAACGTACATGTGGTGCTTTTCACATGCAGATTGTGAATGGCTAGACATTGTGTATGGATGTATGTGCACGTTTAGTTGTGCATTTCGTATCTTGATTCAGTTTTTCAACATCACCATCCAGCCCATGGGTTCCAATGCATAGTTAATGCATAACTCAGCATTGAAACTCCAATGTAGGATCTTGGTCACTGGTTTAGCATCTGTTCCAGGATTTGTGGAGACAAGAAAACCTTATATTGGAGGAGAAGCAGGGGGCACCAGCCAAGAAAACAATTATGTTGCCTCCAGGATTCATATATCTGGTTTCAAAGAAGTAGCTATGTTAAGACTTTATCAGATGAACCTCTAAAATTGTTTCTGTCCCACCATGTTCTGAAGCACAATTGTTCCAGCACAATAACCCTTTTTATCATACATATCTGTAATAGTGAGAAAAAGCGACCCCAGCATTACTGGAGCATGAACACTAGTGCTGTTTACTTCCATGTTCATGATCTCGGCAGTTGTCACGAGAAGACACAAGCATGGTTAAAAGTTTTTAAAAAACCAGCTAAATTAAAAAACAAAATGAACACATGAACACTGAAACGCACTTTAAAACTTCCAAGTAAACCAGGGAGGTTCATAAAAATATGATCCCATACCTGGCTTTTGTGTTCTCACCCAGAACTGTTCTGATGGGACCGTCTATTGACGCTGTATTCATGAAAGAAAAATGATGTGCAGTTTCAGATGCTTGCAATTCTGAGACAAAAACACCGTGGCAGATCTATTGATGGCTTGGCCCATCAATAAAAAATAATGTCTTATTCACGGCAGCGGCATACCAAAGGATGACCTCATGAAATATGGATGCCCTTTCGTGTTCATTAGGCATCGTTATGATGCCATATTTGCTGTGCCTGATAAAGTCCTATGTCTTTTGCAGCGTAAAAAGAGGAAGAAAGGGGGAGGGGGAATTGTGGCAGCACCTTTAGGACTAAGTGGTTTTTAATTTTGTGCAATCTTTTGTGTATATAAACCTACTTCTTCAGATGCAGTACCAAGTGGTATTAAGACCTCGGGTTATAAAGTATAATTATACAGTTGTGGGGGTGAGATACTGTGTAATAAAGTGCAGAAAGAAGCAAATAATCTTTGATTGTTTTGCTCCTTAGAAGCAGCCACTGAGAGATGTCAATGTGATAGTCTCTTACAGATGTGTAACATGTGTATAGTAAAAGCAGGAAAGGCATCTGTCACTTCCATGCCAGCTCCTCCATCCTACATACTAGCATTCATTCTATCCCCAGATCCTCTAAGTGGTGTCTCTGTCTTGCTCTCTCCTACTCTATCTATCTATCTATCTATCTATCATCACTTTATTCTTACTTTACTCACTTTATGTCTTTGCAACACTAATTGGCTCTGTGTAAATGAAACAAGCCACAAACCACTGTGGTGCTAATAAATATTAATAAGTTGTTGTTTGTTTTCTTTACCTTGCTTATGAATTCATACAAAGGCAGCACAAAGACATTAACTCCAGTCTATTAATTGCCACCGGATAATTGCCACCTGATACTTTTCTCCTGCATAATTAGGTACCCATTAGTTCTAATCAAGTAGTTACTTAATTATTGTGGTAATTAGTCTAATGGACTAGCAAATTGGAGCTTTATCACTTTTGGATATTTAATGTTCCTGACAGACTACTTTGCAAGTGTCAAGGTTCTTGATTTGGCAAACCTGGCCTCCCCTGAACTTCTGCTACTATCTCCACCCTGTTCATGTTTGCCTCAGATGCTATCAGAAGTAAATTCAGTGGCCCAACCTGACAGAACCTGAGTTAGTCAAAAGCTTTCTCTCTCTCTCTCTCTCTCTCTCTCTCTCCCCCACAATTTTTTACTTGATTTCCATCCAAGGCAAAACATTTGCAGAGAAATAGGGATGGAAAGAACTGGGGCATCACTAAGGCTGGTGTCACCTCTCCCCCCCCCCCAATGGTGTCACCTGGTGCGGTTCAGCCTCTCCACACCTCCCTACAGCCACCACTGGGAAAGAATATTGGAAAATAATTTTTAAAAAATAGTTAAACAACATGTTTTTTGTTTTTTGTTTTTTGTAGTGTTGAAAAATACTGATGAGAGGAACCCTAGGCTGACAAGAATCTGCAAATTCTGTGCAAACTTTGCACTTGCTTCCCCCCCCCCCAAGAAGACAGCATTTTGCAGTTTCTTGCACAATTTTTGTTTTGCTATTTTCTGTGCAAAACAACCACATGCCAATTTTGCACAGAATAAGTCCTGAATTATGGATAGCTTTCAAAAACTATGATTTTCAAAGACTATCTTGCATCAGGAAGAAAACTGCTATAATTACTCATTGCTTCCTTCAAGAAGAAACCTTATGAAGAATTACATCCCTATGGAAAAATGGAATTGTGGAGTTCCAAAACCACATCTTGGAGATGATCAGACATGGCAAAAACCATGTCAGAAGAACACGACAAGAACTGAAACAGGTGACATTATCAGATGACAACGTCTTTCAGTGTTCTGGGGGCATAGGGCAGACATGAATAAGGTGTCCCTTTTTATTGGAAGCTTAGCCACATCAATAAAAAAAGTGAAGCTTAGTCCACACCAGTGCTATGCTCTGGGAATGGCTACGGATGCAGGCATCTGATAATGTCATCCTTTCTGTTCTCGTTGTATTCTTCTGACATGGTTTGGGACATGGTTTTTTGCCCTGTTTCCCCATATCTGATAATCTCCCTTATTTGTTCTCAGTTTACCCATAGTTCCTCACATGG
Organism: Gambelia wislizenii; assembly: GCA_030847615.1. Lineage (NCBI taxonomy): Eukaryota > Metazoa > Chordata > Lepidosauria > Squamata > Crotaphytidae > Gambelia > Gambelia wislizenii. The sequence continues at coordinate 20,100,896 of JAUMIR010000009.1, forward strand.
AAACCTCTTACTTGTGAGCACAGCTGGGGGAACATTTCAGTGGTACTTTGTTGGTTGTTTTATATTATATGAGACCAAAATATATATGCCACCTTTCCAGCCCAAATGGTCAATATAAATAAAACAATATAAATAAAAGTAAACAATGCAACAGTGGCAACAACAATAAAAAACAGCAAAGGTGAGGAAACAACAACCAGGCAGAGGACAATGCACAAGAAAGAGACTACCCAAATAATACAATTTCATTATTGTTACACTGTATTGTTTGAGAAGTAACTGACTACACGACACCTTGCATTGCATTGCTACTTTTTAGTTACTTTTCATAACTTGCCACCCCCACCCAAAATAAAACCCATAGGATTGAGGAGAATGATATGAAACTGGAGGGGAAATAGTCTTGTCTAAGAGTGAACACTCATCAGTTATAGCAGTTTGATACCATTTTAATTGTTGTGGTTCCATCTTATGGAATCCTGGAAGCTGTACTTTGAAGAAGTAATTAGAATTCTCTGCTAGAGAGCTCTAATCTACTCCCCTGAATCACACATGCCTAGCAGAGAATTCAAAATACTTTTTCAAATTATAAATCTCAGGAATCCATAGGATGGCACAATAATGGTTGATGGTATTGATCAGCAAGCATTGTGCGACATAGATACAGGTACTTGCAAAATGGCTCTAAAATGTCCTTTTAATGCAAGTAGAAAATTTTGATATTTTTGACAACAATAATAACTGTCTTCCAATGTATTACACTGCTTTTGAAATGTAACTTAAGCATGATCTCATTGGCCCTGTAAAGTATTTTGTTACAGGTGATTTATATTACTTATAAGATGTAAGACTGCAGACTGGAAGAGGGAAAATGTTGTCCCCATCTTTAAAAATGGAAAAAAAAGGAGAATCATAGAATCATAGAGTTGGAAGAGACCAAAAGGGCAATCCAGTCCAACCCCCACCATGCAGGAATACAAAATCAAATCATTCCTGACTTAGCCATCCAGAACCAAATAATTACTGCCCAGTCAGCCTGACATCAATACTAGGAAAGATTCTAGAGCAGATCATTAAACAGACTGTCTGCAAGCACTTAGAAAAGAATACCGTGATCACTAAAAGTCAACATGGATTTCTCAAAAACAAGTTATGCCAGACTAATTTTATATACCGTTTTTCAATAGAACTACAAACTTGATAGATGAAGGGAATGCTGTGGATGTAGTATATCTTGATTTCAGTAAGGCTTTTGACAAGGTCCCCCACGATATTCTTGCAAAAAAGTTAGCAATCTGTGGGCTAGACAATGCAACTGTTAGGTGGATTTGTAATTGGTTGACTGACCAAACCCAAAGGGTAGTCACCAATGCCTCCTCTTCATCCTGGAGAGAAGTGACTAGTGGGGTGCCACAGGATTCTGTCCTGGGCCCAGTGCTATTCAACATCTTTATCAATGACTTGGATGAGGGAATAGAAGGTATGCTTATCAAGTTTGCAGATGACACCAAATTAGAAGGGGTAGCTAATACCCCAGAGGACAGGATCAGAATCCAAAATGACCTGACCAGATTAGAAAGTTGGGCCAACGAATGATATGAAGTTGCTCTATGTCATTTCTAACCACTGGTTCATCTGTTCTAGTATGTCTGCACTTACTGATAGTATCTTTCTGAGGATTTGGATAGGAATCTTTTCCAACCCAACCTAGAAATGGCAAGAATTGAAGCTGGGACCACATACACACAAAAGATATACACAAAGGGTTCATCTATACCAGCCCAAAAACAACCTGAAATGTCCTGCAGTAAAGACAAGTTGCAGCAGCTGTGACTTGTCTTAATGGTTTTACAGCTCCCATAAACTTCATATACCCTCTAGCCACAAGATGGCAGCTGCAAGTGAACCCCTCCATTTGATCACCTTAACAATCATTGGGGGGGGGAGCCTTCCTCCCTTACCTGGTCCCTGGGACGACGATGACAGTGGCATGGGGGAGACCAGGTAAGGAAGGAAGGGTGTCTCATCTTCTTGTCCCTTCCTGGTCCAGTCAGCAGTGATAGCAGCATGGGGGCAGAGGAACCAGGGAAGAGAGAAGAGGACAAGACAGCCCTCCTCCCTTACCAGGTCCCCAGTGGGGGAAAATCGTGGCTGTGGGTGCTTTCCCTGTTATCAAGCCCCATCGCATGCTTGCCAAGCCAATCAGCTTGTGCCGCCTCAGCACAGCAACACGAATGTGACAACAATCAGATGGTTTCATTTCCTATGAAGCTTTTTAAAAACTCTAGGAAAAGCTCCAAAGGCTTCCCTCCTTGCCTGCCCCCTTTCCAAATGAGAGGCATGGATGAGAATGTCCATTTAGACAGTTCTCCTTCCATGTGATTTCTATGAGGAAATTATTTTCACCATTTTGACAGGACCAAAGGATATGCTATATGACTCGTATAGTCCCATTCTCAGTAAAATCTACATGAATGTTTGATCCCAGTTTGCAGATTTTCCAAACCAATAATAAGAAACTTTCAGTTTACTAGATCATTATGTGATGCTTAAATCTCTCCAGCCAACCAGGAGTTGGACTGGATGACCCTTGTGGTATCTCCCAACTCTATGATTCTATGATTCCTCTCTCCTGATCTCCCCTTCCTAGGTTGCCTCAAATCCTGAACAATTTCTGAGATGTAGATAAAAAGTACATCTGTAGTTTGCATTAAAGCTGGACTATATTTCTCACACCAATCTGAACTGTGGCCCTCCCCCACCAACCTTTTTTTTCCAAGCCTCCTCATGTCAGATTAGTATCTCAATTGATCATCAAGACTTTTGACAAGTGTCAGCTGCCAAATATATTGTGATTCATAACACTGAAGGGCTTATTGACCTGAGAACGCGGGTGGAGAAAATCACCTTTATCATGTAACTGGCAAAGGGGAAAAAAACTTATTCCATTTAATAAGGAATCTACAATTTGGCTCAGTTTTTAATGCTAGTAACATCAGTGCTTAACATCCATGAATAACATCATCTGATCTTTACTACACATTGCTGAAGGTTTTTATAATTCCTTATTTTTTAAAAAAAATTCAGTTAAAAAATTAGTTCAGCCATAGAGATTATCTCACATATTGGAGAAAAGCATCCTATTTGAGTTATGAAAAGTCTTGAAATAAGAGATATATTTCAATTTTAACAGTGATTGAAACAGGAAACAGGAATATTAAAATTAGGGTTTTATCAATGTACAAGTTCCTAACCTTATGTTTAGTCTGGAGAAGAGATGGCTGAGAGGTGACATGATAGCCATGTTTAAATATTTGAAGGGATGTCCCTTAGGGAAGGTCACATTCCATCTTGCTTGAAGGAAGAGGCGGTTAGACTGCTCTTAAAAAAAACTTCCCTTGACCCTCTGGATATGAAGAACTACAGGCCAGTCTCCTTATTATCTTTTTTGAGCAAGGTGATTGCTCTTCAACTCCAAGCTGTCTTGGAAGAAACCGATTATCTAGATCTATTTCAAACTGGCTTTAGGACAGGATTTGGAGTTGAAACGGCCATGGTTGCCTTAGCTGATGACCTTCGTCTGAACTTTGACAGGGGTAATGTGACAATGTTGGTGCTACTGGATCTCTCAGCGGCTTTTGATACAATAGATCATGATATCCTCTTGGATCGCCTCAGAAAGTTAGGAATCGGAGGCACTTCGTTGCAGTGGTTCCACTCCTTCCTCTCGGGTAGATTCCAGAGGGTGATGCTCAGGGACAGTCGCTCTACAAGGAAAGAACTTAACTGCAACATCCCACAAGGCACCATCCTATCCCTGATGCTATTCAACATATATATGAAGCCGCTGGGAGAGATCATCCGGAGGCATGGGGTGGGATGTTATCAGTATACTGATGACACCCAGATATATTTCTCCATGTCTTGGTTTTTATTTTTATTTTTTGTATTTTTAATAGTATGTTTTAATTCCTGAATTATTTAATTGTATTTTAAGGGGAGGTGGGATTGAGGGTTTGGGATGTATATTTTAATTATTTTAAGCAGCCTCGATTGTGTTTCGTAGAGGGGCGGGATATAAATAAATTCTATTATTATTATTATTTCATACTGATGATGGAGCTAGCTTGTTTTCTGCTGCTCCAGAGACTAGGACATAGAGCAATGGATTTAAACTACAGGAAAAGAGATTCCACCTAAACATTAGGAAAAACTTCCTGACAGTAAGAGCTTTTCAGAAGTGGAATACACTGCTTCGGAGTATGGTGACATATCCTTCTTTGGAGGTTTTTAAACAGAGGCTGGATGGCCATCTGTCGGGAATGCTTTGATTGTGTCTTCCTGCATGGCAGGCAGTTGGACTGGATGGCCCTTGAGGTCTCTTCCAACTCTATGATTCTATGTTTGTTTAATGAAAACCCTTTTGTTCAGTCTTCAAAATCTTCAGAAGCATCTGCAGAGTAACCAGCATAAATTTTGCTTGAGATTTTACATGGTTAAAATATTATGGCAGTTACAACTTCCCATTTTTATTTCAAGTTCATCAAGCCCTCTAGAATCATGTCCACTTAAGGATAATCAAGGTTTTGACAAAATGTATGTTAAATAGGGTTACCATACACTTGCACACACTTTATCAGCAGCCTGATACTTTAAAATACTGTGGCCTGAATTCTACAATTAGATCAGACCCATTGAATCATTCAGATTTACTTGGATCTTGACTCAGCATTCAACAATTGACTCAATGGGTCTGTTCTAGTTTGAAATAACCAATAAGATTCAGAATTGTGTTGGATCAATGTTTAGACCCATTGAATCAATGGGACATATGGCAGTCATGACCAACGTAAATCCAATTGGTTCCAATGGATCTGTTCTAAGAAAAACAGAATCTGGGCCCAATGCATTGAAGGTCAAAGCCTCATTTGTGAGCAGTAATATCATAGCACAAACTTGATTTAATTTCCATGCATCAGATTAACACAAGAAACTCCTTTATTCTAGGACAACTTTTAATTGTTTCTCTCTCCTTCATTTTCTCTCTCTTCGTGTCATTTTGTAAAGCTCCTTTTCAGTTGCCTGTCAAACTGTCTGCCTTATAGCCAAACATCTTACAGAGCTTTAAAGGGGAGTGGGGGAAGTGGTGGTTGCAAAGCAAGCCATCAGGAGGGGGGGAAATCAGCTGTTTTGCAACATAACAGAACAAAAACATAATTCACTAACAGCTAGATGTAGTTAACCGGAGGATCTTCAGAGCCAAAATTAGCCAGAGAGAAGTTTGCTGTTTTGTAACTGCCATGGCTGCAATCACCCCTCCTCATTTGTGTTTTGTTTTTGTAGGACGTCCTACATACATACCATTGTAGGCAGTTTTGGTAATGGTGGGGGGACTATGAGGCTGCAAAACAGATGGGAGGGGGTTCAGGGATCTCACAGAAAATGTGTTCACCTTCTGTAACATGGACAATATTGAGGTAGATGAGCCAATGATCTGACATGAAATAAGGCAGTTTTTTGTGTACATTGTATGTTATAAAAGGTACACATCTGCAAATAAATAAAAATAAATGAATAAAAAGAGATTAATCCAAAGCATAGTTGCCTGGCTTACAGGTATGTAACTCACAGGTATATAGATCACAGGTATGTATAAAATACTTGGGTGTCTGAATTTGAATATCCTAGCTGTGGGATAAAGCAACTGGGACCCTTTCACATGACACAATTATAGCACTGTGATTGCACTTTAACTGCCATAGTTCCACCCTATGGAATCTTGAGATTTGCAGTATAGGGTGAGAGAGCTCTACTGCCTCCCCAAACTACAACTCCAGGATTCCATAGAATGCAGTCAAACAGTTAAAGTGGAATCGGTTCTGGAATTGTGTAGCCTGAACAGGCCCCTGAACTCATCAGTTCCCATGCAACTATATAGGACCCAAACCTATCCAATCCAACTATGCAAAGAATACAATAAAACGAAGCAAAGGACTGTGTTTTGTTCATGCTCAGAAACACTATTTCACTGGGGAGAAGGAAAGTTATTTTATGTTGAGGGGGAGGTAGTGATTCCCATGAACACTTTTTGGCAATTGGCTATATTTCATAAATTGGCTTGTTTATTGGCCTTCCACATGATTAGTAGTAGACGAGGGCCTCCCAAATGCAAAGACTCAAGGTGTGCTCAGAAAACCTAAGGAAGAGGCCACCCCAAATTTCTAAAAGACATGTCTGGGCAGTAATTACGCACCGCTCCCCCTGCTGAACAGGTAGTTAGGGTGGAAATGGGCTAATTCTTCTGGGCATACCTGGAAGCGAGTCATTTACTAATACAATCAAAGTGGCCAGGTGCTCTTTGCCTTGCAAAACTGGTTTTCCCTCGCACAACAGAAGGTTGCCTGACACACATCAGCTTTAATGTTTCAGCTATTAGCGAATATTAACACAACAGAGCTAACTATGGGAAACTCCAGCAAACATTGTGTTCCACTCATAACACCCCTTCAAGGGAAATATCAAGTTTAAATATCACCCCAAAACACAAAGTGTTCACAGCCTCCTGCATCCTGTCACTCTGTCTTCTGTGTGACCCTCAGAGATCC